>CM060408.1:132763326-133963326 GCA_030545235.1 Helianthus tuberosus | reverse complement strand
GACCAAACGAACCGACATCCGGCATATTTGTGAGCATGTTTCATGTCCACTATGATTAGGCATCCTTTTGGAGCCTTGAAAATGGTTTAACGGGCTTCAAACGTGTGGAAAATGGACTGAAACATGTGCAGGGACCTAATCTGCCATTTCTGCAGAAAGGGGGGCTAGGCGTGACGCGAGGGTACCTAGGCGTGACACGAGGCTCTTCCAGATCAGCAAAAGCTGTTTTAACAGCTGTTAACAGCTGTCATGCACCCAAAACCCAATTCCACATGTTGATACCTGATCATGGGGGGGCCATTTTGAGTTACCTTAGTGTTGCAGCAAGTGTAGGGACAAGATCAAAGCACGGTATTCGAGGAACGATCCTAACGGTGGTCCAAATCCTATAAATACCCCTTTGATTCACTTGCAAAACCCACTTGAATTCTGAGTTTTTCTCTAAGTGGTTGTGCTTATACACTTCCTATCTGAGATTACTTGGAAAATCAAACTTGCGGGGACCCTTTGTAAGTGTTCTTTCGTTCTTTTCATTCGTTTTAGCGTTAAAGTCAAACTTTGTTTGACTTTCTACATTGACCAGTTTATGGTTAATGCGAAGTTCATTTGAACTTCATAATCGTGAGCGTAATCACGATGGTTATAGTCCCTAGTGACTATACCTATTGATTACCACGTTATCTAGGCTCAGTGACGAGTCGTAGTTTCGGCCAAAATGCGTGTTATTGCGTATTTTGTAACCAAACTACTCTTGGGTATCAAAACCGTTTGTTTTGATACCAAACCTGTTTTCTAAACTTAGTTAAGCATGTTTTAACATGCTTAGCTCGTCACTTTTAGTTTAGTGCTTAAATAGGGTCGTAAGGTAAGCGATCTAAACAATCGCTTATACTTTCGAACCCGACCCGTTTGGTCGATCATTAGGATCCGACCAAACACATTAGGTGACCATAGTTGTATAGGGAATAACCTTCCGAGGTTATACCTTATGGTCACGACGTTTAGTTAGTTGTATGATAGGTAGTTTATATGCCTTAGGTAAATTACCAAAATGCCCTTTTTACGCCAAAATTCATTTTAAGCATATGTAACATAACTTTTGATATCTAAACTGATTTGGCAACAATATTAGACATGTTAAGGCATATATTACTTGTCATAGGACTAGTTAAGCAGTCCGAACGCATTTCACGCGAACGACGCGTTAAAGTAGCATAAGCTACCTAAACAGGTCGTAATGGGTCGTAAGCACTTAGGTTAGGTTTCATTTTAGAATGAAGGCTTTGTTAAACCATACTACATGAGTTTCCATACTCGTTTGGTTTACGAACCATCATTCTATCCGATCCTCCGATTTAGGTCCGTTTATTAACATAGTTACCTATATTAGGTGCCGGTTGATTTCCGTGATCTCTAGCATTGTTTAGTTGTTATACAAGGACTACTAAGCAATCTCAGGTGAGTACATAGACCCCTCTTTTACTGTTTTCAAACTTTTTTGGGGTGAAACACATGTGCCTACTTGTTACTTTCATGCTTTCCATGTTTTCACATCATATACTTGCTATGTTCATTAGTACATTTATAGTACATGATTTACATTACATTGTTTTGCTATGTATGTCCATTGTGTGCATACTTAGTACATCGTTTTACATTACATTTCATGCTATGTATGTCCATTGTGTGCATACTTAGTACATCGTTTTACATTACATTTCATGCTATGTATGTCCATTGTGTGCATACTTAGTACATTGTTTTACATTACATTTCACGCGATGTATGTTCATTTGATTACATACTTAGTGCATTGTTTTCACATGCTTACATTTTGATATGACATTTGGTTTGTTTAAATGGGACAACAATACATTCATTAACATTAGCTACGCCATTCGTTAGTAGGTAGTGGTACCATAGGAATTGACAACTCTCGTTCCTTACATCCTAGGTATGTTTGGATGGAAGGAATGACCGAATTCGATAAACATAACACAGATAAACCTTTAATTTGTTTAAAGGTCTATCACCACAGTCACAAGGCTTGAATGTATGCATTATAACAATACCGCATAGATGTTTGTATCAGTATAGCATGCATTTGTTCCACAAAACATAACTTTGATTTAAACTATGTTTAATTCGATACCCTGTTTTTGTGCATTTTACCTATGGTTTAGTTGATGTATTTCACTTGCCATACATGATATTTATGGATACACAATTCATGATTTACATTAAACATAAACATTTTGACATTGATATACACATTTGGTGATTTACATTAGACATAGACATTTTGATATGGTTTACACAATAACACTTGACAATTGATTTATACATGAACAATTTACAATGGTGGTTGGTTTGGGTAAGTGATTTGAGTAACGAGGCGTGTGTAATATGATACAATTATGGTGGATACGCCGCTGGTACTTCCTATATATAAGTGCTTGTATGATATTACATGTCGTAGCGTTACTTAAATCATTTCAATATTTGACATATTACATTTTACATAAACAACTTATTTTTCACAAGACATTGTCTTACAAAACAGTTTATTTTATACAACTCATTTTACCTGGTTATTTCGTTAACCATACACCTTTCTTTTATATAATCTGATTTCTTATCGAGTTTTCATACGATTTATAAAAGAAAACACTTAACAAGATTCATGACTAATTTTTATTAAACCGTTTCTTTAAACCCAAGTCATGAATCCTATTTTCACTAAACCTATGTATCTCACAGGCATTTTTATGCTGACGTACCTATTTTCACATGTGTTTTCAGGAGCTGTCACTTAGGATGATGATCGTGACATTAGGGCGGACCTGTGCCTTAGAGACATAAAACGAAGATAGACTTAGTTTAATTATGTTATGTACTCTTGGTTTCATGTTTAAAGACAATGTAACTCTCTTGTTGATAAATAAAACGTAACTTTAATTTCCATGGTTGTGAAACATTAATTCTGTTACAACACTCCCCGACGTTTCTGCCACGTGTTTCTCGTTTTATGTGGTCGGGGTGTGACAGAAGAGTTGGTATCAGAGCCAATGGTTATAGGGAATTAGGTTATTAGTAATGCTTTGACATAGACTATACCTTTCTAGGACCCCAACGCAAGTTGTCTTCTGTTTAGATTTTAAAACATACACTTCACCTATCCTTAGGTGATAACCACAACGAGAACATCAAGTTTGAATCCGCCTTGATAACTAATCATCTGATCTAGGATGATTGATTACAAGGTTTTGAACCCTCTGTTATAAGGTTTTGAACCCCTTTGAATTTTTCAAAATCTCGTCAAAGTTTTGGGTCCTAAATAGTGTAAACAAGTGCAAACTGGAAGGGTGAATGCCTGTACTCTGGGTTTTCTGTCTAAGGCTAGAGTGTTCGTACGAATCCACATAATCGGACCAGTCACTCTTACCTGGGAACTCTTGGGGTGAGTGTTCACTTATAGGCGAGCATGTCTTCGCGATACATTATTTTTGACCCATTTACTTCGATTAGTCACTATGTGTCGTTGCTTGCTTTGTGATGCGGACGAATGACCACCATCTTTGCTTTTGTTGATTTTTGTATCATCCCATTCTTTTCACCCAATCATCTCACTCGTTTCCTTTCATGTTTTCCTCTTTTAGAATGCCTCCTCGACGCGAGAATCAGATAGCAAATGCCGAACTGGCAGAAATTATCGCACAACAAATGGCTGCTGCGTTCCCGAATCTTATTGCTCAATGGAACCAAGCCAACAACAACAATCATGCCCCATGCAATTTCAAGAGTTTCAATTCGGCTAAGCCACTCAAGTTTAGTGGTACTGAAGGAGCAACTGGGCTCCTACAATGGTTCGAGAGCACTGAGAGTACGTTTCGTCATGTTCAGTGTCCTGATAATCGCAAGGTCGAGTTTTCTTCGAGTGTGTTTCAGAAGAGGGCTCTTACGTGGTAGAACGGGGTTATGAGAGACCGGGGTGCAGAAGTTGCTCTAGCACAGACTTGGGCTGAACTTAGAGCTCTTATGATGAGGGAGTTTTGTCCTCGTCATGAACTGCGAGCTTTGGAGAGAGAGTTTGATGACTTGAAACAAGATAGTGGCGAGCACAGGGCGTATACTGATAGGTATGAGGAGTTGAGTCTGCTTTGCCCCACAATGGTCACCCCACTCGACAAGGCTATCGAAAGGTACATCGATGGTCTACCTGACTCAGTACAAGACATCATTACTGGTAGTAACCCTACCACACTCCGTCAGGCGATCGAGTTAGTAGCGACATTGACTGAGTCGCATGTTCGAAAGGGAAAGCTGCATAAAAAGGGTGACAAAGGTAAGACGCAGGCGTCTGACAAAGAGGATGGCAAGAATGGTAAGAACAAGAAGGGTAAGGAATCTGGTTCTTCGAAAGGGTCAAGGAAGCGTAAGGCTTCCCAAAATTTTGCTGTCACTGCCCAAGTTAACCAGGCAGCTCCCAACCAACCCGCACAGCCTCCAGCGAAGAAGCGTTATGCAGGAAATGCACCTTTGTGCAATAGATGCAACAGTCACCATCAGCCACAACTTCCGTGCCGTTTCTGTACTAACCGTGGGAAGTCAGGTCATCTTGCTGATGTTTGTCGTTTTGCTCAGAATCAGGCAGTTCAGAACCCGGCTCGAGAAGTTGCTCAGCCTCCTGCTCAGCAACAAGGTCAAGCTGCACCGACCACACTACCCGCCAAGTTCTTGTTACAACTGTGGGGATCTGACCCACTACCGTAATCAGTGTCCAAGATTGGTGAATGCTAATCCAAATCAGAATCAGGCTCAGGCTCGAGGCCGAGTCTTCAACATGAATGCACAAGAGGCACAAGCAGACAATGAAGTGGTGAACGGTACGTTCTTTATTAATAATCAGCCTGCATCTGTTCTTTTTGATTCGGGTGCTGATAAGAGTTTTGTGTCATTATCTTTTGAGCCATTGCTTCGCGTGTCTAGAACGAAACTAGGAAAACCCTTGACAGTAGAAGTTGCTAGTGGTGAACCCATTGTTCTTGATTTTGTTCTTCGCAACTGCCAGTTGAACCTTAACGACCATCTTTTCCCTATTGACCTCACGCCTATGCAACTTGGAAACTTCGACGTTATTGTGGGTATGGATTGGTTAGCCAAGCGTCGTGCAAAGGTAGTTTGTTTTGAGAAGATTGTTCGTGTGCCGCTTTCGACAGGCGAGATCCTACAGGTTCGTGGTGAGAAACCTGCCGGTGGTCTCAAACTTATGTCTTGTTTTAAAGCTCGGAAGTATCTGCGAAAGAACTATGTGGCCTTTTTGGCACATGTTGTAGCAGATAAGGGCAAAGGTAAGTCTATTCAAGATATCCCTGTTGTTCGGGATTATCCTGATGTGTTTCCTGAAGAGTTACCTGGTTTACCCCCAGCACGCCAAGTCGAGTTCCGTATTGATCTCGTACCTGGTGCAAATCCCATTGCCAGATCTCCATATCGTCTTGCACCGTCTGAGATGCAAGAGTTGGCTAAGCAGCTTCAGGAGTTCTCTAACAAAGGTTTTATCCGTCCTAGCTTTTCACCTTGGGGTGCTTCCGTCCTTTTTGTCAAGAAGAAGGATGGATCTTTTAGGATGTGTATCGATTTTCGTGAGCTTAACAAGCTTACCATCAAGAATCGATATCCCCTACCTCGCATAGATGATCTCTTTAATCAGTTACAGGGCGCTTCTTATTTTTTAAAGATTGATCTGCGATCTGGATATCATCAACTTCGTGTGGATGAAGAAGACATTCCCAAGACAGCGTTCCGCACTCGTTATAGGCATTATGAGTTCACAGTCATGCCATTCGGTTTGACTAATGCTCCTGCTGTTTTCATGGACTTAATGAATAGGGTCTGCAAGCCTTATTTGGATCAGTTCGTCATTGTTTTTATTGATGACATCTTGATTTATTCTAAGACGCGAGCTGATCATGAGCAACATCTTCGTCTTACTTTGGAACTACTAAAGCAAGAGCAACTTTTCGCCAAATTCTCCAAGTGTGAATTCTGGCTTAAAGAAGTTCAATTTTTAGGACATATTGTCAACGAACAAGGTATTCATGTAGATCCCTCCAGGATCAGTGCGATTAAGGATTGGGATACGCCTACTACTCCTACTGAAGTTCGTTCTTTTCTTGGACTTGCGGGTTATTACCGCCGCTTCATTGAGAACTTCTCAAAGATTGCAATTCCTCTAACTGTGCTAACACAAAAGAACAAACCCTTTGATTGGGGATTCAAGCAAGAGGAAGCGTTTCTGACTTTGAAACAAAAACTTTGCAACGCGCTTGTTCTGACGTTGCCTGAGGGCAATGAGGATTTCGTCGTTTATTGCGATGCATCTAAATTGGGTCTTGGCTATGTTCTGATGCAAAGGAACAAAGTCATAGCATATGCATCGAGGCAGTTGAAGATACATGAGAAGAACTACACCACTCATGATCTTGAGTTTGGTGCAGTTGTCTTCGTTCTTAAGATCTGGAGACACTATTTGTACGGTACAAAATGTGTGGTTTTCACGGACCACAAAAGTCTTCAGTATATCTTCAATCAGAAAGAACTCAACATGAGACAACGACGTTGGGTGGAGCTTCTAAACGACTATGACTGCGAAATTGGCTACCATCCTGGTAAGGCGAATGTCGTAGCCGATGCATTGAGTCGTAAGGAACGTACTAAGCTTCATTGTGGTCGTGTTCAATCTGATATTCAAGCTCGATCCGATATCCAAGCCCGCATTTCTCAGGCTCAACACACTTGTGTTTCACAAGGTTTGATGGATAAGGAATTTCCCTATCACATAACGCCTGTTCTGGAACTGAAGGGCAATGGATCGTATTACTTCATGGACCGTTTGTGGGTCCCAATCCAAGATAACCTTCGCACCTTGCTTATGGATGAAGCCCATAAGTCTCGTTATTCTATTCATCCTGGCTCAGATAAGATGTATAAGGATCTTCGTATTCAGTATTGGTGGCCTGGTATGAAGAAAGACATTGCCTTATATGTATCAGAATGCCTTACTTGTCTTAAGGTTAAGGCTGAACATCAGCGTCCTTCTGGTTTATTGGTGCAACCAGAGATCCCAGTTTGGAAATGGGAAAACATTACTATGGATCTCATTACCAAACTTCCGCGCACAAAGAAAGGTCACGATGCCATCTGGGTAGTTGTTGATCGTCTTACTAAGTCAGCACATTTCTTGCCAATCCGTGAGGATTTTTTTGCTGACAAACTTGCTAAAATCTATGTGGATGAAATTGTAGCTCGACATGGTGTTCCTTTAAACATCATTTCTGACAGAGATGCTCGCTTCACTTCTCATTTTTGGAGAACCATGCAATCTGCTATGGGGACCCAACTTAATCTGAGCACAGCTTATCATCCGCAAACGGATGGTCAATCTGAAAGAACAATCCAGACTCTGGAGGATATGCTTAGAGCTTGTGTGATCGATTTTGGTGGTAGTTGGGATTCACATCTTCCGTTTATTGAATTCTCCTACGACAACAGTTATCACTCCAGCATCAACATGGCTCCTTTCGAGGCTCTCTATGGTCGAAAATGTCGTTCACCAGTCTGCTGGAATGAGATCGGCGAGGCTCAGCTTACTGGACCTGCCCTCATTTTAGAGACAACTGATAAGGTTAAGAAAGTTCGTGATAACCTTTAGACAGCTAGAAGCCGTCAAAAGAGTTACGCGGACCAAGGACGCAAGCCCATGGAATTTCAAGTCGGTGATCGAGTATTACTTAAGGTCTCACCTTGGAAATGTGTGATCAGATTTGGAAAGAAAGGAAAACTTGCACCTAGATACGTTGGACCATTCAAGATCGTCGAAAGAACCAGTAAGGTAGCCTATAGACTTGAGTTACCTCCTGAACTTGGAAATGTTCATCCAACCTTTCACGTGTCCAATCTCAAGAAGTGTTTAGCTGATGAGAACCTCCACATACCACTTGACGAAATTCGTGTTGATAAAACACTGAAATTTGTTGAGAAGCTAGTGGAAATCATGGAACGTGAAGTCAAGTGGCTCAAACGCAAGCGCATTCCATTGGTCAAACTTCGCTGGGAATCTAAACGTGGACCTGAGTTTACTTGGGAATGTGAAGATCAAATGAAGGCGAAGCACCCACATCTTTTCCCACGGGTTTCCACTAATTAAATTTCGGGACGAAATTTCCACAAGTAGGGGAGACTGTAACATTTGTGCTTGTAATCATTGTGAACAGTTCGTTTATCAATAAAACAATGTTATTTGATCCCAATGTTTGTTTGGTTATGTTTTACATTTTTCATGTTTTGACTTTTGTTCAATTTCAAACTTATATCGCTTTCTGGAGAGTTATACGCAAACTGGTGTGTAAACGTAATCAGTTTAATGCGAAAAATACTCCGGAACATCAAGATATACTTAACATACCTTAAATAACCTTTACCTAACTTAGAAATAAGTTTTGAAGGCTTTGGTATGGCAAAAACAAGTTAATTCGCCTACAGGGACTAAATTTGACAAACTACGAAAGTATACCAATTTGAACTATAACAGACATTCCGGAACATGACCATAAGTAAAACATACCATAAATATCCTTCACATAGCTTAGAAATAGGCTTTGAGGGGTTTGGTGTGCTAAAATAAACTTTTGGGTCATTCAGGGACTAAAAGCGTCAAAAAGTGCATAAGTTTGCATTTTCGCACATAACTTACATTCTGAATACATCCGGACATCCAAAAATTTATGTATGCACTAAAATATTTTATTTTAGTGTTTGGCATAAGAAAAATCCATTCGTCGCGCAATTTGGATCGTTTTTCACGCTTATGCGAGTTCCGTCGTAATTAAGCGAACATCGCGATCATACGACCAAACGAACCGACATCCGGCATATTTGTGAGCATGTTTCATGTCCACTATGTTTAGGAATCCTTGTGGAGCCTTGAAAATGGTTTAACGGGCTTCAAACGTGTGGAAAATGGACTGAAACATGTGCAGGGACCTAATCTGCCATTTCTGCAGAAAGGGGGGCTAGGCGTGACGCGAGGTTACCTAGGCGTGACGCGAGGCCCTTCCAGATCAGCAAAAGCTGTTTTAACAGCTGTTAACAGCTTTCATGCACCCAAAACCCAATTCCACATGTTGATACCTGATCATGGGGGGCCATTTTGAGTTACCTTAGTGTTGCAACAAGTGTAGGGACAAGATCAAAGCACGGTATTCGAGGAACGATCCTAACGGTGGTCCAAATCCTATAAATACCCCTTTGATTCACTTGCAAAACCCACTTGAATTCTGAGTTTTTCTCTAAGTGGTTGTGCTTATACACTTCCTACCTGAGATTACTTGGAAGATTAAACTTGCGGGGACCCTTTGTAAGTGTTCTTTCGTTCTTTTCATTCGTTTTAGCGTTAAAGTCAAACTTTGTTTGACTTTCTACATTGACCAGTTTATGGTCAATGCGAAGTTCGCTTGAACTTCATAACGTGAGCGTAATCACGATGGTTATAGTCCCTAGTGATTATACCTATTGATTACCACGTTATCTAGGCTCAGTGACGAGTCGTAGTTTCGGCCAAAATGCGTGTTATTGCGTATTTTGTAACCAAACTACTCTTGGGTATCAAAACCATTTGTTTTGATACCAAACCTGTTTTCTAAACTTAGTTAAGCATGTTTTAACATGCTTAGCTCGTCAGTTTTAGTTTAGTGCTTATATAGGGTCGTAAGGTAAGCGATCTAAACAATCGCTTATACTTTCGAACCCGACCCGTTTGGTCGATCATTAGGATCCGACCAAACACATTAGGTGACCATAGTTGTATAGGGAATAACCTTCCGAGGTTATACCTTATGGTCACGACGTTTAGTTAGTTGTACGATAGGTAGTTTATATGCCTTAGGTAAATTACCAAAATGCCCTTTTTACGCCAAAATTCATTTTAAGCATATGTAACATAACTTTTGATATCTAAACTGATTTGGCAACAATATTAGACATGTTAAGGCATATATTACTTGTCATAGGACTAGTTAAGCAGTCCGAACGCGTTTCACGCAAACGACGCGTTAAAGTAGCATAAGCTACCTAAACGGACCGTAATGGGTCGTAAGCACTTAGGTTAGGTTTCATTTTAGAATGAAGGCTTTGTTAAACCATACTACATGAGTTTCCATACTCGTTTGGTTTACGAACCATCATTCTATCCGATCCTACGATTTAGGTCTGTTTATTAACATAGTTACCTATATTAGGTGTCGGTTGATTTCCGTGATCTCTAGCATTGTTTAGTTGTTATTCAAGAACTTCTAAGCAATCTCAGGTGAGTACATAGACCCCTGTTTTACTGTTTTCAAACTGTTTTGGGGTGAATCACATGTGCCTACTTGTTACTTTCATGCTTTCCATGTTTTCACATCATATACTTGCTATGTTCATTAGTACATTTATAGTACATGATTTACATTACATTGTTTTGCTATGTATGTCCATTGTGGGCATACTTAGTACATCGTTTTACATTATATTTCATGGTATGTATGTCCATTGTGTGCATACCTAATACATCGTTTTACATTACATTTCATGCTATGTATGTCCATTGTGTGCATACTCAGTACATCGTTTTACATTACATTTCACACTATGTATATCCATTGTGTGCATACTTAGTACATTGTTTTACATTACATTTCACGCGATGTATGTTCATTTGATTACATACTTAGTGCATTGTTTTCACATGCTTACATTTTGGTATAACATTTGGTTTGTTTAAATGGGACAACAATACATTCATTAACATTAGCTACGCCATTCGTTAGTAGGTAGTGGTACCATAAGAATTGACAACTCCCGTTCCTAACATCCTAGGTATGTTTGGATGGAAGGAATGACCGAATTCGATAAACATAACACAGATAAACCTTTAATTTGTTTAAAGGTCTATCACCACAGTCACAAGGCTTGAATGTATGCATTATAACAATACCGCATAGTTGTTTGTATCAGTATAGCATGCATTTGTTCCACAAAACATAACTTTGATTTAAACTATGTTTAATTCGATACCCTGTTTTTGTGCATTTTACCTATGGTTTAGTTGATGTATTTCACTTGCCATACATGATATTTATGGATACACAATTCATGATTTACATTAAACATAAACATTTTAACATTGATATACACATTTGGTGATTTACATTAGACATAGACATTTTGATATGGTTTACACAATAACACTTGACAATTGATTTATACATGAACAATTTACAATGGTGGTTGGTTTGGGTAAGTGATTTGAGTAACGTGGCGTGTGTAATATGATACAAGTATGGTGGATACGCCGCTGGTACTTCCTATATATAAGTGCTTGTATGATATTACATGTCGTAGCGTTACTTAAATCATTTCAATATTTGACATATTACATTTTACATAAACAACTTATTTTTCACAAGACATTGTCTTACTAAACAGTTTATTTTATACAACTCATTTTACCTGGTTATTTCGTTAACCATACACCTTTCTTTTATATAATCTGATTTCTTATCGAGTTTTCATACGATTTATAAAAGAAAACACTTAACAAGATTCATGACTAATTTTTATTAAACCGTTTCTTTAAACCAAGTCATGAATCCTATTTTCACTAAACCTATGTATCTCACAGGCATTTTTATGCTGACGTACCTATTTTCACATGTGTTTTCAGGAGCTGTCGCTTAGGATGATGATCGTGACATTAGGGCGGACCTGTGCCTTAGAGACATAAAACGAAGATAGACTTAGTTTAATTATGTTATGTACTCTTGGTTTCATGTTTAAAGACAATGTAACTCTCTTGTTGATAAATAAAACGTAACTTTAATTTCCATGGTTGTGAAACAATAATTCTGTTACAACACTCCCCGACGTTTCCGCCACGTGTTTCTCGTTTTACGTGGTCGGGGTGTGACACCCGGTGAAGTTTACGGCGCAGGAAACGCAAAGTTGTGAGTTCATGTCCCCACTTTTAAACTTTTACTTGTTTTCTAACTTGGGGAAAATACATGTGCTATGGTATGTTGAATACAAAAACTACGGAATGATACTTTAGATCATGTCACGAATAGGGTGTCATAAGCACCATTAATCAGTTACATACCAAGACCGCGAAACAAAAGGTTAGATCTAATGGGTTTCAGGCAGCCACACTCTTGGTCATAACTAGTACCAAGCAGTGCTTTTGTGTCTCTAGTTGTGAATCGACAACTAAAAATGCCGATGGTTTGGATGCTTCCTATGTCGTGTCACATGTTAATGGCCTTGCAAACCATTAGTGATCTCGATTTCCTTATATTTACAGAAATACTTGGTTTCATACCAATTTCATACCATGTTTTCATTCAAAGTATACAAACATTCAATACAAAAACTTCATGAATTCACACCAACATTATGTTGACGTTTTTCCAAAAACTCACATGTATTTCAGGTAACTAAAGTGGATGTTCGCGCGGTCATACTCTTGCTCCTGGATGTTGTTTATGTTTTAGTTATGTTATGTCGAGACTCTGATGCCTCTTTAACATGATTTGGTTGTTACATCCCACTTCATGTGGTGATATAATGACTTATCCTTGATGTTCATCTTTAAATAAAGTTGTAAATGTGACAACTGCCACTTTCTGGTAATTTTCGTACATTTAAATCAAGCATTCAAGTTTTACAATTATCAGTATGGAATGTCCGAACTGCATTATTACATGACATACACTTAGAATACTCATGGAATATTTATTTTTGATGCACATGAATCATTTTTATTGATTACATTTGAAACAAGTTTAATCAATGCATCGAAACAACTAGAGTAGTACCTAGTAAACTAGTGTGCTGACAAAAAGGCAGGATTCCCAGAAACCATCTAAATGACATCTTTAGGACTTAGACAAAAGTCCAACATCTAATATACATTAAACCCTAACTAGGAATACAAGGGTTTGGTTTAAAACCTTTCCGAAGTCCGATAACACTAAAAACTGCCCGAAAAACACTAAAAACGTCAATTTCAACACTTTTCCGCAGAAATTCTGCAGAATTCAGCAATTTAATATTTTTGCAACATGTAAAAGTAGTGTTTAACATAGAATTTATATGAGGATACCTTCGGGTATCATCCGAACCATAATTACATCAATTCACACAATTTGCACAAGCTTAGCGTTCAAATAACGACAAACAGAAACAAAGTGTAACTATTATCCGAACGATATCAGATCTTTTTTTAGTAACCATCTATCATTATTTGGATCATTTTAAACTAGTAATGATCACCTAACATCTTGAAAACATTTGGAAATCCCTAAACATCTAAACTTTCTAACTTTTGCTAATAAATTCTAACACTTTTATTAGTTAAACAAGAAGCAAAACATGAGACCCCCCCCCCCCCCCATGTAATTTTCGTAAATAATGGGCCCACATACCCTTAATCTTTTGCTAAAATATCTAGATATTTACATTATTTCAAGTGGATGAAATTGGTGGATGATTATAACACTTAATCACATTAAGTTTACTAGCACATTATCATCACTTTTCACCATATTTTACACACACATAAGAAACTCTTTCAATCTTCATCTTTTCACCAAGAACACCATCCAAAAACCCATTTCATTTTATCATTTCTTTGATGATCAACATGGAGTTTCATGGCACATAAGTTGATCTAAAGAATTTACAAGTTAAAGGAAGCTTTTTCATCCATTCAAGAGTCTTATACCATCAAGATCATCATCTTCTTAGTTCTTTATCATCACCTAGATCATCCATAGCCACAAGTGCTAGAAGTGAGCTTCTAAATCTCTTAGTTTCATATTTATTTATGTTTATGATTGTTAAAATTTCATGTTATAACTAAATAATCATACATAATAATATGAAAATACAAAGAAGCAAAATAATAATCATGATATATATGTTTGTTTATGTGGTGATTTGAGACTTATTACTTGTTTTTTGAGCTAGTTATGATGAACATCATATATAAACTTGTTAGATGATGTTTAAAAACATAATCTAACAAGTATACATGAAAGTCTTAAAAGGGTTTATTTGAACATGATGATTAAATGGATGAACATAAATATTGGTGTTGATAAAGTGTATAAAAGATTTCACTAAAAATTATAAACTTTGAAAGGTTTACAAAAGTAACATACAAGATGGGTTTTTCTAAATGTTTGATAAAACATGAAGTTAAGTATGATTTTTATACAAGTAAACACATTTGATGATCATACTAAAACCCTACATGTTTATGAGTTCATCTTGATAAACTTTGTTATAAATTTCAAGTTATTTTTGTGTAGAAATAATTTGAGGAACTTGTGGTTGAATTGGAAGAGAAAATGATACGTTTGATAAACATGGCAAAGTTTATATTTCAAAGGAGATGGCCAATTTTTTTACTAGAAATCATGTGTTATAAAAATGGTCATGTTTTAAGAAAATCTTTACAAGAATACAAGATTAGAAAGTTGGTCTTTCTAAAAGCAAAAATTAGTATAAATATATATTTTTGGTAAAATATATATTTAGTGATTTTAACAAGTTATGTGCTATGTGTTTACTAATGGTATTAGATATATATAAAACTTAGGAACTTGAAATCAATGATACAAATAAATACAAGACACATTTACAAGTAAAGATTTGCAAGAATACATATATATACACTTGAATACAATTTCCGGACGATTTGGACATCGGATACAACTTATGGGCAAAATGGACGACGGACGAATCTATAACACAACGCCATTCCAAGAAGTTACTACGACGCTTAGGCGATCATTCGACGCGAATACATATAAATCACCGACAACAATATCCGGATGTTTTGAACTTATAAAAATTATTATGTTAACTTATACTTAGTGATTTTTATAAAAATTACTAGATATGTACAAATGGGCTTAATTTACAAATGGGTATATTTTACAAATGGGCTTGATTTACAAATGGGCTTATATTACAAATGGGCCTATATTTCACAAATGGGCTTATATTACAAATGGGCCTACATTTCACAGATGGGCTTATACTTACTAATGGGCTTATCTTCCTAAATGGGCTTAACATAAATACATGGGCTAAGCCCAATATCAAAACTCATGGGCTAAGCCCAATACCAAACATATGGGCCAAGGCCCAATAACATTAAGCCCAATACTATTTAGGCCCAATAACATTTGGGCCCAATAACATAAATTCTTGGGCTAGGCCCAATAACATTAAGACATGGGCTCGGCCCAATGACATGAACACATGGGCTTGGCCCAATGACATAATTGGTAAAAATACAAGTATACAATTGATTCATATAAGACATAAAATCAAGAGGACAAGATCCGATGATACAACTCACAAGATACAAGATTACATATATATATTTGGTGAAATATATATATAACAGTTTAACAATTCATACATCTAATACACAGTTCAACGAATAACAAATACAAACAAGTCTTAATACATATTCAAGATAGAAGACTTCTACATGAGCCAATACAAAGATCGAAGTGACTAACAAATCTAGGACCTTTGTAGGTCGTGATACAATTGAAGACAATTGCAAGTGAGGTTACAATTACATACAGTTTACGGATGCAATTCTGTGAGTTCGTGTCCCCTTTTCATTTTAAATGCTTTTCAAGCTTTACAACTGTCGGGGAAAATACATGTACAATAGTATGATAAGTCAAGGAATGAAACACCTTAGATCATGTGCGAAATTAGGGCCATAACTAAAGCACCATTAATCCAGTTTGGACCAAGGAACAAAGGGTTAGATCTAATGGGTTTTGGCGAGCCCCACTGATGGCCATTCATTTGCCTAGGAGTGCGTTTGTGTCCCTACGACATGTTTCAATACAATTAAAATCGTCTAGGGTTGGTGCACACATCTGTCGTCTTCGTCTTATATCGAGTCTGGGTTACAATGTCTGGTAGCTTGAACATGTCTGATAGCTTGAACGTGTCTGATAGCTTGAACGTGTCTGATAGCTTGAACGTGTCTGATAGCTTGAACATGTCTGGTAGCTTGAACATGTGTGTGTCATTTCAAGCTAACAAACATTTAGTATAAATAGGCATGTCATGTTGTCATTTGAAGAGACCAGAGCCTTGTAATTGATACCGAAGTGCTGCCGGTATATTTTCTGCATGTAATAAGTGTTAAATCAATATATAAGATCTTTAAAGTGATATTCAAGATGTTTCTACATTCGTTTCTTAGTTTCCGCCTCTGAAACGGATTAAATCTCTTCTGAACGACTCGTTTGGGTCACAAAACGATCCTACAGATTGCTTCCTATTTTCGTCACACATATTAATGTCCTTGCAAAACATTAATGATCACCATTTCATTGACGCTTTTCATACTTCATTTGATACAAATACAAATACATCTCACATTTTAAAGATACATCTTATATCCAGTTTGGATGCAATTACAATTGAGATAAATACATCTTACATACTGTTTTGATACAGATATATCTTATACAGCTAACTGCATGAACTCACTCAACTTTTGTTGTTGTTTTCAAACTTACATGTATTTCAGGGAATTAGTGGACCAATGCAAAGATTTCAGTTCAAGGAAAACATGTATCAATACTCCATGCCAACTATTGAAAGGTTTGCCTGTTATATACCGCCTCTTTGCGGTGATATAGTGGTCAAAGCCTTGATATTTTTAGACTTACATTTGATGTATGAAACAATGTCAACTTATTTTCATTTGATGGTTTGTAAACAATGTACTTAACTTATGTTGCGATCTTTTGAACAATTATGACAATGGCATTGGAGCATGTTTTATTCATTTAGTATGTTTACTTATATTGTTATGCAATGAGAACCGAACAGATCAAACCTTGCTATTCCTGCTATGAGCGGGTGTGATAGTTTGGTATCAGAGCTTTGATTGTAGTGAACCAGGATTCTTTCTCGAGTCTAGTCTACAATCACTAGGGAACCTCTCACGAAAACAATTTATACAAGAACGAAAAGTTTTCATTGCATAAACATTTTTCAAGGTCCACTACAAACAAAAATTCCTTTCATAAAAATCAAGCAAGGACATTTCCATGGGTGAAGTCTATGAGAGATAGACACATTACATTAACAGACTATGTACCTACAACACATTACATTATCAGTGCTTATACAAGATAGACACATTACATTATCAGTTTACACATCATAAACAGTTTACAAGTTCAGCATATACAAATTCAAGTTATACAAGATAGAAATCCTTGTTAGATAGGATTTCATGTAACTATATATATATATATATATGATTTATTTATATATGTGTTGTACAAAATATTTTGCCAAGAACAAAATACCTTCGACTTCAAACTCTATTATTATTCTTTACTCACACGATGAAAATATCGACCTCACGTCTACTGCGGAGCTTATGGCGAACATGATTCCTAAGTGAAATCTTAAACTTAATTCCGTAAAATATGGTTGCTTTCTCGCGAATGCTGAGATGCCTGACCATGATAATGATGACGAGGCGGATGTGGTAACCTTGGACAACAACTCCATTAGTGGGACGAGATCCCTGTGACTCATACTAATCAAGGTTGATATACTCTTGTCCCTACAAAGAAGATGAAGTACTCATCTTGAAGGTGCCCCTTCAGTTCTTATTGTTACAGATTCTTTCCATTTCTATTTCATCTAACGCCGTGCCGTTCTGTGAGTAATGACAACGAACGTTGACACGTGAGCTATCACGAAGGTCCCTCCTATATTGAAGGTATATTGACAATAGTGTTCCTTCTCTGACTGATCGTCTGCTCTGAACAAGAGAATGCTAGGGTGACCATGCAAGGCAATTTATTATTACGGGGGCCTATGTCATAACAACTTGTAGTGCATGGAAATTCTAGTGGACTCTACGTGCTAAGCTAATGATCACTATTCATTCAAAATTCTAAGTTATTACTTGAGATTCAATTCTTCCTATCTAGTAGAACATGAACTGGGGTGGTTAGTATAACACTCTACAATACAATACAATACAATACAATACAATACAATACAATACAATACAATACAATACAATACAATACAATACAATACAATACAATACAATACAATACAATACAATACAATACAATACAATACAATACACTACAATACAATACAATACAATACAATACAATACAATACAATACAATACAATACAATACAATACAATACAATACAATACAATACAATACAATACAATACAATACAATACAATACAATACAATACAATACAATACAATACAATACAATACAATACAATACAATACAATACAATACAATGCAGGAAGACGACACATATTTGTTCACTCCTAACATTCGATCTACATCACGATTCAGTTGAGACTAGTCATCTAAACAAACAAAATTTGTTAGCCACTCATGAAGTATTTTCCTCAACATTCTAAAATTTTTGTACATGGGCTATTTCCATGGTGTCTATGACACATTACCCTACTTTACCTTACCTTACCTTATCGTATTCCACCTTATCATATTTGTTGGAAATGATACAATAAATTCCGTCGCTTGACATTTGTCTTTTCCCAAGGAATGGTATGGCATGAGCCATGCTGCAACTCCCTCATTGCATTCTATTCAACATCTTTGGAGATTCTAATGATCTTGTTAGAGCTCGTGAAGCTCAAGCACTATCACCATACTCGTCACATGGGCAAGTACGACAAAGAAATTTCTTCACTTGGGACGACCGAGGTCCATATAGTATGGAATACATATTATAGGGACGGAGGCCACGGATTGGTTTCCCCTCCTCAACGAATTATTTCTTTTCCACTTAAACATATAACCAGTACACGTAAGAGGCACTACACATTTTGGTTGTGGTTATTCACATTATCATTTTTTTTTCGGTTATCCACATTATCATTTATTCAAACATGTATGAACAATGAGGTCTTGAGGTTTCCATGACCGATTGTATTTTTCATTCTTGGGCGCATGATATACTATATTTATCCAAATATATATCTAGATTCTTTTAATAGTGTGTATTCAAAAGATCACGGAGCCAAAAGAAACAAATGTTTAAGTCAAAAGTTATATGTGGAAAACCATTGCTTTTACACAAGACATGGTTTATAGATGACATTGTTACGCAAGACATTGTTATACATGGCATTTGACGTTGGTATACACAAGACAATATTGGTGATTATTTGTAAGTGATGAGACGTTTGTAATATGATAAAAGCATGGTGGATACGCCGCTGGTACTTTCTATATATAAGTGCTTATATTATATTGCATATCGTGGTGTTATCCAAATCTTTTCGACAAAGACAAGACATGACATTTTTGCACAAGACAGGACATTTCTACACAAGGCATGTTATTCTATTTCAAGACATGATATATTTCATACACTACATTTCAATTGGTTATTTATTTAACCATACACCATTCTTTTATATCATCTGATTTGCATATCAATTTTCATATGATTTTATTCTAGAACTTGATCACGACTAGAGCCTACGTTGTTGGTTACATTCGATGCTTTCACGGTTTCTCAAGGGTTGTTCCATATATAGTAACGCCCGAATTCAAACGCATTGAGAGTTATAATTTAAGTTTAGCTCTGAAATCCAAGGTATGGTCACATCTTCTCACCCTACCTTGATCACTCAAACAGTAACTCTCGCAGTTAGTCTCACCAAGGATGTTACGGGAGGCGAAGGTTCTCACACCTTATGAAAGGTTTAAGAGTGAGAAACAAATGGAAGGAAACTCTCAAGACGAGAAAAACAAAGGCATTTGCTGCCATAAATGATTTTGACACCAGGAGGTATGTTGGTAACTTGCTGAAATCCTTAATGCGACAAGTGAGACGTTCATCAGGAGAACACTTGTAAAAGTACCAAGAGTAGCAGTGTGCTGAGATCGGGCCCAAAACAAAGACTAGTAAGACGGTAATACTTAAGAATGAATCAAGCTAGTGTATAAGTGTGTGTATGGTTAGAACTATGAATACTCCACAAAATCCCAATGATATCATGAGTACATTGTACTCTACAATCATTATGTATCAATTCTTTTGATACCAGCACCGAGCTTAACTAGTGTCTTTAGGTGTTATACATATACTCAAACTAGATTCATGTTAGTTAGACACACATTACTATATCAACTTAGCTAATGGGGAATTAGCTGACTCTTGTCAAATCATTAAGAGTCACTGACACGTTTTCTATCAACCAAATTCATGCATGTGAAATGAGTTTCATGGCTAGTGACGGGATTGTCCTAGCTGCAAATAGGGATTGGGTTATCCTACATCTAAACATAGGGATTGGGTTGTCCTCTACATTTGTACAGTGAAGTCCTTACTATATAGAATTCAAAATGTACTTGGCCTAGAGTCAAGTAAGCTAGACGTCTCCTCATTAACAGCAAACTAGTCGAGTCTGGAGCTGAAATTCAATATCGATCTCTTACCCGTTCAGTTGGGTAGTTTCGAAGTAGTGGTTGGCATGGATTGGTTATCCGATAACCTAGCCGAAGTCTTCTGTCATGAGAAGATCATTCGCCTACCACTGCCGAACGAAGAGACATTTGTTATTCATGGAGAGAAGCACGACACACCATTGCGGATCATTAATTGCATGAAGGCACAAAAGTGCTTATGGAAAGGTTGTATTGCCTTTCTAGCACTTGTTGTAGACAAGAAGGCCGTTAGGCCACAGCTGACAGATATTCTTGTGATAAAATAATTTCCTGAAGAATTTCCAGAAGACTTGCCAGGACTACCACCATATCGACAAGTCGAGTTTCACATCAACTTGGTAACGGGAGCTGCACCCGTAGCCAAATCTCCATATCGATTAGCACTTTCTGAACCTTGTAGTTGACCAAATAAGCACGTTGTGAGTTCATAACCCCCACTGTTTACCATTATACATCTTTATAAAGGTTTTGGGGGTGGAAAGACATGCAAGTTTTGCAAAAGTGCACAACATTTCGATGAACGAAAATTCATATTTCTAAACCATGTTACAAATGAATTTCCAACTAACTCAAATGGTTTATTAAAGGTTCGAGCTTCTATTTCAAGTTAGACTTACAATCTGGGTATCACCAATTACGAATTCCAGAGGAAAGCATACCGAAAACGACTTTTAAAACTCGTTATAGTTATTACGAGTTTCTCGTTATGCCTTTTTGGTTTAACGAATGCACTAGCGGTCTTTATGGATTTAATGAATCACGTGCGCAAGCCATATCTCGACAAATTCATCAAAATATTCATTGACCACATTTTTTTATACTCACGATTGACAGATGAGCACGAACAACATTTAAGAACCATTTTCAAGCTACTAAAGATGGAGAAACTATACACGAAATTTTCCAAGTGCGAATTTTGGATTCGCAAAGTACAATTTCTTGGGCATGTAGTGAAGGAGAAAGGCATTCAAGTAGACCCATTGAGGATTGAAGCAAATGAGGATTGGGAAGTGCCCAAGACTCCAACTGAAGTCCGACAATTTTTGGGATTAGCGGGATATTATCAAAGATTTATTGAGTATTTTTCTAAGATTGCCCAACCGCTAACCTCCCTCACATAGAAAGACAAGAAATTTGCCCCAATCAAAAAACAAGAAATAGCATTACAACTTATTCTTAAGATTGGTGCATAGCATTTTACAATCTTATCATTATCCGACGATACCGATGACTTTGCTGTAAACTATGATGCTTCGCATCAAGGATTGGGTTGCGTACTCGTGCAACGTGAAAAGTTATTATGTACACGTCGCGCCAATTAAAAAGTTCACGAGAAGAACTATACCACTCACGACCTTGAATTAGGCGTAGTGGTATTCACTTTGAAAAGATGGCGACATTATTTATATGGTACTCAATGTACAATTTTCACGGATCATAAAAGCCTTCAATACATATTCAACCAAATTATGTGTCAACGACATTGGGTTGAATTGTTGAACGACTATGATTGTGAAATGAAGTACCATCTAGGCAAGGCGAATGTTGTAACGGATGCCTTGAGCCGCAAGGAACGAGTTCAAATATTGAGAGTTCAAGCACTAGAGAAGATGATTCACAAGCGCTCAAGGAAGAGCATATTCAAGCAGAAACACTTCGAGGCATGAAGGAACAATTAGTGCCGAAAGAAAATGGAACTTTATACCTTATGGGTCGAAATTGGGTTCCATTCTGTGGCGGCCTTCGAGATGATATTTTGAGGAAGCACATAGGCATAAGTATTAAAAGAATAATTGGTGGCCTAACCTCAAAAGTGATATCGCGACTTACGTCAGAGAATGCTTGACTTGCGCAAAAGTCAAAGCTGAATATCAGAAACCCTCGGACTTGCTACGACAACCCGAGATTTCTGTTTGGAAATAGGAACAAATATCGATGGACTTCATTACGAAGTTACCCATGACCTCAATAGGTCACGACATGATTTGGGTAATCGTCGATAGACTAACAAAATCCGCACACTTCTTACCTATTCGGGAGAAGGATATTACAGAGAAACTAGCGGAACCCTATCTCAAGGAAATAGTGGCTTGTCATGGAGTGCCTATTTCAACCATCTTAGACCAAGACGGTCGCTGTGACACCTGGGTCACTGCGACCATCAAAAAAATACCAAGCCAATGAAATATTGTATTTCATACATGGGATCTGTATAAATATGTGCATCTTTTGCACATATAAACTCTTGTTCGATTTCAAGCACTAAATCGCTTTCTAGAAGGTTATACGCGCGCTGATGCGTAAATATAACCAGTTTAATGCAACGAACACTCCGGAATAGTGAAATAGGCTTAACATACCTTAAATAACCTTTACATAACTTAGAAATAAGTTTTGAAGGCTTTGGTATGGCAAAATCAAGTTAAATCGCTTACAGGGACTAAACTTGACAAACTGTGAAAGTATGCCAATTTGAACTGTAACAGACATTCCGGAACATGACCATAAGTTAAACATACCATAAATATCCTTCACATAGCTTAGAAATAGGCTTTAAGGGGTTCGGTGTGCTAAAATAAACTTTTGTGTCATTC
Source organism: Helianthus tuberosus (assembly GCA_030545235.1). Classification (NCBI taxonomy): domain Eukaryota; kingdom Viridiplantae; phylum Streptophyta; class Magnoliopsida; order Asterales; family Asteraceae; genus Helianthus; species Helianthus tuberosus. The sequence goes on along the minus strand of CM060408.1, from coordinate 133,940,113 downwards.
AGGGACTAAAAGCGTCAAAAAGTGCATAAGTTTGCATTTTTGCGCATAACTTACTTTCTGAATACATCCGGACATCCAAAAATTTATGTAAGCACTAAAATATTTTATTTTAGTGTTTGGCATAAGAAAAATCCATTCGTCACGTCATTTGGATCGTTTTTCGCGCTTATGCGAATTCCGTCGTAATTAACCAAACAACGCAATCGTACGGCCAAACGAACCGACATCCGGGATATTTTTGAGCACATTTTAAGTTCCCTATACTTTAACTTCATTTTAGAGCTTTGAAATGGGGTTAACGGGCCTTAAACGTGTCGAAAATGACTTTATTGCACAACAGGGACCAAAACTGACATTCTGCTAAAGTTGATGGCTTACGGACTGTAAGCCATCACCCTTACGGTCCGTAAGGGGTCTCCAGACAGCAGAATGTGCAGAAACATTGAATCTGGCCTATACCACCTTTGCACATGGTTTTGGGCAATACTATGGGCTGGTTTGATGTGCACATGGTATTACAATACCATGGGTGCAAGTGTATGGCCAAGATTGAAGCACGTTTTCCAAGAAACGATCCTAACGGTTCGGGAAATCCTATAAATACCCCATGCCTTCAATTGCAAAAACCCACTAGAATTTTGATTTGAGAAACTCTAAGTTGAAACCATTGTTTCATACCTGAGTTACTTGAATCGAGATTAGCATTCGGGGACCCTTCGTAAGTATTCCTTCGTTCTTTTATTGCTTTTCGAGTCCGAAAGTCAAACTTTGTTTGACTTTATGCATTGACCAGCTTATGGTCAATGCGAAGTTCGTTTGAACTTCGCAACGTGATTGTAATCATGATGGTTATAGTCCCTTGGGACTATGCCTACTGATTACCACGTTGTCTAGGGTCGTAAGGGTAAGCGATCTAATAAATCGCTTATACCTTCGAACCCAACCCATTTGGTCGATCATTAGGATCCGACCAAATACCTTAGGTGACCATAGTGTATAGGGAATAACCTTCCGAGGATTATACCCTATGGTCACATCGTTTGAGTAGTTGTATGATAGGTAGTTTATATGCCTTAGGTAAATTACCAGAATACCCTTTTCATGTATAATTGGTAATTAAGCATATGTAACCTAAACTTTTGTCACATAACTGGTTATGTAACATGTTTAGGCATATAACACTTGTCATAGGGCTAGTTAGACGTCTCGAGTGCGCTTTTGCGCGCACGACGCGTTAAAGTAGCATAAGCTACCTTAATGGGTCGCGATGGGTCGAAAGCACTTAGGCTAGGTTTCATTTAGTATGTAAGCTTTGTTAAACCATACTACATGAGTTCCCATACTCATTTGGTTTACGAGCCCTCATTCTATCCGATCCTCCGATATAGGTCCGGTTTATTAACATAGTTACCTATATTAGGTGCCGTTTGATATCCGTGATCTCTAGCATTGTTTGGTTGTTACTCAAGGACTACTAAACAATCTCAGGTGAGTACATAGACCCCTTTTTTACTGTTTTCCAAACTGTTTTGGGGTGAAACACATGTGCCTAACTTGTTACTTTCATGCTTTCCATGTTTTCACATCATATACCTGCTATGTTCGTTAGTACATTATAGTACATGATTACATTACATTTCATGCTATGTATGCCCATTGTGTGCGTACTTAGTACATCGTTTTACATTACATTTCATGCTATGTATGCCCATTGTGTGCGTACTTAGTACATCGTTTTACATTACATTTCATGCTATGTATGCCCATTGTGTGCGTACTTAGTACATCGTTTTACATTGCATTTCATGCTATGTATGTCCATTGTGTGCATACTTAGTACATTGTCTTACATTGCATTTCTGTTGCATATGCTCATCCAGCATATGAACACATTATACTACATTTTGAACCGTTGTAACTATTTGACTATGTGAACCGTCGTAACCCTTTGATTATATGAACCATCTGTAACTGTTGAACCGTGTGAACCATTTGTATCTGTTGACATGATTTACATTTGACAATAGACATTTGACTATACATAAACATTTCTACAATCGTTAAACATTACATCTTGGTGGTTTGGTTGGAGTAAGTGATTTAAGTAACGAGGCATGTGTAATATGATACAAGCATGGTGGATACGCCGCTGGTACTTCCTATATATACGTGTTTGTATGGTATCACATATTGTAGCGTTATTTGAATCATTTCAATTTGAGACATATAACATTTTATACAAATAACATACTTTTCACAAGACATTGATTTACAAACAACTTATCTTATACAAACTCATTTTACATGGTTATTCATTTAACCATACATTATTCTCTTATTTATACATATCATCTGATCTTATCGTTTTTCAAATGATTTACAAGACAAAGCAAATTACAAGGTTCATGACTAAACATTTTCTCAAACATAAGTCATGAATTCTGTTTTCACAAAACCTATGTATCTCACAGGCATTTTTATGCTGATGTACCTATTTTCACATGTGTTTTCAGGAGATGATGCATAGGACTTATCAAGACATACTTAGGCGGACCTGTGCCTTAGTGACTTAAAAAGAGACAAGAACTAGTTAATTTTTGTTATATACTCTTTGTTTCTTGTTTAAAACAATGTAACTCTCTTGTTTGATTAATAAAACGAAACTTTAATTGCCATGGATTTGAAACAATTAATTCTGTTACAACACTCCCCGACGTTTCCGCCACGTTTTGTATGTTCTACGTGGTCGGGGTGTGACAGTCGCTTTGTTTCAAGAATTTGGAAGTCATTCCAACAGGCCTTTGGATCTCGTTTAAATCTAAGTACGGCCTTTCAATCATAAACTGACGGCTAGAGCGAACGGACAATCCAAACACTCGAAGATATGCTTCATGCGTGTGTTATGGATTTAAGCGGCAATTGGGATACTCATCTACCTTTAGTTGAGGTTTCCTACAATAACAGCTACCATACTAGTATACAAGTTGCACCGTTTGAAGCTCTTTATGGTCGAAGGTGTCGCTCTCCGCTAAGTTGGGCGGAAACAGGCGATAGACAATTAATTGGTCCGGAACTAGTCCAAGAGACTACGGATAAAAATTTTCAGATCCGAGATCGTATCAAGACGGCTCGCGATCGACAAAAGGGCTACGCAGACAAGAGGCGGAAGCCATTATCTTTCGAGGTCGGAGACAAAGTCTTGCTGAAAGTCTCACCTTGGAAGGGCATAGCGAGGTTTGGTAAGCGTGGAAAGCTTAACCCACTATACTTTGGACCATTTGAAATCCTGGAAAGGAAGGGCACTGTTGCCTACAAGCTTAAATTATCAGGCGAACTTAGTAGTGTGCACGACACGTTTTAAGTGTCGAATCTTAAAAAGAGTCCAACGCAAGAAACGGTTATCACCCCTGCGGATGAGATTCATATTGACGATAAACTCCAATTCATTGAAAACCCGTTGAGGTCATGGACTGTAAAGTCCAGAAATAATGGAGGAGTCGTATCAAATTATTAAATGTACGTTGGAACTCTCGACACGGAGCCGAGTAGACTTGGGAACGTGAAAATCAAATCAAAGCCAAATACCCTCACCTGTTTGAGAAGTCTCCTGCAAAGGATGACTCAGCTTGAATTTTGGGACGAAATTCTCAATAACTGGGGGAGAATGTGTCAACTTCCACTTTCTAGTAATTTTCGTACATTTAAATAAATCATTCAAGTTATACAATTATTAGTATGGAATGTCCGAACTGCATTATTACATGACATACACTTAGAATACTCATGGAATATTTATTTTTGATGCACATGAATCATTTTTATTGATTACATTTGAAACAAGTTTAATCAATGCATAGAAACAACTAGAGTAGTACCTAGTAAACTAGTTTGCTGACAAAAACACAGGATTCGCAGAAACCATCTAAATGACATCTTTAGGAATTAGACAAAATTCCAACATCTAATATACATTAAACCCTAACTAGGAATACAAGGGTTTGGTTTAAAACCTTTCCGAAGTCCGATAACACTAAAAACTGCCCGAAAAACACTAAAAACGACAATTTCAACACTTTTCCGCAGAAATTCTGCAGAATTCAGCAATTTAATATTTTTGCAACATGTAAAAGTAGTGTTTAACATATAATTCATATGAGGATACCTTCGGGTATCATCCGAACCATAATCACATAAATTCACACAATTTATACAAGCTTAGCGTTCAAATAACGACAAACGGAAACAAAGTGTAACTATTATCCGAACGATATCGGATCTTTTTTTTAGTAACCATCTATCATTATTTGGATCATTTTAAACTAGTAATAATCACCTAACATCTTGAAAACATTTGGAAATCCCTAAACATCTAAACTTTCTAACTTTTGCTAATAAATTCTAACACTTTTATTAGTTAAACAAGAAGCAAAACATGAGACCCCCCATGTAATTTTCGTAAATAATGGGCCCACATACCCTTAATCTTTTGCTAAAATATCTAGATATTTACATTATTTCAAGTGGATGAAATTGGTGGATGATTATACACTTAATCACATTGAGTTTACTAGCACATTATCATCACTTTTCACCATATTTTACACACACATAAGAAACTCTTTCAATCTTCATCTTTTCACCAAGAACACCATCCAAAAACCCATTTCATTTTATCATTTCTTTAATGATCAACATGGAGTTTCATGGCACATAAGGTGATCTAAAGAATTTACAAGTTAAAGGAAGATTTTTCATCCATTTAAGAGTCTTATACCATCAAGATCATCATCTTCTTAGTTCTTTATCATCACCTAGATCATCCTTAGCCACAAGTGCTAGAAGTGAGCTTCTAAATCTCTTAGTTTCATATTTATTTATGTTTATGATTGTTAAAATTTCATGTTATAACTAAATAATCATACATAATAATATGAAAATACAAAGAAGCAAAATAATAATCATGATATATATGTTTGTTTATGTGGTGATTTGAGACTTATTACTTGTTTATTTGAGCTAGTTATGATGAACATCATATATAAACTTGTTAGATGATGTTTAAAAACATAATCTAACAAGTATACATGAAAGTCTTAAAAGGGTTTATTTGAACATGATGATTAAATGGATGAACATGAATATTGGTGTTGATAAAGTGTATAAAAGATTTCACTAAAAATTATAAACTTTGAAAGGTTTACAAAAGTAACATACAAGATGGGTTTTTCTAAATGTTTGATAAAACATGAAGTTAAGTATGATTTTTATACAAGTAAACACATTTGATGATCATACTAAAACCCTACATGTTTATGAGTTCATCTTGATAAACTTTGTTATAAATTTCAAGTTATTTTTGTGTAGAAATAATTTGAGGAACTTGTGGTTGAATTGGAAGAGAAAATGATACGTTTGATAAACATGGCAAAGTTTATATTTCAATGGAGAAGGCCAATTTTTTTACTAGAAATCATGTGTTATAAAAATGGTCATGTTTTAACAAAATCTTTACAAGAATACAAGATTAGAAAGTTGGTCTTTCTAAAAGAAAAAATGAGTATAAATATATATTTTTGGTAAAATATATATTTAATGATTTTAACAAGGTATGTGCTATGTGTTTACTAATGGTATTAGATATATATAAAACTTAGGAACTTGAAATCAATGATACAAATAAATACAAGACACACTTACAAGTAAAGATTTGCAAGAATACATATATATACACTTGAATACAATTTACGGACGATTCGAACATCGGATACAACTTATGGGCAAAACGGACGACGGACGAATCTATAACATAATGCCATTCCAAGAAGTTACTACGACGCTTAGGCGATCATTCTACGCGAATACATATAAATCACCGACAACAATATCCGGATGTTTTGAACTTATAAAAATTATTATGTTAACTTATACTTAGTGATTTTTATAAAAATTACTAGATATGTACAAATGGGCTTAATTTACAAATGGTATATTTTACAAATGGACTTAATTTACAAATGTTTATATTTTACAAATGGGCTTAATTTACAAATAGGCTTATATTACAAATGGGCCTATATTTCACAAATGAGCTTATATTACAAATGGGCCTACATTTCAAAAATGGGCTTATACTTACTAATGGGCTTATCTTCCAAAATGGGCTTAACATAAATACATGGGCTAAGCCCAATATCAAAACTCATGGGCTAAGCCCAATACCAAACCTATGGGCCAAGGCCCAATAACATTAAGCCCAATACTATTTAGGCCCAATGCTATTTAGGCCCAATAACATTTGGGCCCAATAACATAAATTCTTGGGCTTGGCCCAATAACATTAAGACATGGGCTCGGCCCAATGACATGAACACATGGGCTCGGCCTAATGACATAATTGGTAAAAATACAAGTGTACAATTGATTCATATAAGACATAAAATCAAGAGGACAAGATCCGATGATACAACTCACAAGATACAAGATTACATATATATATATATATATATATATATATATATATATATATATAGAGTAGGGTTCGCACGGAAAGTGTGTTTTTCCTAGAAAGTCTAGGAAGCGATCTGGTCCATCCGATTGGTGTGTTTAAGGGTTGAGATTAAATCAATGGCAATCTTGTAATATTTGAGTTTAATTAATTGATTGTTTTAAATGAATAGGGGCAATTTTGTCAAATGGCTGTTTTTTAAATCAATTAGATAACTGCAATCGCTACTTTCATGGGATTTTCCCTCTCTCTCTCCATTATTGATTTGATTTTCTCTCTTTCTCTTTCTCTCTCCAATCCAACCCTAAACATAATAAAACCTGCGATCTCTACTCCCCCTTGCTGTTGGCGACGCAAAACAGGACCCCAAAAGCATTCAGATTTCGGTTCCAAGGCTTGTTGATACCCCTTTTCTTCAATAGGTATTCATATCTTGTGTTGTGATTGAAGTGCAGATACGTTTTCGGTCTTAATCTGCTTGTAACTTGGCTGTGTTTTTTCTGTTTTAATTGATGATTTTAGAGAGGCATGTAAAACACAGCGTCAAGAATCTGCTTGCTGTTAAAACACAGCGTCAAGAATCTGCTTGCTGTTAAAACACAGCGTCAAGAATCTGCAGAATCTGCTTGCTGTTAAAACACAGCGTCAGGAATCTGCTTGCTGTTAAAACACAGCGTCAAGAATCTGCTTGCTGTTAAAACACAGCGTCAAGAATCTGCTTGCTGTTAAAACACAATGGCTTGCTTGCTGTTAAAACACAATGTCAAGAATCTGCTTGCTGTTAAAACAACATAAAACACATTCAGAGTATTAAAATGCAAAATAACTGTTAAAACACAACCTGATTATATATTGACTTTAGATTGTTAAAACACACTGACTTCAACCTCTCTGACTGGTAAAACACATCACCAAGAACATGCTGATAGTTTCAGATAAACACATTGACTTGCAGATTTGAATTCGAAAACAATAAAAATTCCGAAAATCATGGAATTTTAGTTAATGAAGATACATTCCAAAAATAAAATTAAAATGTGAAATTACATGATAGCCCTTCTACTTAAAATCCCTCAATGACACATGTCCAAATCTTATTCCTTCCTAGACTTTCTAGGAAAAATAGACTTTCCACCCAACTCCTACTCTATATACACACACACACACACACACACACACACACACACACACACACACACACACACATATATATATATATATATATATATATTTGGTGAAATATATATATAACAGTTTAACAATTCATACATCTAATACACAGTTCAACGAATAACAAATACAAACAAGTCTTAATACATATTCAAGATAGAAGACTTGTACATGAGCCAATACAAAGACCGAAGTGTCTAACAAATCTAGGACCATTATAGGTCGTGATACACTTCAAGACAACTGCAAGTGAGGTTACAATTACATACATTTTACGGATGCAATTCTGTGAGTTCTTGTCTGTTACACCCCCAGCATGCACCACGCGGAGTATCACCGCTTGGAGGCGTGACGTGACCAGGATCGAGCCACCAATCATATTGAACAATGTAATTAAGTAAGTAAAACCGATCTCAATACAATTGGTGACCATAAGACGGTAACCAACTTTAGGTTAGCTAAGTTCAGATTTAAACAGCGGAAGCATAAGACGTTAAATCAAAACATAAGTTCGTAGTTCATAAGTTTAAAGACCCAAACATAAGTTTCATAAGTTCATAAAGTTTATTCATTAAGTACGGGACATATCAGTTCGCATTCCACAACGACCACCTCCATATGTAAGCTCCCTAGCATCTAGCGACCTGCAAAGCATGTAGCAACGAGTCAACAACAAAGTTGAGTGAGTTCACGGTTGGTTGTCCATTTTAGAGTTGTTTCAAAAAACGTAGTTTAATCTTAATCAGCTATCTAGCCGTGGGGGTCACCCCCATAGTTCGAAAACGTTTATTAGTTAACCATCCCATGTTCACCTTCCCTGGCTATTCAGCCTGGCACTCCGGCCATGGGGGCTACCCCATTATTTAAACTACCAGACTCGTTTATCATATCGACTACTAACGAAAATTTATTGTGCCCTAGCGTCAGTGTCTATCACCACCGACGTGCCATAGTCCATTAGTACACGCCCGTCCGACTGGCACGGTGTGAGGTTTGTTAAACCTAATAGCGCTATTAACTAATGACCCGCTCGCCATAGCCTCGGCGATTAAGTCGATACAAAAAGGGAGGGACTGCGTTGATAGAGTTCTAGTCTAGTAAGTCTAATCCATCCCAACAGGACGAGGAATTTACATTCCTGAACACGTCCCAAAGGACGAGGAATCCCTATTCCTGAACCCATTCCCATTCCCACCGGGAATTACCATGCTTTGTAGAAAAGTGTGAACTCACCTCGGTTGCTCGGTTTGACTCTCAAAAATAGCTAACAGTCAAGGTCGGTCAATCACGTCCTAATATGATTACCAGTTAGTCATTTAGTGGTTTTCAAATAGAGCACAAAGTTCCTACACTTATCTATCACATAACATGCATCACTTTAACGGTTTATGCCCATATAAACTTCCCATCTATTCCCGCTCATAAATAAACATACGATATTGCACATAACACTTTTATTGACACATAATCATGTTAGATCATTCACAGATAGCATACTCGACGTTTAGACACGCAAATTACAACTTATGTCGTTTCAACTTAAATATTCAAAACCAGGCTGTTTTCGGACATTTTAATAAAATAGTTAACATATTCCAAAAATTCCCAAATTTTTACAGAATGTCTTAAACGATCCAAATATTATTGTGTAAAAATATCGGGGTCCAGTTCATTACCAATATTTTATAAAAATTCATTTTCCGGACTGAACTCAGATTTATCTTTTTCTGACTGCAGTCCACAGAATAATTTATTTAAAATTCATCGAGAGTCCGATTTACGAAATTCTAGTGAGAAAATTACAAATACATCGGTGGTCATCTACGGTACAAATTTCATGATCTAACTCTACACAGAATTCAAGTTATGACAGAAAACAGAACGCATATTTTCAGCAGCAAAAATGCAGCTCTAGCTGCTGTTACGAAACGACACTTTAAAAATAGCAAACGAAGTCCAAAAATTATGATTCCGGTGCCATTAGAACCGTATTTAATAATACATAAAGCTAGATTTCATAAAATACATTTTTCGTTAAGTTACGGTCCTGTTACAGCCAACTGAAGTTGGCTGTAATCACTAAACAACTTTCTGTTTTCAGTCTTTAACTTTCTAAAGCGCGTTCGATTGATTCCGTTAGCATGTTTAGTGATCACAACAACATCAAACATCAATATTAACCAGCAAATCATCAGGAAATCAATCAAGAATCATAACAACACAAGATCTACATGATTTACACACATAACTTCTCTTTATCCATCTTTTATTCCTTATGTTCAAGACTTTAAGTTATGTTCATTGGTGTTCTTTAACATTTCACCATTTAATCATCTATTAACCACTAAAATCAAGAACAAGATGGTGATTAGAAGCACTTACTACTAGCACAAGGCTAGGGAAGAAACAAGGTGTAAATGTGGTGTATAAAAGAAATCTAGAGCGCTTCTTGAACTTCCGAGTGCACCAAGCTTGCTTGTATGATCCCTAGCACCTTAGGATGTGGATGGATTGCATGAAAATGATCAAGGGATGGTGGTGGTGTGTGTTGTGGTCTTCGGCCGAGCACAAAGAAAAGAGAGAAGGAGAGTGCTTGTTTGACTTTGTGTTTTGTGAATGAAATGCTCTTAGCCAATGGTGTTTATTTATAATCCAATTTTCTCATTTATCCATCATATAACATGTTTCATTATCCCCAACATCTAAATAAAATAATATAAGGAATGGTGGGGGTGTCCTACCCTCACACAACCGTAAAAAAAAAGGGTTATGGGGTTGGGATTCAAATCTTTAGTTAGTAATTAGTTAGATTTAAAATGTTTAGTTAGTGGGTCAAGATGTGTTATTATAATATAAGGTGTGTTAGGGTGTTCGGGGACCCTAACTAGCTCAGAAAAATAGAAATAATGCTTCTAGCATTATTTTAGTGTTCCGGGTAAAGTCCGGTTGTTCGGTTCGGTGTTGTTCCGTTAAAGTGCTTAATTAATCCGTAAAGTGTCCCACGTATATATTTTTGTAACGTTTTTAATTTTCAACACCCAGGAAAGCATAACGGACTATTTAGTAACTTTTCTGTATACTACTAGTATGTTAACAAGCACATGTAAGTATAACACAACATTCAGAGAGTACTTAAGTAATTTCACACAGTCGTCACGTACTTTAATTAACATTAATAGATTGTACGGTTACATGTAAATTTGAGGGTTGTCACAATGTCCCCTTTTCATTTTCAATGCTTTTCAAGCTTTACAACTGTCGGGGAAAATACATGTACAATAGTATGATAAGTCAAGGAATGAAACACCTTAGATCATGTGCGAAATTAGGGCCATAACTAAAGCACCATTAATCCAGTTTGGACCAAGGAACAAAGGGTTAGATCTAATGGGTTTTGGCGAGCCCCACTCATGGCCATTCATTTGCCTAGGAGTGCGTTTGTGTCCCTACGACAGGTGTCGATACAATTAAAATCGTCTAGGGTTGGATTGCTTCCTATTTTCATCACACATATTAATGTCCTTGCAAAACATTAATGATCACGATTTCATTGACGCTTTTCATACTTCATTTTATACAAATACAAATACATCTCACATTTTACAGATACATCTTATATCCAGTTTGGATGCAATTACAATTGAGACAAATACATCTTACATACTGTTTTGATACAGATACATCTTATACAGCTAAACTGTATGAACTCGCTCAACTTTTGTTGATGTTTTCAAACTTACATGTATTTCAGGGAATTAGTGGACCAATGCAAAGATTTCAGTTCAAGGAAAACAAGTATCAATACTCCATGCCATCTATTGAAGGGTTTGCCTGTTATATACCGCCTCTTTGCGGTGATATAGTAGTCAAAGCCTTGATATTTTTAGACTTACATTTGATGTATGAAACAATGACAACTTATTTTCATTTGATGGTTTGTAAACAATGTACTTAACTTATGTTGCGATCTTTTGAACAATTATGACAATGGCATTGGAGCATGTTTTATTCATTTAGTATGTTTACTTATATTGTTATGCAATGAGAACCGAACAGATCACACCTCGCGCTTCCGCTACAAGCGGGTGTGAGAGTAAACGTGTCAGACAATATTGTATTTATGTTGTAAACACTTAACTTATGTTTTATTAATGGCATTTGGAGTTATTTTATGAGCATGTAGTATGTTTACCTTTCGTATGCAATGAGAACCTTTCAAGATCACACCTCGTGCTTCCACCTTAGAAAGGGGTGTGACATAAATTATGCGTGTACAGGCGATTGTTGATGTCACTAGTTTTAAGGGAGCAGGTGCTAGTGGGATTGGTGGTGTTATTGGCTCTTCTGGGGGTGGGGATCTATTGTCTGGTGGACGCCCCCTATCTTACTTGGTGAAACTCCAGGTGATTATTATTATTATCGGATGTACGATGATAGGTGGGACCATGGAAGTGCATACCCGTGTCTAGATGTTAAAACAAGGGGATACCTTCGACACTGTTGCCACCTGCCGTGAATGGTTCAAGGGTGCCTTTCCCGGAAGTCACTCACCAGAAAGAACGTAGCCATGATAAATTGTATCATTCCCATATTCTTGCACAAGAAAACAATGTCTCTACCAGTAACCAGATTACTCGTGAATGGCGTACAATGCACCGGGATAGGGCTTTATTTGAAGATATGAGGTCTCCCTTGGCTACTGAAGAGAAAGTGTTTCAGCGTTCGAAGGCTAATTTGGCAGAGAAACAGGCGAAACCTAAGCCTGACAAAAAGTTGAAGATTAGGGTGTCCTTGGCGCTAAGAAGAAAATCGAAATGCTTGAGAAAACTCTTTCTGAGGAGTGCAAACACTGGACCAATGCTTGTAAAAGGGACAATGTCATTTTACATAAAACCCGGGATGAAGATGTCAACCTTTAGGCGCAGTATGGGATTTTGGAGAAGAAGAACGCCAAATTGCAAGCTATGTAGATGAGGTAAGGTCGCACTGTGAGCGCAACAAGCGAGATCAAGTTGAAATTAAAGCTGCTCTCTTCTTAAAGGAAAAAGAACTTACTAAATTGTCACACCCCGACCACGTGAGATGACGAAACATGGCGGAAACGTCGGGGAGTGTTGCAACAGAATCATTGTTTCATAACCATGGAATAAATAAATTCTGTTTTATTGAATAAATGAACTCATTGTTTTAATACAATCAAATAAGTACAACTATGATCTTCCAAGTTTTAAAGTTGCTAAGGCACGAGTCCATCCTAAATGTAGCATGTATCAACAATCATTGCAAAGCAGTACCTGAAACATGTGTAAAAATAGGTACGTCAGCATAAAAATGCCCGTGAGATACATAGGTTTTGTGAAAATAAGATTCATGACTTATGTTTAAGAAAATGTTTAGTCATGAACCTTGTAGTTTGCTTTGTTTTATAAATCATTTGAAAAGCAATAAGATCAGATGATACGTATAAGTAAAAGAATAGTGTATGGTTAAATGAATAATCAAATAGAATGAGTTTGTATAAGAGAAGTTGTTTTGTAAAACAATGTCTTGTGAAAAGTATGTTATTTGTATAAAATGTTATATGTCTCAAATTGAAATGATTCAAATAACGCTACGATATGTAATACCATACAAACACTTATATATAGGAAGTACCAGCGGCGTATCCACCATGCTTGTATTATATTACACACGCCTCGTTACTTAAGTCACTTACTCAAACCAAACCACCAATATAGAATGTTCATGTTTAAACCAATAGTCAAATGTTTTTGTATAACCCAAGTTAAATGTAAACCATGTAATGTGTAAGCAAAAGTTATGTATGGTAAGTAAAATAATGTAAGGTTAAACGAATAACCTTATAGTAGCATATTAAAAGTATACTTTGGATTTGTAAGTAACATATTAAACTATGTTTTGGTTTCATAAATAACATATCAAAATATGCTTTGGGTTTCATAAATAACATATCAAAATATGCCTTGGATGTGCTAAATAACATATTAAACTATGTTTTGGTTTTGTAAATAACATATCAAAATATGCTTTGGATGATTAACAAAATATATGTTGGTTTTGTACAATACCACACATGAGAGTATATCAAACTATACTTTAAAAGTGTGATTTAAGAATTCATTCAGACCTAGTGCATCAAAATACACCTTTGAGACTATAAGGATACCACAAAGGCAATCCCTATTTGGATGGAGAAACAAATTGGTTTCAGACATTCCATGACAACAGGAATGGGGTGTCTAATCCTATAGCGCTATATCATACTACCAATCGGTCTGGTGAACATAAAATAAGTACAATTCAACATTTTATTTTATGTTCTTTGAGAAATCAGTGTTTAAACCAAAGATAGTCATTTAGTTTGTCAAATGATAAGTAATAACATGTATAATCAATTATACTTTGAAATCATGAAAATAACAGATAGGTACACATGCTTCACCCCAAAACAGTTGAAAGTTGTAAAATAGGGGAACTATGTACTCACTTGAGATTGCTCAGAAGTCCTAATATAACCACCAAGCAATGCTAGAGATCACGGAATCAAACGGTACCTAATATAGGTAACTACATTAATAACCGGACCTAAATCGGAGGATTGGATAGGATGAGGGCTCGTAAACCAAATGAGTATGTGAACTCATATAATATAGTTTAACAAAACCTACATACTACAATGAAACTTAACCTAAGTGTTTACGACCCATTACGACCCGTTTAGGTAGCTTATGCTACTTTAACGCGTCGTTCGCGTAAAACGCGTTCGGACTGCCTAACTAGTCCTATGATAAGTAAAATATTCCTTAACATGTCTAATATTGTTGTCAAATCAGTTTAGATACCAAAAGTTATGTTACATATGCTTAATATGAATTTTGGCATAAAAAGGGCATTTTGGTAATTTACCTGAGGCATATAAACTACCTGTCATACAACTACTTAAACGCAGCGACCATAAGGTATAACCTCGGAAGGTTATTCCCTATATACTATGGTCACCTAATGTGTTTGGTCGGATCCTAATGATCGACCAAATGGGCCGGGTTCGAAGGTATAAGCGATTTATTAGATCGCTTATCCTTACGACCCTAGACAACGTGGTAATCAGTAGGCATAGTCACAAAGGACTATAACCATCGTGATTACAATCACGTTGCAAAGTTCAAACGAACTTCGCATTGACCATAAACTGGTCAACGCAGAAAGTCAAACAAAGTTTGACTTTCGGACTCGAAAAGCAATAAAAGAACGAAGGAATACTTACGAAGGGTCCCCGAATGCTAATCTAGATCAAAATAACTCAGGTATGAAACAATGGTTCGTTTGGTCGTACGATCGCGATGTTCGCTTAATTACGACGGAATGCGCATAAGCGCGAAAAACGATCCAAAATGCGTGACGAATGGATTTTTCTCAAGCCAAACACTAAAATAAAATATTTTAGTGCTTACATAAATTTTTGGATGTCCGGGTGTATTCAGAACGTAAGTTATGCGCGAAAGTGCAAACTTGTGCACTTTTTGACACTTTTAGTCCCTGAATGACTCAAAAGTTTATTTTAGCACACCGAACCCCTCAAAGCCTATTTCTAAGATATATAAAGGATATTTAAGGTGTGTTTAACTTATGGTCATGTTCCTGAATGTTCGTTACAGTTCAAATTGGCATACTTTCGCAGTTTGTCGAATTAAGTCCCTGTAAGCGATTTAACTTGTTTTTGCCATACCAAAGCCTTTAAAACTTATTTCTAAGTTATGTAAAGGTTATTTAAGGTATGCTAAGCCTATTTCACTATTCCAGAGTGTTCGTTGGATTAAACTGGTTATATTTACGCATCAGAGCGCGTATAACCCTCCAGAAAGCGATTTAAAGCTTAAAATCGAACAAGAGTTGATATGTGCAAACGATACACATATTTTTGCAAATCCCAAGTATGAAATACAATATTTCATTGGTTTGGCATTTGTTTGATGGTTGAAGTGACACAGGTGTCACAGTCTCCCCTACTTTAGGAAATTTCGTCCCGAAATTTAATTCTAGAGGAAACTTGTGAAGACAGCTGTGACGGTTTCGCCTTCTAATAGATCCATTGAACCCTTAAGTAAAACTCTGGGCCATGTTAGGACTCTTAGCAAATTTGTTAACCCTCAAAGTGAATTCCTTGTAGTAGTAAAACATGGAATTTTTGAACTATGGATAGAAGAACGTTTCTTATGAAGACTCATCATAGGAAACTTGGTGTGTGATTGAGATCAGAATTAGGGAGTGTAAGATAAAATGACATCGGTCAAGGTCCAACACTTCTCCCGTATCATTATTCTCGTCACTATAGGTCTTAACACATGACAAAACTTCTTGTGGTTTCTGTGCACTGAATTCCATAATTATGTAGGCCTCCATAATTACGTAATTCCTTGCACAGTCCGCACAGTTCATTTCAGAATGCGTAGAGGAAAGATTAATTGAATAAACATGAAGCGACTCGACTAGATCACCAAAGGATCTTTTTAACTAAATCAACGAACGATCTTTTTAACTAGATCAACACATGATCTTCTTAACTAGACCGTCGTACGATCTCCTTAAATAGACCACTTAAGGGATCTTTTTAATTATATCATCACATGATATTTCTAGTCAGATTTTCAAAATCAATATGTTTAACCAGACCATTCAAGAGGTCCAATTATAGAATAGTACTTTAAAACCCAAGGGACTTGACTACAACGTAGAAGTCCATTAAGGATTTAAGATAGTAACTTTGGATATCCTACTATGAATCCCTCATATAAGATATGGAAGATTCTACGAGGATTTAGATGGATCACATACAACCACAAAACATGTAAGAAAAACACATAAGCACAAATTTAGTTAACTTGATTCTTTAATTTGTTATCTTTAGGTCTGGACATTTAAAGCACATTAGGAATCCAATCCATGGATTTCATTTGGCACTTTAATCATTTTCAAGGATCTATCTATAAAGATAGAAGGATTTACAATAAGAGTTTGGCTTTGTTTCTTAAAAGAAACGAGTGTTTAAGGTTCTTGGCGAGATCACAAGTGATCATAAAATGACAGAACCACATGAGTAGTTTGTCCTTGGGTTGACAATCATAAGGTTGCATCAAACATTCACACAATCGCATAAATTTTGCAGAAATAAAAACAACAAATCTTTATTTATGCAACAACCGAATTGTCTTGAAGTGTCAAAAAATAACAACCAAGGAATTACAAAACACTAATTGTTCACTGCTGCATCATTGTTCCCGTTTGCCTCATTGATGTTAAATGCTCGTCCTCGCGCTGGAGGTGCGTTAACAAGTCTTGGGAAATTGTTTCTGTAGTGAGTAAGGTCACCACAGTTATAACATGACCCTGGAGGGAACCGTGCTTTAACAGCAGCAGGGTTTGCAGCAGCTTGATTTGCATAACGACAAACATTGATCAAATGTCCCAACTGCCCACAGTGGGTACATTTTGACACTGCTCTTGCTCTAGATGATGACGGTTGCACTTGTTGCACAAAGGTGCGGTACCAACATAGTTTTGCCTTTTGCAAGGTTGTGCTGGCTGGTTTGGTGCAACCTGTTTGTCTTGAGCAGTTACAGCGAAATTTTGAGAGGCTTTGCACTTCTTCTTCTTGGACACTTCAACATTTTCTTCCTTTGGTTCCACTTGAGCAGTCTTGTCAGATGGTCTTGAGTCGCCCTTCCGAAACAGCTTGCGCTTCCTGATATGGGATTCAGTCAGAGTGGCAGACAATTCAATGGCTTGTCTGACAGTAGTAGGGTTGCTGCCAGTAACGATATCCTGAATTACGTCAGGAAGACCATCAATGTATTTCTCAATCGCCTTATCCAGAGGCGTAACCATGGTAGGGCATAACAAGCTCAATTCCTCATATCGGTCAGTATAGGCTCGATGTTCCCCACTGTCTTGCTTCAAATCATCAAATTCCCTTTCTAAAGCTCTCAATTCATGACGAGGACAAAACTCCTTCATCATAAGAGCCCTAAGTTCAGCCCAAGTCTGTGCTAATGCAACCTCAGCACCACGGTCTCTCATCACCCCGTTCCACCACGTAAGAGCCCTCTTCTGAAATACACTCGAAGAAAACTCGACCTTGCGATTTTCAGGACACTGAACGTGACGGAAAGTATTCTCAATGCTCTCGAACCATTGAAGAAGCCAAGTTGCTCCCTCAGAACTACTAAACTTGAGTGGTTTAGCCGAGTTAAAATTCTTGAAATTGCATGGAGCATTGTTGTTGTTGATGGCTTGAATCATTTGAGCATAAAGATTTGGGAAGGCAGCAGTCATTTGCTGCGCGATGATTTCCGCCAGTTCGGCATTCGCCATCTGATTGTCGCGTCGAGGAGGCATTCTAAAAGAGGAACATGAAAGGAAACGAGTGAGAGAATTAGACGAAAAGAATGAGATGAAACAAATCTGATGAAAGCAAGGATAGTGGTCATTTGTTTGTTACTACAAAGCAACAAACGACCCTGGTGATTAATCAAAGTAAATGGATCAAAAATAATGTATCGCGAAGACATGCTCGCCTATAAGTGAACACTCATCCCAAGAATTCCCAGGTAAGCACAACTGGTCTCGCGTCTGATGAGATATATACGAAGTGCTTGCCTAGACAGAAAACCCAGAATACAGGCATTCACCCTTCCAGTTTGCACGTGTTCACATTATTTAAAACCCAAAACCTTGACGAGATTTTGAAAACTCAAAGGGGTTCAAAACCTTACAATAGAGGGTTCAAAACCTAGTAATCAATCATCCTAGAACAGATGATTAGTTTTCAAAGCGGCTTTGAAATTTATGTTCTTATTGTGGCCGTCGCCTAAGGATAGGTGACGGTATTGTTTTAAAACTAAACACAAGAAAACTTGTGTTAGGGTCCTAGGAAGGTTATAGTCTAGGTCAAAGCATTACTAATAAGCTAATTCCCTATAACCATTGGCTCTGATACCAACTTTTCTGTCACACCCCGACCACGTGAGATGACGAAACGTGGCGGAAACGTCGGGGAGTGTTGCAACAGAATCATTGTTTCATAACCATGGAATAAATAAATTCTGTTTTATTGAATAAATGAACTCATTGTTTTAATACAATCAAATAAGTACAACTATGATCTTCCAAGTTTTAAAGTTGCTAAGGCACGAGTCCATCCTAAATGTAGCATGTATCAACAATCATTGCAAAGCAGTACCTGAAACATGTGTAAAAATAGGTACGTCAGCATAAAAATGCCCGTGAGATACATAGGTTTTGTGAAAATAAGATTCATGACTTATGTTTAAGAAAATGTTTAGTCATGAACCTTGTAGTTTGCTTTGTTTTGTAAATCATTTGAAAAGCAATAAGATCAGATGATACGTATAAGTAAAAGAATAGTGTATGGTTAAATGAATAACCAAATAGAATGAGTTTGTATAAGAGAAGTTGTTTTGTAAAACAATGTCTTGTGAAAAGTATGTTATTTGTATAAAATGTTATATGTCTCAAATTGAAATGATTCAAATAACGCTACGATATGTAATACCATACAAACACTTATATATAGGAAGTACCAGCGGCGTATCCACCATGCTTGTATTATATTACACACGCCTCGTTACTTAAGTCACTTACTCAAACCAAACCACCAATATAGAATGTTCATGTTTAAACCAATAGTAAAATGTTTTTGTATAACCCAAGTTAAATGTAAACCATGTAATGTGTAAGCAAAAGTTATGTATGGTAAGTAAAATAATGTAAGGTTAAACGAATAACCTTATAGTAGCATATTAAAAGTATACTTTGGATTTGTAAGTAACATATTAAACTATGTTTTGGTTTCATAAATAACATATCAAAATATGCTTTGGGTTTCATAAATAACATATCAAAATATACCTTGGATGTGATAAATAACATATTAAACTATGTTTTGGTTTTGTAAATAACATATCAAAATATGCTTTGGATGATTAACAAAATATATGTTGGTTTTGTACAATACCACACATGAGAGTATATCAAACTATACTTTAAAAGTGTGATTTAAGAATTCATTCAGACCTAGTGCATCAAAATACACCTTTGAGACTATAAGGATACCACAAAGGCAATCCCTATTTGGATGGAGAAACAAATTGGTTTCAGACATTCCATGACAACAGGAATGGGGTGTCTAATCCTATAGCGCTATATCATACTACCAATCGGTCTGGTGAACATAAAATAAGTACAATTCAACATTTTATTTTATGTTCTTTGAGAAATCAGTGTTTAAACCAAAGATAGTCATTTAGTTTGTCAAATGAAAAGTAATAACATGTATAATCAATTATACTTTGAAATCATGAAAATAACAGATAGGTACACATGCTTCACCCCAAAACAGTTGAAAGTTGTAAAATAGGGGAACTATGTACTCACTTGAGATTGCTCAGAAGTCCTAATATAACCACCAAGCAATGCTAGAGATCACGGAATCAAACGGTACCTAATATAGGTAACTACATTAATAACCGGACCTAAATCGGAGGATTGGATAGGATGAGGGCTCGTAAACCAAATGAGTATGTGAACTCATATAATATAGTTTAACAAAACCTACATACTACAATGAAACTTAACCTAAGTGTTTACGACCCATTACGACCCGTTTAGGTAGCTTATGCTACTTTAACGCGTCGTTCGCGTAAAACGCGTTCGGACTGCCTAACTAGTCCTATGATAAGTAAAATATTCCTTAACATGTCTAATATTGTTGTCAAATCAGTTTAGATACCAAAAGTTATGTTACATATGCTTAATATGAATTTTGGCATAAAAAGGGCATTTTGGTAATTTACCTAAGGCATATAAACTACCTGTCATACAACTACTTAAACGCAGCGACCATAAGGTATAACCTCGGAAGGTTATTCCCTATATACTATGGTCACCTAATGTGTTTGGTCGGATCCTAATGATCGACCAAATGGGCCGGGTTCGAAGGTATAAGCGATTTATTAGATCGCTTATCCTTACGACCCTAGACAACGTGGTAATCAGTAGGCATAGTCACAAAGGACTATAACCATCGTGATTACAATCACGTTGCGAAGTTGTTCAAACGAACTTCGCATTGACCATAAACTGGTCAACGCAGAAAGTTAAACAAAGTTTGACTTTCGGACTCGAAAAGCAATAAAAGAACGATGGAATACTTACGAAGGGTCCCCGAATGCTAATCTAGATCAAAATAACTCAGGTATGAAACAATGGTTCCAACTTAGAGTCTTTTTTATCAGATTCTTGTGGGTTTGAAGCAAATGGGGGTGGGGTATTTATAGTATTTCCCGAACCGTTAAGATCGTTTCTTGAATAACGTGATCGAATCTCGTGCGTACACTTGTTGGAAAGTTGTGGTAACTAAAAATGACCCCTAATGAGCTGAAAGGGCAAGTGTGGGTTTGTGGTTATGGGTTAAACAGCTGTAATCTGCTGACAAATCGATCTTATCTGATCTGAGACCCTGACGCGGGCCGCGTAAAGATGCACACAAACCTTACGCGGGCCGCATGGCCATGTCTGATCAGAACCAAGTTTGTTAAATAACAGTTTCAGTCCCTGTTATGTGTTTATGCCATTTCCGACACTTCTAAGGCCCGTAGAGCCAACTTTAAGGCCCTAAAATGATGCCTAAACATTGTGGACATGAAACATGCTCAAAAATATGCCGGATGTTGGTTCGTTTGGTCGTACGATCGCGATGTTCGCTTAATTACGACGGAATGCGCATAAGCGCGAAAAACGATCCAAAATGCGTGACGAATGGATTTTTCTCAAGCCAAACACTAAAATATAATATTTTAGTGCTTACATAAATTTTTGGATGTCCGGATGTATTCAGAACGTAAGTTATGCGCGAAAGTGCAAACTTGTGCACTTTTTGACACTTTTAGTCCCTGAATGACTCAAAAGTTTATTTTAGCACACCGAACCCCTCAAAGCCTATTTCTAAGCTATATAAAGGATATTTAAGGTGTGTTTAACTTATGTTCATGTTCCTGAATGTTCGTTACAGTTCAAATTGGCATACTTTCGCCGTTTGTCAAATTAAGTCCCTGTAAGCGATTTAACTTGTTTTTGCCATACCAAAGCCTTTAAAACTTATTTCTAAGTTATGTAAAGGTTATTTAAGGTATGATAAGCCTATTTCACTATTCCAGAGTGTTCGTTGGATTAAACTGGTTATATTTACGCATCAGAGCGCGTATAACCCTCCAGAAAGCGATTTAAAGCTTAAAATCGAACAAGAGTTGATATGTGCAAACGATACACATATTTTTGCAAATCCCAAGTATGAAATACAATATTTCATTGGTTTGGCATTTGTTTGATGGTTGAAGTGACACAGGTGTCACATAAATTGACCGATGCCATTTTTTTATCAGGATGAAATCAAAAAGCAACTGGTTGCGCGCGAGTGAGACCTTGCTGGAAAAGATGCTGAGATAGCTGAGTTGAAGCGTCGCTTGATTAAGGCGCAAGAAAAAACCATATCTATGGAAGTTGATGTGGGTGCAGAGAGAGAACGTGCTGGGGCTCAAGTGATTCTCGAGATGTTGAGGGATAACTCATTGTGGCTGCAACAACAGGGCATCGTACATGTAAGCATTATTCCACTTGAAACTCTGGTTATGTACTTCATGCGCTAATATTTCTAATAATTTTGTGTAGGTCGGGAATGCCGTTTTGAATTCTGTTGAGCTAGATCAGACTGTTGCTGCTTTAACTTTTGCTATCCATTACGTTGGTTATCAATCGGGTTATAACCAGTGCATGATGCATGTTAACGAAGCGCTCTAAGACCAATGGGATGACTGGTATTCCGTGATGCATGGACGGAAGACTGAAGATGAGTTGTTGGTGGCGCAAGATGCTTACGAAAATTTGTCCTACCCACGATGGATCTTGTAACTGAGGCTTTGCAACATGAAGGTTTTGTTGATCATCTTAAAGGGATCTTTGAGCATCCATATCATCCGGAAGAAGATGTTGAAGATGAAGGCGGCGAGGAGGGAGATGCTCTTCATTGCACAGCGGAAGTATTTGAGCTAAGACTTCTAAACAGTTGAATGCCTGCTAAGTACTCGAATCCACATGGGTTCTCCGATTCCAACCGTTCCATAGTTTTGAAAATGCAACCTGAGAAAGAACATGCGAGAAAAATCAGCATAAAGTTGGCGAGTTCATAGTTTGTTTCAAATGAATCTTAAAACATTTGAAAATCTTGCATTTGAAAAACTGGTTTGTGAGATCATAATATCCCAAAGCATTTGAAATATCGTATCTGTACATCGGTAATGAAATGTTTTCTGTTATGTTTGTAAGCCGATACATGTAACTGTTGTGTTTGTAAAATGGTAATGAAATTTTTTCTGCCGTGTTTGTAAATCGGTATTGAAATGTTTTCTGTTATATTGTAAACCCATATTGAAAACATAGTATGTAGGATGCCTATGGAATCTAAGGATCAATCAGTGTGTAGCTAATACACTGAACTATGTGCCATAATTAAGTAACCAAACCGAGACAACTTTGCCATCAATTGGGATCACAAAAGCACTCCTAAGGGTATACCAACCAGGAGTGGAGCGTTCCTCAAACTTGATAGATTTATACCTTTTGCACCTTGGTCACTACTGTCACACCCCGACCACGTAAAAACAACAAATCGTGGCGGAAACGTCGGGGAGTGTTGTAACAGAATCATTGTTTCATAACACATGGAAGATTGAAATTTTGTTTTATTGCTTAAGAGAGTTACATGCTTAACAAAACAGGAATTATAACATAATTAACTAGTCTTGCATCTTTTATTGTTGCTAAAGTCCAAGTCAGCCTAGGTGTATCTTGATAAATCCTACGCATCATATCCTGAAACACATGTGAAAATAGGTACGTCAGCATAAAAATGCCTGTGAGATACATAGGTTTTATGACAATAGGATTCATGACTTGAGTTTAAAGAAATGTTTAGTAAAAGTTAGTCATGAACCTTGTAAATTGTTAAAAGTCCCAATGTAATCAAGTAATATGTAACAATTGTTATGTATAGTAAGTAAAGTGTAGTCACATAAATCAAATGGAAATATGTTAAAAACAAGGTATTTTGAATATATCAAAAAGTTATGTTTTGCAAAGTAAATGCATGTTTTGTTGGTACAACATTTATGTGGTAAGTTAACGCATACATTCAAGCCTTGTGACTGTTGGATAACCCTTTTAGTCAAGGTTATCAAATTGTTTTCGGATTCAGTCATTCCATCCATCCAAACAAACCTAGGATTTTAGGAACGGGATTTGTCAAGTCCTATGGTACCATTACTTACTACCGAGCGGCGTAGCTAATGTTAATAAACGTATATATGTCCCGTTTGTACAAACCAAATGTTATACCGATTGTAAACGTGTTAAATGTAAACAATGTACTAAGTATGCTATCAGTCAACATACATAGCAAAATAATGTAGAGTAAAACAATGTAGAGCAAAATAATGTACTAAGTATGCTATTAGTCAACATACAAAGCAGAAAAGTGTAATGTAAGACAATGTACTAATAAACATAGTAAGTATATGATGTGAAAAAAAAGGAAAGCATGAAAGTAACAAATAGGCACATGTGTTTCACCCCAAAACAGTTTGAAAACAGTAAAAGAGGGGTCTATGTACTCACCTTGATTTCGGGTAAGTCCAAATAGGTATGCAAAGTGTGAGAGTTTTGGCGGGAACAAGGTTTTTCCACGTTACTCTAATGGTTTGAACATGCACAAAATATTGCAATTTGTATCAATAATTATTGTTAATTGTAAACTGGATACTAAGTCCATGGTGGTTGGTATGGTTTGACATAAACGGTAACTATGGGTTTGAACAATTTAATTTGGGGAAACGGGGGATAAGTATGCATGGATTATTTAAGAACAGTGTATTTTGTATAAATAACTAATTTATACAATTATTGGATATAGAATTAATATGTGTATAGTTAAAACAGAAAATAAATATGTATTTAATTCAAATCTGTAATTCTATAATTAGTTATCTAAATAATTAATTTAAATCAGAAAACTGAAAATAACATTTTTAATTATTAACATGTAATATTACTGATTTACAGTAATTATTAGGATCCTGGAATAATTTTATATAAATAAATGGAATTAAAATAGTTAAAATATCAGTATTTGAGTTTGTCAGTTTAATTACTAAAAATAATTTGAAAATAAACAAATTAGTTTCTGAATTTTTATAAACTCAGAAAAATAGGTACTTTGTTATAAAAATATTTTTGGGCAGAATTTGTATAATTATATAAATAAAACAGTTTAGGTTTAAATAAGTAACTTATCTGATTTAATTATGTAAAATAAAATGTAAATAGCCAAACAGTAACTTAATTTATATAAACTCAGAATAAAGTGTGTAATATTATAAAAATAATTTTGGACACAAATTAAATAGTTATTGGATTTAAATAAATAAGATTTAGTTTTATTTTTAAAGTGCAAACACTGTTTAATTTATAAAAATATCAAAATTACATGAAATATTAACAACAACATTATTTCTGTAAAGTTTATTATCTTAAGTAATTATCATAAAAATTTCAGAAATTAACTCATAAAGACCGATTTATTATAAATTTGTAAAATTTAAACAGTTTTTAATTAAATAAAACAGTTTTATAAAATTTTTGGCTAACAAAGTATTTTTAATAAATACATCAGTATATGAAGTAAATATGGTAAAATTTTCAAATTCTAAATGTTTAACATCGATTTATTATGATTTAATGATTGAATTCTGTTTTTAAAATAAAAATAAAAATAAAAATATAATATATGTTGTCTTCTTCCCCAAATCAGTCAAAGAAAGTCAACCCGTTTCCGATTTCGATTAAAACCCGGTTTATAATTCAATTAAACTTGTAGGAACATAAAACGAGTGAAATCATACCGAACGGACGAAGAAGATCGTACCGGTACCGTCTGGAAATACGGAATCGACAAGCTCCGGTGACTGGTTATCCGGCGAAGTTGCAGAGGTGAACCAGGGGTAATTTTTCGAGTGTTTGTGAAATTTGAAAGGTCTGTGAGATTCGTGAAGGTTGCAGGATCTTATAACAATGTTTAATTGATTCAAAAACAATCGAAATCAGACAAAATAGATTCCCACTTAAATTTTTAAAACGATTTCCGATTTCCTGGACATAATTGCATGTTTCGGTTAAATTGAAAGCTTTGGACGGTTCAAGATGTCGAGGAGAACAAGCAGGTGTGCATGTTTGATCAGTGTGCGTTTGTTTGTTAGCGAATGGATCGGTTCCGGCGGAGTAAACGGTGTAAAACCGTTTGAATGAAGTTTCAGGTTTGGTCCCCTGATGTTTCTGTTTTATACTGAACAGGTCCCTCAACATTTAACCAGAAAGCCTAACTAGGTTAGCCTTAAATACATGTTTCCTTAATAAAAAGTCTAACTGAGTTACTTATTCCGGTTAAATCAATTTTAAAATGGGCCGGAAAGGTCCCTGGACTTGTTAACTGAACAAGTTAACTGAGTTAATTTTTAAAATTGAATTCCTTTTATAAAACTTAACCCGGTTAGGGATTTTAACTGAAAAGCAGTTTCAGAATGACAAGAATGGTCCCTAGACTTCAAGTTTCATAAAATGACCCAAGGGTCCTTGGACTTTAAAGTTTAAAATATATGTATTTTATTTTATAAAAATATAAGTTTCAAAAATTGCATTTTAGACCCTAAACTTTTAAAAAAATTTAAAAACTTATATTTTATTTATAAAACAAGTTTCAAAAATGACAATTTAGTCCCCGGGCTTATGTTTTGCAAAATAGTGCCGGTTTTAAAATACGGATTAAATATCAAACATTTTAAACAAGTTTCAGGAATTGACAAAAGGAGTCCTTTAACTTATACTTCCACAAAATGACATGCTAGGCCCTTGTAATTAATATTGTCTTGTTTATGAGTATGAAACTAGAACAAATTGAAATTATTCACGCGTTTGGGTTGGCAAAACATGTAGCAACAATAAAACTAAACATGTATCAAACAAATTGCATCTCAAAATATGATATGTGTATCAAATAAGTACATGTTTGAAAATCAAGGTTGTTACAACTACGTGATTAATATTGTCATCATCCTACTTACGCACAGTGATCTATAATCATCTAATCCCATAGCTACATACCAATCGTTAAAATATTTGTGTTATTGGGCCTAGCCCATGTCATTCATGTTATTGGGCCTAGCCCATGTCATAAAACTCATGCATGTTTAGAAAATACGCGTGTGGTTTGTAAAACCGGCATGTATAGTATGAACTTTTCATAAACCATTTGAGTTCGTTAAAATCCTGTTGCGAAATAGTTTAGAAATATGTGATTTTCTCTTATCAAAGCATTATGTGCTTTTGCAAAAGTTGCATGTCTTTCCACCCCCGAAAGCATTTATAAAAATGTAAAATGGTAATGTATGACATTCCTACTAAGGAATACTTATAAGTTTCTAAATAAAACGATATAGCTAAACTACGTGTCCGAGCTCTACCGAATCGTCGACCATACGATTCTATGAAAGTTGTTGATCCCAGATAGAGATACCCCAAATACTTAATATGGCAAGTGATTTCAACAAATAGGAAAATATTGTGCGGAACTAGAAATCAAACTTTCAAAAAACAACTTACATAATTTTTCAAGTGTATTAATGACTTTGTAAAACAAAGTTATTGGATATTACAAAATGAATACTTAAAGAATTTTGTAAGAAGGGTAATGGAGTTTGTGGTTTGTGTATTGAATGCTTGGCTCAACTCATTTAACCTTCTAGGTTGACATCTCTATTTATAGAGAGTCTAGATCTGAATAAACATTTGTTTATTCATCACTTGCTCTGCACAAAGTGACTTTTTGGCACATTCATTGAATTGGTTATTGCCAACTTGTTACCTTCTGGGTTTTTGTTAGGGCTTATCTCTAAGACAAGTTGGTCCACCAAAATTTCTGGTGACCAGCTTACCCGAATTCTGATGAACTTGATCATCAGAAATTCTGATGATTAGACTTACCAGATTCTAATGATAGATACCAGATTTATCATCAGACTCTATCAGAATGGTCTTGCCTGATTGTCTTCTTGTCTTGATCTTTTCCTGATGCTTAGTTGAAGATGTATATTTTATTTCTTCTTGTCACCTTATCATGTAGGCACCTTTTTAGTGATATTTCTTGACTGTATCTTCAACTTATGATCAGGTTGATCATCCTTTTCTTCAATACTTATATTTAAAGTTTCCTAACAATTTCCCCCTAAGTATTGTAAGAAAAATAACCTATCTTATGACAAATGATCATACTTTAAAGAAAAATTTCCCATACAGTGGAAACAGAATTTATAAATCATAAAATACTTCTGTTTGAAAACAGATTACAAAACAAATTTAACATGAAAATTAAAAGTTTCTTCAAACTAATTTTGGACGTTTGTGAATATCTCCTTTCTTCAACTGTTTCTTGTAATGGATGTACTTCTTGCAAATGTCATACATTCCCTTGTACCAAATTCTTGCTTGCACCCATTCATCAATCATTTGCTCAATCTCAAGTCTCTCTTTTTCTTTGTTTCTCCCCTTCTTTTGAAGTTGTTCCTGCTTTTTGTTCATACACTCCTTAATGTATTTCAGTGTTTGGTTGGAGTACTTGCAGATGTCAACACTTCTGAAAAGAGCCTTGTTATCTTCAAAATGTGACAACTGGCACAAAACCGGTAATTTCCGTACACTTTAATTATTACTTAATGACTATAATTATGTGCTTAAACGTCAACATTGTCTGATTACATACTATACAAGTGAATTCATGCACGTTTAATACTACAAAATACTGCTTTGTGCATTAACGAGAGCGTTGCGTCAGAAATACTAGTAAACTCACCGGTAAGACACTATATGTCAACAACTCTGCAGAAGCAGTCAGACATTAGAACTGAGGCCTAGGTGTAGGCCCAACGTCAAAAATACATTAAAACCCAAGAGTAGATACAAGGGTTAACATATAGACGCTCCGAAAGCTAAAATACGCACTAAAAAGCACCCGAAACGCACTTTAAGTGCAGAATTTTATTAAATTCAGCTATGACTAGCTTTTAAACAAATAAATGTCATACAGAATTTACGTTTTATGGTCCAGAATATTTCCCTAAGTGTTGGGAATTAAAAGGGTTACAAAAGGACACCTTACGGAACAATTAAACAAATTAACGGAACAGTATCCGACCGAACAACCGGACATTACCCGGGACGCCAAATTTTTGCCAAACATATTAATTATTTATTTCTTGGCCAGTCGTGATCCCCGAACACCCTAACACCCGCTAAAAAGCAAATAAATAACATATGTGAAAGTATACTTGAGATCTAATTTATGGTTGTCTTTTAGTTCAAAATTTACACATTACCCCCCCCCCCCCCCCCACAACCGAAAATCTGCCCTCATGGACCCACCATATCATCCCACATGCTTCATATATTTTGTTTAGATTGTGTGATAAATTCTTGCTTGTATATATGACCAAGATATTAAACATATCTTATAAGATCTTGGACAAAGATCACAACTATAATTCCCATATCTTCACTCTCTCTCCTCACTCTCTCTCTCCCTCACGGCTGCTCCCATAACCGAACCCACACCACCTTCCAACATTCTTCATCTTCTTCAATTACTAGAGCCATTCAAAGCTAGAAGATCATCTATGGAGGTTGCTAGTTAAGGAGCTTTGTTCTTGTCTTGTGCATCATCTTTCCTCATCATCTTTGCACTATAAATTCTACCCTAGCCTTGTGCTAGTAGTAAGTCTCATTACACCCTTGTTCATCTTATTTTTGGTGATCAAAATATGTAGTATGATGTTTATGGTTAAATCACAAGAATAAGAACACTAAGATGTTGAACATGAAACTTTACATAAAACTTGGACATAAAGGATTATGAAGGTGAAAACTTGTTGGTTTAGGGTTGGTTAATACATATATGATGTGTGATCGTCAAACTCTTGTTAAACCCGTTAATCGGACACTTTTTAACACGATTTAGTAACATTTAAGACGTAAATAACATGCTGATGTATTTTTTTCCAGCCGCCTTCAACAGGCTGTAAACGGACTTTAAAAACTCGAAAAACGGAATTTCTAAAGCCTAAATCGTGTCATTTTGAAAAACGAAGGAAATGGCGCTGGAATCGTATTTTTCTGAGGTCGGTTACTATTTTAAAAGTCTGTTTTTACGACAGCAGCTAAGGCTGAGTTTAACTGCAGTAAAATGGGCTGTACGTTTTCGGTCACAACTTGAAACCTAAACAGAACCAGCCCCTGAAACTTTTACCAAAGATGGTCACGGATGTATTTGTGACCCTCGAACTGGAATTTCGATAAACGGACTTACGAGGAATTTTTGACGAATTTTTCCGTAAACTGTGATCAGAATGTGACAAATCTGATCACAGTTCGGTAAACGATTTTCTATAAATTACTGATAATGAACTGGACCCCGAAATTTTTACATAATAATTTGTGGGTCGATTAAGACGTTCCGCAAAAATTTGGGAATTTTTGGAATAAGTTAAGTATTTTATTTACTCGTCCGAAAACAGTCCAGTTTTTCACATATTGAAACTGAAACGACAAGGATAGTATTTTGCGTATTAAAACGTAAGGGTTGATTGTTGATGATCATGGTTTGATTTCAAAAAGAAAATGATATGCTACTTAGCATGGACACCTCCGTTTACAAAGGAGACTATGGCGAAATTTTCTGAAAATCCTAACATTTAGTAAATATTTTGTAGACAAATGTTTGCTAGTGTGTTCTAAACTATGATTTTCAAATACAAACCTCGCCATAATTTTTGTAACAAAAATACACATACAACATACAAGTTACATAACTCGGGTGCAAAGTGCAAAATACCAGAAACTTATATTTATTTTTGGAGAAAATAATATAAGTAAGATACTTAGTTAAAAATATAAATTATTTTTAACACAAGAATACATATACCAAAGACAGTGACTTGTACTTGTGCGATACAAGTCTAGTGACTAACGATAATAAAACACGTTTAGGTCACGACGCTATATAAGCAAACCCGGTGAAGTTTACGACGCAAGGAACGCAAAGTTGTGAGTTCATGCTCCCCCTTTTCTCTTAACTGTTTTCAGTTTTATAACTTCGGGGGTGAAATACATGTTACTTGATATAATAAACGAGAATTGATACTTGATATGATAAACGAGAATTGATACTTGATGTAATAAACGAGAATTGATACTTGATGTAATAAACGAGAATTCATACTTGGTATCATAAACGAGAAATAGTGTCACGAATAGGGTACCATAAGCACCATTAATCGTGTACATACTAAGACCGCAGAACAGAAGGTTAGATCTAACGGGTTCAGGGCAGCCCCACTCTTGGTAACCACTAGAGCCGAGTAGTGTTTTTGTGTCTCAGTCGTGAATCGACTACTAGAAAAATGCCTATGGTTTGGTGACTTCCTATGTCGTGTCACATGTTAATGGCCTTGCAACCCATTAACTAAACAAGAATACGTTATTCGTACGAAGTTCGTACACAAGAATACTTTATATGGTTTATACCACAAGAATACTTTATTTACACAAGAATACGTTATTTGTACGAAGTTCGTACACAAGAATACTTTATATGGTTTATACCACAAGAATACTTTATTTACACAAGAATACGTTATTTGTACGAAGTTCGTACACAAGAATACTTTATTTGGTTTATACCACAAGAATACTTTATTTTCACAAGATACTCGTCATGTTTTCATACAAAGTATACAAACGTGTTCAACACAAAACTGCATGAATTCACACCAACTTTATGTTGACGTTTTTCCAAAAACTCACATGTATTTCAGGTAACTAGGATGGATGTGCGCGCGGTTTTACTCATGCTCTTGGATGTCGCTTTGTTTATCTTTGAATAAAGTTGTAAACTTATCAGACAAAATGTTGTCTTGTGATGTAAACACTTAAACCATGTTTTCAGTTATGTAATGTTTGGCATTTTGAAACTAATTTATGAGCATGTAGTATGTTTACCTTTCGTATGCAATGAGAACCTTTCATGATCACACCTCGTGCTTCCGCCGCAGAAAGGGGTGTGACAGATTGGTATCAGAGCTGCGATTGTAGTGAACCAGGATTCCTTCTCGAGTCTAGTCTACAATCTCTAGGATCCTTTCACGAAAACAATTTTCCAAAGAGTTTTCATTGCATAAAACGTCCCGCGACATCCACTACCTGAAACTGTTTACATAAGTCTAGAAAAGACACTGCGAGACTTAGAGTGCACTCGAGTAGCACCTGTCATTGACTAGAAATTACTTGCAATTATGTGTGATAATTAGCATATACTAGAAGTAGAATGTCACAAGTATATGTGACTTTACCTGAAAGCGATGGCCTATCTGAAGGAAGAAATACGAGGATGAAACGAACTGTGCGGACTGTGCAAAGAGTTACGTAATTATGGATGCATACATAATTATGGAATTTGGTGCACAGAAACCACAGCAAGTTTTGTCACGTGTAGATTCCCTCAGTGCAAGCCTACTAAATACTCTGCTAGAGTAATAGTTGTTTGATGTCACTTATGTGGTATATACCTGTGAATATATATACTACTACTGTCTAGTATGACGATATCAAACAAATATCTAACCCTGTTGGGTTGTGTTCTCAGAACATGGCACCCAGAAGAGCTGTGAACGCTCGTGACCAACCTCCTCCTTCCCCACTGCCAAAGACTGCTGAAGAGCTGAACGCTCTACTGGAAGAAAGAATCTCCGCAGCTACCGCCCACTACGAGGCAACCCGTACTGCAGACAGTGGTGGACCAAGAAATGCTAGATGTAATGGTAATGGAGATTCATCTGGAGGAAACGCAGCGCAAGGATGTACTTTCAAGCAGTTCCTCGACTGCAAGCCGATGAACTATGACGGCACAGGAGGTGCAGTAGCATTTGTGCGCTGGACGGAAAAGACTGAAGCTACTATCCGCATGAGCAAGTGCACTGCTGATCAGCAAGTCACTTTTGCTACTCGATTGTTTGTCGATGATGCTCCGACTTGGTGGAACCTGCAAGCCCAAACTTTGGGAGATGATGCCGCTTATGGCTTAACTTGGGAGGAACTGAAGGAAAGAATGAGAGAGAAGTATTGCTCTCGCGCTGAACTCCAAAGGCTGGAAACGGAGTTCTGGCACTTGACCATGGTAGGCGCTGACATCAATGGTTACACTCGAAGGTTCCACGATCTGTCAAGAGTGCTACCCTACATGGTGACTCCGGAATTTAAGCGTGTTGAACGCTACATTTGGGGACTGGCCCCAGAGTTTCGTAGCATGGTGACGTCGGCCAAACCACAAACAATCACCGAGGCTGTAACTCTGGCTGTCAGCCTAACTGAAGATTGTGTTCGTGTGAAGAAGTTATCCTTGAAGCCAACAGAGAAGACCGAGACGCATGCTGAGTCATCCGGCGACAAGAAAAGAAAACATGCAAACCTGAACCAAGCAACTTGTAACAATAAGGGTTTCAACAACAAGAAGCGTGACGCTAACCCGTCTCAGGAGGCGAAAACCCATGTAACTAAAGCATACCAAGGTTCCATGCCTAGATGCCAAAAATGTAAGTATCACCATGATGGAGCTTGTCGCATTCCAAGGTGCGATAAATGTGGTAAATTGGGTCATCAAACAGAAGACTGTTGGGGAAAAGGAAAGAACCGAAATGGAAACGGTGCTGGTAACAAGAATGGTAACGGGAAAGGGCAGAACCAAGGATGCTTCAAGTGTGGAAGCAATGATCATTTCATGAAGAACTGCCCAGAGAGAAACAATGCTCAGACTAGAGCATTTGTGATTGGAGCAAAGAACGCACGTGAGGACCCTGACGTGGTCACCGGTACGTTTCTCATTAACGATCACTTTGCATCCATATTATTTGACACTGGCGCCGATTATAGCTTCATGTCTGTGGAATTTAAACGCATGCTTGGAATAGAATCTAGTAGATTAGAAATTCCTTATTCCATAGAACTAGCCAATGGTAAACTTGTTGAATCAGGCGAAGTTGTTAGAGGCTGTACACTAGAACTTGGGGAACGAAATTTTAGCATCGATCTCTTACCTATTCAATTGGGTAGCTTCGATGTAGTAGTCGGGATGGATTGGTTGTCCAAAAACAAAGCTGAAGTTATTTGTCACGAGAAAATCATTCGCATCCCTTTAGCGAATGACGAAACTCTCATTGTGCACGGAGAAAAACGAGACGCGCCTCTACAAATCATCAATTGTATGAAGGCACAGAAGTGCTTAAGGAAAGGATGTGGCTTTTCTAGCGCATGTTGTAGACAAGAAGGCTGAGGAGCCGAAACTCGAAGACATTCCTGTGGTGAAGGAATTCTCTGATGTTTTTCCCGAAGATCTGCCAGGACTACCTCCGCAACGACAAGTCGAATTCCGTATAGACCTAGTTCCAGGAGCCGCTCCTGTAGCCAAGGCACCCTATCGGCTTGCACCATCCGAAATGCAAGAATTATCTACACAACTCCAGGAGTTGTTGGATAAAGGGTTCATTAGGCCAAGCTTCTCACCCTGGGGAGCTCCAGTATTGTTCGTAAAGAAGAAGGATGGAACTCTGTGGATGTGTATCGACTACAGAGAACTGAACAAGCTCACAATCAAGAATCGGTATCCACTACCAAGGATTGATGACTTATTTGATCAATTGCAAGGATCAAGCTACTATTCCAAGATCGATCTTCGATCTGGATACCATCACTTAAAGATACAAGAAGAAAGCGTGCCAAAGACTGCATTCAGAATACGCTATGGGCACTACAAGTTTCTTGTGATGCCATTTGGACTGACGAACGCACCAGCGGTCTTTATGGATCTGATGAACCGCGTTTGCAAACCATATCTCGATAAATTCGTGATTGTATTTATCGATGATATCCTAGTTTACTCGCGAACGAAAGAAGAACACGAACAACACCTCAGGACCATTCTGGAACTACTGAAAAAGGAGAAACTTTATGCAAAGTTCTCAAAATGCGAATTTTGGATTCGCGAAGTACAATTTCTTGATCACGTTGTGAATAAGAGGGGCATTCATGTAGACCCATCCAAGATAGAAGCCATAAAGAATTGGGAAGCTCCCAAAACCCCAACTGAAGTTCGTCAATTTTTGGGCTTAGCGGGCTATTATCGACGGTTTATTGAAAATTTCTCAAAAATAGCTCAACCGCTAACGACCCTTACACAGAAAGACAAGAAATACGACTGGGGTCACAAACAGGAAGAAGCCTTTCAGCTACTTAAGAACAAGCTCTGCGATGCACCGATACTATCATTACCCGAAGGCACTGAAGACTTCGTGGTATACTGCGACGCCTCACGACAAGGCTTGGGTTGCGTGCTCATGCAACGCCAAAAAGTCATCGCTTATGCTTCAAGACAACTGAAGGTTCACGAGAGAAATTACACCATGCACGACTTGGAACTAGGTGCAGTGGTATTCGCCTTGAAGATTTGGCGACATTATTTATATGGTACCCGATGTACAATCTTCACAGATCACAAAAGCCTACAACACATATTTGATCAAAAGGAATTGAATATGCGCCAGCGGCGATGGGTCGAGCTGCTAAATGATTACGACTGTGAGATTAAGTACCATCCTGGAAAGGCAAACGTCGTAGCGGATGTTTTAAGTCGGAAAGAAAGGGGTTAAGACCCTAAGGGTTCGAACTCTGGAAATGACGATTCGAACGAACCTCGCTGCACGCATTCGTGATGCACAACAAGAAGCTCTTAAAGAAGAGAACCGTAAAGCTGAATACCTACGGGGTATGCTGAAATACATGGTGCCAAACGAAGAGGGAGCCTTATACTTCAAGAAGCGTATTTGGGTTCCACTCTATGGTGGCATACGAGAAGTCATCCTTAATGAAGCCCACAAATCGAGATATTCGATCCATCCAGGATCAGACAAAATGTATCAAGACTTAAAGGAGTACTACTGGTGGCCGAGACTTAAAAGCGATGTTGTTGTTTATGTTGGAAAATGCCTAACCTGTGCCAAGGTTAAGGCAGAATATCAGAAACCGTCTGGCCTACTACGACAACCAGAGATTCCCGTGTGGAAGTGGGAACAGATCTCGATGGACTTCATAACGAAATTACACAGGACCCCGAGAGGGCACGATATGATATGGGTAATAGTTGATCGGTTAACAAAGTCTGCGCACTTCCTACCGATCCGTGAAAAAGACAGCACTGGAAAGCTTGCTGAAATATACTTAAGAGAAATTATGGCACGTCATGGAGTGCCAATCTCAATCATTTCAGACAGAGATGGACGCTTTGTCTCAAGAATCTGGCAATCATTTTAGGAAGCCTTTGGATCTCAGTTAGATCTGAGCACGGCATTCCATCCACAAATAGACGGCCAGAGTGAACGGACTATACAAACGTTAGAAGATATGCTTCGCGCATGTGTCATGGATCTAGGCGGCAGCTGGGATACTCATCTACCTTTAGTTGAGTTTTCCTACAATAACAGTTATCATACGACTATAAAAGCCGCACCGTTCGAAGCTCTGTATGGCCGCAAGTGCCGATCGCCCTTATGTTGGGCAGACGCAGGAGATAAACGTATGGTTGGTCCTGAACTTGTACAAGAGACAACCGACAAGATTGCGCAGATCCGAGAGCGCATTAAGGCGGCTCGAGATCGACAAAAGAGCTACGCTGATCCGAAAAGAAAATCAGTAGAATTCAAGGTGGGAGACAAGGTGTTGTTAAAAGTCTCACCATGGAAGGGCGTAGTCAGATTTGGAAAGCGTGGAAAGCTGAATCCACGATACATCGGACCATTCAGAATATTGAAAAGAATTGGTACCATGGCATACAAGTTGGAGTTACCGGAATAACTTAATGGAGTACATGATGCGTTTCATGTATCCAACCTGAAGAAGAGTCCAACACAAGAAAACGTGATCATCCCGGTGGATGAAGTGCATATTGATGACGCCCTCCGATTTACAGAACAACCCGTTGAGGTTACCGACTGGAAAGTCAACAAGACTAGGAGCAGCAGCGTAAAACTTGTCAAAGTACGTTGGAGCTCTAAGCACGGACCCGAGTACACATGGGAACGTGAAGACCAGTTCAAAGAAAAGTATCCCCACCTATTCAAGAAGACTCCTGCGAGAGTTAGTTCAGCCTGAATTTCGGGACGAAATTCTTTTAACGGGGGGAGACTGTGACAACTGGCACAAAACCGGTAATTTCCGTACACTTTAATTATTACTTAATGACTATAATTATGTGCTTAAACGTCAACATTGTCTGATTACATACTATACAAGTGAATTCATGCACGTTTAATACTACAAAATACTGCTTTGTGCATTAACGAGAGCGTTGCGTCAGAAATACTAGTAAACTCACCGGTAAGACACTATATGTCAACAACTCTGCAGAAGCAGTCAGACATTAGAACTGAGGCCTAGGTGTAGGCCCAACGTCAAAAATACATTAAAACCCAAGAGTACATACAAGGGTTAACATATAGACGCTCCGAAAGCTAAAATACGCACTAAAAAGCACCCGAAACGCACTTTAAGTGCAGAATTTTATTAAATTCAGCTATGACTAGCTTTTAAACAAATAAATGTCATACAAAATTTACGTTTTATGGTCCAGAATATTTCCCTAAGTGTTGGGAATTAAAAGGGTTACAAAAGGACACCTTACGGAACAATTAAACAAATTAACGGAACAGTATCCGACCGAACAACCGGACATTACCCGGGACGCCAAATTTTTGCCAAACATATTAATTATTTATTTCTTGGCCAGTCGTGATCCCCGAACACCCTAACACCCGCTAAAAAGCAAATAAATAACATATGTGAAAGTATACTTGAGATCTAATTTATGGTTGTCTTTTAGTTCAAAATTTACACATTACCCCCCCCCCCCCCCCACAACCGAAAATCTGCCCTCATGGACCCACCATATCATCCCACATGCTTCATATATTTTGTTTAGATTGTGTGATAAATTCTTGCTTGTATATATGACCAAGATATTAAACATATCTTATAAGATCTTGGACAAAGATCACAACTATAATTCCCATATCTTCACTCTCTCTCCTCACTCTCTCTCTCCCTCACGGCTGCTCCCATAACCGAACCCACACCACCTTCCAACATTCTTCATCTTCTTCAATTACTAGAGCCATTCAAAGCTAGAAGATCATCTATGGAGGTTGCTAGTTAAGGAGCTTTGTTCTTGTCTTGTGCATCATCTTTCCTCATCATCTTTGCACTATAAATTCTACCCTAGCCTTGTGCTAGTAGTAAGTCTCATTACACCCTTGTTCATCTTATTTTTGGTGATCAAAATATGTAGTATGATGTTTATGGTTAAATCACAAGAATAAGAACACTAAGATGTTGAACATGAAACTTTACATAAAACTTGGACATAAAGGATTATGAAGGTGAAAACTTGTTGGTTTAGGGTTGGTTAATACATATATGATGTGTGATCGTCAAACTCTTGTTAAACCCGTTAATCGGACACTTTTTAACACGATTTAGTAACATTTAAGACGTAAATAACATGCTGATGTATTTTTTTCCAGCCGCCTTCAACAGGCTGTAAACGGACTTTAAAAACTCGAAAAACGGAATTTCTAAAGCCTAAATCGTGTCATTTTGAAAAACGAAGGAAATGGCGCTGGAATCGTATTTTTCTGAGGTCGGTTACTATTTTAAAAGTCTGTTTTTACGACAGCAGCTAAGGCTGAGTTTAACTGCAGTAAAATGGGCTGTACGTTTTCGGTCACAACTTGAAACCTAAACAGAACCAGCCCCTGAAACTTTTACCAAAGATGGTCACGGATGTATTTGTGACCCTCGAACTGGAATTTCGATAAACGGACTTACGAGGAATTTTTGACGAATTTTTCCGTAAACTGTGATCAGAATGTGACAAATCTGATCACAGTTCGGTAAACGATTTTCTATAAATTACTGATAATGAACTGGACCCCGAAATTTTTACATAATAATTTGTGGGTCGATTAAGACGTTCTGCAAAAATTTGGGAATTTTTGGAATAAGTTAAGTATTTTATTTACTCGTCCGAAAACAGTCCAGTTTTTCACATATTGAAACTGAAACGACAAGGATAGTATTTTGCGTATTAAAACGTAAGGGTTGATTGTTGATGATCATGGTTTGATTTCAAAAAGAAAATGATATGCTACTTAGCATGGACACCTCCGTTTACAAAGGAGACTATGGCAAAATTTTCTGAAAATCCTAACACTTAGTAAATATTTTGTAGACAAATGTTTGCTAGTGTGTTCTAAACTATGATTTTCAAATACAAACCTCGCCATAATTTTTGTAACAAAAATACACATACAACATACAAGATACATAACTCGGGTGCAAAGTGCAAAATACCAGAAACTTATATTTATTTTTGGAGAAAATAATATAAGTAAGATACTTAGTTAAAAATATAAATTATTTTTAACACAAGAATACATATACCAAAGACAGTGACTTGTACTTGTGCGATACAAGTCTAGTGACTAACGATAATAAAACACGTTTAGGTCACGACGCTATATAAGCAAACCCGGTGAAGTTTACGACGCAAGGAACGCAAAGTTGTGAGTTCATGCTCCCCCTTTTCTCTTAACTGTTTTCAGTTTTATAACTTCGGGGGTGAAATACATGTTACTTGATATAATAAACGAGAATTGATACTTGATATGATAAACGAGAATTGATACTTGATGTAATAAACGAGAATTGATACTTGATGTAATAAACGAGAATTGATACTTGGTATCATAAATGAGAAATAGTGTCACGAATAGGGTACCATAAGCACCATTAATCGTGTACATACTAAGACCGCAGAACAGAAGGTTAGATCTAACGGGTTCAGGGCAGCCCCACTCTTGGTAACCACTAGAGCCGAGTAGTATTTTTGTGTCTCAGTCGTGAATCGACTACTAGAAAAATGCCTATGGTTTGGTGACTTCCTATGTCGTGTCACATGTTAATGGCCTTGCAACCCATTAACTAAACAAGAATACGTTATTCGTACGAAGTTCGTACACAAGAATACTTTATATGGTTTATACCACAAGAATACTTTATTTACACAAGAATACGTTATTTGTACGAAGTTCGTACACAAGAATACTTTATATGGTTTATACCACAAGAATACTTTATTTACACAAGAATACGTTATTTGTACGAAGTTCGTACACAAGAATACTTTATTTGGTTTATACCACAAGAATACTTTATTTTCACAAGATACTCGTCATGTTTTCATACAAAGTATACAAACGTGTTCAACACAAAACTGCATGAATTCACACCAACTTTATGTTGACGTT
Organism: Helianthus tuberosus; assembly: GCA_030545235.1. Taxonomy (NCBI): domain Eukaryota; kingdom Viridiplantae; phylum Streptophyta; class Magnoliopsida; order Asterales; family Asteraceae; genus Helianthus; species Helianthus tuberosus. Next base: position 133,899,784 of record CM060408.1, on the reverse strand, counting down.
TTTCCAAAAACTCACATGTATTTCAGGTAACTAGGATGGATGTGCGCGCGGTTTTACTCATGCTCTTGGATGTCGCTTTGTTTATCTTTGAATAAAGTTGTAAACTTATCAGACAAAATGCTGTCTTGTGATGTAAACACTTAAACCATGTTTTCAGTTATGTAATGTTTGGCATTTTGAAACTAATTTATGAGCATGTAGTATGTTTACCTTTCGTATGCAATGAGAACCTTTCATGATCACACCTCGTGCTTCCGCCGCAGAAAGGGGTGTGACACAAAATCTCTGAACACCACACAGAGATTATGTATTTCATTAATTTTAGGTAGTTCAAAGATGTCTCAAGTTCTAGCATGATCTTGTAGCTCTAAGGGGATTGATGTGGACCTTTTTTATGATGCACATAGTTGTAGTTGATGCATAAATCAAAATCAGCAAAAGCTATTCTTTCAAATAGCTTTATTCCTGCTTTTGATATGCTTTTTAGTGCTCTTCTGACAAACTGATTGTTGCCTCTTTCAGCTTCATAGTGATTCTTCATAAACAGAATATCCTGAGGATGTAGTTGATTAGCCAGGTCTCCATCTGTTATCTTCTGTTCTATCCCATCTTGTCTGAGAAGAGTGTACCTATTTTGTACATAATGTCCTCCCATGCCATCTGCTACCATCTTTTGTTCATCCACTCTCACAACTCTTTTTATTGGATTGAAGTTGGCATAGTTCCTCTACCTCTTTCTAGTCTTTCCTTCCTTATGCCCTTGCTCATTGGACTTTCTGGTCTTTGCAGCTCATCTTTCTCTGTTTAGTAGTATTCCTTCAGGTTGTATTAAGGGAACATCATTGCATCTCTGTCAATTTCTTAAACTAAGACTGTTCTACCTTCAGGAGTCTTTCTCTTTACAATATGTGGCTGTTTTGAAGATGTAGTTGTGTCTTCCTATCTTTTTATTGCTTGCAGGGTTATGTCTTTACTGAAGAAAGTATCCCCTGATGAAGTTTGTCTTGGACCAGACTGAGGGATTTTAACAGTTAAATCAGAGATAACTACAGGTGAAGTTGCATTCCTCTTCATCATCTCTTCCTTTGGAATTGGTGGAGGTGGACCCATTGAAGTGGTTCCAGCTTGAGTGATTGGAGTGATAGTTGGTTGCAGCCTGATGGTCTTAGGGACCTCCAGATGAGATGTGACAACTATGATCTGTAAACGATGTACAATGTAAAACAATATCAATTAGCAATAAAACAAGGTGTTTTGGTGTTATTATATGTGTATTTATGTTTGATGATTTTACGATTTGATTCGAGTTCGGTTTCAAGCTTTAAATCGCTTTCTAGAAAGTTATATGTAAACTGGTGCGTAAACGCAGTCAGTTTAACGCAACAAACACTCTGGAATAGTGAAATAGGCTTAACATACCTTAAATAACTTTGAAATAAGTTTTGGATGGTTTGGTGTTGAAAACAAGTCTATTCGATCGCAGGGACTATTTGTGTCAAACTGTGAAAGTATGCCGATTCGTTCTGTAACAAACATTCCAGAACTTGATCATAAGTTACACATACCCTAAATATCCTTTACATAGCTTAGAAATAGGCTTTGAGGTATTTGGTGCGTAAAAATAAACTTTTTGATCAAACAGGGACTAAAAGCGTCAAAAAGTGCATAAGTTTACATTTTCGCGCATATCTTACATTCTGAATATATCCGGACATCCAAAAATTTTTGTAATCATTAAAATATTTTATTTTAGTGATTGGAATGCTAAAACTCCATTCGTCGTGTAATTTGGATCGTTTTTCGCGTCCGTTCGAGTTTCGTCATAATTAACCGAACAACGTAACCGTACGACCAAACGAACCGACATCCAAGATATTTTCAAGCATGTTTCAAGTCCCCTATGCTTTTACATCCTTATAGAGCCTTGAAAATGGGTTAACGGGGTATAAACGCGTCAAAAATGGCCTAAACGAGTTACAGGGACCAAACCTGACAATTTTCGAAAGTTTCTGGATCTGGCATGTGGTGGCATCGCGCCACCACTATGTGGTGTTGCTGTGGCAGCATGCCACTGCCTCATCAGGGCAGAAAATTCATTTTCTTCAACAACAGGCCAATTTTCGACAACCGACTTGATTTCCAGGGTTCTTTGTGTAACTTTCTCAATACCGCATGATGGTTTTAGGCACCCCTAGTATTCCAAAACCATGTGCCTTACATGTATGGTCTAGATCGAAGCTCAATTATCGAGGAACGATCCTAACGGTTCTTCAAACTCTATAAATACCCACCATTTTCACTTCATCTTCTTCACAGTTGATCTCAAACTTCTTCTCTAAGTTGAAGCTCTCCTTGTGAAGCTTCATACCTGAGAATTTTTGAGTTCAAATCTTCATTGCTTGGACCCTTTGTAATTCTCCTTCATGCTTGTTCATATATTTCAAGCATGAAAGTCAAACAGTGTTTGACTTTCTACTTTGACCACGAATTCGTCAACACAAAGTTCATTTGAACTTTGCAACGTGAGTGTAATCACGATGGTTATAGTCCCTTGTAACTATACCTACTGATTACCACGTTGATTAGGCGTAGTGACGAGTCATAGTTTCGGTCAAAATGCGTATTTATGCGTATTTTGCAACCAAACTATTCTTGGGTATCAAAATCCTTTGTTTTGATATCAAAAACCTGTTTTCTAACTTAGTTAAACATGTTTTGACATGTTTAACTCGTCACTTTTAGTCTAGTGCTTGTATAGGGTCGTAAGATAAGTGGTCTTAACAACCACTTAGACTTTCGAACCCGACCCGTTTGGTCGATCATTAGGATCCGACCAAGCGTATTTGTGACCATAGTTGTATAGGGAATAACCTTCCGAGGTTATACCTTATGGTCACTTAGTTTAATTAGTTGTATGATAGGTAGTTTATATGCCTTAGGAAAATGACCATAATGCCCTTTTCATGCATAATTGGATTTTAAGCATATGTAACCTAAACTTTTGTCACTTAACTGATTTTGCAACATATTTAAACATTTTAGGGCATCTAATACTTCTCATAGGACTAGTTAGGTTTCTCAAACGCGCATCTGCGTGAACGACACGTTAAAGTAGTGTAAGCTACCTTAATGGGTCGTAATGGGTCGTAAGCACTTAGGTTAGGTTCCGTTTTAGAATGTAGGCTTTGTTAAACCATATCACATGAGTTCCAATACTCATTTGGTTTACGAGACCTCATTCTACCCGATCTTCCGATTTAGGTGTCGATTTATTAACTAGTGATCCGATTACTAGGTGCTGCTTGATTTCCTTGGTTTGCCTGACCTTGTTGAGTTCTTTAGATCAAGGATACTTGCAATTCGATGTGAGTACATAGTTCCCCTATTTTACTGTTTTTCAATTGTTTTGGGGTGATTCATATGTGTTAAATGTTTCCGATGTTTTTAACGATGGTTTGAAAAACGATTAATATGGTTTATATTAAATAAATAATGATTTCGATAATGTGAACAAACTTGTTGGACGTAGTTACATAACGAATAACATTCATTAGTTTTGGCCGAACCGACCAGTATTAGGTTATGGTACCATAGGATCTGACAAATCCCATTATCAGACTGCACCCATGGTTATGTGTGAGGGTTATGTGGGTAACGACTGAATCTGTGATTGTTAACTTACCCTTTGGTGGTTTGATTAATAGGAGTTGAACGATGGATGAGTTACGAAGGTTTGAATGTTATTGGCGAGATGACCAAAAGTAGTTTTCACAATTAAAACGAGAATCATTTTGGAACGATTTAAACGATTGGAACGATTTAAACGATTGGAACGATTTAAACGAGTTAAATGAATTGAACAAACGATTGGTTTTGGGTTGTGATTAGATAATGGGACGGGTGTGATATGATAAAAGCATGGTAGATAAGCCGCTGGTACTTCTTATATATAAGTGTTTTTATCATATTACATTCTGTAGCATTATTTAGTTCACTTGGGCAAACGATTTTAAAATAATGTCACACAACGATGTTTTCTAAATAGTATAAACCATACGACTTTTATAACGAGATGATTTACAATTTGGTTTACTTAAACAAATGTTTTGGGTTAAGAATCATGGCTATGAGATTTTATAAACTATAACCAACTTGATTTGAGTTGGTTAATTATGTTGCAACACTATACACTTTTCAAAACAAGGTTTGTAACTTTTGACTCTTGTAGTCTAATGAGGTACTGCAACATATAAACGAGCCATGAATCCGACACTCTCATAAAACCTATGTGCACGCCTGCATTTCTTTGCTGACTTTGTTTTTACATATGTTTCAGATATTGTTGAATGATGTTGATTGCTAGGATGCATGCTCACTAAGGACTGGACGAGGCCTTTGTGACTTAATAACGATGATAGACTATGTTTAACTTGTTTGTTTAAATTTCAATGTAAATTATCTAATGAATCAATAAAATGAAACTTTTTGAATCCATGGTTGTGAAACAATAATTCTGCCACTCCACTCCCCGATGTTTCCGCCGCGGTTTCGTTGTTTTAACGCGGTCGGGGTGTGACAGAAGAGTTGGTATCAGAGCCAATGGTTATAGGGAATTAGGTTATTAGTAATGCTTTGACCTAGACTATAACCTTCAAGGACCCTAACGCAAGTTTACTTGTGTTTAGATTTTTAAAACAATACCGTCACCTATCCTTAGGTGATAACCACAATGAGAACACAATAACAAATCCGATTTGAAAATCAATCATCTGTTCTAAGATGATTTCTTATAAGGTTTTGAACCCTCTAAGTTTCCAAAATGATTTTGAAAATAATCACCCACCTTTCTGGATGATTGTTTTTGGCTTAGTGCCTTCCGAATTTTCAAAATCTCATCAAAGTTTGGGTCTTATAGTGTGAACACGTGCAATCTCGAAGAGTGGATGCATGTATCCTGATTTTTCTGTCTAAGGCTAGAGTGTTCGTACAAATCCACATAATCAGACCAGTCACTCTTACCTGGGAACTCTTGGGATGAGTGTCCACTTATAGGCTAAAGCAGGTCTTCGCGATACATTATATTGACCCATTTACTTTGATTAGTCACCGCAAATCGTTTGTTTGTTCAAGGTAACAAACAAATGATCGCCATCCTGATGTTTTGTTGATGTTTTCAATACCTCTTTTGTTTATCCAATTATCGATCTCACTCGTTTTTCATGTCTCCTTGTTCCTTTTAGAAAATGCCTCCTCGACGAGATGCACAACCTCTAACCAACGAAGAAATCGCAGCCCTTGTCTCTCAGCAAATGGCTGCTGTGCTTCCAAACATAGTAACCCAGATCCATCAATTATACAACAACAACAATGCTCAGTGTAGTTTCAAGAATTTCAATTCAGCTAAACCGCTAAAGTTTTCTGGGTCTCAAGGAGCAACTGCGCTCCTGCAATGGTTCGAGAGTCTCGAAAGTACATTTAGACATGTTCAGTGTCCGAATGAGCGTAAGGTTGAATTTTCATCCAGTGTTTTCAAGAAGCGAGCTCTTACGTGGTAGAACGGTGTGATGCATGATAGGGGTGCCAATGTGGCAATGGCACAAACTTGGGAAGAGCTTCGAGCTCTCTTGATGAAAGAGTTCTGTCCCCGTCACAAGATTAGGGCTTTGGAGTGAGAATTCGATGATCTGAAACAAGATGGGGGAGAACACCATGCTTACACGGATCGTTATGAGAAACTGAGTTTGTTGTGTCCTACTATGGTTACCCCGTTGGAGAAAGCAATTGAGAGGTATATCGATGGTTTACCCGATTATGTGCAAGATATTGTCACTGGAAGTAATCCTACTACCGTTCGTCAAGCGATCGAATTGGCTGCTACTCTGACTGAGTCTCATGTCAGAAAAGGTAAACTGACCCGCAAGGGTGACAAGAAGCAGTCGGCCGATACCGTTCAAGACAAGGGTAAAAACAAGGAAAAGGGTAAGGGTAAGAAGAATGGAGAGTCTTCTAAGAAGTCGAGGAAGCGCAAGGCTTCCCAGAACTTTGCTGTCATTGCACAAAATCCTCAGAACCCACCAGCTCAACCTCCTGCGAAGAAACAGTATGCTGGTACTACACCTAACTGTGCTCGATGCAATGGTCATCATGTTGCACAACAGGCCTGTAAACAGTGTACTACTTGTGGTAAACTTAGGCATCTGGCCAACATTTGTCGTTTGGGTCAGAATCAAGCTACTCAGATTCCAGCATAGGCTTAAGGGAATGCTGCTAGATTCCCACTTGGATCATGTTACAATTGCGGAGAATTTGGTCATTTCCGCAACAACTGCCCGAGGTTAGTGAACGCGAATGCAAATCCGAATGCCATTGCAAACGCAAATCCTGCTCGTGGACGAGCGTACAATTTGAATGTAAATGAGGCGCGTGCTGACAACGAAGTTGTTAACGGTACGTTCCTTGTTAACCATCAACCTGCAACTATTCTTTTTTATTATGGTGCCGATAGGAGTTTTGTTTCGTTATCTTTTGAGTCTTTACTTGCAATACCTAGAACTAAACTGAGGAAACCCTTATCTGTCGAAGTTGCTACTGGTAAACCTCTTGTACTCGATTATGTTATTCACGATTGTTAATTGAACCTCGATAACCATCTTTTTCCTATTGACCTCACACCGATGCAACTTGGGAGTTTCGATGTTATCGTTGGGATGGTTTGGTTAACTAAGTTTCATGCTGAGGTGGTTTGTTTCGATAAGATTGTTCGTATTCCTCTTTTGTCTGGTGAAGTTCTAGAAGTTCGTGGTGAGAAACCGTCTGTTGGTTTGAAGCTAATGTCGTGTACGAAAGCCCAAAGTTATTTACGAAAAGGATATGTTGCTTTTCTAGCACATGTCACCGAGGAGAAAGGCAAGAGCAAGTGTATTCAAGATATTCCGATTGTTCTGGATTATCCAGAGGTATTTCCTGATGAACTGCCTGGTTTGCCTCCAGTTCGTCAGGTTGAATTTCAAATTGATCTTGCACCCAATGCCAACCCGATTGCAAAAGCACCTTATCGTCTTGCACCGTCTGAGATGCAAGAGTTGTCGAAACAGCTTCAAGAGCTATCTGACAAAGGATTCATCCGACCGAGTTATTCACCTTGGGGTGCTCCCGTTCTTTTTGTTAAAAAGAAAGAAGGATCTTTTCGAATGTGTATCGATTATCGTGAGCTTAACAAGCTTACCATCAAGAATCGATATCCCCTACCACGAATAGATGATCTTTTTGATCAGCTGCAAGGTGCATCATATTTCTCAATAATCGATCTGCATTCTGGGTATCATCAACTTTATGTATTCGAAGAAGATATTCCCAAAACTGCTTTTCGTACGAGATATGGGCACTACGAGTTCGCTGTCATGCCTTTTGGTTTGACGAATGCCCCAGCTATCTTCATGGACCTAATGAATAGGGTTTGTAAACCTTATTTAGACAAGTTCATCATTGTATTCATCGACGACATTCTCATTTATTCGAAGTCTCGAGCCAAGCATGAACAACATCTTCGTCTAACTCTGGAACTCCTGAATAAGGAACAACTTTTTGCTAAATTCTCCAAGTGTGAATTTTGGCTTAAGGAAGTTCAATTTTTGGGTTATATTGTTAACGAGCAGGGTATTCATGTGGATCCTTCCAAAATAGCTGCTATTAAGGATTGGGACACACCTACGACACCCACAAAAGTTCATTCTTTTCTTGGTCTTGCTGGTTATTATCGACGGTTTATTTCAAACTTCTCGAAGATCGCGGTTCCTCTCACTGCTTTGACTCAAAAGAATAAGCCTTTTGAGTGGAGACCTAAACAAGAGGAAGCGTTCCAAACTTTGAAACAAAAACTCTGTGATGCTCCTGTTCTATCTTAGCCCGATGGAAGCGATGATTTCGTTGTCTATTGTGACGCCTCGAATCTAGGCCTTTGTTGTGTTCTTATGCAACGAGGTAAAGTTATAGCTTATGCGTCAAGACAACTGAAAGTTCATGAGAAGAACTACACGACTCATGATCTTGAGTTGGGTGCTATGGTATTTGCTCTCAAAATATGGAGGCACTATCTTTATGGCACAAAGTGTGTGTTATTCATAGACCACAAAAGTCTCCAGCATATTCTCAATCAGAAGGAGCTGAACATGAGGCAACGACGCTGGGTTGAGCTATTGAACGATTATGATTGTGAAATTCGCTACCATCCTGGTAAGGCGAATGTCGTAGCCGATGCGCTAAGTCGAAAGGAGCGAGTCAAGCTTAATTCTGTTCGAACTCTATCCGATATTCAATCTCGTGTCCTTCAAGCTCAACGATGTTGTGTAACCAAAGGCTTATTGAAATATGAGCTACTGCTTCAACTTGAGCTTAAACTCGAAACGAAAGACGATGGGTTACTCTATTTCAAGAATCGTTTGTGGATTCCGAAACAAGACGATCTTCGCACTTTAGTGATGGACAAATCTCACAAGTCTTGATATTCTATCCATCCTGGTGCTAACAAAATGTACAAGGATCTTCGTACTCAGTTCTGATGGCCTGGTATGAAGAAGGATTGCTTTGTATGTATCGAAATGTCTGACTTGTCTTAAAGTCAAGGCCGAACATCAACGACCATCTGGTTTGCTTGTACAACCAGAAATTCCGGTTTGGAAGTGGGAGAACATTGCGATGGATCTCATCACAAAGTTACCGCGTACCTCTAGATGTCATGATGCTATTTGGGTTGTTATCGATCGATTAACGAAATCAGCTCACTTTATACCGATTCGCGAGGATCTATCTGCTAACAAACTTGCAAAGATTTATGTTGATGAGATTGTATCTCGACATGGTGTTCCTTTGGATATCATATATGATCGTGATGCTCGGTTTTCATCTCATTTTTGGAAGACCATGCAATCTGCTTTGGGAACCCAACTAAATCTAAGCACTGCGTATCATCCCCAAACAGATGGACAATCTGAGAGGACGATTCAAACGTTGGAGGATATGCTTAGAGCATGCGTGATAGACTTTGGTGGTAATTGGGATTCTCATTTGCCATTGATCGAGTTCTCTTACAACAACAGTTATCATGCTAGCATTAATATGGCATCATTCAAAGCTCTCTACGGTCGAAAATGTCGTTCACCTGTCTGTTGGAATGAGATTGGTGAAGCTCAGCTTACTGGACCTGAGCTCATTCTGGAAACAACAGACAAAATCAAGAAAATTCGCGATAATCTTGTGACAACTAGAAGCCGTCAAAAGAGTTATGCGGATATGCGATGCAAGCCCTTAGAATTTCAAGTCGGAGACCATGTCCTACTCAAGTTATCACCTTGGAAATGAGTGATGAGATTTAGAAAGAAAGGAAAACTTGCACCTCGATATGTTGGACCATTTAAGATTGTTGAAAGAGTTGGAAAGGTTGCCTATCGATTAGAGCTACCTCCAGAGCTTGGGAATATTCACCCAACATTCCACGTGTCCAATTTGTGAAAGTGTTTGGTCGATACTGATCTTCACATTCCACTCGACGAAATTCAAGGTGATGAAACGATGCACTTTGTCGAGAAACCTGTGGAAATAGTGGACCGTGCAGTCAAACAGTTGAAGAACAAGCAAATTCGATTGGTCAAGGTTCGCTGGGAGTCCAAACGTGGCCCAGAGTTTACTTGGGAAAGTGAGGACCAAATGAAAGCAAAATATCCGCATTTGTTTTCACAAGCTTCCTCTAGTTAAAATTTCGGGACAAAATTTCCTAAAGTAGGGGAGACTGTGACAACTATGCTCTGTAAACAATGTACAATGTAAAACAATATCAATTAGAAATAAAACAATGTGTTTTGGTGTTATTATATGTGTATTTGTGTTTGATGATTTTACGATTTGATTCGAGTTCGGTTTCAAGCTTTAAATCGCTTTCTGGAAAGTTATACGCAAACTGGTGCGTAAACGCAGTCAGTTTAACTCAACAAACACTTCGGAATAGTGAAATAGGCTTAACATACCTTAAATAACCTTTACATAACTCTGAAATAAGTTTTGGATGGTTTGGTGTGTTGAAAACAAGTCTATACGATCGTTGGGACTATTTGTGTGAAACTGCGAAAGTATGCCGATTCGTTCTCTAACGAACATTCCGGAACTTGATCATAAGTTAAACATGCCCTAAATATCCTTTACATAGCTTAGAAATTGTGACAACTACCACTTTCGGGTAATTTGCTTACATTTAAAACAGTGATTTACATTATACAAGCATGTGTTTTGAATATTCTGACTGCATGATTACATGGTATACATCTTAGAGAACTCATGGAATATTCATTGGTTATTACACATGATTCATTTTCATTGGGTACATTTGAAATAGTGCAAACAATTCACCGAAACAACTAGAGTAGTGCCTAGTGAACTAGAGTGCTGACGAAAACTCCGGATTCGCAGAAAACATCTAAAATGACATCTTTAGGACTCGAGTGAGAGTCCAATATCATTTATATATTAAACCCTATATGGGAATACAAGAGTTCGATCAATAATTTACCAATGCCCGGTAGCACTAAAAACTGTCCGAAACGCGCTAAAAATGACCATTTCATGAATTGTCCGCAAAATTCAGCAATTGTATTTTTAATACAAGATACAAAAATTGATGTTTAGGCACCAATTTCATATAAATATACTTATGGAATATCAATTTCACGCATAACGGAAACTTTTCTTACAACTTCCTTAAGTGTACTTTTCGACAATTTACTAGCGAAGCGAGCGTTAAACAACTAGCCGAATTATATTTTGGCACAACTAGCGAACTAGTTAATAATTTTTTTGGTCTTGCGAGGCTAGTTTATGGTAATTACAAGTCTCGAATCATCTCGGAAAATTGCAAACCCTAAACACCAAAGTACTTACATTTTTCCTATTCTTGAGAAATCTAAAAAAATAACTAAGTTATTTTACCACATGAGACCCCCCCCCCCCACCTTGTAACCGTGAACAAGGGGGTCCCACCCCTTGTTTATGTTTGTAAAATATCTTGTTAATTACTAAGGGTTGCAAGTGGAGTAAGTTGGTGAATTATTTCAACACTTAGCCATTAAGACTTAACCTCATTACTTCACATTCTTATCCATCACCAACCAAGAACACTCTCACATCTTCATCTTTTTTTTCTCAAGAACACATCAAAAACCCAATAATTTTTATCATTTTTCTTATGAACAACATGGATTTCTTTGGAACATGAAGTGATCTAAAGCTCTTAGAAGTGAAAGGAAGAAGTTTCATCCATACAAAAGTGTTCTAGCACCAAGATCATCATCTTCTTTATTCTTAATAATCTCTAAGATCATCCCTAGCTTAGTGCTAGAAGTAAGCTTCTATTTTTTTTTTTTATATAAATTATGTTTATGATTGTTATTATTATTGATAATAACCATATATAATCATACATAATGAACAAGAAAAATACCAAGAAGCAAAGATAAAAATTATCATATAATTATGTTTGTTTATATTGTGATCTTAGACATGTTATATGCTTATTAGATCTTGTTATGATGATTATGCTACAAATAAAGTGTTAGAAGATGTTGAAAGATATGATCTAAAAATTATACATGTTTATGTTAAAGGGTTTAACATAAAGGATTAGATGGATGATCATATCTAGTGATCTTGTGAAAGTATTAAGGGTTTATATTCAAAAACAAGACTTTCACAAGATTATAAAAATTAACATACAACTAAAGATTTTTATAAAAGTTGTTAAAACTAAAATGTAACTTGGTTTTTGAACTTGTTAGTATATGAAATGATCATGGTTAAAACCCTACAAGATTTGGATATCATTTTGATAATTTCATGTTATAAAAGTCTCATATGTTTAGTGATGATGTTGGGTAAATTGTTGGTGATTTGATTAAGAAAATGATATGTTTAATGAAACATGGTTAAGACAAGAATACGAAGGTTATATGGCAATTTTTTTTTTTATAAAATCTTTATTTTATAAAATAACAACATTTTTGGGTAAATCTCTACAAGATTTAAAAAGGTTATTAAAGAATGGTTTACAAAATAAAAGACAAGGAAAATATATATATTTTTTTTAGAAAAATATATATTTGTTTACTTTAAACAATTTTTGTGTGATATATACTTGGAGTATTAGATATATATATCATGATAGGAACTTGAATATCATGTCAACTTTAAACTCAAAACACGTTATAACAAAAGTCCTACGAGACTTCACATAATAACGCCTTAAAACGAGTTACGGACGATTCTATAATCGGACACCAAATATGGTCAAAATGAACGACGGACGACTACTTAAGCTAATTGCCAATCCGGGGAGTTACTACGACGTTAGACGATCTTTCGACACGAAATATAAATATACTATCGATAACAAATTTTCGGATGTTTATAAACTTATAAAAGCTAGTGTGTTTTTATTTATTAACATCTATATTTAGTATTTTTATAAAAATGTGTTTATAAAAATGAAAGACTTATACATATAACAAATGGGCTTATTATAACTAATGGGCTATTTTTATAAATGGGCTTATTTTACTTAATAGACTATTTTTACAAATGGGCTACTTACACTTAATGGGCTTAGTTTTCTTAATGGGCTTATACTTCATAATGGGCTTAACATAAACACATGGGCTAAGCCCAATACAAACATATGGGCCAAAGCCCAATACTATACAAGCCCAACACTATTTGAGGCCCAACACTATTGAGGCCCAACACTATTGAGGCCCAACACTATTTGAGGCCCAACACTATTTGAGGCCCAACACTATTGAGGCCCAACACTATTTGAGGCCCAACACTATTGAGGCCCAACACTATTTGAGGCCCAGCACTATTTGAGGCCCAGCACTATTTAAGCCCAATAACTTGAAAACATGGGCTTGGCCCAATGATACCATTTTTGGAAACACAACTATACAAGTGATACACATAAGACACGAGATTCAGCGGACGAGATCCGACTATACAACTCATTCATCGAATACACAGTTAACAAACATTTGAACAACTCATACATCGAATACACAGATAACAAACAGTAAAGACATGCAAGTCTTACACATACTCAATACACAAGACTTGTACTCAAGTTCTTTTCAAAGACCGAAGTGTCTAACAAAAATAAGAACGTTTGTAGGTCGCCACGCTATACAGGACGACCGCACGTGAGGTCTTATTTTACATCTATTTTCAGGACGCGATACTGTGAGTTCATGTTCCCCTATTCATTTAAATGTTTTACAAACTTTACAACTATCGGGGAGGATACATGTTCAGGGTATGTTAAAGTTAGGTAATGAAACACCATAGATCATGTGCGAATTAGGGCCATACTATAAGCACCATTAATCCAGTTTGGACCAAGGAACAAAGGCTTAGATCTAATGGGTTTTGGCGAGCCCCACTCTTGGTCATGGACCCCTACGGAGAGTGCGTTTGTGTCCCAGTCGATAGGAATCGGCATAAAATCGTCTAGGGTTGGTTTGCTTCCTTTTTCGGCACACATATTAATGTCCTTGCAAAACATTAATGATCAACGATTTCATTGACGCTTTACATACTACAACTCACGTTTTTCATACATCGTTTACAACTAAACTGCATGAATTCACCAACTTTTGTTGATGTTTTCCAAACTTAACATGTATTTCAGGGAATTAAAGGACCATGTCGGATTTCCCAGTCAAGATAGCAAGTACAAGAACTCCATGCCATCTTTTGAAGGGTTTAACTATTATATTTCGCCTCTTTGAGGAAATATGATGGTTTAAATCTTTGTAGTTTATTTCAAGTTAATGTATGAAACAATAACGCTTTACTTTCATGTTAATGGTTTGTAACCGACACACTAAACTTATGTTGTAATCTTTTGAAACACTATGTAATGGCAATGGAGTATGTTTTATTCATATAGTTTGTTCATGTACATCGATATTTATGCAATGAAAACCAGACAGATCACACCTTGCGTTTCCGCTACGAGCGGGTGTGACAGACTGGTATCAGAGCATCGATTGTAGTGAACCATGATTCTTTATTGAGTCTAAGTCTACAATCACTAGGGATCTCTCATGAAAACCATTCAAACACAAACACATGTTTTCATTTGCATAAACATTTTCATGGTCCATTTTCAACAAGAATTCATCTCATACAAAGCAAGCAAGGACATTAGTGTCTTAGTCATCTAAATGGTAGACATGCAACTTTAAGTTAATCCACACAACTCAAGTAGGATAACTTAAAATGAACCTTATGTGAAAAATACATTTTGTGTATATATGTAACGTAACAAATGCTCATACGTGTCGAACAACTTATTTCTCAGGATATTATGTCTTCCTCCGAAGGAAGTAACATTTACGATGATGTAGACCCCATGGAGATTGTGTCTGATGATGACGTTGTGCCGGAGGTACAGGTCATCTTATCTGATAGCGACTCTACTTCTGACAGCGACATGGATGATTTCCAGCCGTTCGCAATTGGTGGTGACATGTTGGACGCTTACATGTTAGGAGACATCATCGATGATGATGTGGTAGCTATCCCACCTATACTCAACGAGATGGTTATTCTAGGTCACCCAGCGGGTGAACATGTTATAGAGGTTATACCCTTGGATGTCCTTCCTCTTGCCATGATGCCTTTCATTGGCGACTTCGACGAGGAGGACGATGCTGTAGTTCCAGTGATTCCAGTGGAGCATTTGGGTGACGAGTTGGGATACGGGGATGCCCATGACTTGGTTATTCTAGAGGTTGCCGCACCGGTGGTTCCGATTATTATTATCTCTTCTGATTCCGATACTGATGCAGATGCTTCTTCTGCAGACATTGAGCTGGATGATGACATACCTGATGAGCCAGTTGTCCCGGCACATGATCAGGTTGTTCCTATTCTACCACACGTAGACCATACTGACGAGGCAGGACCCTCAGGACACGCCCATGTACCACCCGGGGACATGGATCTATACCCACATGTTATGCCCCTTACAGATCCATATCACTCAGTGCACCACCCAGCTGCTACCATTGAGTTACGTGCTCGTGTTCAGACACTTGAGCATCAGATAGACTTTGTTATACGTCGAGTTAGCGAACTCGAGGATGAGCTTACTCATCTCATTGGTATGGTACTTCATGGACCACCACTACCACCAGGACCACCACCATTACCCCCACTACCCCCACAGATGCCACCAGCGGATCTACCGCCAGTGGATTTACCTACTCGGGTACTGACGCTCGAGCAGCAGAGTGTGTTCCTTCACCATTTGGTGCTTGATTTGGAGGGTAGGGTTTCTGAGGTTCGCAGGTTGTTATTCCCTATTCCACCACCAGTATTTCCCCCAGCATAGACTATGGTTACCGGTAGTATACTTTTGGGACGGGTAGTTATAGTCGTTTTGTGTACATATTTGATGCACCACCAAGTTTGAAGACAGCCGACATACAGCGGAACACGCAGTTGGAAGGAAGATTTTGGTTATCTCTTTTGTTGTACTAGACTAGTATGACCGGGTTATGTAGCCCGAGTCTATTTTTGTTCCTTTCAAACGATTATGTAACCGGTTGACTATATATATAAATAAAACTTGGTGTTATCTATTAAATGCAAATGAGAGGTCTGGTTGGACATCTCTTATTATTTATGTTAACTTAATTACTCGCATTATATATTTGGTGGTGATATTATTGTTAATGTTATGAATATTTCTTTTTGAACAAACAAAATCAACGTCTAATCTTTGTCCTATTTCTCCTTTGGAAGAATCATGCCACCGAGGAAAGTTTTACGTTCACGGACTGTTAATCCACCCCCACCTCCACCAATGCCTACGACCGAGGCAGAACTGAATGCACTTATAGAACAGAGAATCGCTCAAGCTATCGCACTGTATGAGGCATCCCGTGTCGAAACAAGTGGTGGCACCGGCGGATCGGGAGGCCAGGGTCCAGGCGGTACTTCTGGTGGAACAAATATTCCGGGTAACGTTTATTCGTTTTATTACAACACATCAAATTTCTTTCTTAATCTATTCGTGCGATTCACTGTTTGCTCATTCAAAATCCGTTGTCCAATTTCAGGGTGCACATTCAAGCAGTTTCTAGACTGCAAGCCGCTTAACTATGATGGCACAGGCGGTGCTGTGGCTTATGTGAGATGGACTGAGAAAACGGATTCCTCTACCAGAATGAGCAGATGTTCTGCTAATCAGCAAGTCACTTTCGTTACTGGCTTGTTTCTTAACGAGGCCCTTACCTGGTGGAACCTACAAGTGCAAACCTTGGGTGATAACGCTGCTTATGCGTTGACGTGGGAGGAACTGAAGGAACGTATGAGGGAAAAGTACTGTTCTCGTGCTGAACTCCAGAAGTTGGAGAACGAGTTTTGGAACCTTACCATGGTCGGAGCTGATATCACGGGATATACGCAAAGATTTCACGATCTGTCTCGCGTGATTCCTTATCTAGTAACACCAGAATACAAGCGTATCGAACGCTATATTTGGGGACTTTCTGACAAGATTCGAAGTCTGGTTACTGCAGCTAAACCCACGAATATTACTCAGGCTGTGACTATAGCCGTGAGTCTTACGGAAGACGGGGTCAGGATGAAGATATTCACTGAGAAAGGAGATGACAAGAAGGAAACACATGTTGAGTCTTCCAACCGTGGGAAGAGGAATTACTCGAATTTCAAGAGGGGAACCCGTAGTAATAACAACAACAGCAACAACAACCACAACAACAATAACAATAACCCCAACAACAACAACAACAACAACAACAACAGGCGACAGAACAACTCGCAAAGGGATGCAAAGGCGTTTGTAGCCACAAACGACACTGGTCCTAAGAAGTACGCTGGTACTTTACCTCAGTGCGAGCGATGCAAATTCCATCACGTGGGTGATTGTCGGCTTGTCAAGTGTGATAAGTGTGGCAAGCTTGGCCACCGTACTGAGTCATGTTGGGGAACGAGAAATAATACAGGATCAGGAAGTGGTTTTGGTAACAAGAATGGGAACGGGAATGGTCGTAATCAGGGATGCTTTGGATGCGGAAGCAAGGATCACTACAAGAGAGACTGTCCTAAAGAAATTCAAGCTCATGGTCGATCTTTTGTGATTGGGGCCAAGGATGCGCGCCAAGACCCTAATGTGGTCACTGGTACGTTTCTCCTCAATGATCATTTCGCATCCATATTATTTGATACCGGAGCCGATTTTAGTTTTATTTCTATAGAATTTAAAAATATTTTGGGCTTGGAACCTAGTAAGCTAGATGTTCCATATTCTATAGAATTGGCTAACGGTAGACTAATAGAGACGGGAGAAGTTGTTAAGGAGTGTACCTTAGAACTTGGCAAACAAAAATTCAATATCGATCTCTTACCCGTTGAATTGGGTAGTTTCGACGTAGTGGTTGGCATGGATTGGCTATCCAACAATCGAGCCGAAGTCGTTTGCCATGAGAAGATCATTCGCCTACCACTACCGAACAAGGAGACACTTGTTATACATGGAGAGAAGCGCGACACCCCATTGCGGATCATCAATTGCATGAAAGCACAGAAATACTTACGGAAAGGTTACATTGCCTTTCTAGCGCATGTTGTAGACAAGAAGGCCGATGGGCCGAAGTTGACCGATATTCCGGTAGTAAAAGAATTCCCTGAAGTCTTTCCTGAAGACTTGCCAGGACTACCGCCTTATCGACAAGTCGAATTTCACATCGACTTGGTACCAGGAGCCGCACCCGTAGCTAAATCTCCATATCGATTAGCACCTTCTGAAATGCAGGAATTGTCCACACAACTTCAAGAGTTGTTGGATAAGGGATTCATCAGACCGAGTTTCTCGCCTTGGGGAGCTCCAGTTCTTTTTGTGAAAAAGAAGGACGGGACATTCAGAATGTGTATCGACTACAGAGAGTTGAATAAACTCACCATCAAGAATCGGTATCCACTACCGAGGATTGACGACTTATTCGATCAACTTCAAGGGTCGAGTTTTTATTCAAAGATAGACTTACGATCGGGGTATCATCAGTTACGGATTCAAGAAGAAAGCATACCGAAAACGGCTTTTCGGACTCGTTACGGTCATTACGAGTTTCTCGTTATGCCTTTTGGTTTAACGAACGCACCGGCGGTCTTCATGGATTTAATGAACCGCGTGTGCAAGCCGTATCTCGACAAATTCGTCATAGTGTTCATTGACGACATCTTGATATACTCACGATCGGCAGACGAGCATGAACAACATTTGAGAACCATCTTAGAACTACTCAAGGAGGAGAAACTATACGCGAAGTTCTCCAAATGTGAGTTTTGGATTCGTGAAGTACAATTTCTCGGGCATATAGTGAACGAGAAAGGTATTCAAGTAGACCCGTCGAAGATCGAATCGATTAAGAGTTGGGAAGCGCCCAAGACTCCTACTGAAGTGCGACAATTTTTGGGCTTAGCGGGATATTATCGGAGATTCATTGAGAATTTTTCAAAGATTGCTCAACCGCTAACTTCTCTTACACAGAAAGACAGGAAATTCGATTGGGGAGAGAAACAAGAGGCAGCATTTCAACATCTTAAAGACAAGTTGTGCATTGCACCAATCTTATCATTACCCGACGGTACCGATGACTTTGTGGTATACTGTGATGCTTCGCATCAAGGTTTGGGTTGTGTACTCATGCAACGTAAAAAGGTTATCGCGTACGCGTCCCGCCAACTGAAAGTTCACGAGAAGAACTATACCACTCACGACCTAGAGCTAGGCGCGGTGGTGTTTGCTTTAAAAATTTGGCGGCATTACTTATATGGTACACAGTGCACTATTTTCACAGATCATAGGAGTCTACAACACATATTCAACCAAAAAGAATTAAATATGCGTCAGCGACGTTGGGTTGAATTATTAAACGACTATGATTGTGAAATCAAGTACCATCCGGGCAAGGCGAACGTTGTAGCAGACGCCTTGAGCCGCAAGGAACGAGTTAAAACACTAAGAGTGCGAGCACTAGAGATGACGATTCACACAGATCTTACCGCACGAATTCAAAATGCACAACAAGAAGCGCTCAAGGAAGAACATATGCTGGAAGAATCACTTCGAGGCATGGAAAAACAGTTAATACCAAAGGAGGATGGAACTTTGTACTTTGCGGGTAGAATTTGGGTTCCATTCTTTGGAGGTCTCCGAGATCTCATTTTTGAGGAAGCACATAGGTCAAAGTACTCGATCCATCCTGGATCAGATAAGATGTATAAAGACTTAAAGGAGTACTATTGGTGGCCTAACCTCAAAAAGGATGTCGCTTTCTATGTTGGAAATTGCTTGACCTGCGCGAAGGTCAAGGCAGAGTATCAGAAACCATCTGGGTTATTACAACAACCCGAGATTCCCGCTTGGAAATGGGAACAAATATCCATGGACTTCATTACGAAGTTACCCAGGACCTCGAAAGGTCATGACATGATATGGGTAATCGTGGATAGATTGACAAAGTCCGCACACTTCTTACCGATTCGGGAGAAGGATAGTACTGAGAAACTAGCGGAAATCTATCTCAGAGAAATAGTGGCTCGTCATGGAGTGCCTATTTCAATCATTTCGGACCGAGACGGTCGTTTTGTTTCAAGAATATGGAATTCATTTCAACAGGCCTTTGGATCTCAATTGAATCTAAGTACGGCCTTTCATCCACAAACTGACGGCCAGAGCGAACGGACAATCCAAACACTCGAAGATATGCTTCGTGCATGTGTTATGGATTTAGGTGGCAATTGGGATAATCATCTACCTCTAGTTGAGTTTTCCTACAATAACAGCTACCATACAAGTATACGAGCTGCACCGTTTGAAGCTCTTTATGGTCGAAAGTGTCGCTCTCCGCTATGTTGGGCGGAAACGGGCGATAGTCAATTAATTGGTCCGGAACTAGTCCAAGATACTACGGATAAAATTTTTCAGATCCGAGACCGTATCAAGGCGGCTCGTGATCGACAAAAGTTCTACGCTGATGGAAAACGAAAACAAGCATCTTTCGAGGTTGGAGAGAAAGTTTTATTGAAAGTCTCACCTTGGAAAGGCGTAGTGAGGTTCGGTAAACGTGGAAAGCTTAACCCGCGTTACATTGGACCATTTGAAATTTTGGAAAAGATTGGCACTGTTGCCTACAAGTTGAAGTTACCTGATGAACTTAGCAGTGTACACCACACGTTTCATGTGACGAATCTTAAAAAGAGTCCAATACAAGTAACCGTTGCTATCCCTATGGATGAAATTCACATTGACGACAAACTCCATTTCACTGAAGAACCTGTTGAGGTCACGGACTGGAAGGTCAATAAAACACGGAGAAGTCGTAT
This sequence comes from Helianthus tuberosus, assembly GCA_030545235.1. Lineage (NCBI taxonomy): Eukaryota > Viridiplantae > Streptophyta > Magnoliopsida > Asterales > Asteraceae > Helianthus > Helianthus tuberosus. The sequence continues at coordinate 133,879,333 of CM060408.1, read as the reverse complement.
CAAGTTAGTAAAGGTTCGTTGGAACTCTCGTCACGGACCCGAGTATACTTGGGAACGTGAAGACCGAATGAAGGAAAAATATCCCCACCTATTTCCGAAAACTCCTGCAAAGAATAACAAAGCTAGAATTTCGGGACGAAATTCTAAATAACAAGGGGAGAATGTGACAACTACCACTTTCGGGTAATTTGCTTACATTTAAAACAGTGATTTACATTATACAAGCATGTGTTTTGAATATTCTGACTGCATGATTACATGGTATACATCTTAGAGAACTCATGGAATATTCATTGGTTATTACACATGATTCATTTTCATTGGGTACATTTGAAATAGTGCAAACAATTCACCGAAACAACTAGAGTAGTGCCTAGTGAACTAGAGTGCTGACGAAAACTCCGGATTCGCAGAAAACATCTAAAATGACATCTTTAGGACTCGAGTGAGAGTCCAATATCATTTATATATTAAACCCTATATGGGAATACAAGAGTTCGATCAATAATTTACCAATGCCCGGTAGCACTAAAAACTGTCCGAAACGCGCTAAAAATGACCATTTCATGAATTGTCCGCAAAATTCAGCAATTGTATTTTTAATACAAGATACAAAAATTGATGTTTAGGCACCAATTTCATATAAATATACTTATGGAATATCAATTTCACGCATAACGGAAACTTTTCTTACAACTTCCTTAAGTGTACTTTTCGACAATTTACTAGCGAAGCGAGCGTTAAACAACTAGCCGAATTATATTTTGGCACAACTAGCGAACTAGTTAATAATTTTTTTGGTCTTGCGAGGCTAGTTTATGGTAATTACAAGTCTCGAATCATCTCGGAAAATTGCAAACCCTAAACACCAAAGTACTTACATTTTTCCTATTCTTGAGAAATCTAAAAAAATAACTAAGTTATTTTACCACATGAGACCCCCCCCCCCCACCTTGTAACCGTGAACAAGGGGGTCCCACCCCTTGTTTATGTTTGTAAAATATCTTGTTAATTACTAAGGGTTGCAAGTGGAGTAAGTTGGTGAATTATTTCAACACTTAGCCATTAAGACTTAACCTCATTACTTCACATTCTTATCCATCACCAACCAAGAACACTCTCACATCTTCATCTTTTTTTTCTCAAGAACACATCAAAAACCCAATAATTTTTATCATTTTTCTTATGAACAACATGGATTTCTTTGGAACATGAAGTGATCTAAAGCTCTTAGAAGTGAAAGGAAGAAGTTTCATCCATACAAAAGTGTTCTAGCACCAAGATCATCATCTTCTTTATTCTTAATAATCTCTAAGATCATCCCTAGCTTAGTGCTAGAAGTAAGCTTCTATTTTTTTTTTTTATATAAATTATGTTTATGATTGTTATTATTATTGATAATAACCATATATAATCATACATAATGAACAAGAAAAATACCAAGAAGCAAAGATAAAAATTATCATATAATTATGTTTGTTTATATTGTGATCTTAGACATGTTATATGCTTATTAGATCTTGTTATGATGATTATGCTACAAATAAAGTGTTAGAAGATGTTGAAAGATATGATCTAAAAATTATACATGTTTATGTTAAAGGGTTTAACATAAAGGATTAGATGGATGATCATATCTAGTGATCTTGTGAAAGTATTAAGGGTTTATATTCAAAAACAAGACTTTCACAAGATTATAAAAATTAACATACAACTAAAGATTTTTATAAAAGTTGTTAAAACTAAAATGTAACTTGGTTTTTGAACTTGTTAGTATATGAAATGATCATGGTTAAAACCCTACAAGATTTGGATATCATTTTGATAATTTCATGTTATAAAAGTCTCATATGTTTAGTGATGATGTTGGGTAAATTGTTGGTGATTTGATTAAGAAAATGATATGTTTAATGAAACATGGTTAAGACAAGAATACGAAGGTTATATGGCAAATTTTTTTTTATAAAATCTTTATTTTATAAAATAACAACATTTTTGGGTAAATCTCTACAAGATTTAAAAAGGTTATTAAAGAATGGTTTACAAAATAAAAGACAAGGAAAATATATATTTTTTTTTAGAAAAATATATATTTGTTTACTTTAAACAATTTTTGTGTGATATATACTTGGAGTATTAGATATATATATCATGATAGGAACTTGAATATCATGTCAACTTTAAACTCAAAACACGTTATAACAAAAGTCCTACGAGACTTCACATAATAACGCCTTAAAACGAGTTACGGACGATTCTATAATCGGACACCAAATATGGTCAAAATGAACGACGGACGACTACTTAAGCTAATTGCCAATCCGGGGAGTTACTACGACGTTAGACGATCTTTCGACACGAAATATAAATATACTATCGATAACAAATTTTCGGATGTTTATAAACTTATAAAAGCTAGTGTGTTTTTATTTATTAACATCTATATTTAGTATTTTTATAAAAATGTGTTTATAAAAATGAAAGACTTATACATATAACAAATGGGCTTATTATAACTAATGGGCTATTTTTATAAATGGGCTTATTTTACTTAATAGACTATTTTTACAAATGGGCTACTTACACTTAATGGGCTTAGTTTTCTTAATGGGCTTATACTTCATAATGGGCTTAACATAAACACATGGGCTAAGCCCAATACAAACATATGGGCCAAAGCCCAATACTATACAAGCCCAACACTATTTGAGGCCCAACACTATTGAGGCCCAACACTATTGAGGCCCAACACTATTTGAGGCCCAACACTATTTGAGGCCCAACACTATTGAGGCCCAACACTATTTGAGGCCCAACACTATTGAGGCCCAACACTATTTGAGGCCCAGCACTATTTGAGGCCCAGCACTATTTAAGCCCAATAACTTGAAAACATGGGCTTGGCCCAATGATACCATTTTTGGAAACACAACTATACAAGTGATACACATAAGACACGAGATTCAGCGGACGAGATCCGACTATACAACTCATTCATCGAATACACAGTTAACAAACATTTGAACAACTCATACATCGAATACACAGATAACAAACAGTAAAGACATGCAAGTCTTACACATACTCAATACACAAGACTTGTACTCAAGTTCTTTTCAAAGACCGAAGTGTCTAACAAAAATAAGAACGTTTGTAGGTCGCCACGCTATACAGGACGACCGCACGTGAGGTCTTATTTTACATCTATTTTCAGGACGCGATACTGTGAGTTCATGTTCCCCTATTCATTTAAATGTTTTACAAACTTTACAACTATCGGGGAGGATACATGTTCAGGGTATGTTAAAGTTAGGTAATGAAACACCATAGATCATGTGCGAATTAGGGCCATACTATAAGCACCATTAATCCAGTTTGGACCAAGGAACAAAGGCTTAGATCTAATGGGTTTTGGCGAGCCCCACTCTTGGTCATGGACCCCTACGGAGAGTGCGTTTGTGTCCCAGTCGATAGGAATCGGCATAAAATCGTCTAGGGTTGGTTTGCTTCCTTTTTCGGCACACATATTAATGTCCTTGCAAAACATTAATGATCAACGATTTCATTGACGCTTTACATACTACAACTCACGTTTTTCATACATCGTTTACAACTAAACTGCATGAATTCACCAACTTTTGTTGATGTTTTCCAAACTTAACATGTATTTCAGGGAATTAAAGGACCATGTCGGATTTCCCAGTCAAGATAGCAAGTACAAGAACTCCATGCCATCTTTTGAAGGGTTTAACTATTATATTTCGCCTCTTTGAGGAAATATGATGGTTTAAATCTTTGTAGTTTATTTCAAGTTAATGTATGAAACAATAACGCTTTACTTTCATGTTAATGGTTTGTAACCGACACACTAAACTTATGTTGTAATCTTTTGAAACACTATGTAATGGCAATGGAGTATGTTTTATTCATATAGTTTGTTCATGTACATCGATATTTATGCAATGAAAACCAGACAGATCACACCTTGCGTTTCCGCTACGAGCGGGTGTGACAGAAATAGGCTTTGAGGTATTTGGTGAGCAAAAATAAACTTTTTAATCAAACAGGGACTAAAAGCGTCAAAAAGTGCATAAGTTTGCATTTTCGCGCATATCCTACATTCTGAATATATCCGGACATCCAAAAATTTTTGTAATCATTAAAATATTTTATTTTAGTGATTGGAACGCTAAAACTCCATTCGTCGTGTAATTTGGATCATTTTTCGCGTCCGTTCGAGTTTCGTCGTAATTAACCGAACAACGCAACCATACAACCAAACGAACCGACATCCGAGATATTTTCAAGCATGTTTCAAGTCCCCTATGCTTTTACATCCTTGTAGAGCCTTGAAAATGGGTTAACGGGGTTTAAACGCGTCAAAAATGGCCTAAACGAGTTGCAGGGACCAAACCCGACAATTTTCAAAAGTTTCTGGATCTGGCATGTGGTGGCGTCACGCCACCACTATGTGGTGTTGCTGTAGCGGCACACCATTGCCTCATCAGGGCAGAAAATTCATTTTCTGCAACAACAGGCCAATTTTCGACAACCGACTTGATTTCCAGGGTCCTTTGTGTAACTTTCTCAATACCGTATGATGGTTTTAGGAACCCCTAGTATTCCAAAACCATGTGCCTTACATGTATGGTCCAGATTGAAGCTCAATTATCGAGGAAGGATCCTAACGGTTCTTCAAACTCTATAAATACCCAACATTTTCACTTCAACTTATTCACAATTGATCTCAAACTTCTTCTCTAAGTTGAAGCTCTCCTTGTGAAGCTTCATACCTGAGAATTTTTGAGTTCAAATCTTCATTGCTTGGACCCTTTGTAAGTCTCCTTCATGCTTGTTCATATATTTCAAGCATGAAAGTCAAACAGTGTTTGACTTTCTACTTTGACCACGAATTGGTCAACACAAATGTCACACCCCGACCACGTAAAACAACGAAACGTGGCGGAAATGTCGGGGAATGTTGTAACAGAATTAATTGTTTCACAACCATGGTAATTAAAGTTACGTTTTATTTATCAATCAAGAGAGTTACATTGTCTTAAACAAGAAACAAAGAGTACATAACATAAATTTAACTAGTTCTTGCTTTGTTTTAAGTCACTAAGGCACAGGTCCGCCTAAGTGTGTCTCGATCATCCTATGCAACAGCTCCTGAAAACACATGTGAAAATATGTACGTCAGCATATAAATGCCTGTGAGATACATAGGTTTTGTGAAAATAGGATTTATGACTTGAGTTTAAAGAAACTGTTTAAAAAAAAAGAGTAGCCATGAATCTTGTTGAGTGTTTCCTTTCATAAATCATTTAAAAAGCAATGGATAAATCAAATGATATATATGTATATAAAAGAATAATGTATGGTTAAATGAATAACCAAGTAAAATGAGTTTGTATAAGTTAAGTCATTTGTAAAATGATGTTTATGTGAAGATTGTATTGTAGATGTAATATGTCTAAACTGAAATGGTTTAAATAACGCTACGATATGTAATACCATAAAAGCACTTATATATAGGAAGTACCAGCGGCGTATCCACCATGTTTTTATCGTATTACACGTCGCCTCGTTACTTAAATCACTTACCTAAAACAACCACCAAAATGTAATGTTTAACAGTTGTAGAAATGTTTATGTATGGTCAAATACGGTTCACACGGTTCAACAGTTACAAACGGTTCACATAATCAAATGGTTACAACGGGTCACATAGTCAAATAGTTACAAACGGTTCAAAATGTAATATAATGTGTTCATATGCTGGATGAGCATATGCAACAGGATGTAATGTAAAGCAACGTGTCCATATGCTGGATAAGCATATGCAACGTGATGTAATGTAAAACAATGTGTCCATATGCTGGATGAGCATATGCAACAGGATGTAATGTAAAACAATGTGTCCATATGCTGGATGAGCATATGATGTAAAACAATGTACTAAGTATGCTAAGTAAACATACATAGCAAAACAATGCAATGTAAATCATGTACTATAAATGTACTAATGAACATAGCAAGTATATGATGTGAAAACATGGAAAGCATGAAAGTAACAAGTAAGCACATGTGTTTCACCCCAAAATAGTTTGAAAACAGTAAAAGAGGGGTTTATGTACTCACTTGAGATCTCTTAGTAGTCCTTGTGTAACAACCAAACAATGCAAGAGATCACGGAAATCAAACGACACCTAATATAGGTAACTACGTTAATAAACCGGACCTAAATCGGAGGATCGGATAGAATGAGGGCTCGTAAACCAAATGAGTATGGGGACTCATGTAATATGGTTTAACAAAGCCTACATACTAAAATGAAACCTAACCTAAGTGCTTACGTGTGACACCTGTGTCACTGCGACCAGAAAACAAATACCAAATCAATGAAATATTGTGTTTCATACTTTGGACTTGTATAAATATGTGTGTCTTTTGCACATATCAACTCTTGTTCGATTTCAAGCTCTAAATCGCTTTCTGGAAGGTTATACGCGCACTAATGCGTAAATATAACCAGTTTAACGCAAAAAACACTCCGAAATAGTGACATAGGCTTAACATACCCTAAATAACCTTTACATAACTTAGAAATAAGTTTTGAAGGCTTTGGTATGGCAAAAACAAGTTAAATCGCTTACTGGGACTAAAGTTGACAAACTGCGAAAGTATGCCAATTTGAACTGTAACAGACTTTCCGGAACATGACCATAAGTTAAACACACCTTAAATATCCTTTATATAGCTTAGAAATAGGCTTTGGGGGGTTCGGTGTGCTAAAATAAACTTTGGGTCATTCAGGGACTAAAAGCGTCAAAAAGTGCACAAGTTTGCATTTTCGCGCATAACTTACGTTCTGAATACATCCGGACATCCAAAAATTTATGTAAGCACTAAAATATTTTATTTTAGTGTTTGGCATAAGAAAAATCCATTCGTCGCGTCATTTGGATCGTTTTTCGCGCTTATGCGCATTCCGTCGTAATTAAGCGAACATCGCGATCGTACGACCAAACGAACTGACATCCGACATATTTTTGAGCATGTTTCATGTCCACAATGTTTACGCATCATTTTAGGGCCTTAAAGTTGGCTTTACGGGCCATAGAAGTGTCGGAAATGGCCTTAAACACCAACAGGGACTGAAACTGTCATTTTTCAAACTTATTTCTGATCAGACAAGGCCAGGCGGCCCGCGTCAAATACTGGTGTATCCTTACGCGGCCCGCGTCAGTGTCCCAGATCAGATAAGATCAAATAATCAGCAGATTACAGCTGTTAAACCCCCATCCACACACTCACACTTGCCCTTTCAGCTCATGAGAGGCCATTTTTAGTTACCACAACTTTCCAACAAGTGTACGCACAAGATTCGATCACGGTTTCCAAGAAACGATCCTAATGGTTCGGGAAATCCTATAAATACCCAACCCACTTCATTGCAAAAACCCACTAGAATCCTGATTTGAGGAGCTCTAAGTTGAGACCTTTGTTTCATACCTGAGCTACTTGAATCACGATTAGCATTCGGGGACCCTTCGTAAGTATTCCTTCGTTCTTTTATTGCTTTTCGAGTCCGAAAGTCAAACTTTGTTTGACTTTCTGCGTTGACCAGTTTATGGTCAATGCGAAGTTCGTTTGAACTTCGCAACGTGATTGTAATCACGATGGTTATAGTCCCTTGTGACTATGCCTACTGATTACCACGTTGTCTAGGGTCGTAAGGGTAAGCGATCTGATAAATCGCTTATACTTTCGAACCCGACCCATTTGGTCGATCATTAGGATCCGACCAAATACATTAGGTGACCATAGTAGGTAGGGAATAACCTTCCGAGGTTATACCTTATGGTCACGACGTTTAAGTAGTTGTATGATAGGTAGTTTATATGCCTTAGGTAAATTACCAAAATACCCCTTTGATGTCAAAATTCATTATAAACATATGTGACATAACTTTTGACATCTAAACTGATTTGGCGACAATATTAGGCATGTTAAGGCATATTCTACTTGTCATAGGACTAGTTAGGCGGTCCGAACGCGTTTCACGCGAACGACGCGTTAAAGTAGCATAAGCTACCTAAACGGGTCGTAATGGGTCGTAAGCACTTATGTTAGGTTTCATTTAGTATGTAGGCTTTGTTAAACCACATGACACGAGTCTCCATACTCGTTTGGTTTACGAACCCTCATTCTATCCGATCCTCCGATTTAGGTCCGGTTTATTAACATAGTTACCTATATTAGGTGCCGTTTGATATCCGTGATCTCTAGCATTGTTTGGTTGTCACTCAAGGACTACTGAGCAATCTCAAGTGAGTACATAGACCCCTCTTTTACTGTTTTCCAAACTGTTTTGGGGTGAAACACATGTGCCTACTTGTTACTTTCATGCTTTCCTGTTTTCACATCATATACTTGCTATGTTTATTAGTACATTTATAGTACATGATTTCAATACATTTTATGCTATGTATGCCCATTGTGTGCATACTTAGTACATCACTTTACAATACATTTCATGCTATGTACGCCCATTGTGTGCATACTTAGTACATCGCTTTACATTACACTTATGCTATGTATATCCATTACGTGCATACTTAGTACATTGTTTTACATTACACTTATGCTATGTATGTCCATTACGTGCATACTTAGTACATTGCTGTTGCATATGCTCATCCAGCATATGAACACATTATACTACATTTTGAACCGTTGTAACCATTTGACTATGTGAACCGTCGTAACCCTTTGATTATATGAACCGTTTGTAACTATTGAACCGTGTGAACCAGTTGTATCTGTTGACATGATTTACATTTGACAATAGACATTTGACTATACATAAACATTTCTACAATTGTTAAACATTTCATCTTGATGGTTTGGTTTGAGTAAGTGATTTAAGTAACGAGGCATGTGTAATATGATACAAGCATGGTGGATACGCCGCTGGTACTTCCTATATATAAGTGTTTGTATGATATCACATATTGTAGCGTTATTTGAATCATTTCAATTTGAGACATATAACATTTTATACAAATAACATACTTTTCACAAGACATTGATTTACAAACAACTTATCTTATACAAACTCATTTTACATGGTTATTCATTTAACCATACATTATTCTCTTATTTATACATATCATCTGATCTTATCGTTTTTCAAATGATTTACAAGACAAAGCAAATTACAAGGTTCATGACTAAACATTTTCTCAAACATAAGTCATGAATTCTGTTTTCACAAAACCTATGTATCTCACAGGCATTTTTATGCTGACGTACCTATTTTCACATGTGTTTTCAGGAGATGATGCATAGGACTTATCAAGACTTACTTAGGCGGACCTGTGCCTTAGTGACTTAAAACGAGACAAGAACTAGTTAATTTATGCTATGTACTCTTTGGTTCTTGTTTAAAACAATGTAAACTATCATGTTTGATTAATAAAACGAAACTTCAATTGCCATGGATTTGAAACAATTAATTCTGTTACAACACTCCCCGACGTTTCCGCCACGTTTGGTTGTTCCACGTGGTCGGGGTGTGACAGAAAAGTTGGTATCAGAGCCAATGGTTATAGGGAATTAGGTTATTAGTAATGCTTTGACCTAGTCTATAACCTTCTTAGGACCCTAACGCGAGTTTACTTGCGTTTAGTCATAAAACGATACCGTCACCTATCCTTAGGCGACGACCACAACAAGAACATAAATTTCAAAACCGCTTTGAAAACTAATCATCTGTTCTAGGATGATTGATTGCTAGGTTTTGAACCCTCTGTTGTAAGGTTTTGAACCTTCTGTTATATGGTTTTGAACCCCTTTGAATTTTCAAAAATCTCGTCAAGGTTTTGGGTTTTAAATAATGTGAACACGTGCAAACTGGAAGGGTGAATGCCTGTACCCTGAGTTTTATGTCTAAGGCTAGAGTGTTCGTATAAATCCACATAATCGGACCAGTCACTCTTACCTGGGAACTCTTGGGGTGAGTGTTCACTTATAGGCGAGCATGTCTTCGCGAAGCATTATTTTTGACCCATTTACTTTAATTTAGTCACTGTGTGTCATTTGTTTACCTTGTGGTAAGAAACAAATGACCACTATCCTTGCTTTCATCAGATTTGTTTCATCTCATTCTTTTCGTCTAATTCTCTCACTCGTTTCCTTTCATGTTTCCTCTTTTAGAATGCCTCCTCGACGCGAAAGCCAGATAGCGACTGCCGAACTGGTAGAAATCATTGCGCAGCAAATGGCTGCTCAATTCCCAAACCTCCTTGCCCAATGGAACCAAGCCAATAATAACAATGGTCCATGCGATTTCAAGAGTTTTAACTCGGCTAAACCACTCAAGTTTAGTGGTTCTGAGGGAGCGACTGGGCTTCTTCAATGGTTTGAGAGCATTGAGAATACTTTCCGCCACGTGCAGTGTCCTGACAATCGCAAGGTCGAGTTTTCTTCGAGTGTGTTTCAGAAGAGGGCCCTTACGTGGTGGAACGGGGTTATGAGAGATCGTGGTGCAGAAGTTGCTCTAGCACAGACATGGGCTGAACTTAGGGCCCTTATGATGAAGGAATTATGTCCTCGTCATGAGATCAGGGCCTTGGAAAGGGAATTCGACAATCTTGAGCAAGACAGCGGTGAGCATCGAGCCTACACGGACCGTTATGAGGAGTTAAGTCTGTTATGCCCAAACATGGTCACACCTTTGGATAAGGCAATCGAAAAGTACATTGATGGCCTCCCTGACTCAATACAAGACATTGTGACTGGTAGCAACCCTACTACAGTTAGACAGGCCATTGAGCTATCTGCAACCTTGACTGAATCAAAGATCAGGAAAGGTAAACTTTTCCGAAAAGGTGACAAGAAACCGGTCGAGGAATCGAACCCAATCGAGGAATCAAAGACCATGGATGAACAGACTGGATCCCCTAAGAGGTCAAAGAAGCGAAAGGCTTCTCAGAACTTCGCCATGGTTACTCACAATGATCAAGTCGTCCCCAACCAACCAGCTCAACCCCCTGCTAGGAAGCCATACAATGGAACTGCACCCTTGTGCGACCAATGTGGCCTACATCATCATGCTGGTGTGAAGTGCCGCACATGCCAAGTTTGCGGACTTATAGGTCATACAGCGAGGGTTTGCCCAACCGCAGCTGCACCAAATCAAGCTGACAACAATCCTGCTCAAGCTCGTTTTCCACCGGGGTCTTGCTACAACTGTGGCGAGATGGGCCATTTTCATAGGAATTGCCCAAGGCTTGCTAATGCAAATCCAGCGCAAAGATGAGTATCTGACTGACAGGAGACAACGCTGTTTAGAAAATAATCAAGCCTTGTGTATTATTTTCTTTTGTTGTCATGATCCATGAAACAGTTGTTGTTATTATTATTGTTGTTTATAAATAAATCTTTTATTTACATTTCAATATGTTTATGTGATTGCATGTATAAACATATCCTCTACAATACCAACAATCAAGGAACCGTATTCCTTGAAGAACAAACTACCCCCAAATTTCTTCCATTGTATGATCTCTTGCGTTTTCCACGAAAATCCTAAGTACCCGTTTCTTCCAAGAGAAACGAAGCACGAGGCGCCAAGTTAATAGCAATCAATAACAAGATAATAACAATTAAACAATTATGTGATTATGTGCTTATGTGTTCCCTTTTATGTGTCGTCTGATCCAGATTATGTTATCCAAATCCTCGTAGAATCTTACATATCCTTGTACAAGAGATTCATAGTAGGATACCCAAAAGGCACTATCTAAAATCCTTAATGGACTTCTACGTTGTAGATAAGTCCCTTGGATTATAAAGTACTGCTTCATAATTAGACCCCTTGAGTGGTCTAGTTAAACTGGACGATATAGCTGAAAGGACTCCTTGGTGGCCTAATTAAGAAGATCCTCTGTTGACCTAGTTAAAAGGACCCTATGGTAGTCTAGTCACCGTCATCACAAGTTTGATATCCTTCCCCACAACATTACAAAGCGAACTGTGCGGACTGTGCAAGGAATTACGTAAATATGGATGCATACATAATTATGGAATTTAGTGCACAGAAAATCACAGCAAGTTCTATCATGTATCTAGAGTTAACCCTATTCATTTCCAATTGTGATGAAGCATCCGTTGAGGAAAAATGAACTAGCTATTCATTTTTTTCAATTCTGAAGAATATCCGTTGAGGAAATGAATATCCGTTTATCCTTCATTTCCAATTCTGAAGAATACCCGTTGAGGAAAATGACTATGTTTGTTCATTTTCATTCTGAAGAGTATCCGTCGAGGGAAATGAATATCCGTTGTTAAATCCTTCATTTCCGTACCTGAGGAAGCAACCGTTGAAAATGACTCCGTCAGTTCATTTTCATTTCTGAAGATTATCCGTTGAGGAAATGAATATCCGTTGTTAAATCCTTCATTTCCGTACCTGAGGAAGCAACCGTTGAAAATGACTCCGTTAGTTCATTTTCGTTTCTGAAGATTATCCGTTGAGGAAATGAATATCCGTTGTTAAATCCTTCATTTCCGTACCTGAGGAAGCAACCGTTGAAAATGACTACGTTAGTTCATTTTTGTTTCTGAAGATTATCCGTTGAGGAAATGAATATCCGTTGTTAAATCCTTCATTTCCATACCGGAGGAAGCAACTGTTGAGGAAAATGACTCCGTTCGATCATTTTCGCTTCTGAGGAATATCCGTTGAGGAAAATAACAGGATTATGCCTTGCGTATCACTAATGATCATTTAACACAAAGTCACAGACAGACTCCTACGAATTAATTTCGGGACGAAATTTCTTAAAGTTGGGGAGACTGTGACACCTGTGTCACTGCGACCAGAAAACAAATACCAAATCAATGAAATATTGTGTTTCATACTTTGGACTTGTATAAATATGTGTGTCTTTTGCACATATCAACTCTTGTTCGATTTCAAGCTCTAAATCGCTTTCTAGAAGGTTATACGCGCACTAATGCGTAAATATAACTAGTTTAATGCAACAAACACTCCGGAATAGTGACATAGGCTTAACATACCCTAAATAACCTTTACATAACTTAGAAATAAGTTTTGAAGGCTTTGGTATGGCAAAAACAAGTTAAATCGCTACAGGGACTAAAGTTGACAAACTGCGAAAGTATGCCAATTTGAACTGTAACAGACTTTCCGGAACATGACCATAAGTTAAACACACCTTAAATATCCTTTATATAGCTTAGAGATAGGCTTTGAGGGGTTCGGTGTGCTAAAATAAACTTTTGGGTCATTCAGGGACTAAAAGCGTCAAAAAGTGCACAAGTTTGCATTTTCGCGCATAACTTACGTTCTGAATACATCCAGACATCCAAAAATTTATGTAAGCACTAAAATATTTTATTTTAGTGTTTGGCATAAGAAAAATCCATTCGTCGCGTCATTTGGATCGTTTTTCGCGCTTATGCGCATTCCGTCGTAATTAAGCGAACATCGCGATCGTACGACCAAACGAACTGACATCCGACATATTTTTGAGCATGTTTCATGTCCACAATGTTTACGCATCATTTTAGGGCCATAAAGTTGGCTTTACGGGACATAGAAGTGTCGGAAATGGCCTTAAACACCAACAGGGACTGAAACTGTCATTTTTCAAACTTATTTCTGATCAGACAAGGCCAGGCGGCCCGCGTCAACTCCTGGTGTATCCTTACGCGGCCCGCGTCAGTGTCCCAGATCAGATAAGATCAAATAATCAGCAGATTACAGCTGTTAAACCCCCATCCACACACTCACACTTGCCCTTTCAGCTCATGAGAGGCCATTTTTAGTTACCACAACTTTCCAACAAGTGTACGCACAAGATTCGATCACGGTTTCCAAGAAAGGATCCTAACGGTTCGGGAAATCCTATAAATACCCAACCCACTTCATTGCAAAACCCACTAGAATCTTGATTTGAGGAGCTCTAAGTTGAGACCTTTGTTTCATATCTGAGCTACTTGAATCACAATTAACATTCGGGGACCCTTCGTAAGTATTCCTTCGTTCTTTTATTGCTTTTCGAGTCCGAAAGTCAAACTTTGTTTGACTTTCTGCGTTGACCAGTTTATGGTCAATGCGAAGTTCGTTTGAACTTCGCAACGTGATTGTAATCACGATGGTTATAGTCCCTTGTGACTATGCCTACTGATTACCACGTTGTCTAGGGTCGTAAGGGTAAGCGATCTGATAAATCGCTTATACTTTCGAACCTGACCCATTTGGTCGATCATTAGGATCCGACCAAATACATTAGGTAACCATAGTAGGTAGGGAATAACCTTCCGAGGTTATACCTTATGGTCACGACGTTTAAGTAGTTATATGATAGGTAGTTTATATGCCTTAGGTAAATTACCAAAATACCCCTTTGATGTCAAAATTCATTATAAACATATGTGACATAACTTTTGACATCTAAACTGATTTGGCGACAATATTAGGCATCTTAAGGCATATTCTACTTGTCATAGGACTAGTTAGGCGGTCCGAACGCGTTTCACGCGAACGACGCGTTAAAGTAGCATAAGCTACCTAAACGGGTCGTAATGGGTCGTAAGCACTTATGTTAGGTTTCATTTAGTATGTAGGCTTTGTTAAACCATATGACACGAGTCTCCATACTCGTTTGGTTTACGAACCCTCATTCTATCCGATCCTCCGATTTAGGTCCGGTTTATTAACATAGTTACCTATATTAGGTGCCGTTTGATATCCGTGATCTCTAGCATTGTTTGGTTGTCACTCAAGGACTACTGAGCAATCTCAAGTGAGTACATAGACCCCTCTTTTACTGTTTTCCAAACTGTTTTGGGGTGAAACACATGTGCCTACTTGTTACTTTCATGCTTTCCTGTTTTCACATCATTTACTTGCTATGTTTATTAGTACATTTATAGTACATGATTTCAATACATTTTATGCTATGTATGCCCATTGTGTGCATACTTAGTACATCACTTTACAATACATTTCATGCTATGTACGCCCATTGTGTGCATACTTAGTACATCGCTTTACATTACACTTATGCTATGTATGTCCATTACGTGCATACTTAGTACATTGTTTTACATTACACTTATGCTATGTATGTCCATTACGTGCATACTTAGTACATTGTTGTTGCATATGCTCATCCAGCATATGAACACATTATACTACATTTTGAACCGTTGTAACCATTTGACTATGTGAACCGTCGTAACCCTTTGATTATATGAACCGTTTGTAACTATTGAACCGTGTGAACCAGTTGTATCTGTTGACATGATTTACATTTGACAATAGACATTTGACTATACATAAACATTTCTACAATTGTTAAACATTTCATCTTGATGGTTTGGTTTGAGTAAGTGATTTAAGTAACGAGGCATGTGTAATATGATACAAGCATGGTGGATACGCCGCTGGTACTTCCTATATATAAGTGTTTGTATGATATCACATATTGTAGCGTTATTTGAATCATTTCAATTTGAGACATATAACATTTTATACAAATAACATACTTTTCACAAGACATTGATTTACAAACAACTTATCTTATACAAACTCATTTTACATGGTTATTCATTTAACCATATATTATTCTCTTATTTATACATATCATCTGATCTTATCGTTTTTCAAATGATTTACAAGACAAAGCAAATTACAAGGTTCATGACTAAACATTTTCTCAAACATCAGTCATGAATTCTGTTTTCACAAAACCTATGTATCTCACAGGCATTTTTATGCTGACGTACCTATTTTCACATGTGTTTTCAGGAGATGATGCATAGGACTTATCAAGACATACTTAGGCGGACCTGTGCTTTAGTGACTTAAAACGAGACAAGAACTAGTTAATTTATGCTATGTACTCTTTGGTTCTTGTTTAAAACAATGTAAACTATCATGTTTGATTAATAAAACGAAACTTCAATTGCCATGGATTTGAAACAATTAATTCTGTTACAACACTCCCCGACGTTTCCGCCATGTTTGGTTGTTCCACGTGGTCGGGGTGTGACATTACGACCCATTACGACCCGTTTAGGTAGCTTATGCTACTTTAACGCGTCGTATGCGTGAAACGCGTTCGGACTGCCTAACTAGTTCTATGACAAGTAGAATATGCCTTAACAGGTCTAATATTGTTGCCAAATCAGTTTAGATACCAAGAGTTATGTTACAAATGCTTAAAATGAATTTTGGCGTAAAAAGGGCATTTCGGTAAATTACCTAAGGCATATAAACTACCTATCATACAACTACTTAAACGAAGAGACCATAAGGTATAACCTCGGAAGGCTATTCCCTATATACTATGGTCACCTAAAGTGTTTGGTTGGATCCTAATGATCGACCAAACGGGTCGGGTTCGAAAGTATAAGCGATCGTTTAGATCGCTTACCTTACGACCCTATATAAGCACTAAACTAAAAGTGACGAGCTAAGCATGTTAAAACATGCTTAACTAAGTTTAGAAAACAGGTTTGGTATCAAAACAAACGGTTTTGATACCTAAGAGTAGTTTGGTTACAAAATACGCAAGAATACACATTTTGGCCGAAACTACGACTCGTCACTGAGCCTAGATAACGTGGTAGTCAATAGGTATATTCAGTAGGGACTATAACCATCGTGATTACGCTCACGTTATGAAGTTCAAACGAACTTCGCATTGACCATAAACTGGTCAATGCAGAAAGTCAAACAAAGTTTGACTTTAACGCTAAAAGAATAAAAGAACGAAGGAACACTTACAAAGGGTCCAAGAACGGAAGGTTTGAATCCGAATACTCTCAGGTATGAAGTGTTAAACACAACAACTTAGAGAGCAAATTCAGATTTCAAAGGTGTGGGTTTTTGGGGTTGAAAGGGTTGGGTATTTATAGGAATGTTGGAACCGTTAAGATCGTTTATCGAATAACGTGCTTCAATCTCATCCCTACATTTGTTGCAACACCTTGGTACCCAAATTGGCCCCCCATGATCAGGAAATGACAAGTGTGGTTGAGTTTTGAGTGGTTAACAGCTGTAAACAGCTGTTAAAACTGATTAAACTGATCTGGAAAGCTGACACGGGCCGCGTAAGGATACACCAAGAGTTTACGCGGGCCGCCTGGCCTTTCTGATCAGAAACAACTTTGCTGAATTGACAGTTTTGGTCCCTGTTGGTGTTTAAGGCTCATTTCGACACGTTTAAGGCCCGTTAAGCCAACGTTAAGGCCCTAAAATGATGCCTAAACATTGTGGACATGAAACATGCTCAAAAATATGCCGGATGTTGGTTCGTTTGGTCGTATGATCGCGATGTTCGCTTAATTACGACGGAATGCGCATAAGCGGGAAAAACGATCCAAATTGCGCGACGAATGGATTTTTCTTATGCCAAACACTAAAATAAAATATTTTAGTGCTTACATAAATTTTTGGATGTCCGGATGTATTCAGAATGTAAGTTATGCGCGAAAATGCAAACTTGTGCACTTTTTGACGCTTTTAGTCCCTGAATGACTCAAAAGTTTATTTTAGCACACCGAACCCCTCAAAGCCTATTTCTAAGCTATGTAAAGGATATTTATGGTATGTTTAACTTATGGTCATGTTCCAGAATGTCTGTTATAGTTCAGATTGGCATACTTTTGCAGTTTGTCAAGTTTAGTCCCTTTAAGCGAATTAACTTGACTTTGCCATACCAAAGCCTTCAAAACTTATTTCTAAGTTATGTAAAGGTTATTTAAGGTATGTTAAGCATATGTTGATGTTCTGGAGTGTTCGTTGCATTAAACTGGTTATATTTACGCATCAGTGCGCGTATAACCTTCCAGAAAGCGATTTAAAGCATGAAATCGAACAAGAATTGATATGTGCAAACGATACACATATTTATACCAATCCCAAGTATGAAATACAATATTTCATTGGTTTGGTATTTGGTTGATGGTCACAGTGACACAGGTGTCACAACAAAGTTCGTTTGAACTTTGTAACGTGAGCGTAATCACGATGGTTATAGTCCCTTGTAACTATACCTACTGATTACCACATTGATTAGGCTTAGTGACGAGTCATAGTTTCGGTCAAAATGAGTATTTATGCGTATTTTGAAACCAAACTATTCTTGGGTATCAAAACCCTTTGTTTTGATATCAAAAACCTGTTTGCTAAATGTTTAACTCGTCACTTTTAGTCTAGTGCTTGTATAGGGTCGTAAGATAAGCGGTCTTAACAACCGCTTAGACTTTCGAACCCGACCCGTTTGGTCGATCATTAGGATCCGACCAAGCGTATTTGTGACCATAGTTGTATAGCGAATAACCTTCCGAGGTTATACCTTATGGTCACTTAGTTTAATTAGTTGTATGATTGGTAGTTTATATGCCTTAGGAAAATGACCAAAATGCCCTTTTCATGCATAATTGGATTTTAAGCATATGTAACCTAAACTTTTGTCACTTAACTGATTTTGCAACATATTTAAACATGTTAGGGCATATAATACTTGTCATAGGACTAGTTAGGCTTCTCGAACACGCACCTGCATGAACGACACGTTAAAGTAGCGTAAGCTACCTTAATGGGTCGTAACGGGTCGTAAGCACTTAGGTTAGGTTCCATTTTAGAATGTAGGCTTTGTTAAACCATATCACATGAGTTCCAATACTCATTGGGTTTACGAGACCTCATTCTACCCGATCTTCCGATTTAGGTGTCGATTTATTAACTAGTGATCCGATTACTAGGTGCTACTTGATTTCCTTGGTTTGCCTGACCTTGTTGAGTTCTTTAGATCAAGGATACTTGCAATTCGATGTGAGTACATAGTTCCCCTATTTTACTATTTTTCAATTGTTTTGGGGTGATTCATATGTGTTAAATGTTTCGGATGTTTTTAACGATGGTTTCAAAAACGATTAATATGGTTTATATTAAATAAATAACGATTTCGATAATGTGAACAAACTTGTTGGACGTAGTTACATAACGAATAACATTCATTAGTTTTGGCCGAACCGACCAGTATTAGGTTATGGTACCATAGGATCTGACAAATCCCGTTATCGGACTGCACCCATGGTTATGTGGGTAACGACTAAATCTGTGATTGTTAACTTACCCTTTGGTGGTTTGATTAATACGAGTTGAATGATGGACAAGTTACGAAGGTTTGAATGTTATTAGCGAGACAACCAAAAGTAGTTTTCACAATTAAAACGAGAATGATTTTGGAACGATTTAAACGAGTTAAACGAATTGAACAAACGATTGGTTTTGGGTTGTGATTAGATAATGGGACGGGTGTGATATGATAAAAGCATGGTAGATACGCCGCTGGTACTTCTTATATATAAGTGCTTTATCATATTATATTCTGTGGCATTATTTAGTTCACTTGGGCAAACGATTTTAAACGATGTCACACAACGATGTTTTCTAAATAGTATAAACCATACGAGTTTTATAACGAGATGATTTACAATTTGGTTTACTTAAACAAATGTTTTGGGTTAAGAATCATGGCTACGAGATTTTATAAACTATAACCAACTTGATTTGAGTTGGTTAATTATGTTGCAACACTATACACTTTTCAAAACAAGGTTTGTAACTTTTGACTCTTGTAGTCTAATTGTTGGATTCTTTATGCCCAAGACACATATTAAATTGATGTGGCTAGTACGTTATGAACCAAGTCGAGTCATACCCAAATACAAGCTAGACAAACACTTATAATATTTATTTGTGATATGATCAAACAAATAAGTATTAACACTTAGAATATTTAGAAATCCGTTTTCTAAATAATTGCACTTGACAAACTAATAAATTATATGGATAATTTATTTTGAGAGAATATTTTATTTTTGTTATTTAATTGGTTAAATAACATAATAAAAGTTGTATAAGTCTTATTACATGTGATGTTATAATTTTATAAAAGTTATAAAATTATATATAAGACTTAAAATGTTAAAGAATTTTTTTTTTAAATAAAAGCATAGGCCACCCCCCTTTGTGTTCTTCCCAAGGATTGTGTGGTCCAATAAACAAGCATGCATTTGCATGTTCAAGATGGCACATGATTGGGCATATTTGGTGGCTACCTCTCTCATTGTTTTATAACATTTTTGTATGACAAAAATGACTAGATGATGAACTTGAAATTTTAGAGAATCCTCTCTAAAAAAATCGGCCAACATAGTGCAAATTTTAGGAGATCATTTTCAAGTGTAAGACTTAAATTTACTCTCTAAAAAAATCGGCCAATGTATGGTTGATCAAGAAGGGTTTTTCAAGTTGATAAATCAAGTGCAAGAACTCCATAACCTCCCCTCATTTTTCGGCCACGGTGGTTGATCTAGATGAAATTTTAGTGAGTTAATAAGTGTAGAAATCCTAGCTAAACACAAGGTGTTTGTTGGAAGGCTTGGGGTATACAAGCTTGAGGTCTTCTACACTTGAAGGCAACCGTTCAAGAAGCATCATCTTCTTCATATCCTTTACTCCTTGGAAGGTAGTATTCTAAACACCCTATGGCTGTGTTTTAATTTTTGATAGCATGCATGTTCGTATATGGATCCGGGTATTGGGTTACACGTCACGACCCCCGACACACCCTGGACGGAATCGGGAGTCGCGAACAGCCCAGTGGTACCGGTGATTTAATTTGAAAAATATTGCAGCGGAAATTTCATCAGGACCGTGAGTTAGGAAAAATATCAGAGTTTAGAAAACACCGGATTTTATTTATTAAATAGATAGGATAAACCCATGTTTTACAATGGTAGCTAAAGTTAAATTTAATTACATAAAACAATATTTCTTAATTTAATTTAATTAATAAAATAAGCCACTTCTTGATGCCTTTTAGTGCCGTATCCATCTCTTATTCCAATCTACTGTAATTACCTGAAACATGTTTTAAAAAGGTTTTGTCAGCGGGAAATACTGAGTGAATCATTCATTTTACTAAAATGACACGTTTGTTATAATTTACAGTATTAAGAGCGATTACAATGTTTCTGATATCAAACCAACTACCCACGGCATTTGTCACTCGACCGGATCTGTGACTATGGTCATATCCCCCATTGGCTGCCCCAATGGTGACGATTATCAAGTAATGTATACAAAACCCCACATACCGGCTGTAACTTGGTGATGACAAAGACTTAATCCCCGTAATTATAACTTTGAAATAAACATGCTTTTGTAAATAGATTTGATAAAAAGAGAATGACTCATATTATAAGCATGCAGATTCCTACAGCAAAGTTTAGTCTACAAATAAGCCTTGATAGATTGCAGATTTATACAGGCAGAGCTTAGCTTATTGATTAGCCTTGTAACCTAGTGCACACGAACTAGGTAAGTAACTAATACAGCATTTACGATAATTCACGAGATTAAAACCCTCACAACGAATGACAAAGTGAAATCACTTAAGCATCCATTGGATTCACAACGAATGACAGAGTATTCCCCGAGTTCGGGTGGTACTCAAAACATCCTGTCGGAATCACGACTAATGACAAAGGATAGCACTTAAACATCCATTGGATAGTTTCCATCGATCAGACATTGAATCGTAGCAGCGATCAAGTTAATACCCTGTATCGTAGCAGCACTTCGTGAATCGTGTGTGTTTTAGAATTGTTTCTACTATAAATCAGAGTATGAATTGAATTTGAACGTCGAACAAACGCACAATTACAAGTCCTACTGCCCTCTATTTATATCTGAAAAATGGTCCCTCCCGCGTGTCGCGAAAGGGACATATGCACCTGTCGCGTGGCGCGGGGCATACACTTTTAACATCAGGTTGCCGCGTGTCCAACTAGCTTGTATGAGTCGACGGAATATTAAATTTCGATTTCTACAGCGAGATATATGGATAATCGTCGAGTAGGGAATACCCCCCTGTGTTTTAGGGGCCCTGATCCTGATTCTGATTATTATGAAAATTTTAGGGTTTATGTAGACTTACTTGAGGGTCTCAATTAAGGTTTCCTTTTGAACAAAATATAATAATAAATAATAGTTTTGGTGAGAGTGGTTATGGTTTGGGACATTTTTTAATATAATTATATCATAAAGAAAAAGGGAATAAAATAGTGAGAAAAGAGAATGGACCCACTTTGTGACTTTAGGGTTCAACTAGACAGCCTATTGGTATAAATTTTGGGTATAACTTCTGAGCTATTTAAAAATGTATAATACACTCGTGTTAAGTATAGTACCCCTAATTCAACTTTATCCCGATATCCGAGAACGAATCCCAACAACTTAGTCGGGCAGAGCCCTGACATATGTTATGAGGCTCAGATCAATCGGAAAGGGTAGCGGTGATCGGGAGTTAAAACACTTAAAACAGGGCAGAGCCTTATTATTATTATAGGTTTAATATTAAAAGACAAAGGAACTACAGACATGTCGAAAGAGTGTGAAGGAAAGAAAAGAACTTGAATAATTAAAAATGGTGGAGTGGTAGTCTATTTATACTAAATTGTTGAAACTTTGAACTCATGCATACCCTCCACGTATACATACGAACTTAGAATTAAATTCCAAGTGACTCTTCGACTTCCACGAATCATTTCTTATGGATAGTCATGAAATATTGAATTTTTATTTTATTTGATTACACTATACATATCTTAAATTCATACACGTATCACCATAGGAAACTTTTAGTTATTTTTATTATTATTTTATTATATATATATATATATATATTATATTTAATTTAACTGTTTTACTTATTTGGCGTTTATAACTTCTAAAATATAACTTTTTATAAAATAATAAACATGTCATTAGAACGAGAATATTTTTGTCTATATTTGGGTCTAAGTTTTATTAAAAATAGAGTAGGTTCAAAATACGATTTATTTTTATAATTTAATTATTATACGGTTCCTAGGCCCGTCTAGGAACTTCATATTTCTAATAGTCAACTTACCCGTAGACTACCCGTCAAATAATATAAGTTTTTATAAGCTTTTATTTTATTTAGAAAGGTCACCCATATACATGTCAATTAATTAAAATAATATTTTAACCAACTATATATAAAATAGTGTTTAAAATTATTTGGATTAAATAATTATATTAAAAATAAACTAGTTATTAGTTACTAGTGGTTAATAAACTTAACCAAACCTATAATTCTTATATAAAAATAGGGATGTTACATTCTCCCCACCTTGTTTTAAATCTCGTCCTCGAGATTTGGGTTACGATATTTCTTTTAGACTTATGTCATATTTTAGTCAATAAAAACAATATTAAGGTAGATGACACAGAATTAAAATATCAAATTTTGTGAATACGAGTTGTACAATAAGTAGGATTCAATGGTTCAACTGAATTAGTTCAAGAAATTGATGACAAACGAATGAGATGAAATGATATAATTTCCAAAGTGACTAGGTTCAAGCCAAAAGATATATGATCAATAGATATTTTAAAATTAATGTGAAGGACTTTTTAGAATCAATAAAAATTCTTTGTCAAAAGAAACTTACTTTGATTGGCAACTGAGGAAAACTTAGAATCCACAGGTTCAAAATTAAATAAAAGCATGAAAAATGATTTGTCAAATTTTTATGATATGAGAAAATCAAAGTGTTGAGATGAATGAATTGCAAAGATACACCAAAAGACAATAGAGTTAGTGTATCATTGTTTAGAGTTCCAAGTTATTTTTAATTGTGAAACAACGTGATAGTACACTATTAGTGACCATATTTTTCATACTATGTCCTAGAGATCGAAATATAATAAGAAAAGTTGTTTTGGCATGACCAACCATTATATTATATTTGCAAAGAAAATGTAATATATATTATTTGTGTCCCTGTCTGAACTGTATCTTACATATCAAATATAAATACTATGTAATATATATTATTTGTTACATATTTTTACTATATGTAAATGGTCACAACTTTTAAATAAATATTAATTCAGTATTTTACTATACTATGTAAAATAACTTATATTTACTATGTAATATATATTACAAAACTCCGCAATGAAGTTATTACATTACAAAATATTTTAGTATTATTATTTTGTAAAAGAAATCACTATTATTTATAACGTTAAATGAAAGTTGTAAATAAAGGTGTAAAAATATTTATTGTACAAAAGTATTTGTAAAATATTTTGTAAATATATATAACACTTAATGGGTCGATTCTATGTAATTACTTATTTTCATTTTGAAATCATATAACATTGTGAATGTATTTACAAATGTTGTAAATAAGTGAAAACGAGGACTATTCTTATATAGTACAATGTTCCCCTAACCCAACGTAGTTGATGACTACCATATTATTCTTATATGGTCATTTTCTTGCCAGAGCGTTATGGTACATAGTTACCACAAAACATGTGATAGACAATTATTTATATAATTTTATTCGTCCCTCTAATGCTTGTATTGTTTTATGAAAATATATCTTCTCCTTACAGTACAAAGTAAAATATTTTTATAAGTAAAATTTACTAGTATGATGACTTAATTTATATATATTAACTAGTCATTATCATGGTTGGATATTGGTTAGTGCTGCCTTGTTTAAGCATATGTGGCCAGTCCATGCCTAACTAAGGCTAGACTATTCAATACCTGCCCTTGACAATAATCCTAGTATCTGAAAATAATACTAACACTTCTGTTATTTACTAATAATAAAATTATTAATAATAAATAATTTAAACATAAACTTAAATGAAAGTATACCTCAACATAATTTTTATACATATATATAAAAGTATAAATTCTTCACCTCAATTATTTAACAAAATTCATTGACTCGATATTAAAGAGTCATCGTTTTGCAATAATGCGGTTTACAGTAAAAATCAAATATAGCGAAATCATATTTGAGTTTGGATAAAATGACAAATTAGAATGAAGTCCTCCAGTAGTCTTCACAACTCGAATGAACCACATGCGCAACAAACAGTGCGTGTGTAACGTGTGGATTTACCAAGAAATGAAATAGATCAATATTCACTATTATGAAAGAAATTCTCATGGTATGATGACCATTAGAGGAAGTAGAAATACGAAAGTCAACTCATTATATGCAGAAGTCAGAAAAAGAAATATAAGAACTTTATCTGGAATTTCATGTGATAACCGTTGTTAAGTGACATTACCAGGGAATGTCGAATAAAATGAAATAGGGAATTTGCAAAGGTATGTGACTCCTTTCTCAGTGCTAATAATTATGACTCAGATTAGACTGTGCACCGATGGTTGTAAAATATGGTTCCAACGTACCTTAGCGATATTCATGTCGTTTATAGGATCACTTGGCAAAGTGCTACTTTTAATTATTCTACTGACGGAATTAGCATTGGTGTCATCGTGCCTAATTTATATTTTTCAAAGGTCTTTCCTTGAAAGCCGTGTGTGATATACTTTGATGTCTACGGTCATAAAATTTTAAGTTTCATGTGTTTTCTTGTGCAATAGCACAACTTTACATGCTTCTTACTTGCGTTAATAGTTTATGATAACGTTTTGGAATTTCTTATACTTTTGATAACGTCCCAACTTAAAGGGTTTCCATTGTTTATATTTTCACACGAGTTACGAGGTAAATGATCAAACGAAATAATGTTTGATATCGGAAAAGAGATTCTTAATAAAGAAATCTAGACACAGATGCTTGTGCTTTATTCCAAATTGACTTTTGGAATTTCTTATAGATATACCTATCTATATATAATCACATATTTCACATGCTGTAATATACATACCCTTAATAAGATCATGTATTTAACAAATTCATATTTCTAAAGCAATTCAGATATCAGATCATGATACTATTTAGGGAAATCTTGTCACTTGTTTGACATATTATATACCCCGTCTTATCCGGTTCTCGCCGGAGAGGTAACCTCAGTATATCCGGACAAACTGGAGAGTCTGCTACACCATACCCAGTCTTGCCGGAGAAAATTTTCTATTTCCCATAAATAGTATCTTTTCAAGATTTTTAAAAGTGCCTATCTTATTAGGGCTTTTATCCAGAATTAGGGAAATTTGTATTCCCGTAACATATCTTATTCTAGACCAAGTAATATCAATAAGCAATAATTACTATAAATTCTTGCTTATTTATCATACCTTGCAATATTCTAATTACCATTCTTATGGTATATCAAAACCCATCATACTTTATTTACATAAGTACTTAGCTTATTTCGAAGCTGATACTAAGGCATCTTTTCTTAAGTTCAAGTCTAAATGCTATAATGTGTGCTACCAGTTAATAGCAATCTCCTAACTCTTTTATACAAACTTAGGTATTATTATCACAACACCTAAAGGCTTAAATCAGTGGCTCTGATACCACCTTCTGTCACAACCCCCGACACACCCTGTGTCACACCCCGACCACGTATAACATACAAAACGTGGCGGAAAACGTCGGGGAGTGTTGTAACAGAATTAATTGTTTCATAACCATGGCATACAAAGTTGTATTTTATTTATCAACATAAGAGTTACATTGTTTTAAACAGGAAATAAAGAGTTTAGAACATAATTAAACTAAGTCTATCTTCATTTTATGTCTCTAAGGCACAGGTCCGCCCTAGTGTCACGATCATCATCCTATGCAAAAGCTCCTGAAAACACATGTGAAAATAGGTACGTCAGCATAAAAATGCCTGTGAGATACATAGGTTTTGTGAAAATAGGATTCATGACTTAAGTTTAAGAAAAAGTTGTTTAGTAAAAGTCAGTCATGAACCTTGTAAATTGTTTTGTTTTGTAAGTCGTTTAAAAAGCGATAAGATCAAATGATATGTATAAATAAAAGAATAATGTATGGTTAAATGTATAACCAAGTAAAATGAGTTGTATAAAGTAAATTGTTTGTAAACCAAAGTCTTGTGAAAATCGTGTTACTTGTGTAAAATGTATAAGTCCAAATTGAATGATTTAAATAACGCTATGATATGTAATATAATACAAACACTTATATATAGGAAGTACTAGCGGCGTATCCACCATGCTTGTATCATATTACTCACATCTCGTTACTTAAGTCACTTAAACAAACCACCAATGTAATAAGTCTATGTTTATACCAATTGTCAAAAGTCCTTGTATAACTCATATCAAATGTTAATAGTCCAAAAGTAGTCGAGTAATGTGTAACAAATGTTATGTATTGTAAGTAAAGTATTGTCACATAATCCAAATGTAGAAATGTACAAAACAAAGTATTTTGAATATATCAAAAAGTTATGTTTTGCAAAGTAATGCATGTTACATTGATACAAACATTTATGTGGTAAGTTAACGCATACATTCAAGCCTTGAGACAGTCGGATAACCCTTTCAGTCAAGGTTATCAAAAGAAATGTTTTCGGATTCAGTCATTCCTTACATCCAAACAAACCCGGGATGTCAGGAATGGGATTTGTCAAGTCCTATGGTACCAGTACTTACTACCGAGCGGCGTAGCTAATGTTAATGAACGTATATAAGTCTCGTTTGTGCAAACCAAATGTCATAGCAAAAGTGAACATGTTATATGAAAACAATGTACTAAGTATACTTAGTTAACATACAAAGCAGAAAGTCATGTAAATCAATGTGCTAGCATGCTATCAGTCAAGATACATAGCAGAAATGTAAAGTAAAACAATGTACTAAGTATGCACACAATGGACATACATAGCATGAATGTAATGTAAAACGATGTACTAAGTACGCACACAATTGGCATACATAGCATGAAATGTAGTGAAATCATGTACTCTAATGTACTAACAAACATAGCAGGTATATGATGTGAAAACAGGAAAGCACGAAAGTAACAAGTAGGCACATGTGTTCCACCCCAAAATAGTTTGAAAACAGTAAAAGAGGGGTCTATGTACTCACTTGAGATTGCTCAGTAGTCCTTGAGTAACAACCAAGCAATGCTAGAGATCTCGGAATCAAACGGCACCTAATATAGGTAACTATGTTAATAAACCGGACCTAGATCGGAAGATCGGATAGAATGAGGGCTCGTAAACCAAATGAGTATGTGAACTCATGTAGTATGGTTTAACAAAGCCTACATACTAAATGAAACCTAGTCTAAGTGCTTACGACCCATTACGACCCGTTTAGGTAGCTTATGCTACTTTAACGCGTCGTTCGCGTGAAACGCGTTCGGACCGCCTAACTAGTCCTATGACAAGTAACATATGCCTTAACATGTCTAATATTGTTGTCAAATCAGTTTAGATGTCAAAAGTTATGTTACATATGTTTAAAATGAATTTTGGCATCAAAGGGGTATTTTGGTAATTTACCTAAGGCATATAAACTACCTATCATACAACTACTTAAACGAAGTGACCATAAGGTATAACCTCGGAAGGTTATTCCCTATATACTATGGTCACCTAATGTGTTTGGTCGGATCCTAATGATCGACCAAATGGGTCGGGTTCGAAGGTATAAGCGATTTATTAGATCGCTTACCCTTACGACCCTAGACAACGTGGTAATCAGTAGGCATAGTCACAAGGGACTATAACCATCGTGATTACGCTCACGTTGCGAAGTTCAAACGAACTTCGCATTGACCATAAACTGGTCAATGCAGAAAGTCAAACAAAGTTTGACTTTCGGACTCGAAAAGCAATAAAAGAACGAAGGAATACTTACGAAGGGTCCCCGAATGCTAATCTTGATTCAAGTAGCTCAGGTATGAAACAAAGGTTTCAACTTAGAGCTTCTCAAATCAGATTCTAGTGAGTTTGAAGCAAATGGGGGTGGGGTATTTATAGTATTTCCCGAACCGTTAAGATCGTTTCTTGAATAACGTGATCGAATCTCGTGCGTACACTTGTTGGAATGTTGTGGTGACTAAAAATGGCCCCTAATGAGCTGAAAGGGCAAGTGTGAGTGTGTGGATGGGGGTTTAACAGCTGTAAACTGCTGAGTAATTGATCTTATCTGATCTGGGACACTGACGTGGGCCGCGTAAAGGACACACTGATCTTACGCGGGCCGCCTGGCCTGCACAGATCAGAAACATGTTTGCATTTTGACAGCTTTGGTCCCTATTGGTGTTTAAGCTTATTTCCGGCACTTCTAAGGCCCGTAAAGCCAACTTTAAGGCCCTAAAATGATGCCTAAACATTGGGGATATGAAACATGCTCAAAAATATGTCGGATGTTGGTTCGTTTGGTCGTACGATCGCGATGTTCGCTTAATTACGACGGAATGCGCATAAGCGCGAAAAACGATCCAAATGGCGTGACGAATGGATTTTTCTTATGCCAATCACTAAAATAAAATGTTTTAGTGCTTACATAAATTTTTGGATGTCCGGATGTATTCAGAACGTAAGTTATGCGCGAAAGTGCAAACTTGTGCACGTTTTGGCACTTTTAGTCCCTGAATGACCCAAAAGTTTATTTTAGCATACCGAACCCCTCAAAGCCTATTTCTAAGCTATGTAAAGGATATTTATGGTATGTTTAACTTATGGTCATGTTCCGGAATGTTCGTTACAGTTCAAATTGGCATACTTTCGCAGTTTGTCAGGTTTAGTCCCTGTAAGCGAATTAACTTGTTTTTTTGCCATACCAAAGCCTTCAAAACTTATTTCTAAGTTATGTAAAGGTTATTTAAGGTATGTTAAGTATATGTTGATGTTCCGGAGTATTTTTCGCATTAAACTGGTTACGTTTATGCACCAGTTTGCGTATAACTCTCCAGAAAGCGATATAGAGTTTGAAATCGAACAAAAGTCAAAACATGAAAAATGTAAAACACAAAAAAACAAACATTGGGATCAAATAACATTGTTTTATTGATAATTGTACTGTTCACAATGATTACAAGCACAGATGTTACACCCTGGACGGAATCGGGAGTCGCGAACAGCCCAGTGGTACCGGTGATTTAATTTGAAAAATATTGCAGCGGAAATTTCATCAGGACCGTGAGTTAGGAAAAATATCAGAGTTTAGAAAACACCGGATTTTATTTATTAAATAGATGGGATAAACCCATGTTTTACAATGGTAGCTAAAGATAAATTTAATTACATAAAACAATATTTCTTAATTTAATTTAATTAATAAAATAAGCCACTTCTTGATGTCTTTCAGTGCCGTATCCATCTCTTATTCCAATCTACTGTAATTACCTGAAACATGTTTTAAAAAGGTTTTGTCAGCGGGAAATACTGAGTGAATCATTCATTTTACTAAAATGACACATTTGTTATAATTTACAGTATTAAGAGCGATTACAATGTTTCTGATATCAAACCAACTACCCACGGTATTTGTCACTCGACCGGATCTGTGACTATGGTCATATCCCCCATTGGCTGCCCCAATGGTGACGATTATCAAGTAATGTATACAAAACCCCACATACCGGCTGTAACTTGGTGATTACAAAGACTTAATCCCCGTAATTATAACTTTGAAATAAACATGCTTTTGTAAATAGATTTGATAAAAAGAGAATGACTCACATTATAAGCATGCAGATTCCTACAGCAAAGTTTAGTCTACAGATAAGCCTTGATAGATTGCAGATTTATACAGGCAGAGCTTAGCTTATTGATTAGCCTTGTAACCTAGTGCACACGAACTAGGTAAGTAACTAATACAGCATTTACGATAATTCACGAGATTAAAACCCTCACAACGAATGACAAAGTGAAATCACTTAAACATCCATCGGATTCACAACGAATGACAGAGTATTCCCCGAGTTCGGGTGGTACTCAAAACATCCTGTCGGAATCACGACTAATGACAAAGGATAGCACTTAAACATCCATTGGATAGTTTCCATCGATCGGACATTGAATCGTAGCAGCGATCAAGTTAATACCCTGTATCGTAGCAGCACTTCGTGAATCGTGTGTGTTTTAGAATTGTTTCTACTATAACTCAGAGTACGAATTGAATTTGAACATCGAACAAACGCACAATTGCAAGTCCCACTGCCCTCTATTTATATCTGAAAAATGGTCCCTCCCGCGTGTCGCGACAGGGACACATGCACCTGTCGCGTGGCGCGGGGCATACACTTTTAACATCAGGTTGCCGCGTGTCCAACTAGCTTGTATGAGTCGACGGAATATTAAATTTCGATTTCTACAGCGAGATATATGGATAATCGTTGAGTAGGGAATACCCCCCCTGTGTTTTAGGGGCCCTGATCCTGATTCAGATTGTTATGAAAATTTTAGGGTTTATGTAGACTTACTTGAGGGTCTCAATTAAGGTTTCCTTTTGAACAAAATATAATAATAAATAATAGTTTTGGTGAGAGTGGTTATGGTTTGGGACATTTTTGAATATAATTATATCATAAAGAAAAAGGGAATAAAATAGTGAGAAAAGAGAATGGACCCACTTTGTGACTTTAGGGTTCAACTAGACAACCTATTGGTATAAATTTTGGGTATAACTTCTGAGCTATTTAAAAATATATAATACACTCGTGTTAAGTATAGTACCCCTAATTCAACCTTATCCCGATATCCGAGACCGAATCCCAACAACTTAGTCGGGCAGAGCCCTGACATATGTTATGAGGCTCAGATCAATCGGAAAGGGTAGCGGTGATCGGGAGTTAAAACACTTAAAACAGGGCAGAGCCTTATTATTATTATAGGTTTAATATTAAAAGACAAAGGATCTACAGACATGCCGAAAGAGTGTGAAGGAAAGAAAAGAACTTGAATAATTAAAAAATGGTGGAGTGGTAGTCTATTTATACTAAATTGTTGAAACTTTGAACTCATGCATACCCTCCACGTATACATACGAACTTAGAATTAAATTCCAAGTGACTCTTCGACTTCCACGAATCATTTCTTATGGATAGTCATGAAATATTGAATTTTTATTTTATTTGATTATACTATACATATCTTAAATTCATACACGTATCACCATAGGAAACTTTTAGTTATTTTTATTATTATTTTATTATATATATATATATATATATATATTATATTTAATTTAACTGTTTTACTTATTTGGCGTTTATAACTTCTAAAATATAACTTTTTATAAAATAATAAACATGTCATTAGAACGAGAATATTTTTGTCTATATTTGGGTCTAAGTTTTATTAAAAATAGAGTAGGTTCAAAATACGATTTATTTTTATAATTTAATTATTATACGATTTATTTTTATAATTTAATTATTATACGGTTGCTAGGCCCGTCTAGGAACTTTATATTTCTAATAGTCAACTTACCCGTAGACTACCCGTCAAATAATATAAGTTTTTATAAGCTTTTATTTTATTTAGAAAGGTCACCCATATACATGCCAATTAATTAAAATAATATTTTAACCAACTATATATAAAATAGTGTTTAAAATTATTTGGATTGAATAATTATATTAAAAATAAACTAGTTATTAGTTACTAGTGGTTAATAAACTTAACCAAACCTATAATTCTTATATAAAAATAGGGATGTTACATTACACATATAAAATGGGTTTTATATCTTGAAATCAACATGTTTTAAATAATTATTCCGCTGCGTTTTTATTTCATACGGATGAAATCACTTTGATAAACATGTGAAAAACCCAACAATGGTATCAGAGCCGCTTATATGAGTGCATGCTTCAATAGATTAAAAATTTCGGGTTTTGGGTTTGAATAAAACCCTATGGCCGAAAATTTTAACATGGTTACCCCTTGGTTTTTCAAGATTATTTTCTTACATGTATAAGGGAATCTTGAAAAATTATTTCACATGGATGATTTGTTTGTTTGGACAAAACTTACCTTTTCGTTTTTTTGTATAAAGCCGAAAATGGTTACAAAAGGGAACCATTTTTTTATGCTTCTTTAAATTAATATATATATATATATATATATATGTGGATATATATTTTGGTGCATATATATGTGGATATATATTTTGGTGCATATAACCTAGCCATGACCTTGTGTTGAATGATTGTGTTATGATTTATTTTATTAATTATTCAATGGGTTGTAATAATTATTATTTTGTTCTTCCATTTGTAAGATATGTAATTTATTTATTTTATTTTGCATGTAAAATAAATAGGTTAGGTGCATTTTATTTTACTAGAAAAAAATGTATTAGGATATATTTTGTAATAGAAGATGCACACAAAAAATGCGGTCTTGGTTTGGACCATGATATTCGATCCAAAGAACTTCATCGTTCTCAATGGGATTTTAACCCGATAACCAAACTACATTTTTGAAGTCCAAAAGAGTTTGGAGCTGAATATAAAAGACTTTTGGAAGCTCAAAGAAAGTGGAGAAATCACAACACAAGAAGGAGACTTGAAGCATTTGGATGCGGGATCAAGTAGGAGTTCAACGAGACATCGATTGTGTCATTTTTCACCCCTTAGGAAGGACCTTTTGGCACACTTGTTTCGGCTAACAAGTGTTGTCAAATTAGTTGGCTATGGTTATGCACCTATTGTTATGTATGATGTGCTTGTGTGGTTGTTTATTTATATTGTTTTAATGATATGTCGATATGCATGGCTTAACAATTAATTATCAACAACAAGCTTAAAAAATGGTTCTTAAAAAGATCATTAAAAATGGTTAATAAAAGGTTATTAAAAACT
Source organism: Helianthus tuberosus (assembly GCA_030545235.1). Classification (NCBI taxonomy): domain Eukaryota; kingdom Viridiplantae; phylum Streptophyta; class Magnoliopsida; order Asterales; family Asteraceae; genus Helianthus; species Helianthus tuberosus. The sequence continues at coordinate 133,845,607 of CM060408.1, read as the reverse complement.
AATGATTTTTATAATAAAATGGGTTTTATTAAAAAGAACCTTGCAAATTTGTTTTCACAAAAGTACCAAGGATTTGAATGCATGCAAATATATGGTACACAAAGTTTTCCAAACTAGAATTTTGAAAACTCAAAATCCCTTTTATAAAACAAGTCAAACACCATCCTTTTATACAACACTCGAATCACTTGGGAACTCTTATTGTGGGATAAAGGTCACAACCCCCAAATTCCACAAGCGGAGTATCACCGCAGGAGGCGTGACATGACCAGGATCAAGCCACCAATCATATTGAGCAATATAATAAAGTAAATAAAAGTCCAACCACACAATATAATTGGTGTTCAAAAAAAGTTTAACAATTCTAAGTAATCAGTGGAAGCAAGTAGTTCAAAACCCAAATCATAAGTTAAAAGTTTTTAAGTTCATCATGAACACTCAATGTCCATGCTCCACAACGACACCTCCCATGCAAGCTCCTGCTAAGTACCTATCGACCTGCAAGGCACGTAACAACGAGTCAACAACAAAGTTGAGCGAGTTCACAGTTGGTTGTCTAGTTTAAAGTTGTTTCAAAAACCATATGTTCATTCGAAAACCAATAGTTAATCAATTCCTTGTTTCCCAAACCATAACCAGTGGGGGCTACCCCATGTTGTAAACCACTAGACCGTTACCATATCGACAACTGACTGAGGAAGTTGTGCCCTACGTCAATGTCTATCATCATTGACTAAGTGCCTAGATCCATTAGTACACGCCCGTCCTACCGGCACGGTGTGAGGCTTGTCAACCCTAATAGCGCTATTAACTAATGACCCGCTCGCCATTGGCCCGACGATTAAGTCGATATAAAAATGAGGGACTTCATGATAGAGTTTTGTCTAGTAAGTTATATGTTGTCGTCCTTCCCAACCGAGGACGGAGGTACGTACTCTACCCAACTGTGAATACGCAGGTTAAATGTAGTCGTCTTTCCCAACCGAGGACGAAGGTACATATTCTGTTAGAGGTGAAAATGTAGGTTTCGTTTTAGCTTCTTAACCCATTCCCAACCTACCGGGAATCCCATGCCTTATAAAAGTGTGAACTCACCTCGGTTTTCTCGGTTTGTTAAGTTACTTGTTCACAGTTAAGCAGTCACAGCCTAAGGTATTCATGTATACGAAATCAATGTACAGACACATAGTTCGAGTATAAGTCATGAGCATATTGTGTATTTAAGCGACAGTTTCCACATAGCACTTAACAGTTATTTCGAGCTCACATAAGTCCACAGTTTTCATGTACGACCCGAAACAGTACACAACAAATTAAATGTTAAACAACCAAGCAATCCATGTCTTATAAATCATAATTAATTAATATCACATGTCCTAGTTATGCCTTATTAACCTAGTTATCCATCCATAGAATTTACTTAGCTTACTGTGCTTGTTTACCCTCTTAAGGAAACCCCCTGTTTCGTCATGATCCCTTACTGACGAAACCCCTAGGTTTCATCGTGATCCCTCCTTACGAAACCCCCAGGTTTCGTCATGGTTCCCCTTTGACGAAACACTTCATGTTTCGTCATGATAGGTGTTTCGTCGAGGTGTTTGTTTCGTCGGCCAATTAACAGTTACAGATTTTCTGGTTCGTTTACATCGAATAATCTAACACATTTGGTAATCATTGCATGAAATCAATTTCATCAAATTTATCTACACTAGCAGTTTATCCCATCGATTAACAACCCACATTATCCTATTCAGATCAGTGATACAATAATTTCAATCGTCAACTTGAAACCCTAATCACATACTATCTCAAAAAAGACATACAATCATCGTGCCGGTTAATCATCATACACATAATTTCATCATCAATAGGATACACAATTACAACATCAACAGCACACATGATTTCACATCAACAGGATTTCATCATTCAAATCCGTAACATAAATCGACACAAACGCTAACCCTTATTCACAATTTCAGATCATACTCAACAGGTTTCGGTGGCAATTATCAATAATTCTACCAAATTACAATCGAATATAACAAGGACTCAAATCTAATATAGATAGGATGCTAACCGGTCAATGGAATAATCATGAAAGTGCAAGAGAACTTCGAGGAGAAGGATAGATGCAGCCGTCGGTTACAAGGGGGAGTAGAAAGTGTCTAGGGTTTCACTAAACAAAATAACTTACGTAACTTATGCAGCCAAAACACAATTCTTATAATCTAAACACTATTGGGCCACACATGGGCAGAGAGCCCTTTATCGGCGAAACCCCATTGGACGAAACTCCAATGTTTCGTCGGGGTGATCATGGCGAAACCCCAAGGTTTCATTGGGTAGTGTGTGTGGCGAAAGTTCTTGGTTTCGTATATGCGGGTTTATTTGTAAACAGTAAGATTTGTTCACTCATAAGCACATAACAATTCAGTAATCATCACCACTTTAGTCCTTCAAACAGTAACACATTACATACGCAATACAATAAATCATCAATTAAATAACAAGGTGCACATAATGCTACACAGCGAATTATGAAAACACAGTAGTGAGGAAAGACCTTGAAGACTCGAGTTGTCACATTATCCCCAACTTGAAAGAAATTTTGTCCCGAAATTTAGCACGTAGTCACTGAGGAAGCTAGTTAAGTTGCTTGTTTTTCCCGGTTTTTCTGGGGTGTCACATCATTCCCCCGTTGGTTTGGAATTTCATCTCGAAATTCCGTAATAGCTTCAGCCTCAGTAGTGGTTGCACTTTTCTCGAACAACTGGGGATACTTGAGTTTCATTTGGTCTTCTCGTTCCCGGGTAAACTCTGGGCCATGACGGGAGTTCCAACGAACTCGAACAAGAGGTATTCTGGTGCGCTTAAGAACCTTAATGTCTCGATCAGTAATCTCTACTGGTTCCTCGACGAATCGCAGCTGATCGTCGATAGTGAGCTCCTTGAGAGGAACTGTGAGGGTCTCATCTGACAGACACTTCTTCAGATTTGACACGTGGAATACGTTGTGAACTCCACTGAGTTCTTCGGGTAGGTTCAGTTTGTAGGCCACTTTGGCTATTTTCTCTATGATTTCGAAAGGTCCGACGTATCGCGGGTTGAGTTTGCCTCGTTTACCAAAACGAACTACACCTTTCCAAGGTGAGACTTTAAGTAGTACTCGATCCCCAACCTGGAACTCGAGTGGTTTCCTTCGCTTATCAGCGTAGCTTTTCTGACGGTCACGAGCTGTTGCCATTCGTTGTCATATCTGAGCAATATTCTCGGTTGTGTCTACGACGAGTTCTGGGCCAGTGATTTGGCTGTTACCAACCTCTGCCCAACAAAGAGGTGATCGGCACTTACGTCCGTACAATGCCTCAAACGGTGCAGCCTGGATACTGGTGTGGTAACTGTTGTTATACGAAAACTCCACTAACGGAAGGTGTCTTTCCCAGCCATTGCCAAAGTCGATTACACATGCTCGAAGCATGTCTTCAAGGGTTTGGATGGTGCGTTCAGGCTGCCCATCCATCTGTGGATGATACGCCGTGCTCATGTCTAACTGAGAGCCAAAGGACTTGTGCATAGCTTGCCATAATTTAGATGTAAAACGTGAGTCACGATCAGAAATGATGGAGGTTGGCACCCCGTGCCTTGATATTACTTCCTTTAGGTAGATGTCTGCTTGAGTAGAAAACTTATCCGTTTCCTTGATAGCCAGAAAATGTGCAGACTTGGTCAGTCGATCCACTATCACCCAAATGGTATCGTTTCCTCGTTGAGATCTAGGTAGGCCAGTAACGAAGTCCATGGAAATTTACTCCCATTTCCATGTCGGGATCTCTGGTTATTGAAGTAGGCCTGATGGTTTCTGGTATTCAATCTTGACTCTCACACAAGTCAAACATTTACTGACGTAAGTTGCTATGTTGGCTTTCATGCTAGGCCACAAGTATGTAGTCCTTAGGTCGTGGTACATCTTATCCGAACCAGGATGTACTGAGTAGCGAGACTTATGTGCTTCATCCATCACAAGCTCACGTAGATTTCCATACAATGGAACCCAGATGCGCCCTGTCACGTAATAAGCGCCGTCTTCCTTTTGCTCTAACCGTTTCCTCGATCCTCGCAAGGACTTAGCCCTGATGTTTTCTGCTTTCAATGCTTTAATTTGAGCATCTCGTATCTAAGCAGGAAGGCTAGAGTGGATGGTAAGCTGTAACGCACGTACGCGCTTAGGTTTAGACTCCTTCCGGCTGAGGGCATTGGCCACAACATTGGCTTTGCCCGGATGGTACTTGATTGCACATTCATAATCATTCAAGAGTTCGACCCATCGACACTGTCGCATGTTCAACTCCTTCTGTTCGAAGATATGCTGAAGACTCCTGTGATCGGTATAAATGGTGCACTTGGTACCGTACAGGTAATTCCTCCATATCTTAAGTGCAAAAACAACAGCTCCCAGCTCTAGATCATGAGTAGTGTAGTTCCTTTCGTGAACCTTAAGTTAGCGTGATGCATAAGCAATGACTTTATCCCGTTGCATCAACACACAACCAAGTCCTTAGATTGACGCATTGTAATAAACCACAAAATCATCGGTGCCTTCAGGTAATGAGAGGATAAGTGTGCTACAAAGTCTCTCCTTTAAGTGCTGAAACATGGATTCCTGTGCATCACCCCAACGATAGGTGACGCCCTTCTGAGTTAGTGAAGTGAGAGGTTGCGCAAACTTTGAGAAATCCTTGATAAACCTTCTGTAGTAACCTACCAAACCCAAGAATTGGCGGATTTCAATTGGTGTACAGGGTGCAGGCTAGTTCTTGATCGAGTCAACCTTAGATGGATCTACATGAATCCTATCCGCATTTACTACATGGCCTAAGAAATGGACTTCACGAAGCCAAAATTCGCATTCTGAGAACTTAGCATAAAGCTGTTCTGCTCGAAGAAGTTCCAAAATAAGTCACAGATGGTGTCCGTGTTCCTCCTGACTCTTAGAATAGATCAGGATGTCATCGATGAAAACAATAACGAACTTATCCAGATAAGGTTTGCACACTCGGTTCATAAGATCCATGAAGACCGCAGGTGCGTTTGTCAGCCCAAAAGGCATAACCAGAAACTCGTAGTGCCCATAACGAGTCCTTAATGCTGTTTTGGAGATGTCCTCATCTCGGACTCTCAGCTGATGATATCCCAATCTCAGATCATTCTTTGAGTAATAGCTCGACCCTTGCAACTGGTCGAACAAGTCGTCAATACGTGGAAGAGGATAACGATTCTTCACGGTCACCTTGTTGAGTTCGCGATAGTAGATACACATTCGGAAGGTACCGTCTTTCTTCTTCACAAATAAGACTGGAGCTCCCCAGGGCGAAGAGCTAGGACGAATGAAACCCTTGTCTAAAAGTTCTTGTAGTTGGGTGGACAATTCCTCTAATTCCGATGGGGCTAAGCGATAAGGTGCACGAGCTATTGGTGCTGCTCCAGGAGCTAGCTTGATTTGAAATTCGACCTGACAATGGGACGGAAGACCAGGTAATTCCTCGGGAAATACCTCAGGAAAATTGCGTACAATAGGAATGTCTTCTATCTTCTTCTCCTTCGTGGAGGTGTCAGTAACAAGGGCTAGAATAGTAGTGTGGCCCTTTTGCAAACACTTCTGGGCCTTAAGGAAAGAGATGATGCCTACGACTGCACCACTCTTGTCACCCAGAATCACTAGGGGTTCTTCACCAAAATGAGGAATGCGAACGATTTTCTCCTTGCAAAGAATTTCCGCTTGGTGTTGAGATAATCAATCCATCCCAATAACAAAGTCGAAGCTACCAAGAACGATAGGAATGAGGTCGATAGAGAAATTCCGATCAGCAAGAACAAGATTGCAACCATTAACTGTGTGTGTGGCCTCTAAACTTTTACCATTTGCTAGTTCTACAATGTGCTTGGTGTTCAAAAGTGTTAGAGTACGCTTAAGCATCTGGCTAACTTTTAAGGACACGTAGCTAGTATCGGCACCCGAATCAAATAAAACAGTAACATAAAAGTCATCCAGTAGGAACTTACCCGTCACAACATTGGGATCGTTCCTTGCATCACCCTGACCAATCACGAAGACACGTCCCCTGGCACCATTGCCGTCGTTGTTACCCCCATTGTTGTTCCCATTTCCTTGGTTGTTGTTGTTGTTCTGATTCTGAGCCAACTGTGGACAATGTCTCTTGAAATGACCCTTAGCACCACACTGAAAACATCCCTTATTACCCTGTTGTTGCTGTTGCTGGTTCTGTGGAGCTTGTGGCTGCTGTTGACGATTCTGATTCACAAGACGTGAGCTCCTGCAATCCTTGGCTTCATGACCAAGCTTGTTACATCTCTGACAATGACCCTTGTTGCACAGCCCGCTGTGGTGCAAATTACATCGATTGCACTTAGGGTGATTTCCCCTGTATCCACCCTGACCCTAATTCTGAGAAGACTGCTGACTGGGGCTCTTGTAATCGTCTGTCTTTTGCTGTTGTGACTGAGGCTGGACAGAAATAGAACCTTTTCTTGAATTCCCATCCCATTTGTGCTTGTTGTCGCTAGGAGCATCTGAAGTAGTAGTAGTAGTACTAACACGCTTAAGAAGCTTGTTCTGCTCAACTGCCTGATCAGTGAGACGATGGGACAGTCGTATAACCTGCTGAATCGTGGGGAGGTTAGCCGCAGTCACATGGCTCTGAATCTCTGGCACTAAACCTTTGAGGTACAACTCAATAAGTTTGATAGGAGGGTCCACCATAGTAGGACACAAGATAGCTAACTCATTCGATCTCTTTGTGTATGCTTCGATTTCAGACCCGGTCATTTTCAAATTGTAAAACTCTACCTCTACCTTGTGAATGTCTTCGCGATGACAGTATTCCTCTTTGATCAGCTCTTTGAAGTCGTTCCATGGGGTGGCATTAGCAGCTGCCAACCCTAGCATTTGAACCTATGCTTTCCACCAGGTTAACGCAGCACCTTCGAGTGTTCCAGTAGCAAATTTCACCCTACGAGCCTCAGGGCATTCACATATTTCAAAGACAAATTCGAGCTTCTCGAACTAGAAGAGGAGGCTTACAGCTCCTTCGGTACCACTGAAGGTACTAGGTCAACAGTCCATGAAGGTCTTGAACGTACACACAGGAGGCTGAGCAGGTTGACCTATCGCGAGAGTAAGAAAGGATAAAGTTAAGCACGAGAGTTAGTTCACGAGATTTGGATCTAAACATCCCAGGGTAAGTCGAAATCGTAGGTTATACCTCCTGCTTGAGCTGCTGCGAGTGCCTCAGCCACTCGTTCATTGATTAGAGTCGTCAACTGGGCTTGAGTCAAGTTCAAACGTCCACTCATGATCTTAATATCAAAGGAAACACAAGTGAGAGAAGTGTCGTGAAGGTGCATAAGTATGGGATGACAGAAGAGAGCAAGCACAGATGGGTTTCAAACAACAATCGTTACGCTAACTAATCATACCATGATCAAGGCACTATGTAAACTAACAAATAAGCAACACAAACACAAACCGTATCACCTATAATGTTGAGTCTTGCACGTGGAGCGAAGCGTCGTTGTGGATCGTTGAGCACTGTACAGGTTATAGTCTGGTTTTGTCAAAAAGCTTTTCCCTTTTTAAAACCAAGTTCACTATAACCAATGGCTCTGATACCAATCTGTCACACCCCCAAATTCCACAAGAGGAGTATCACCGCAGGAGGTGTGACATGACCAGGATCAATCCACCAATCATATTGAGCAATATAATAAAGTAAATAAAAGTCCAACCACACAATATAATTGGTGTTCAAAAAGAGTTTAACAAGTCTAAGTAATCAGCGGAAGCAAGTAGTTCGAAACCCAAATCATAAGTTAAAAGTGTTTAAGTTCATCCTGAACACTCAATGTCCATGCTCCACAACGACACCTCCCATGCAAGCTCCTGCTAAGTACCTATCGACCTGCAAGGCATGTAACAACGAGTCAACAACAAAGTTGAGCAAGTTCACAGTTGGTTATCCAGTTAAAAGTTGTTTCAAAAACCATATGTTTATTCGAAAACCGATATTTAATCAATTCCTTGTTTCCCAAACCATAACCAGTGGGGGCTACCCCATGTTGTAAACCACTAGACCGTTACCATATCGAGAACTGACTGAGGAAGTTGTGCCCTATGTCAATGTCTATCATCATTGACTAAGTGCCCAGATCCATTAGTACACGCCCGTCCTACCGGCACGGTGCGAGGCTTGTCAACCCTAATAGCGCTATTAACTATTGATCCGCTCGCCATTGGCCCGACGATTAAGTCGATATAAAAATGAGGGACTTCAAGATAGAGTTTTGTCTAGTAAGTTATGTGTTGTCGTCCTTCCTGTGACACCTGTGTCACTTCAACCATCAAAAAAATGCCAAACCAATGAAATATTGTATTTCATACTTGGGGTTTGTAAAAATATGTGTATCGTTTACACATATCAACTCTTGTTCGATTTCAAGCTTTAAATCGCTTTCTGGAGGGTTATACGCGCACTAATGCGTAAATATAACCAGTTTTATGCAACGAACACTCCGGAATAGTGAAATAGGCTTAACATACCATAAGTAACCTTTACATAACTTAGAAATAAGTTTTGAAGGCTTTGGTATGGCAAAATCTAGTTTATTCGCTTACAGGGACTAAATTTGACAAACTGCGAAAGTATGCCGATTTAAACTGTAACGAACATTCCGGAACATGACCATAAGTTAAACATACCATAAATATCCTTTATATAGCTTAGAAATAGGCTTTGAGGGGTTCGGGGTGCTAAAATAAATTTTTGGGTCATTCAGGGACTAAAAGTGTCAAAAAGTGCACAAGTTTGCACTTTCGAGCATAACTTACGTTCTGAATACATCCGGACATCCAAAAATTTATGTAAGCACTATAATATTTTATTTTAGTGTTTGGCATAAGAAAAATCCATTCGTCACGTCATTTGGATCGTTTTTCGCGCTTATGCGCATTCCGTCGTAATTAAGCAAACATCGCGTTCGTACGACCAAACGAACTGACATCCGACATATTTTTGAGCATGTTTCATGTCCACAATGTTTAGGCATCATTTTAGGGCCTTAAAGTTGGCTTTACGGGCCTTGGAAGTGTCGGGAATGGCCTTAAACACGTGCAGGGACTGAAACTGTAAATTCTGAAACATGTTGCTGATCAGACAAGGCCAGGCGGCCCGCCTGAGCCTTTGTGAATCCTGAAGCGGGCCACATGGCTCCTTCTGACCAGATTAAATGTTTCTAACAGCCTGTTATCAGCTGTTTAGCACTTCCAATCCCAATTCCACATGTCAATTCCTTATGGTGAGTGGCAAATTAACCTACCATAACATTCCAACACATGTACGGGTGGGATTCGAGCACGGTTTCCATGAAACGATCTTAACGGTTCTCCGAATCCTATAAATACCCAACCCACCCCATTGCAAAACCCACAAGAATTCTGATTTGAGAAGCTCTAAGTTGAAACCTTTGTTTCATACCTGAGCTACTTGGATCGGGATTAGCATTCGGGGACCCTTCGTAAGTATTCTTTCGTTCTTTTATTGCTTTTCGAGTCTTTTCGAGTCTGAAAGTCAAACTTTGTTTGACTTTCTGCATTGACCAGTTTATGGTCAATGCGAAGTTCGTTTGAACTTCGCAACGTGAGTGTAATCACGTTGGTTATAGTCATTTGGGACTATGCCTACTGATTACCACGTTGTCTAGGGTCGTAGGGTAAGCGATCTGATAAATCGCTTATACCTTCGAACCCGACCCATTTGGTCGATCATTAGGATCCGACCAAACACATTAGGTGACCATAGTATATAGGGAATAACCTTTCGAGGTTATACCTTATGGTCGCTTCGTTTAAGTAGTTGTATGATAGGTAGTTTATATGCCTTAGGTAAATTACCAGAATACCCTTTTCATGTATAATTGGTAATTAAGCATATGTAACCTAAACTTTTGTCACATAACTGATTATGTAACATGTTTAGGCATATAACACTTGTCATAGGACTAGTTAGGCGGTCCGAACGCGTTTCACGGGAACGACGCGTTATAGTAGCATAAGCTACCTTAATGGGTCGCGATGGGTCGAAAGCACATATGTTAGGTTTCATTTAGCATGAAGGCTTTGTTAAACCATATGACACGAGTCTCTATACTCGTTTGGTTTACGAACCCTCATTCTATCCAATCATCCGATTTAGGTCCAGTTATTAACATAGTTACCTATATTAGGTGCCGTTTGATATCCGCGATCTCTAGCATTGTTTGGTTGTTACTCAAGGACTACTAAGCAATCTCAAGAGAGTACATAAACCCCTCTTTTACTGTTTTTCAAACTGTTTTGGGGTGAAACACATGTGCCTACTTGTTACTTTCATGCTTTCCATGTTTTCACATCATATTCCTGCTATGTTCGTTAGTACATTATAGTACATGATTTCATTGTGTTCATGCTATGTATGCCCATTGTGTGCGTACTTAGTACATCGTTTTACATTACATTTTATGCTATGTATGTCCATTTGGTTCATACTTAGTACATTGTTTTACATTACACTTATGCTATGTTTGTCCATTGTGTGCATGCTTAGTACATTGTTTTACATTGCATTTCTGTTGCATATGCTTATCCAGCATGTGAACACATTATACTACATTTTGAACCGTTGTAACCATTTGACTATGTAAACCGTCGTAACCATTTGATTACATGAAACGTTTGTAACTGTTGAACCGTGTGAACCATTTGTAACTGTTGAACCGTGTGAACCGTTTGTAACTGTTGAACCGTGTGAACCGTTTGTAACTGTTGAACCATGTGAACCGTTTGTAACTATTGAACCGTGTGAACCATTTGTATCTGTTGACATGATTTACATTTGACAATAGACATTTGACTATACATAAACATTTCTACAATTGTTAAACATTTTACTTTGGTGGTTTGGTTTGATTAAGTGATTAAGTAACGATGCGTGTGTAATATGATACAAGCATGGTGGATACGCCGCTGGTACTTCCTATATATAAGTGTTTGTATGGTATTACATATCGTAGCATTATTTGAATCATTTCAGTTTGAGACATATAACATTTTATACAAATATCATACTTTTCACAAGACATTGATTTACAAAAAACTTATCTTATACAAACACATTTTTACATGGTTATTCATTTAACCATACATTATCCTCTTATTTATACATATCATCTGATCATATCGTTTTTCAAATGATTTACAAGACAAAGCAAATTACAAGGTTCATGACTAAACATTTTCTCAAACATAAGTCATGAATTCTGTTTTCACAAAACCTATGTATCTCATAGGCATTTTTATGCTGACGTACCTATTTTCACATGTGTTTTCAGGAGATGAGGCATAGGACTTATCAAGACATACTTAGACGGACCTGTGCCTTAGAGACATAAAATGAAGATAGACTTAGTTTAATTATGTTATAAACTCTTTGATTTCTGTATTAAACAATGAAACTCTTATGTTGATAAATAAAATACAACTTTGTATGCCATGGTTATGAAACAATTAATTCTGTTACAACACTCCCCGAAGTTTCCACCACGTTTGGTTGTTCAACGTGGTCGGGGTGTGACAGAAAAGATGGTATCAGAGCCAATGGTTATAGGGAATTAGGTTATTAGTAATGCTTTGACCTAGTCTATAACCTTCTTAGGACCCTAACGCAAGTTTACTTGCGTTTAGTCATAAAACAATACCGTCACCTATCCTTAGGCGACGACCACAACTAGAACATAAATTTCAAAACCGCTTCGAAAACTAATCATCTGTTCTAGGATGATTGATTACAAGGTTTTGAACCCTCTATTGTAAGGTTTTGAACCCTCTATTGTAAGGTTTTGAACCCTCTGTTATATGGTTTTGAACCCCCTTGAGTTTTCAAAATCTAGTCAAGGTTTTGGGTTTTAAATAATGTGAACACGTGCAAACTGGAAGGGTGAATGCCTGTATTCTGGGTTTTCTGTCTAGGCAAGCACTTCGTATACATCTCATCAGACGCGAGACCAGTTGTGCTTACCTGGGAATTCTTGGGATGAGTGTTCACTTATAGGCGAGCATGTCTTCGCGATACATTATTTTTGACCTATTTACTTTGATTAATCACCGGGGTCGTTTGTTCCTTTGTAGTAACAAATAAATGACCACTATCCTTGCTTTCATCAGATTTTTTCATCTCATTCTTTTCGTCTAATTCTCTCACTCGTTTCATTTCATGTTTCCTCTTTTAGAATGCCTCCTCGACGCGAAAACCAGATAGCAACTGCCGAACTGGCAGAAATCATTGCACAGCAAATGGCTGCTCAATTCCCAAACCTCTTTGCTCAATGGAACCAAGCCAACAACAACAACAATGGTCCATGCAATTTCAAGAGTTTTAACTCGGCTAAACCACTCAAGTTTAGTGGTTCTGAGGGAGCGACTGGGCTTCTTCAATGGTTCGAGAGCATTGAGAATACTTTCCGCCACGTGCAGTGTCCTGACAATCGCAGGGTCGAGTTTTCTTCGAGTGTGTTCCAGAAGAGGGCCCTTACGTGGTGGAACGAGGTTATGAGAGATCGTGGTGCAGAAGTTGCTCTAGCACACACATGGGCTGAACTTAGGGCCCTTATGATGAAGGAATTCTGTCCTCGTCACGAGATCAGGGCCTTGGAAAGGGAATTCGACAATCTTGAGCAAGACAGCGGTGAGCATCGAGCCTACACAGACCATTATGAGGAGTTATGTCTGTTATGTCCAAACATGGTCACGCCTTTGGATAAGGCAATCGAAAAGTACATTGATGGCCTCCCTGACTCAATACAAGACATTGTGACTGGTAGCAACCCTACTATAGTTAGACAGGCCATTGAGCTATCTGCAACCTTGACTGAATCAAAGATCAGGAAAGGTAAAATTTTCCGAAAAGGTGACAAGAAACCGGTCGAGGAATCGAACCCAATCGAGGAATCAAAGACCATGGATGAACAGACTGGATCCCCTAAGAAGTCAAAGAAGCGAAAGGCTTCTCAGAACTTCGCCATGGTTACTCACAATGATCAAGTCGTCCCCAACCAACCAGCTCAACCCCCTGCTAGGAAGCCATACAATGGAACTGCACCCTTGTGCAACCAATGTAGCTTCCATCATCATGCCAATGTAAAGTGCCGCAAATGCCAAACTTGTGGGCTTATAGGCCATACAGCAAGAGTCTGCCCAGCTGCAGCTGCACCAAACCAAACTGGCAACAATACTGCTCAAGGTCATTTTCTACCAGGTTCTTGCTTCAACTGTGGCGAGATGGGTCATTTCCGAAGAAATTGCCCAAAACTTGCTAATGCAAATCCAGCACAGGGATGAGCATCTGACCGAACGGAAGACAACGCTGTTTAGAAATAATCAATCCTTATGTATTATTTTCTTTAGTTGTCAAGGTCCATAGAAACAATTGTTATCATTTTTTATAAATAAATCTTTTATTTACATTACAATGTATTTATGTGGTTGTATGTATAAACAACATATCTCTTACAATACCGACAATCAAGGAACCGTATTCCTTGAAGGACAGACTACCCCCAAACTTTCTTCCACTTTATGATCTCTTGCATTTTCCACGAAATTCCTAAGTACCCGTTTCTTCTAAGGAAAACGAAGTACAAGGCGCAAGTTACAACACTGAAGGAATACCCAAAGTACCACTATAAATCCTTAATAGGGTACCTAAGGTAATTTCCGTGAATCCTAAAATTGTTGTGTTCCTTAATTCGACTATTACGTTTCTTTGAAAACAAAATCGAATTTTTGGGAGAGCTTCCTATCTCTTCAGATAGATCCCAGAGGACATTGAAGTCCATCGACTGGTTTCCATATCCGTTCTCAATCGATAACAAATTAAGAACAAATTAATAACCAAGTTAAACAACTATGTGATTATGTGCTTATGAACATTACAAGACAAACTGTGCGGACTGTGCAAGGAATTACGTAATTATGGATGCATACATAATTATGGAATTTAGTGCACAGATACCACAGCGAGTTTTGTCATGTGCCTAGAAGTTAAATCTATTCATTTCCGTTTCTGAGGAAGCACCCGTTGAAAATGACTCCGTTTGTTCATTTTCGTTTCTGAAGATTGTCCGTTGAGGAAATGGATATCCGTTTGTCTATCATTTTCATTTCCGTTTCTGAGGAAGCACCCGTTGAAAATGACTCCGTTTGTTCATTTTCGTTTCTGAAGATTGTCCGTTGAGGAAATGGATATCCGTTTGTCTATCATTTTCATTTCCATTTCTGAGGAAGCACCCGTTGAAAATGACTCCGTTTGTTCATTTTTGTTTCTGAAGATTTGTCCGTTGAGGAAATGAATATCCGTTTGTCTATCATTTTCATTTCCATTTCTGAGGAAGCACCCGTTGAAAATGACTCCGTTTGTTCATTTTCGTTTCTGAAGATTTGTCCATTGAGGAAATGAATATCCGTTTGTCTATCCTTTTCATTTCCATTTCTGAGGAAGCACCCGTTGAAAATGACTACGTTTGTTCATTTTCGTTTCTGAAGATTTGTCCGTTGAGGAAATGAATATCCGTTTGTCTATCATTTTCATTTCCATTTCTGAGGAAGCACCCGTTGAAAAAGACTCCGTTTGTTCATTTTCGTTTCTGAAGATTTGTCCATTGAGGAAATGAATATCCGTTTGTGTATCATTTTCAATTCCATTTCTGAGGAAGCACCCGTTGAAAATGACTCCGCTTGTTCATTTTCTTTTCTAAAGATTTGTCCGTTGAGGAAATGAATATCCGTTTGTTTCTCCTTTTCATTTCCATTTCTGAGGAAGCGCCCGTTGAAAATGACTCCGTTTGTTCATTTTCATTTCTGAAGATTTGTCCGTTGAGGAAATGAATATCCGTTTGTTTCTCCTTTTCATTTCCATTTCTGATGAAGCACCCGTTGGAAATGACTCTGTAAGTACATTTTACGTTTCTGAAGAATGTCCGTTAAGGAAATGATAGGATTGTGCCTTACATATCTCTGGTGATTATTTGACACAAAGTCACAAATAGACTCCTACGAATAAATTTCGGGACGAAATTTCCTAAAGTAGGGGAGACTGTGACACCTGTGTCACTTCAACCATCAAACAAATTCCAAACCAATGAAATATTGTATTTCATACTTGGGATTTGTAAAAATATGTGTATCGTTTACACATATCAACTCTTGTTCGATTTCAAGCTTTAAATCGCTTTCTGGAGGGTTATACGCGCACTAATGCGTAAATATAACCAGTTTAATGCAACGAACACTCCGGAATAGTGAAATAAGCTTAACATACCTTAAGTAACCTTTACATAACTTAGAAATAAGTTTTGAAGGCTTTGGTATGGCAAAATCTAGTTTATTCGCTTACAGGGACTAAATTTGACAAACTGCGAAAGTATGCCGATTTAAACTGTAACGAACATTCCGGAACATGACCATAAGTTAAACATACCATAAATATCGTTTATATAGCTTATAAATAGGCTTTGAGGGGTTCGGGGTGCTAAAATAAACTTTTGGGTCATTCAGGGACTAAAAGTGTCAAAAAGTGCACAAGTTTGCACTTTCGCGCATAACTTACGTTCTGAATACATCCGGACATCCAAAAATTTATGTAAGCACTATAATATTTTATTTTAGTGTTTGGCATAAGAAAAATCCATTCGTCACGTCATTTGGACCGTTTTTCGCGCTTATGCGCATTCAGTCGTAATTAAGCAAACATCGCGTTCGTACGACCAAACGAACTGACATCCGACATATTTTTGAGCATGTTTCATGTCCACAATGTTTAGGCATCATTTTAGGGCCTTAAAGTTGGCTTTACGGGCCTTGGAAGTGTCGGGAATGGCCTTAAACACGTGCAGGGACTGAAACTGTAAATTCTGAAACATGTTGCTGATCAGACAAGGCCAGGCGGCCAGCCTGAGCCTTTGTGAATCCTGAAGCGGGCCGCATGGCTCCTTCTGACCAGATTAAATGTTTCTAACAGCCTGTTATCAGCTGTTTAGCACTTCCAATCCCAATTCCACATGTCAATTCCTTATGGTGAGTGGCAAATTAACCTACCATAACATTCCAACACATGTACGGGTGGGATTCGAGCACGGTTTCCATGAAACGATCTTAACGGTTCTCCGAATCCTATAAATACCCAACCCACCCCATTGCAAAACCCACAAGAATTCTGATTTGAGAAGCTCTAAGTTGAAACCTTTGTTTCATACCTGAGCTACTTGGATCGGGATTAGCATTCGGGGACCCTTCGTAAGTATTCTTTCGTTCTTTTATTGCTTTTCGAGTCTTTTCGAGTCTGAAAGTCAAACTTTGTTTGACTTTCTGCATTGACCAGTTTATGGTCAATGCGAAGTTCGTTTGAACTTCGCAACGTGAGTGTAATCACGTTGGTTATAGTCCTTTAGGACTATGCCTACTGATTACCACGTTGTCTAGGGTCGTAGGGTAAGCGATCTGATAAATCGCTTATACCTTCGAACCCGACCCATTTGGTCGATCATTAGGATCCGACCAAACACATTAGGTGACCATAGTATATAGGGAATAACCTTTCGAGGTTATACCTTATGGTCGCTTCGTTTAAGTAGTTGTATGATAGGTAGTTTATATGCCTTAGGTAAATTACCAGAATACCCTTTTCATGTATAATTGGTAATTAAGCATATGTAACCTAAACTTTTGTCACATAACTGATTATGTAACATGTTTAGGCATATAACACTTGTCATAGGACTAGTTAGGCGGTCCGAACGCGTTTCACGGGAACGACGCGTTATAGTAGCATAAGCTACCTTAATGGGTCGCGATGGGTCGAAAGCACATATGTTAGGTTTCATTTAGCATGAAGGCTTTGTTAAACCATATGACACGAGTCTCTATACTCGTTTGGTTTACGAACCCTCATTCTATCCAATCATCCGATTTAGGTCCGGTTATTAACATAGTTACCTATATTAGGTGCCGTTTGATATCCGCGATCTCTAGCGTTGTTTGGTTGTTACTCAAGGACTACTAAGCAATCTCAAGTGAGTACATAAACCCCTCTTTTACTGTTTTTCAAACTATTTTGGGGTGAAACACATGTGCCTACTTGTTACTTTCATGCTTTCCATGTTTTCACATCATATTCCTGCTATGTTCGTTAGTACATTATAGTACATGATTTCATTGTGTTCATGCTATGTATGCCCATTGTGTGCGTACTTAGTACATCGTTTTACATTACATTTTATGCTATGTATGTCCATTTAGTTCATACTTAGTACATTGTTTTACATTACACTTATGCTATGTTTGTCCATTGTGTGCATGCTTAGTACATTGTTTTACATTGCATTTCTGTTGCATATGCTCATCCAGCATGTGAACACATTATACTACATTTTGAACCGTTGTAACCATTTGACTATGTAAACCGTCGTAACCATTTGATTATATGAACTGTTTGTAACTGTTGAACCGTGTGAACCATTTGTAACTGTTGAACCGTGTGAACCATTTGTAACTGTTGAACCATGTGAACCGTTTGTAACCGTTGAACCGTGTGAACCGTTTGTAACTGTTGAACCATGTGAACAGTTTGTAACTGTTGAACCGTGTGAACCATTTGTATCTGTTGACATGATTTACATTTGACAATAGACATTTGACTATACATAAACATTTCTACAATTGTTAAACATTTTACTTTGGTGGTTTGGTTTGATTAAGTGATTAAGTAACGATGCGTGTGTAATATGATGCAAGCATGGTGGATACACCGCTGGTACTTCCTATATATAAGTGTTTGTATGGTATTACATATCGTAGCGTTATTTGAATCATTTCAGTTTGAGACATATAACATTTTATACAAATATCATACTTTTCACAAGACATTGATTTACAAACAACTTATCTTATACAAACACATTTTTACATGGTTATTCATTTAACCATACATTATCCTCTTATTTATACATATCATCTGATCATATCGTTTTTCAAATGATTTACAAGACAAAGCAAATTACAAGGTTCATGACTAAACATTTTCTCAAACATAAGTCATGAATTCTGTTTTCACAAAACCTATGTATCTCACAGGCATTTTTATGCTGACGTACCTATTTTGACATGTGTTTTCAGGAGATGAGGCATAGGACTTATCAAGACATACTTAGACGGACCTGTGCCTTAGAGACATAAAATGAAGATAGACTTAGTTTAATTATGTTATAAACTCTTTGATTTCTGTATTAAACAATGAAACTCTTATGTTGATAAATAAAATACAACTTTGTATGCCATGGTTATGAAACAATTAATTCTGTTACAACACTCCCCGACGTTTCCGCCACGTTTGGTTGTTCAACGTGGTCGGGGTGTGACACTTCCTAACCGAGGACGGAGGTACGTACTATACCCAACCAAGAATACGCAGGTTAAATGTAGTCGTCCTTCCCAACCGAGGACGGGGGTACATATTCTGTTAGAGGTGAATATGTAGGTTTTGTTTTAGCTTCTTAACCCATTCCCAACCCACCGGGAATCCCATGCCTTATAAAAGTGTGAACTCACCTCGTTTTGCTCGGTTAGTTAAGTTACTTGTTCACAGTTAAGCATTCACAACCTAAGATATTCATGTATACGAAATTAGTGTACAGACACATAGTTTGAGTATAAGTCATGAGCATATTGTGTATTCAAGCGATAGTTTCCACATAGCACTTAACAGTTATTTCGACCTCACATAAGTCCACAATTTTCATGTACGACCCGAAACAGTACACAACAAATTAAATGTTAAACATACCAACCAATCCATGTCTTATAAATCATAATTAATTAATATCACATGTCCTAGTTATGCCTTATTAACCTAGTTATCCATCCACAGAATTTACTTAGCTTACTGTACTTGTTTACCCTCTTGACGAAACCCCCTATTTCGCCATGATCCCTTATTGATGAAACCCCTAGGTTTCGTCGTGATCCCTCCTTACAAAACCCCCAGGTTTCGTCATGGTTCCCCTTTGATGAAACACTTCAGGTTTCGTCGTGATAGGTGTTTCGTCGAGGTGTTTGTTTCGTCGGCCAATTAACAGTTACAGATTTTCTGGTTCGTTTACATCGAATCAATCTAACACATTTGGTAATCATTGCATGAAATCAATTTCATCAAATTTATCTACAGTAGCAGTTTATCCCATCGATCAACAACCCACATCATCCTATTCAGATCAGTGATACAATAATTTCAATCGTCAACTCACATACTATCTCAGAAAAGACATACAATCATCGTGCCGGTTAATCATCATACACATAATTTCATCATCAATAGGATACACAATTACAACATCAACAGCAAACATGATTTCACATCAACATGATTTCATCATTTAAACCCGTAACATAAATCGACACAAACGCTAACCCTTATTCACAATTTCAAATCATACTTAACGGGTTTCGATGGCAATTATCAATAATTCTACCAAATTACAATCAAATATAACAAGGACTCGAATCTAATATAGATAGGATGCTAACCGATCAATGGAATAATCTCGAAAGTGCAAGAGAACTTCGAGGAGAAGGATAGATGCAGCCGTCGGTTACAAGGGGGAGTAGACAGTGTCTACGGTTTCACTAAACAAAATAACTTACATAACTTATGCAGCCAATACACAATTCTTATAATCTAAACACTATTGGGCCACACATGGGCCGAGAGCCCTTTATCGGCGAAACCCCATTGAACGAAACTCCAATGTTTCGTCGGGGTGATCATGGCGAAACCCCAAGGTTTCGTTGGTGAAAGTTCTTGGTTTCGTGTATGCGGGTTTATTTGTAAACAGTTATATTTGTTCACTCAAAAGCACATAACAATTCAGTAATCATCACCACTTTAGTCCTTCAAACAATAACACATTACATACGCAATACAATAATTCGTCAATTAAATAACAAGGTGCACATAATGCTACACAGCGATTTATGAAAACACAGTAGTGAGGAAAGACCTTGAAAACTCGAGTTGTCACATTTGAGGGAACTTGTATATTCGAGGTGGGTTTTCCATGTTTGTGGCAAAAAGGTCACCTAACCACTTATGTGTATAAACTCACACGTGTGTGTAAGTTGGACGACTTGATTTGGAAACCATGAACTTAGGGTCACCGAAGCATGGGGAACAAAGGTGTTGATGGGATTAAACATGCCAACTAAACATTAAGATGTTTAACTGATCCCATATGGCTAGAAGTTGCAAAGGGTTGCAATTGTCAAACGTTGACTACCTTGTTAATTTAAATAGAGGGATAAAGGTCACTTAACCAATATTTAAATGTAACGTTGGATTCTAGATTTTAATTATTAATTGTCTATGAGACATAAAAGGGTATTAATGATTAAAATATAATAATATCGAAAACACTAAAATTGAACCTTGTAAAATTTTGTAGATGGCCGCTAACAATATTACCCAAACCGTCCGTAACCTATCACTAAAAACAATCCTTAATAAGGATCGTCTCAATCAAAACACCTTATGGATTAATATCGAAACTTAAGAATCATTCTCAAGTAAGAAAAGATATCCTATGTGATGAACGATCCTAATCCCGATGAACATCTTATGGAAGATAAGGATGCCTATAACGATTGGATTAAGTATATCGAGGATACTATGCAAGCCTCTTGCCTCATGTTAGGAATTATGATTCCCGAGATTCAAAAGGATTTTGAACATCATGAGCATGCGACATGATTAACCAATTGTAGGAAATGTTCCTAAGGGTAGAACGCTTCCAAAAGGTTCGAGCGCTTCATGCATGTCGAATGGAGGAAACCCAATCGGTCTCATCTTATGTCTTTAAGATGAAAAGCCACATTGATCGCCTAGAAAGGCTCAATATGGGTAAAAGGGCTTTATCCATTCTAACAATCAAGAAAGTTCATCACCCCGACACCAAAGCAAATGTTGCAAATGGAAACGGGTAATTCAAAGGGAAAAGAAAAGAAAGGCTAAAGCAGAACCACCGAAACCAAAATATAAGAAGGCAAAGGTTGCCACGAACGATCCATACTTTGAGTATGGAGAGATAGGACATTTAAATAGGAATTGTCCAACCTATCTCAAGGAGTTGAAAAAAACAAGAGGGATGCTAGGCAAACCACAGGTACAATCTTTATGAAACCTATTGACCTTAATGTTATTTCTTCTAACACATGGGTATTAGATACCGGATGTGGAACTCATGTTTGCAATTTGTTGCAAGATTTCAAGAGAAATTAACATTACAAGAAGGGAGACATTAGTCTCTTTATGGGCAATGGAGCGAAAGTTCAAGTGAAGCCCTGGGAGACTATGTTTTGAAACTTCCAAATGGTTTGGAAATTGTTTTAAAAATGTTTTGAATGCTCCTAGTTTGACTAGGAACATTATTCAAGTTTCCCTTATAAGACAATATGGTTTTTGATTTAAAGTTTGTAAACAATGACATTTATATTTCGATGAATGACATGGTTTTACTTTAAAGCTATGCTTTCAAATGGTATTTATGAATTGGTTCATAATAATACATCATTTAATAGTTCGATGTACCAAGAAATCACCAAGAAACTCAAAATGGATTTGAGTGAGACCTATCTTTGGCATTATCGCCTTGGTCATATAAATAGATGTCGCATGCAAACACTTCGAAAGAATTGTCTTTTGGAAACAAATGAAATTTGTTCATTTGATACATGTGAATCTTATTTACAAAGTAAAATGACCAAGTAATCCCTTAGTGGGAAAATGCAAAAGATTTATTAGGTATCATACATTCGAATGTATGTGATCCTTTTAAGCCAATGACTAGGAATGGTGAAAGATACTTCATTACCTTTTATCAACGACTATAGTAGTTATAGTTATGTGTACTTGACACAAAGATGAAGTTTTGAAATGTTCAAAATCTTCAAAAGGAGAAGTACAAAATCAACTCAATCAAAGTTCTTCGTTCTGATAGAGGAGGAATCGAACTCTATTTGGATATGGTTCGATCTATGATGGCTAGGAGCGCATTATCTCTATCATTTTGGGGTTACGCTTTGCTCTCTGCAGCCCGTATGGCCCAAACCAAGAAAGTGGATAAGACAACCTTTTGAAATATGACATGGAAGGGCTCCATCATTATCATATTTAAAGGTATGGGTTTGTGAAGCTTACATGAAGCAATACACCCCAAAAAATTTGAAGTACGATCCACTAAGTGTATCTTTGTAGGATATCCTAAAGATGGTATAGGATATTATTTCTACGATCCAACAGAGCAAAAGGTATTTGTTGCTCAAAAGGCTAAGTTCTTGGAAGTTAAGTTCCTTTTGGAAGGAATTAGTAGAACAATGGAACTTGATGAGGATCAAGAACCACAAGCCAATACACGTTTGGTTGAAACTAGCACTCAACAAGAGGTTGTTGAAAATGATCGAGTGGTTGATCAATACACACAAAACATTCGAAGATCTGGTAGAATTAGTAGTCCACCTGAAAGATATGGATTTTCATGGATGGATGCTACGTGGTAGATTCAGATGAACCAACCACATACCATGATGCAATGTCAAAATCCAATTGTGACAAATGGCTTGAAGCCATGAACGTAGAGATGCAATCCATGTATGACAACCAAGTATGGGAATTGGTTGTGCTGTCTCTTAACTCCAAAGTAGTTGGAAGTAAGTGGGTTTTCAGGAAGAAAACAAATATGCATGGAAACTTGGATACTTATAAAGCGAGACTTGTAGCAAAAGGTTTCACTCAAATTCAAAGGGTTGATTATGATGAGACCTTCTCGCCCGTGGCGATGCTAAAGTCAATAAGGATATTATTTGCCATACCTGCATAATATGATTATGAGATTTGGCAAATGGATGCCAAAATGGCTTTCCTCAATAGATATCTTGAGGAAGATGTCTATATGGTTAAGCCTGAGGGTTTTGTCGATCCAAAACATCCTAACAAAGTATGCAAGTTAAAGAAATCAATCTGTGGATTGAAACAAGCATCGAGAAGTTGGAATCACCGTTTTGATGAAGAGATTTGGGAATATGGATTCATCAAGAACGTCGATGAAGCATGTGTGTATAAGAAAGCTAGTGGGAGCACCGTTACTTTCTTAGTGTTGCATGTCGATGACATTCTACTATATGGAAATGATATTCCAACCATGGTAGGTGTAAAATCCTGGCTTGGAAGTTGTTTTTCCATTAAGGATCATGGTGAAGTCGCCTATATTTTGCGAATAAAGATCTATATGGATAGATCAAGGCGCTTGATAGGTTTAAACCAAAGTGCATACATTGACAAAGTCTTGAAAAGTTCAAGATAGAGAACTCTATGAAAGGTTTGGTACCTATTCAAACAATATTGAGTGCTTCTCAATGTCCAAGCTCAAAGGATGAGCAAGAAAGAATGAAAGGAATCCCATATGCGTCTGCTATAGGATCCATTATGTTTGTAATGATATGCACTAGACCGGACACGTCATGCACTTTAAGCATGACGAGAAGATACCAGCGAGTAACGGTCATTGGGTGACTGTTAAAAATATATTGAAATACCTTAGAAGGACTACAGATATATTTCTAATATATGGATCTGGTGAAGAAGAGCTCGTTGTAAAGGGTTACAAGGATGCGAGTTTCGGAATTCGTTGTAAAGGGTTACATGGATACGAATTTCCAAATTGATCGAGATAGTTCTCGATCACAATCAGGGTAGCATTGTCCACTACAAAATCAGAATACATCACCGCTTCATTGATCGAGGTAATTCACATGGATCTGCCACTTGAATTATTACTGATCTAGGGGTAGTCCCTACCATTCAGGACCCCTAGAGATCTTTGTGATAACGATGGTGCGGTTGCTCAAATCAAGGAACCTCCTGTACATCAAAAGACTAGGCACATTGAGCGGAGTTTCAACTACATAAGGGATGAAGTTGAAAAAGGGAAAGATATGTATTCGCAAAGTTCACACTGATCAAAATATTGCGGATCCACTCACGAAGCTCCTTGAACGGGCAAAGCATGAGAGGGTCTTACTTGTGCCTTGGGACTTCGATATTCTAGTGATTGGATTTGATCTATTTTATATTTGGATATTGGAACAATTGTTATTTTAACTCTCTCACATGGTATGTTGAGTTATGTTCCATTTTAGCATGTTTAAATCCGTGAATAAGTCACTTATTCTAAATGTTCGTAGTCGATCATACTTGTATGAACAAAGATGAATGTAAGACTATTATGACTTGGATTGGTGGATGTTCATTAGGTACGAATATACAGCAAGGTGTTGCTGCCAAAGTTCCTAGATATTTGTGGGATACAAATATTGGACTGACTCGCTCTCAAATCTTACTGCATGGAATCATTTGTGATTGATCATAAGTAAATTTGAGTAAAGGGGAATATCATTGTATCCTCTGACCTGAGATACATATTGGGTCTTGATATTCACCAAATATTATACCTTGACTTAGTTCTTCGCTATCTGTAATAAGACAGTACATAAGGCTAAGCTAATGTGACAACTGTGTTCTGTAATCGTCGTATAATGTAAAACAATGTCAATTATCAATAAAAAAATGTGCTTTGGTGTTATTATTTGTGTTTTGGTGTTATTATGTGTGTAATTGTGTTTGATGATTTTACAATTTAATTCGATTCCGATTTCAAGCTTTAAATCGCTTTATGGAAGGTTATACGCAAACTGGTGCGTAAACGTAGTCAGTTTAACGCAAAAAACACTCCGGAATAGTGACATAGGCTTAACATACCTTAAATAACCTCCACATAACTTAGAAATAAGTTTTGGATGGTCTGGTGTCTTGAAATCAAGTTTGTTCGATCGCAGGGACTAGTTGTGTCAAACTACGAAACTATACCGATTTGTATAGAAATGAACATTCCGGAACTAGATCATAAGTTAAACATACCCTAAATATCCTTTACATAGCTTAGAAATAGGCTTTGAGGGGTTCGGTATGCTAAAATAAACTTTATTGATCAATAGGGACTAAAAGCGTCAAAAAGTGCACAAGTTTGCATTTTCGCGCATATCTTACGTTCTAAATATATCCGGACATCCAAAAATTTATGTAATCATTAAAATATTTTATTTTAGTGATTGGCTTGATAAAATTCCATTCGTCGCGTATTTTGGATCGTTTTTGCGTTCGTTACGACTTCCGTCGTAATTAACCGAATAACACAACCGTACGACCAAACGAACCGACATCCGAGATATTTTTGAGCATGTTTTGAGTTCCCTATACTTTAACTTCATTTTAGAGCCTTGAAATGGGGTTAACGGGGTTTAAACGCATCGAAAAAGGCCTTAAACATGTGCAGGGACCAAAACTATAAATACTTGAAACTTTCTGGATCTAGCACCTGGTGGCGCTGCGCCACCACCATCTGCCTATCCCGTGGCATGGCGCGAGCACCTGATCTGGACAGAAACTTGAATTTTAGCATTTTTCTGCAATAGGATTGAACTTGGGGGTCTTTTTTGTAACTTTTTCAATACCATTTGCTGGTTTTGGGGCACCCCTAGTATTACAAATCAATGGGCATGAGGTGTACGGCCAAGAACGAAGCTCATTTCCCGATAAATGATCCTAACGGTAGTCCATTTCCTATAAATACCCACCATAGTTCCTTGCAATCTTCACACAAATCTGATCTATTTGCTCTAAGTTGAGGCTTAGCACCTCATACCTGAGCAAGTTGATCTAGATTTTCCATTCTTGGACCCTTTGTAAGTCCTCTTTCGTTCTTGTTTCGTTTTTCAAGCATGAAAGTCAAACAGAGTTTGACTTTCAGCTTTGACCAGTCAATGGTCAACACAAAGTTCATTTGAACTTTGCAACGTGAGCGTAATCACGATGGTTATAGTCTCTTGTGACTATACCTACTGATTACCACGTTGACTAGGCGTAGTGACGAGTCGTAGTTTTGGCCAAAATGCGTTTTTGTGCGTATTTTATAACCAAATTACTCTTGGGTATCAAAACCGTTTGTTTTGATACCAAAACCTGTTTTCTAACTTAACTAAACATGTTTTAGCATGTTTAGCTCATCACTTTTAGTTTAGTGCTTGTGTAGAGTCGTAAGTCAAGCAGACTAAACACCCGCTTAGACTTTCAAACTCGACCCGTTTGGTCGATCATTAGGATCCGACCAAACATGTTTAGTGACCATAGTTGCATAGGGAATAACCTTCCGAGGTTATACCTTATGGTCACTTAGATTTAATTAGTTGTATGATAGGTAATTTATATGCCTTAGGTAAATGACCAAAATGCCCTTTTTATGCATAATTGGTAATTAAGCATATGTAACATAAACTTTTGTCACGTAACTGATTATGCAACATATTTAAACATGTTTACGCATATAATACTTGTCATAGGACTAGTTAGACGTCTCGAACGCGCTTACGCGCGCACGACGCGTTAAAGTAGCGTAAGCTACCTTAATGGGTCGTAACGGGTTGAAAGCACTTAGGTTAGGTTCCAATCTAGAATGTAGACTTTGTTAAACCATATCACATGAGTTCCAACAATCATTTGGTTTACAAGACCTCATTCTATCTGATCTTCCGATTTAGACGTCTATTGTTTGACTAGTGATTCGATTACTAGGTACTGCTTGATTTCTCTGGTTTACTTGAGTTTGTTGAAGTTCTATTGATTGAGGATACTTTGCACTTCAAGTGAGTACATAGTTCCCCTATTTTACTGTTTTCAATTGTTTTGGGGTGATTCATATGTGTTAAATGATTTCGATGTTTTTAACGGTGGTTTCGAAAATGATTAAAATGGTTTATATAAATTAATAACGATTTCGATAATGTGGATAAACTTGTTGGTTGTAATTACATAACGAATAACATTCATTAGTTTTGGCCGAACCGACCAGTATTAGGTTATGGTACCATAGGATCTGACAAATCCCGTTATCGTACTGCACCCATGGTTATGTGTGGGTTAGGTGGGTAACGACTGAATCTGATTATTAACTTACCCTTTGGTGGTTTGTTAATGCGAGAAGCGAGATAGTCAAGTCACGAAGGTTTGAATGTTATTAGCGAGACGACTATAAATAGTTTTCACAATTAAAACGAGGATGATTTAAACGATTTAAACGAGTTAACGATTTGGAAACGATTTGAACAAGTTAAACGAATTGGATAAACGATTGGTTTTTGGTTAAGTTTCTAGATAACGGGACGGGTATAATATGGTGAAAACATGGTAGATACGCCACTGGTACTTCTTATATATAAGTGTTTTCAACATATTACATACCATGGCGTTATTTAGTTCACTTGGGTAAACGATTTTGAAACGATTTCACTTAACGATGTTTTCGAAAGGATATAAACCATACGAGTTTTATTAAACGAGTTAATACGAAATGTTTTACAATTTGGTTTACTAAAACAAATGTTTTTGGGTTAAGAATCATGGCTATGAGGTTTTATAAATTATAACCCGCTTGATTTGAGTTGGTTAATTTCGTTGCAATATTATACTATCTTCAAAACAAAGTTTTTAATAAGGTATTGCAACATGTAAACTAGCCATGAATCCGACACTCTTATAAAACCTATGTGCTCGCCAGCATTTCTTTGCTGACTTTGTTTTTACATATGTTTCAGGTGATGTTGCTTGATGTTGATTGCTAGGATGCATGAGTCACATAGGATCTGGACGAGGCCTTAGTGACATAATAACAATGATAGTCGATATGTAACTTGTTTGTTTCGTGTTAAAACAATGTAAATTACTTAATGAATAAATAAAACGAAACTTTTTGTATTCCATGGTTGTGAAACATTAATTATGTTACAACACTCCCCGATGTTTCCGCCACGATTTGTTGTTTTACGTGGTCGGGGTGTGACAGAAGAGTTGGTATCAGAGCCAATGGTTATAGGG
This sequence comes from Helianthus tuberosus, assembly GCA_030545235.1. Taxonomy (NCBI): domain Eukaryota; kingdom Viridiplantae; phylum Streptophyta; class Magnoliopsida; order Asterales; family Asteraceae; genus Helianthus; species Helianthus tuberosus. Next base: position 133,817,474 of record CM060408.1, on the reverse strand, counting down.
AATTAGGTTATTAGTAATTCTTTGACCTAGACTATAACTTTCTAGGATGCCAACGCGAGTTTTTCTTGCGTTTAGATTTTAAAACAAAACCGTCACCTACCCTAGGGTGATAACCACAACGAGAACACAAATTTCGAATCCGCTTCAAAAATTAATCATCCGTTCTAGGATGATTGATTACTAGGTTTTGAACCATTCCAGTTTGACTCGTATTTGGCTTAGTGCCTTTTGAGTTTTCAAAATCTCGTCAAAGTTTGGGTCTAAATTATGTGAACACGTGCAAACTGGAAGAGTGAATGCCTGTACCCTGAGTTTTCTGTCTAAGGCTAGAGAGTTCGTACAAATCCACATAATCAGACCAGTCACTCTTACCTGGGAACTCTTGGGGTGAGTGTTCACTTATAGGCGAGCATGTCTCCGCGATACATTATTCTGACTCATTTACTTTGATTAGTCACCGCGTGTCGTTTGTTTATTCAAGGTAACGAACAAATGATCGCCTTCCTTGTATTTTGTCGATATTTTCAAGTACCTCTTTTGTTTTTCCTAATTGTCGACCTCACTCGTTTCTCATATTTCCTTTTAGACAATGCCTCCTCGACGTAATGCACAATCTTTTACCGCTGAAGAAGTCGCAGCCCTTGTCTCTCAGTAAATGGCAGCTATGCTTCCAGGCATTGTGACCCAAATCCACGAGTTATACAACAACAATAATAATAACAATGCTCAGTGTAATTTTAAGAATTTCAATTCTGCTAAGCCGCTAATGTTTTCTGGGTCGCAAGGAGCAACTACGCTCCTGCAGTGGTTCGAGAGTATCGAAAGCACTTTCAGACATGTGCAATGTCCAAATGGGCGTAAGGTTGAATTTGCATCAAGTGTGTTTGAGAAGCGTGCTCTTACGTGGTGGAACGGAGTGATGCGCGATAGGGGTGCCGAAGTAGCATTGGCACAAACATGGGAAGAGCTTCGAGCTCTCATGATGAAAGAGTTTTGTCCCCATCACGAAATTCGAGCTTTGGAACGAGAGTTTGACGATCTAAATCAAGATGGGGGAGAACACCGTGCGTATACGGATCATTTTGAGGAACTCAGTCTTTTGTGTCCTACTATGGTTACCCCGTTGGAGAAAGCGATAGAGAGGTATATCGATGGTTTACCCGATTCCATACAGGATATTGTGACTGGCGTTAATCCTACTACTGTTCATCATGCGATCGAATTGTCTGCTACCCTGACTGAGTCTCAAGTCAGGAAGGGTAAACTTACCCATAAGGGTGATAAGAAGAAGTCGACCGATTCTGTCAAGCAAAAGGGTAAAGGTAAGAAAGGTGAGTCGTCGAAGAAGTCGAAAAAGCGAAAGGGTGCTCAGAATTTTGCAGTAACAGCTCAGAACCCTCAGAACCCACCGGCTCAACCGCCTGCAAAGAAAGTGTATGCTGGTACCGCACCTCATTGTGCTCGCTGCAACGTGTCACACCCCCAAAATCCACCTGCGGAGTATCACCGCTTGGAGGCGTGACTGACCAGGATCAAGCCACCAATCATATTGAACAAGCAAGTAAATAATTATAAAAGTCCAACCAATACAATTGGTGTCCAAAACAAACATAGTTTAAGTTGCAAGCGGAAGCATAATGATAAAATCCAAAACCAAATATAAGTTCAAATGTTTCAAATTTTAACATGGCACACAGCTGTCCATGTCCCACAACGACTCTTCCCCATGCAAGCTCCAGCTAAGTACCTATTGACCTGCAAAGCATGTAGTAACGAGTCAACAATAATGTTGAGTGAGTTCACAGTTGGGTGTTCGTTTTAAGTTGTTCCGAAAACAGTTTCCTTTATCTGGCATCCTGCCGTGGGGGTTACCCCATAGTTGAAAACGTGATTTGTTTATTCCCGGTTACTCTGGCAATCCAGCCGTGGGGGCTACCCCATGTTTAGTTATCTGGCTTTTCGGCCGTGGGGGCTACCCCATGTATACACTAGACTCGTTACCATATCGACTGCTGACTGTAGTCATGTTTATGTGCCCTGAACTGTCAATGTCTATCATCATTGACGTGCCCAGATCCATTAGTTCACGCCCGTCCTCTGCGGCACGGTGTGAGGCTTGTCAAACCTAAATAGCGCTATCTAACTAATGACCCGCTCGCCATTGGCCCGGCGATTAAGTCGATATAAAATAGGAGGGACTTCGTGATAGAGTTTTGGTCTAGAAAAAGTTAACTGTCCATGAGGACGAGGAATTATATTCCTGAACCAGTACTGTCCTACCCAAGAAGGATGAGGAATCCATGTTCCTTAACCCCATTCCCAACCCCTGGGAATCCCATGCTTTGTAGAATGTGTGAACTCACCTTGGTTTGCTCGGTATGCTAAGGTATGTGTTTGCAAGTAATCAGTCAAGTCCTATAATAGGCACGTATATACAATCAGTTTCGTTCATAGAGTCTCGCATGCAAATCTAACATTACATAGTGCCTGATAGTTAACATCATACATCACATAAACAGCTGATCAAGTTCACATAATTCATGCGTCACATCTTTGATTTCACAGTTTAGTCTAACATGGATACTCATTAACGTAATCAACCCAGTTAACAGACTTAACAGAAACATCATACTAAACAGAGTTTACAACTTAGCAGAGTTAAATGACTTTACAGAGTTAACACACTAACGGTGTTATATGCTTAACAGAGCTACGTGTTTAACAAAGTTACATGCATAACTTAACTCAGTTAACATGCTTGACAGAAACAACATACCTTCCAGTATTAATAGGCTAAGCAGAATTAACAAACTAATAAAGTTAACCACTTAACATCTTAACAGGAATAATAACTAATAAAGTTACACTATTTAACGGAGTTAATGAAGTTAACATTGTTAATAACTTAACCAAGTTAGCAACTAGCAAAGTAAAATAAACTAACAGTGGACGAAATCACATACATGCATGGCGAAAATTACATATTGAAGAAAACACCTATGGGCCGAAATCCCCTTTGGGTTTTCGTTGGGTATAAGGGTGACGAAAACACCTTGTGTTTTCGTTGATACATCATCATCAACAACAACAGTTACACCAAACCCTAATGATTAGTAACAGTTGCATGATCGGTCATCCCCTAATCATTTAATCCTATTATTGATATGTACACATACAAATCACCTCATCATTGTGAACCCAAGACCATAATTCAATTTGCAGACCATTCATTGACAGACATACACTAATGATCATATCATCCAATGAGCATGGCAGTGTGTCGATAATATATATATATATGTTGTTCTTTTATAATGGCCGACAAGGATTGTTGTGCATGATGATTTTCACATATTCCTATAATCTGTCAGTAGGTCACATGTTGGCAATTAATAGTATTCAGTAGATCACATTCCTATCTTACAAGATACATCATTCAATCATAGCATGTTTCGCATATAATTATATAATCGATCCAATCATGTATATTTGAACTCATAACATCATGAACATCTAATTAGACTAAAGTTATCCAAAATGTGGAAACACTAACCGAATCAAGAATGATTAAATCCGAGATTTAAACTTCGAAAGAGAGAAGGGCAGTCGTCGGTTTCAAAGGAAAACGAGAGGGAGTGGAAGAGGTGATTAGGGTTCTTGCCGAATGCGTTCTCGCGTAAAGATTATAAACAAAATATATAACTGCTCGTACTGGGCCTAAGGCCCATTTGGTTTTCGTTGGTCACAAGGTGGACGAAAACACACATGTGTTTTCATCCATGAGGGTGTTTTCGGCTAGAGGTGGTGATTTTGTGGGTTCCAAGTTTGTTGATATTACGCATGATATTACACAAAACATATACTACATACACACTTAATCCACACACCATATAAATCATATAACTCACAATACGATTTATCATAATACACACGTGTACAGTTGCGGAACAAATAAGTCGTGTAAACAAGCAATCTAAACAATTAATGTGTAATAATACGAAGATGGAATCTCAGAAACTCGAGTTGTCACATTATCCCCATCTTGAAAGAAATTTCGTCCCGAAATTTAGCACGCGGTTACTGAGGAAGCTAGTTAAGTTGCATGATTTTCCCGGTTTTCCTGGGGTGTCACATCCTCCCCCCGTTGATCTGGAATTTTGTCCCGAAATTCCGTAGCTTCAGCCTCAGTAGTGGTTGTACTGTTTGCGAATAGTTGGGGATACTTTTGTTTCATCTGATCTTCGCGTTCCCAGATGAACTCTGGGCCGCGACGTGAGTTCCAACGAACTCGAACGAGAGGGATTCTAGTGCGTTTGAGGACCTTAACATCCCGGTCCGTGATTTCAACTGGTTCCTCGACAAATCGCAACTGATCGTCGATAGTGAGCTCCTTCAAAGGAACTATGAGGGTCTCATCTGACAGACACTTCTTCAGATTCGACACGTGAAAGACGTTGTGAACTGCACTGAGTTCAGCTGGTAAGTTCAGTTTGTAGGCCACCTTGCCTCTTTTCTCAATGACTTCGAAAGGTCCAAGGTATCATGGGTTAAGTTTGCCTCGTTTACCAAAACGAACCACACCCTTCCAGGGTGAAACTTTGGGTAGCACTCGCTCCCCAACCTGGAGCTCGAGTGGTTTCCTGCCCTTATCGGCGTAGATTTTCTGACGGTCACGAGCTACCGCCATTCGTTGTCGTATCTGAGTAATTCGTTCTGTTGTGTCTACCACAAGTTCTGGACCAGTAATCTGACTATCCCCCACCTCTGCCCAACAAAGAGGTGACCGGCATTTACGCCCATACAATGCCTCAAATGGAGCAGCTTTAATGCTGGTGTGGTAGCTGTTATTGTATGAAAATTACACAAGTGGCAGATGCTTTTCCCAGCCGTTGCCAAATCAATCACACATGCCCTAAGCATGTCTTCAAGGGTCTGGATGGTGCGTTCAGTCTGCCCATCCGTTTACGGGTGATAAGCTGTGCTCATATCTAGCCGTGAGCCAAAAGACTTGTGCATTGCTTGCCACAGTTCTGAAGTAAAGCGTGCATCACGATCAGAGATAATAGAGGTGGGCACTCCGTGCCTCGAGACAACTTCCTTAAGATATACGTCTGCTAGTGTGGAGAACTTATCCGTTTCCTTGATAGCCAAGAAGTGAGCAGACTTTGTGAGTCGATCCACGATCACCCAAATAGTATCGTTACCACGTTGAGATCTAGGTAGGCCAGTAACAAAATCCATGGAAATTTGCTCCCATTTCCATTGTGGTATTTCTGGTTGTTGGAATAGGCCTGAAGGTTTCTGATATTCCGACTTGACTCTCGCACAAGTCAAGCACTTGCTAACGTATGTTGCTATGTGAGCTTTCATGCTAGGCCACCAATACGTAGTTTTGATATCGTGGTACATCTTATCCGAACCAGGATGTACCGAGTAGCGAGACTTGTGTGCCTCATCCATCACAAGCTCTCGTAGGTTGCCATAGAGTGGGACCCAGATGCGTCCTGTGACGTAGTAAGCACCGTCTTCCTTCTGTTCTAAGCGTTGCCTTGAGCCGCGTAGGGCTTCAGCCCTGACGTTTTCTGGTTTCAATGCTTCTACCTGAGCATCTCGTATCTGAGAAGGAAGACTAGACTGTATAATGAGTTGTAAAGCTCGTACGCGCTTGGGCGCAGTGTCCTTTCGACTGAGGGCGTCAGCCACAACATTGGCTTTGCCTGGGTGGTACCTAATCGAGCATTCGTAGTCATTCAGTAGCTCGACCCATCGTCGTTGTCGCATATTCAGTTCCTTGTGTTTGAAAATATGCTCGAGACTCCTATGATCTGTGTAGATGGCGCACTTGGTACCGTAAAGGTAGTGTCTCCATATCTTAAGTGCAAAAACAATAGCTCCCAGCTCTAGATCATGTGTAGTGTAGTTCATTTCATGAACTTTAAGCTGGCGTGAGGCGTAGGCTATAACTTTATCCCGCTGCATCAATACACAACCAAGACCCTGAATGGATGCATCGCAGTAAACCACAAAGTCGTTTGTACCCTCTGGCAATGAAAGGATAGGTGCACTGCAAAGTCTATCCTTTAAGTGTTGAAACGCTAATTCCTGTGCATTTCCCCATCGATAAACAACGCCTTTCTACGTCAGTGAAGTGAGAGGCTGTGCAATCTTGGAAAAATCCTTAATGAACCTCCTGTAGTAACCTGCCAATCCCTAGAATTGGCGAATTTCCGCTGGAGTACGAGGTCCAGGCCAGTTCTTAATGGAGTCTACCTTGGACGGATCAACGTGAATCCCATCCTTATTCACCACATGGCCTAAGAAATGGACTTCACGAAGCCAGAAGTCACATTTTGAAAACTTGGCATATAGCTGTTCTGCTCGCAGAAGTTCCAAAATGAGTCGTAAATGTTGTTCGTGTTCCTCCTGACTCTTAGAATAGATCAGGATGTCGTCGATGAATACAATAACGAACTTGTCTAGGTACGGCTTGCACACTCGATTCATCAAGTCCATGAAGACCGCAGGTGCGTTTGTCAGCCCAAAAGGCATGACCAAAAACTCATAGTGTCCATAACTGGTTCTAAAGGCTGTTTTAGAGACGTCCTCTTCTCGGACTCTCAGCTGGTGATATCCTGATCTCAAATCAATCTTTGAATAGTAGCTCGACTCTTGCAGTTGGTCGAACAAGTCGTCAATGCGTGGAAGAGGATAACGATTCTTCACGGTCACCTTGTTGAGTTCACGGTAGTCGATACACATACGGAAGGTACCGTCTTTCTTCTTCACGAATAGCACTGGAGCTCCCCAGGGTGAAGAGCTAGGACGAATAAAACCCTTATCCAAGAGTTCTTGTAGTTGCGTAGAGAGTTCTTTCAACTCTGATGGAGCTAAGCGATACGGTGCACGAGCTATGGGCGCCGCTCCAGGAGCTAGCTCGATTTGAAACTCGACCTGGCGATGAGGCGGGAGGCCAGGTAGTTCCTTAGGAAATACCTCAGGATAGTCGCATACAATTGGAAAATCTTCTATCTTCTTCTCTTTCTTCGAGGTGTCAGCAACGAGAGCCAGAATAGCAGTGTGGCCCTTTCTTAAGCACTTCTGAGCCTTAAGGAAAGAGATTATGCTCACAACAGCACCACTCTTGTCGCCACGAATCATGAGAGGTTCATCACCTGGGCGAGGGATACGGACAATCTTTTCATTACAAAGAATCTCTGCTTGGTGTTGGGATAACCAGTCCATCCCAATGACAACGTCGAAACTACCCAGAGTGATAGGAAGGAGGTCGATTGAGAAAGTGTGATCAGCAAGAACGATATTACAACCCTTAACTACGTGTGGGACCTCTAAACTTTTACCATTAGCTAACTGTACAGCGTGCTTGGGGTTCAAAGGTGTTGGGGTACGCTTAAGCAGTTGACTAACTTTTAGGGACACATAACTAGTATCAGCACCCGAATCAAATAAGACAGTAACGTAAAAGTCGTCGAGAAGGAACTTACCCGTCACAACATTGGGATCATTCCTCACTTCTCCCTGGCCAATAACGAACACACGGCCCCTTGCACCATTGCCATTGTTACCCCCGTTGTTCCCATTCCCCTGATGGTTGTCGTTATTGTTGTTCTGTTTCCTGTTCAGTTGGGGACAATCTCTCTTGAAGTGGCCTTCAGCTCCACACTAAAAGCACCCTTTGTTGTTACCTTGTTGCTGTTGCTGGCGTTGATTCTGTTGAGCTTGTTGTTGCTGACGATTCTGGTTTGCGGGGTATAAACTTCTACAATCCTTTGCTGTGTGGCCTGGTTTGTTGCACCGATGACAGTTACCCCTGGTGCATGGCCCGCTGTGATGTAGGTTACAGCGATTGCATTTAGGGTGATTTCCCTTGTACACACCACGACTTTGGCTACCATATGATTGCTGACTAGGACTTTTATAGTCGTCAGTCCTTCTCTGCTGAGACTGAGATTGCACAGAAGTTGAACCTTTGCTTGAAGCTCCATCCCATTTTCTCTTGTTGTCACTAGGAGCATCCGAAGTAGCTGTAGCACTTATACGCTTTGGTAACCTGTTCTGCTCCACCGCCTGATCAGTGAGACGGTGAGCCAACTGAACAACCTGCTGGATGGTGGCGAGGTTTGCTGAAGTCACATGACTTTGGATTTCTGGCACTAGACCCTTAAGATAAAGTTCGATACGCTTAATTGGAAGGTCCACCATAGTAGGACACAGTAATGCAAGCTCATTTGATCTCTTCGTATACGCCTCAATTTCTGACCCCATCATCTTGAGGTTGAAGAACTCGACTTCCAGCTTATGAATGTCATCACGACTGCCGTATTCTTCCTTGATCATCTCTTTAAAATTGTTCCATGGGGTGGCGTTGGCGGCAACCAACCCCAGCATTTGGACCTGAGCGTTCCACCATGTGAGGGCTAAACCCTCGAGAGTACCGGTAGCATACTTCACCCTGCGTGCCTCAGGGCATTCACACATTTCGAACACAGATTCTAGTTTCTCAAACCAGTGGAGGAGACCTACGGCTCCTTCAGTGCCGCTGAAAGTAGTTGGTCGGCACTCCATAAAGGTTTTGAAGGTGCACACAGGAGGCTGAGCGTGTTGACCTCCTGCTTGTGCGGCTGCAAGTGCCGCAGCAACCTGTTCGTTAATCAGAGCTGTCAACTGGGCTTGAGTCATGTTAATGCGTCCAGACATGATCTTTATATCAAGGGAAACATGAGTGAGAAGGGTTCGCGAAAGTGCGATAACAGAAGAGAGTAAGCACATAAGTGTTTCAATCAACAGTTGCTACGTTTATCTAAGCATACCATGAGCAAAGTTCTACGATATCTAGCATGTAGGTAATAAAACATAAATCATAACACCTAGAATGTCGAGCCTTGCACGTGGAGTGAAGCGTCGTTGTGGATCGTAGAGCACTGTATAGGTTATAGTCTGGTTTTAACAAAAACGTTTTCCCTTATTAAAACCAAGTTCTCTATAACCAATGGCTCTGATACCAATCTGTCACACCCCCAAAATCCACCTGCGGAGTATCACCGCTTGGAGGAGTGACTGACCAGGATCAAGCCACCAATCATATTGAACAAGCAAGTAAATAATTATAAAAGTCCAACCAATACAATTGGTGTCCAAAACAAACATAGTTTAAGTTGCAAGCGGAAGCATAATGATAAAATCCAAAACCAAATATAAGTTCAAATGTTTCAAAGTTTAACATGGCACACAGCTGTCCATGTCCCACAATGACTCTTCCCCATGCAAGCTCCAGCTAAGTACCTATTGACCTGCAAAGCATGTAGTAACGAGTCAACAATAATGTTGATAGAGTTCGCAGTTGGGTGTTCGTTTTAAGTTGTTCCGAAAACAGTTTCCTTTATCTGGCATCCTGCCGTGGGGGTTACCCCATAGTTGAAAACGTGATTTGTTTATTCTCGGTTACTCTGGCAATCCAGCCGTGGGGGCTACCCCATGTTTAGTTATCTGGCTTTTCGGCCGTGGGGGCTACCCCATGTATACACTAGACTCGTTACCATATCGACTGCTGACTGTAGTCATGTTTATGTGCCCTGAACTGTCAATGTCTATCATCATTGACGTGCCCAGATCCATTAGTTCACGCCCGTCCTCTGCGGCACGGTGTGAGGCTTGTCAAACCTAAATAGCGCTATCTAACTAATGACCCGCTCGCCATTGGCCCGACGATTAAGTCGATATAAAATAGGAGGGACTTCGTGATAGAGTTTTGGTCTAGTAAAAGTTAACTGTCCATGAGGACGAGGAATTATATTCCTGAACCAGTACTATCCTACCCAAGAAGGATGAGGAATCCATGTTCCTTAACCCCATTCCCAACCCCTGGGAATCCCATGCTTTGTAGAATGTGTGAACTCACCTTGGTTTGCTCGGTATGCTAAGGTATGTGTTTGCAAGTAATCAGTCAAGTCCTATAATAGGCACGTATATACAATCAGTTTCGTTCATAGAGTCTCGCATGCAAATCTAACATTACATAGTGCCTGATAGTTAACATCATACATCACATAAACAACTGATCAAGTTCACATAATTCATGCGTCACATCTTTGATTTCACAGTTTAGTCTAACATGGATACTCATTAACGTAATCAACCCAGTTAACAGACTTAACAGAAACATCATACTAAACAGAGTTTACAACTTAGCAGAGTTAAATGACTTTACAGAGTTAACACACTAACGGTGTTATATGCTTAACAGAGCTACGTGTTTAACAAAGTTACATGCATAACTTAACTCAGTTAACATGCTTGACAGAAACAACATACCTTCCAGTATTAATAGGCTAAGCAGAATTAACAAACTAATAAAGTTAACCACTTAACATCTTAACAGGAATAATAACTAATAAAGTTACACTATTTAACGGAGTTAATGAAGTTAACATTGTTAATAACTTAACCAAGTTAGCAACTAGCAAAGTAAAATAAACTAACAGTGGACGAAATCACATACATGCATGGCGAAAATTACATATTGAAGAAAACACCTATGGGCCGAAATCCCCTTTGGGTTTTCGTTGGGTATAAGGGTGACGAAAACACCTTGTGTTTTCGTTGATACATCATCATCAACAACAACAGTTACACCAAACCCTAATGATTAGTAACAGTTGCATGATCGGTCATCCCCTAATCATTTAATCCTATTATTGATATGTACACATACAAATCACCTCATCATTGTGAACCCAAGACCATAATTCAATTTGCAGACCATTCATTGACAGACATACACTAATGATCATATCATCCAATGAGCATGGCAGTGTGTCGATAATATATATATATATGTTGTTCTTTTATAATGGCCGACAAGGATTGTTGTGCATGATGATTTTCACATATTCCTATAATCTGTCAGTAGGTCACATGTTGGCAATTAATAGTATTCAGTAGATCACATTCCTATCTTACAAGATACATCATTCAATCATAGCATGTTTCGCATATAATTATATAATCGATCCAATCATGTATATTTGAACTCATAACATCATGAACATCTAATTAGACTAAAGTTATCCAAAATGTGGAAACACTAACCGAATCAAGAATGATTAAATCCGAGATTTAAACTTCGAAAGAGAGAAGGGCAGTCGTCGGTTTCAAAGGAAAACGAGAGGGAGTGGAAGAGGTGATTAGGGTTCTTGCCGAATGCGTTCTCGCGTAAAGATTATAAACAAAATATATAACTGCTCGTACTGGGCCTAAGGCCCATTTGGTTTTCGTTGGTCACAAGGTGGACGAAAACACACATGTGTTTTCATCCATGAGGGTGTTTTCAGCTAGAGGTGGTGATTTCGTGGGTTCCAAGTTTGTTGATATTACGCATGATATTACACAAAACATATACTACATACACACTTAATCCACACACCATATAAATCATATAACTCACAATACGATTTATCATAATACACACGTTTACAGTTGCGGAACAAATAAGTCGTGTAAACAAGCAATCTAAACAATTAACGTGTAATAATACGAAGATGGAATCTCAGAAACTCGAGTTATCACACAACGGTCATCATGTTGCACAACAAGCTTGTAAGCAATGCACTACGTGTGGTAAACTTGGGCATTTGGCCAACATTTGTCGTTTGGGACAGAATTAGGTTGCCCAGGTTCAAGCTCCGGTTCAGGGGAATGTTGCGAGATTCCCACCGGGTTCATGTTTCAATTGTGGAGAGTTTGGTCACTTCCGCAACAACTGTCCGAGTTTGGCAAATGCAAATGAGAATCCGAATGTGAATGTGAATGTGAATGTCAACACGAATGTAAATCTCGCTCGTGGACGAGCGTACAACTTGAATACCAACGAAGCAAGGGCTGACAACGAGGTTGTCAATGGTACGTTTCTTATTAACAATCGACCTGCATCTATTCTTTTTTATTCTGGTGCGGATAGAAGTTTTATTTCATTATCATTTGAGCCTTTGCTTGCGATACCTAGAACTAAACTAAGGAAACCCTTGTATGTCGAAGTTGCTACTGGTAAACCTCTTGTTCTTGATTCTGTTATTCGTGATTGTCAGTTAAACCTTGATAACCATCTTTTTCCCATTGACCTCACACCGATGCAACTTGGGAGCTTCGATATTATCGTGGGGATGGATTGGTTAACCAAACATCATGCTGAGGTGGTTTGTTTCGATAAGATTGTTCGTATTCCTCTTCCGTTTGGCGATGTTCTGGAAGTTCGTGGCGAGAAACCATCTGGTGGATTGAAGCTTATGTCGTGTACGAAAGCCCAAAGTTATTTGTGAAAAGGATATGTTGCTTTCCTGGCACATGTCACTAAGGAGAAAGGCAAGAGCAAGAGTATTCAGGATATTCCGATTGTTCAGGATTATCCAGAGGTGTTTCCTGATGAACTGCCTGGTTTGCCTCCAGTTCGTCAAGTTGAGTTTCATATTGACCTTGTACCCAATGCCAACCCGATTGCGAAAGCACCTTATCGTCTTGCACCGTCGAATATGCAAGAGTTATCTAAACAGCTTCAAGAGTTATCTGATAAAGGATTCATCCGTTCGAGCTTTTCACCATGGGGCGCTCCTGTCCTCTTTGTGAAAAAGAAAGATGGATCTTTTCGAATGTGTATCGATTATCGTGAGCTTAATAAGCTTACCATCAAGAATCGATATCCCCTACCTCGAATTGATGACCTCTTCGACCAGCTGCAAGGTGCTTCATGCTTTTCCAAGATCGATCTGTGTTCTGGGTATCATCAACTTCGTGTTCTCGAAGAAGATGTTCCCAAAACTGCTTTCCGTACAAGATATGGGCATTACGAGTTCACTGTCATGCCTTTTGGTTTAACGAATTCCCCAGCTATCTTCATGGACTTAATGAATAGGGTCTGTAAACCTTATTTAGACAAGTTCATTATCGTGTTCACCGACGATATTCTCATTTATTCAAAGTCTCGAGCCGAGCACGAGCAACACCTTCGCTTAACGTTGGAACTCCTTAAGAAGGAACAACTTTTTGCTAAATTCTCCAATTGTGAATTTTGGCTTAAAGAAGTTCAGTTCTTGGGTCATATAGTCAACGAGCAGGGTATTCATGTGGATCCATCCAAGATTGTTGCAATTAAGGATTGGAACACACTGACGACACCTACAGAAATTCGTTCTTTTCTCGGTCTCGCTGGATATTATCGGCGTTTCATTTCAAATTTCTCTAAGATTGCGGTTCCACTCACTGCTTTGACTCAGAAGAATAAGCCTTTTGAGTGGGGACCCAAGCAAGAAGAAGCGTTCCAAACGCTGAAACGGAAGCTCTGTGATGCTCCTGTTTTATCTCTGCCTGAGGGAAACGATGATTTTGTTGTCTATTGTGATGCGTCCAACTTAGGCCTTGGTTGCATTCTTATACAACGAGGTAAGGTGATAGCTTATGCGTCAAGACAGCTGAAAGTTCATGAGAAGAACTATACGACTCATGATCTTGAGTTAGGAGCTGTGATTTTCGCGCTTAAAATCTGGAGACATTATCTTTATGACACAGATTGTGTGGTTTTCACAGACCACAAAAGTCTCCAGTATATTCTTAATCAGATGGAGCTGAACATGAGGCAACGACGTTGGGTTGAACTCTTGAACGACTACGATTGCGAGATTCGCTACCATCCTGGTAAGGCGAATGTCATAGCCGATGCGCTTAGTCGAAAGGAAAGAGTCAAGCTTCATTCTATTTAGACTTTAACTGATATTCAATCTCGTGTCCTTCAAGCTCAACGATCTTGTGTGATCAAAGGCTTATTGAAAAATGAGCTACCGCTTCAACTTGAGCTTAAACTCGAAAGGAAAGACGATGGTTTACTCTACTTCAAGGATCGTTTGTGGATTCCGAAACAAGACGATCTTCGCACCTTGGTAATGGACAAATCTCAATATTCTATCTATCCTGGTGCTGATAAAATGTACAAGGATCTTCGTACTCAGTACTGGTGGCCTGGTATGAAAAAGGATGTTGCCTTGTATGTATCAAAATGCCTGACGTGTCTCAAAATCAAGGCTGAATATCAACGACCTTCTGGTTTGCTTGTACAACCAGAGATACCGGTTTGGAAGTGGGAGAACATTGCAATGGATCTCATCACTAAGTTACCGCATACGTCTAAAGGTCACGATGCGATTTGGGTTGTTATCGATCGTTTAACGAAGTCAGCTCATTTTATTCCGATTCGCGAGGATCTATCTGCTGATAAACTTGCAAATATTTATGTTGATGAGATTGTATCTCGACATGGTGTTCCTTTGGATATCATATCAGATCGTGATGCTCGATTTTCATCTCATTTCTGGAAGACCATGCAATCTGCTTTGGGAACCCAACTGAATCTAAGCACTGCTTATCATCCTCAAACAGATGAACAAACCGAGAGGACGATTCAAACTTTGGAGGATATGCTTAGAGCATGCGTGATAAACTTTGGTGGTAATTGGGATTCTCATCTGCCATTGATAGAGTTTTCTTACAACAACAGTTATCATGCTAGTATCAATATGGCAACATTCGAAGCTCTCTACGGTCGAAAATGTCGTTCACCTGTCTGTTGGAATGAGATTGGTGAAGCTCAGCTTACTGGACCTGAACTCATTCTGGAAACAACAGACAAAATCAAGAAAATTCACAATAATCTTGTGACAGCTCGAAGGCGTCAAAAGAGTTACGCGGATATGACGCAAGCCCTTAGAATTTCAAGTCGGAGACCGTGTCCTACTCAAGGTGTCACCTTGGAAGGGAGTGGTAAGATTTGGAAAGAAAGGAAAACTTGCACCTCGATATGTTGGACCATTTAAGATTGTGGAAAGAATTGGAAAGGTTGCCTATCGACTAGAGCTACCTCCAGAGCTTGGAAATATTCACCCGACTTTTATCGTGTCCAATTTGAGAAAGTGTTTAGCTGATGCTGATCTTCACATTCCTCTCGACAAGATTCAAATTGATGAAACGATGCACTTTGTCAAGAAACCTGTGGAGATAGTGGACCGTACATTCAAACAGTTGAAGAACAAACGGATTCGATTGGTCAAGGTTCGCTGGGAATCCAAACGTGGCCCAGAGTTTACTTGGGAATGTGAGGACCAGATGAAGGCGAAATATCCGCATTTGTTTTCACAAGCTTCCTCTAGTTAAAATTTCGAGACGAAATTTCCTAAAGTAGGGGAGACTGTGACAACTGTTTTCTGTAATCGTCGTATAATGTAAAACAATGTCAATTATCAATAAAACAATGTGCTTTGGTGTTATTATATGTGTTTTGGTGTTATTATGTGTGTAATTGTGTTTGATGATTTTACAATTTGATTCGATTCTGATTTCAAGCTTTAAATCGCTTTCTAGAAGGTTATACGCAAACTGGTGCATAAACGCAGTCAGTTTAATGAAACAAACACTCTGGAATAGTGACATAGGCTTAACATACCTTAAATAACCTCCACATAACTTAGAAATAAGTTTTGGATGGTCTGGTGTGTTGAAATCAAGTTTGTTCGATCGTAGGGACTAGTTGTGTCAAACTATGAAACTATACCGATTTGTATAGAACCGAACATTTCGGAACTTGATCATAAGTTAAAGATACCCTAAATATCCTTTACATAGCTTAGAAATAGGCTTTGAGGGGTTCGGTATGCTAAAATAAACTTTATTGATCAATAGGGACTAAAAGCGTCAAAAATGCACAAGTTTGCATTTTCGCGCATATCTTACGTTCTGAATATATCCGGACATCCAAAATTTTATGTAATCATTAAAATATTTTATTTTAGTGATTGGCTTGATAAAATTCCATTCGTCGCGTAATTTGGATCGTTTTTGCGTTCGTTACGACTTCCGTCGTAATTAACCGAATAACGCAACCGTACGACCAAACGAACCAACATCCGAGATATTTTTGAGCATGTTTTGAGTTCCCTATACTATAACTTCATTTTAGAGCCTTGAAATGTGGTTAACGGGGTTTAAACGCATCGAAAAAGGCCTTAAACATGTGCAGGGACCAAAACAGTAAATACTTGAAACTTTCTGGATCTGGCACCTGGTGGCCCTGCGCCACCACCATCTGCCTATCCCGTAGCGCGGCGTGAGCACCTGATCTGGACAGAAACTTGAATTTTAGCATTTTTCAGCAATAGTATTACAAATCAATGGGCATGAGGTGTACGGCCAAGATCGAAGCTCATTTCCCGATAAACGATCCTAACGGTGGTCCATTTCCTATAAATACCCACCATAGTTCCTTGAAATATTCACACAAATCTGATCTATTTGCTCTAAGTTGAGGCTTAGCACCTCATACCTGAGCAAGTTGATCTAGATTTTCCATTCTTGGACCCTTTGTAAGTCCTCTTTCGTTCTTGTTTCGTTTTTCAAGCATGAAAGTCAAACAAAGTTTGACTTTCAGCTTTGACCAGTAAATGGTCAACACAAAGTTCATTTGAACTTTGCAACGTGAGTGTAATCACGATGGTTATAGTCCCTTGTGACTATACCTACTGATTACCACGTTGACTAGGCGTAGTGACGAGTCGTAGTTTTGGCCAAAATGTGTTTTTGTGCGTATTTTGTAACCAAACTACTCTTGGGTATCAAAACCGTTTGTTTTGATACCAAACCTGCTTTCTAACTTAACTAAACATGTTTTAGCATATTTAGCTCGTCACTTTTAGTTTAGTGCTTGTG
Source organism: Helianthus tuberosus (assembly GCA_030545235.1). NCBI lineage: Eukaryota > Viridiplantae > Streptophyta > Magnoliopsida > Asterales > Asteraceae > Helianthus > Helianthus tuberosus. The sequence goes on along the minus strand of CM060408.1, from coordinate 133,800,716 downwards.
TAGAGTCGTAAGTCAAGCGGACTAAACACCCGCTTAGACTTTCGAACTCGACCCGTTTGGTCGATCATTAGGATCCGACCAAACATGTTTAGTGACCATAGTTGCATAGGGAATAACCTTCCGAGGTTATACCTTATGGTCACTTAGGTTTAATTAGTTGTATGATAGGTAATTTATATGCCTTAGGTAAATGACCAAAATGCCCTTTTTATGCATAATTGGTAATTAAGCATATATAACATAAACTTTTGTCACGTAACTGATTATGCAACATATTTAAACATGTTTAGGCATATAATACTTGTCATAGGACTAGTTAGACGTCTCGAACGCGCTTACGCGCGCACGACGCGTTAAAGTAGCGTAAGCTACCTTAATGGGTCGTAACGGGTCGAAAGCACTTAGGTTAGGTTCCAATCTAGAATGTAGACTTTGTTAAACCATATCACATGAGTTCCAACACTCATTTGGTTTACAAGACCTCATTCTATCCGATCTTCCGATTTAGACGTCTATTGTTTGACTAGTGATTCGATTACTAGGTACTGCTTGATTTCTCTGGTTTACTTGAGTTTGTTGAAGTTCTATTGATTGAGGATACTTTGCACTTCAAGTGAGTACATAGTTCCCCTATTTTACTGGTTTTAATTGTTTTTGGGTGATTCGTATGTGTTAAATGATTTCAATGTTTTTAACGGTGGTTTCGAAAATGATTAAAATGGTTTATATTAAATTAATAACGATTTCGATAATGTGGATAAACTTGTTGGTTGTAATTACATAACGAATAACATTCATTAGTTTTGGCCGAACCGACCAGTATTAGGTTATGGTACCATAGGATCTGACAAATCCCGTTATCGTACTGCACCCATGGTTATGTGTGGGTTAGGTGGGTAACGACTGAATTTGATTATTAACTTACCCTTTGGTGGTTTGTTAATGCGAGAAGCGAGATAGTCGAGTCACGAAGGTTTGAATGTTATTAGCGAGACGACCATAAATAGTTTTCACAATTAAAACGAGGATGATTTAAACGAGTTAACGATTTGGAAACGATTTGAACAAGTTAAACGAATTGGATTAACGATTGGTTTTTGGTTAAGTGTCTAGATAACGGGACGGGTGTAATATGGTGAAAACATGGTAGATACGCCGCTGGTACTTCTTATATATAAGTGTTTTCAACATATTACATACCGTGGCATTATTTAGTTCACTTGGGTAAACGATTTTGAAACGATGTCATTTAACGATGTTTTCGAAAGGATATAAACCATACGAGTTTTATTAAACGAGTTAATACAAAATGTTTTACAATTTGGTTTACTAAAACAAATGTTTTTGGGTTAAGAATCATGGCTATGAGGTTTTATAAATTATAACCTGCTTGAGTTGGTTAATTTCGTTGTAATATTATACTATTTTCAAAACAAAGTTTTTAATAAGGTATTGCAACATGTAAACTAGCCATGAATCCGACACTCTTATAAAACCTATGTGCTCGCCAGCATTTCTTTGCTGACTTTGTTTTTACATATGTTTCAGGTGATGTTGCTTGATGTTGATTGCTAGGATGCATGAGTCACATAGGATCTGGACGAGGCCTTAGTGACATAATAACAATGATAGTCGATATGTAACTTGTTTGTTTCGTGTTAAAACAATGTAAATTACTTAATGAATAAATAAAACGAAACTTTTTGTATTCCATGGTTGTGAAACAATAATTCTGTTACAACACTCCCCGACGTTTCCGCCACGATTTGTTGTTTTACTTGGTCGGGGTGTGACAGCTAAGGTGTGATACAAGGTGATTGTGAGAGACGTATGTAGTCAAAAGGGGATTTGTTCCTCTTATTCGTTGAGAGTGAGATGTCTACGGCCTGCTAAAGTTAAATCAAGAGAGAGTGATCACTCTATGTCTCTGGATTTAACATGACATCTGTAACGAAAGGATAACTGATAGATTCACCTAAATCATTTTCAAGTAAGGGACTTGAAGGGGATGATGTTATTGAATGGGACATATAGTCATACGTATTAGGGGTAGTAAACTATAGTTAGGTGGTCTTTACTTCTTGCATCAATCTTCTATGTATCTTGTGCAAGTGGGAGATTGTTGGATTCTTTATGCCCAAGACACATATTAAATTGATGTGGCTAGTACGTTATGACCCAAGTCGAGTCATACCCAAATACAAGCTAGACAAACACTTATAATATTTATTTGTGATATGATCAAACAAATAAGTATTAACACTTAGAATATTTACAAATCTGTTTTCTAAATAATTGCACTTGACAAACTAATAAATTATATGGATAATTTATTTTGAGAGAATATTTTATTTTTGTTATTTAATGGGTTAAATAACATAATAAAAGTTGTATAAATCTTATTACATCTGATGTTATAATTTTATAAAAGTTATAAAATTATATATAAGACTTAAAATGTTAAAGAAATTTTTTTTAAATAAAAGCATAGGCCGCCCCCCCTTTGTGTTCTTCCCAAGGATTGTGTGGTCCAATAAACAAGCATGCATTTGCATGTTCAAGATGGCATATGATTAGGCATATTTGGTGGCTACCTCTCTCATTTTTTTTATAACATTTTTGTATGACAAAAATGACTAGATGATGAACTTGAAATTTTAGAGAATCCTCTCTAAAAAAATCGGCCAACATAGTGCAAATTTTAGGAGATCATTTTCAAGTGTAAGACTTGAATTTACTCTCTAAAAAAATCGGCCAATGTATGGTTGATCAAGAAGGGTTTTTCAAGTTGATAAATCAAGTGGAAGAACTCCATAACCTCCCCTCATTTTTCGGCCATGGTGGTTGATCTAGATGGAATTTTAGTGAGTTCATTAGTGTAGAAATCCTAGCTAAACACAAGGTGTTTGTTGGAAGGATTGGGGTATACAAGCTTGAGGTCTTCTACACTTGAAGGCAACCGTTCAAGAAGCATCATCTTCTTCATATCCTTTACTCCTTGGAAGGTAGTATTCTAAACACCTTATGGTTATGTTTTAATTTTTGATAGCATGCATGTTTGTATATGGATCCGGGTATTGGTTACACATATAAAATGGGTTTTATATGTTGAAATCAACATGTTTTAAATAATTATTCCGTTGTGTTTTTATTTCATACGAATGAAATCACTTTGATAAACATGTGAAAAACCCAACACTAATGAGGTACTGCAACATATAAACGAGCCATGAATCCGACACTCTCATAAAACCTTTGTGCTCGCCAGCATTTCTTTGTTGACTTTGTTTTTACATATGTTTCAGGTGTTGTTGAATGATGTTGATTGCTAGGATGCATGCTCACTTAGGACTGGACGAGGCCTTAGTGACTTAATAACGATCATAAACTATGTTTAACTTGTTTGTTTAAATTTCAAGATAATGTAAATTATCTAATGAATCAATAAAACGAAACTTTTTGAATCCATGGTTGTGAAACAATAATTCTACCACTCCACTCCCCGATGTTTCCGCCGCGGTTTCGTTGTTTTATCGCGGTCAGGGTGTGACATGAGAGGCTTCTTTTGGAATGGGTTTCATGATCTCCTCATGAGAGATTGCACTTCTCCCACAAGTTTGGCATTGTTGATTTCATTTTCCTGCACTTTTGCAAATTATGTTTGATTTTGCTCCTGCAGTGCAGCCCATTCTATGATCAGATTCTTAATGGCATCTGTGATGCTATTGTTGTTGGCCCTCAGAATTGTAATCTCCTCCAAAACCTTGTTGGAGCTGCTTGATGTTCTAGACTCCATAGCATCTTTGACTTGTGTTTGAATCTTCTCCATTTCTATGAAGATTTTCTGAATTTATGATGAAGAGATGCTAGTTTCTAGTGTCTTTTCTTGCTGTCTTTGCAGAGCTTTCAAGGCTTCAGTGTTCCTCTCAGACCGAGTCTTGATGAGTTCCACCGATTCTGTCAGGGTCTACAGTTCAGCTCTTTGACCCTTTACTTCTGACAGTAGTTGATCAAGCTTCTCCTCAACTGGATTCTTCTTGAAGAAAGTGACTATATCATCCAGGGCTTTTTGAAGTTGTTCAGGTGTCATAGAAGGTGTTTCAGGGATATTTGGAACAATAGATGTTCCTTCTAACTCACCAGTTGTAAACAAATTTGCAGCTGTTTTGGAAATTTCTGGTGCACCCTTAGATTTACCAGGATCTGGTGCATCCTTGGGTATACCAGAATCATCTCCACGAGATGTGAAAAACACATTTTCACTCTGGATTTCCTTATTTCCTTGAATCATTCCAATGAATGATTCTCCAAAAGTTGTTGAGATAAACAAATTATCTTCATCCGGATTTCTTTGATCAGCTTGCTGATCTCTATCCATTGTAATCTCAATCTCCTCCTCATTATCTGATTCTCTTTGAGATGAAGTGAACTAGATACCCCCTCATTAACAACAGTTTTTCTATGTTCAACTTTGTAAGATGCAGAAATTGATTTTTCAGAATTTGACTAATTTATAGAAGTATAAATTAAAACTGTGTTTAAGGATGAACCCAGTTTTTCTATGTTCAACTTTCTATCAGATTGTAGATTTCAGTCCCATAATCAAGTTTGAACCCAGTTATGAGTCCACACATGATTTATAGAACTGACTGGCTAACATGATCAGCTCCTCCAATCTTTGAAGTTAGACATTTGTTCAATGTTTCCATCATGACTTGCCAGAAGGCTGTCAGTTCATTCCTTCTAAAATCACCAATTCTAATGATCTTCTTCTTCTTATATCCTAGCTCAACAAAGAAATTGATCAACTACTCCTTGTCTAGGGTTTCGATGTAGTTGTCATAGACAAGAAGCTCAAGCCATTGTCTGATTCTTGCAGGGGTTATTGTCACAGAGACATTGCCCCATACATAAGCAGTGACTTGGTTTTCCCCGTCTTCTTTGAAAGTGCTGATGAATTGCTGCCATAGTTTCTCCGGTACTTCTCTTGCTTTATTCATTGCTCTTGAGATTGGACATCTCAACAGGAATTCCACCAAAATTTGACATATGTATTCATCAGTAAATTGTTCTCCTTCATTGGCAAAAATTCATGGTCTTCAATGAATGGAACATCGTGTTCAACAATCGGAATGTTGAGATTCACTTCAGCCATTGTTGAATTTTGAAAGTGAAGGATTGATTGTGTGGAATTTTGGCTTTTGAAAACAGAGGGTTTTTAGGTTTAAGGCTTTTGTGAGGAAGAAGGTGAGTGATGAAGAATTTTGCTAAGGTTGGGTTTTTATAGTTGAAGGTTTAGCAGAGATTTAGTTGTTATGGGAGTTAAGGGGACATGGATCGTGGGTTGTAATGGCGGTTAATGGATCATTAATTACCTTTATTACCGTTAGATCATGTGTTGTGAAGTTGGTTTAGAAAATAACCGTTGGATCGTGGTATTAAGGTAAAATTAATGGGTATTATCCGTGCAAATGTGGGTTTTAATCATGTCTTCTCAACATGGATTTTTCTCAATCATTCCTTTGATTAGAAAATAAATGAATCTGATTGGATAATACTAACGACCACTTGACACCTTTTCCTTTTGTGGGACCCCATTTTGAGAAAATGGTCCAATAATCTGCCTTGTAGTAGTTTTATTTCTTCCCCCTTAATGAAAGTCAAGATTCATTTCTGATGAATTTGAACAAGGCTTGTTGATGATGTTTTCTGTTGACAAGTCAAAAGAATGAGAAGTTCCCCCTTGATAGAGTGTTCTAGTATTTTTTTTTTTTTTTGAGATGAGAAGGAATGAGTAAAAGGATTAGAAATATGACTTACATATGGTTTTCTGGTAGAGTCCGAGTCTGTTGTTCTTTCTTAAAGGACTTTTTGTGAAAAAAATTAAATGATGAATGATTGTGTATGGTTTTTCCAAAATTTTCACACGGTTGTTGTCTCATTTCATCATTATTATTCCTTTTTGAAGTTTAACTTTCTAGAATTTTCTGATTTTTAACATTTTTTTTGAACAAAGATATTTTTATCAGATTTTGAAGTTTATGTTACTGGATTTCAATTATATGTCATCAGAAACTTAAAGTTTTGTGACAAATGTTTTGTTTCTGATGAACACAAGTTGTTTTGTGGTATTAAGTTCTTTGTTTTACCATATGCTTTTTACTCATTTGTTTTTCCTTCCCCCTAACCAAGTTAACATAAAACAAAATTGTAAAAACATGATATATTAACTTTTTACAAAATAAAAAACAAACAAAGCAATCTAATCAAGTTCTATCTTTTCTTCTCCCTATATGATCTGATCGAACAGCCAAAGAGGGGTCTCCAAACCAGTGTTATGGTCAGTTGGTATGATCATTGTGTGCCTGATACTCTGTTGGAGCAAACACTTCTGCTCTGGGGAACCATGCAGGAATACCTCCAAATCCTAGCTGGCTAGTGATTATCCTTATCAGAAAATGAGGATATACTAAGAAAGGCCTGCCAGACCACAGGTTGCTTGTAATATCTTTCATCAGATAATGAGAGAAATTATAAGGAATGTCCTGTACAAGTGCATGTATAGGTTCCATCAACCTGTAAGAGTTTTCATGATGGTTTATGATTTTCTTGGAAAAACATACCCCATCTGTGTTACCAAGTACTACCATGAATTGATGATGTGACAACTGCCACTTTCGGGTAATTTACTTACATTTAAAACGATGATTTACATAATACAAGTATGTGTTTTGAATATTCGGACTACATGATTTCATAATATACATCTTAGAAAACTCATGGAATATTCATTTATTATTACACATGATTCACTTTTATTGGGTACATTTGAAATAGTGCAAACAATTCATCGAAACAACTAGAGTAGTGCTTAGTGAACTAGAGTGCTGACGAAAACTCCGGATCCGCAGAAAACATCTAAAATGACATCTTAAGGACTCGGATGAGAGTCCAATATCAATTATATATTAAACCCTATATGGGAATATAAGGGTTTGGTTAATATTTTACCAATGTCCGGTAGCACTAAAAACTGTCCGAAAAGTGCTAAAAGTGACCATTTCACATTTTTTCCGCAAAAATTCAGCATTGGTATTCTTATTTCAAGATGCAAAAATTGTTGTTTAAGCACCAATTTCATATAAAATACATTGGGAATACCATATTTATACATAACCAATTATTTCTCTATAACTTGTATATGTTAACTTTTCAACTATTTTCTTGCGGAACAAGCGCTAAACATCTAGCCGAACCATATTTTGGCACAAGTAGCGAACTAGTTAACATTATTTTTGATCTTATAAAGCTAGTTTATAGTCATTTCAAGTCATGAAACATCTCAAAAAATTGTAAACTCTAAACATCTAAATACTTACATCTTTCATTCTCATTTTGAAACCTTAAAAATAACTAACACATTTTTACAACACAAAGACCCCCCCCCCCCCCATGTATAAACGTGAACAAGGGGTCCCACACCCCTTGTTTATGTGGTAAATATCTAGATATTACTTTGTTAGTTACTAGTGGATGAGAATGGATGATTAAATTATAACACTTAACCATTAAGTATTACTAGCATTTCACCACTCATTTTACACCTTTCATTTTTATTACCCAAAGAACACTCTTATCATCTTCATCCATATTACCAAGAACATTTTCAAAAACCCATTTATTTTTATTACCTCCTTCATGATCAAGATGGATTTCTTTGGAACTTAAGGTGATCTAAAGTATTTGCAAGTTAAAGGAAAGTTATTCATCCATTCAAGAGCCTTAAATCATCAAGATCATCATCTTCTTAGTTCTTAATAATCTTCTAAGATCATCCCTAGCCTAGTGCTAGAAGTAAGCTTCTATATCTATTTTTCTATACATATATTATGTTTATGATTGTTATTATAACTAATAATAACTTAATAATCATACATAATAAACATGAAAAAAATACAAAGAAGCAAAGATAAAAATCATGATATATTTATGTTTGTTTATATTGTGATCTTAGACTTGTTATATGCATATTTAATCTTGTTATGATGATTATGATACAAATAAATTGTTAGAAGATGTTTTAAAATATAATCTAACAATTATACATGTTTATGTTAAAGGGTGTTTAACATAAAGGTTGAAAGTAATGATCATAACCTTTGATCTTGTGAAAGTATTAAAGGTTTTTATTTAAAAACAATACTTTCACAAGATTATAAAAAGTAACATACAACTAGAGATTTTTATAAAAGTTGTTAAAACTAGAATTAAACTTGGTTTTTGAACTAGTTAACATATGAAATGATCATGGTTAAAACCCTACATGATTTGGTTATCATCTTGAAAATTATATGTTATAAAAGTCTCATATGTTTAGTTAAGATGTTGAGTAAATTGATGATGATTTGAAAGAAAAAGAAAATGATATGTTTATGAAACATGGTTAAGATAAAAATACAAAGGTTATATGGCCATTTTTTATAAAAACTTTATTTTATAAAGTAACCACATTTTTGGGTAAATCTCTACAAGAATAAAAAGGTTATTAAAGAAAAGTTTATAAAATAAAAGACAATATAAATATATATTTTTTTAAAAATATATATTTGGTTACTTTAACAATTTTTGTGTTATGTATTACTTGATGTATTAGTTATATATATCAAAGTAGGAACTTGAATCTCATTGTCACATTTAAACTCAAGACACTTTATAACAAAAGTCCTACGAGACTTCATATAATTACGCCTTAAAAACGAATACGGACAATCCGAAGGATCGGACACCATTTATGGTCAAAACGGACGATGGACGAATCTTTAGACGAATCGCCAATCCGAGGAGTTACTACGACGTTTAGACAATCTTTCGACACGAAAATATAAAATATGCTATCGATAACAAAGTTCGGATGTTTACAAACTTATAAAAACTAGTATGTTTTTATTTACCAAAAAGAATGCTTAGTAAATTTTTATAAAAAGGTTTTTATAAAAATGAAAGGCTTACACTTACAAGTGGGCTAAATTATAACCAATGGGCTTACCTTATTAATGGACTATTTTTTTATAACAAATGGGCTTATGTTACTTAATAGGCTATTTTTCTACAAATGGGCTTATTTTTCTTAATGGGCTAATCTTCATAATGGGCTTAACATAAATTCATGGGCTAAGCCCAAATACCAAACATATGGGCCAAAGCCCAACACTATTCAAGCCCAACACTATTGAAGCCCAACACTATTCAAGCCCAACACTATTGAGGCCCAACACGATTTGAGGCCCAACACTATTTGGGGCCCAATAACATGAAAACATGGGCTCGGCCCAATGATACCTTTATTGTGAACACAATCATACAATTGATACATATAAGACACGAAATTCATAGGACTAGATCCGACTACACAAGATACAAGATAACATATATATATATATATATTTGGAGAAAAATATATATATAACATTTGAACAATTCATTCATCTAATACACAGTTCAACGAACAGTAAAGACATACAAGTCTTACACATATTTAAGACACAAGACTTGTACTCAAGTTATTTACAAAGACCGAAGTGTCTAACAAATACAAGAACATTTGTAGGTCGCAACGCTATTCAGGACGACCGCACGTGAGATCTTATTTACATCTATTCACAGGACGCGATACTGTGAGTTCATGTCCCCTATTCAATTAAATGTTTTTACAACTTTACAACTATCGGGGAAAATACATGTTCAACGTATGTTAAAGTTAGGGAATGAAACACCTTAGATCATGTGCGAATTAGGGTTTATACATCTAAGCACCATTAATCCATTTTGGACCTAGGTACAAGTGGTTAGATCTAATGGGTTTTGGCGAGCCCCACTCTTGGTCATGGACCCATACGGAAGAGTGCTTTTGTGTCCCAGTCGATAGGAATTGACATAAAAATCGTCTAGGGTTGGATTGCTTCCTTTTTCGTCACACATATTAATGTCCTTGCAAAACATTAATGATCAACGATTTCATTGACGCTTTACATACTACAACTTACATTTTAAATACATCTTTTACAACTAAATTGCATGAATTCACCAACTTTTGTTGATGTTTTCCAAACTTAACATGTATTTCAGGGAATTAAAGGACCATGTCGGATTTCCCAGTCAAGATAACAAGTACCGGAACTCCATGCCATCTTTTGGAGGGTTTAACTATTATATTCCACCTCTTTGCGGAAATATGACGGTTTAAACCTCAGTAGTTTATTTTAATGTTAATGTATGAAACAATAACACTTTACTTTTACGTTAATGGTTTGTAACCGACACACTAAACTTATGTTGTAATCTTTTGGAAACATTTATGTAATGGAAATGGAGTATGTTTTATTCATATAGTTTGTTCATGTACATCGATATTTATGCAATGAAAACCATACCGATCACACCTTGCGTTTCCGCTACGAGCGGGTGTGATAGATTGGTATCAGAGCATCGATTGTAGTGAACCAGGATTCTTTATCGAGTCTAAGTCTACAATCACTAGGGATCTCTCACAAAAAACCATTTAAACACAAACACATGTTTTCATTTGCATAAACATTTTTCATGGTCCACTTTCAACAAGAATTCATCTCATACAAATCAAGCAAGGACATTAGTGTCTTAGTCATCTAAATGGTAGACATGCAACTTTAAGTTAATCCACACAACTCAAGTAGGATAACTTAAAATGAACTTTATGTGAAAAAAATACATTTCGTGTATATATGTAAAATAACAAATGCTCATACGTGTCGAACAACTTATTTCTCAGGATATCATGTCTTCCTCTGAAGGAAGCAACATATACGACGACGTAGACCCGATGGAGCTATCCTCCGACGACGAGTATGTACCTGCAGTTCAGGTCATTACATCCGACAGCGAGTCGGCATCTGACGATGATTTGGATGACTTTCAGCCGTTCGCAATTGTTGATGACATTATCGACGCAGACGGGTTAGGAGACATTATTGATGATGATGTGCTATATATGCCCCCTCTACTTAACGAGATAGTTATCATGGGTCACCCGGAGGGTGAACATGTGGTCGAGGTTATACCCTGGGATATCCTTCCTCTTGCTATTATGCCTTTTATTGACGATCTCGATGAGGATGACGACGCCGTTGTTCCTGTGTTTCCCGTGGAGCATTTAGAGGATGATATAGGGGACGGGGAGATTCATGGCTTGGTTATTTTGGAGGTCGCTGCACCGGTAGTCCCGGTTATTGTCATTTCTTCTGACTCCGATACCGATTCAGATGCTTCTTCTTATGCATCTGTTACTTCATCTGCACTGCAAGCTCTTGGCCTACAGCGCAATGCAGACATTGAGTTGGATGATGTCCTACCAGATGAGCCAGTTGTCCCTACACATGATCATATTGCCCCTATTCTACCACATATAGACCATACTGACGAGGCAGGACCCTCTGGACATGCCCATATACCACCCAGGGATATGGACCTATACCCACATGTTATGCCCCTGACGGATCCATACCACCCACTGCATTACCCAGCTGCTACTACCGAGTTACGTGCTCGTGTGCTGACACTCGAGCATCAGATAGACTTTATTATCCGTCGAGTTAGTGAACTCGAGGATGAGCTTACCCACCTTCTTGGTTTGGTACTTCTGGCTCCACCACCACCAGCCTATTCACCACCCCATGCTCCACCACCACCAGCCCATTCACCACCCCATGCTCCACCACCACCACCAGGGTCACCACCATTACCCCCACTACCACCTCAGATGCCACCAGTGGATATACCACCAGTTGATTTACCTGCTCGTGTTCTGATGCTCGAGCAGCAGATTGTATTCCTTAACCGTTTGGTACTTGATTTGGAGGGTAGGGTTTCTGATGTTCACAGGTTGTTGTTCCCGATTCCACCACCAGTTTTTCCCCCACCATAGACTATGTTTGCAGGTATTATACTTTTGGGACGGGTATCTATATCCGTTTTGTGTACATATTGATGCTCCACCAAGTTTTGAAGACAACCGACATACAGCGGATCACACAGTTGGAAGGAAGATTTTGTTATCTCTTTTGTTGTACTAGACTAGTATGACCGGGTTATGTAGCCCGAGTCTATTTTTGTTCCTTTCAAACGATTATGTAACCGGTTGACTATATATATGAAAAACTTGGTGTTATCTATTAAATGCATCTGAGTGGTCTGGTTGGACATATCTTATTGTTTATGTTAACTTATTTACTCGCATAATATGTTTGGTGGTGATATTGCTATTAATGTTATGAATATTTCTTTTTGAACAAACCAAATCAACGTCTAATCTTTATCCTATTTCTCCTTTGGAAGAATCATGCCACCGAGGAGAGTCTTACGTTCCCGGACTAATCCACCCCCACCTCCACCAATGCCTACGACCGAGGCGGAACTGAATGCACTTATAGAACAGAGAATCGCTCAAGCTATCGCACTATATGAGGCATCCCGTGTCGAACAAAGTGGTGGCACCGGCGGATCGGGAGGCCAGGGTCCAGGCGGTACTTCAGGTGGAACAAATAATACGGGTAACATTTAGCTGTTTTGTTACAACTTGTCAAATTTCTTTCTAAATCTATTCGTGCGATTCACTATTTGCTCTTTAAAAATCCGCTGTCCAATTTCAGGGTGCACATTCAAGCAGTTTCTGGACTGCAAGCCACTTAACTACGATGGCACAGGCGGTGCTGTGGCTTACGTGAGATGGACTGAGAAAACGGATTCCACTATAAGAATGAGCAGATGTTCCGCTAATCAGCAAGTCACTTTCGTTACTGGCTTGTTTCTCAACGAGGCCCTTACATGGTGGAACTTACAAGTGCAAACGTTGGGTGAAAACGCTGCTTATGCGTTGACTTGGGATGAACTGAAGGAACGTATGAGGGATAAGTACTGTTCTCGTGCTGAACTCCAGAAGTTGGAGAATGAGTTTTGGAACCTTACCATGGTTGGAGCTGATATCACGGGATATACGCAAAGATTTCACGATCTGTCCCGCGTGATTCCTTATCTTGTAACTCCAGAATACAAGCGTATCGAACGCTACATCTGGGGACTTTCTGACAAGATTCGAAGTCTGGTTACTGCAGCTAAACCCACGACTATTACTCAGGCTGTGACTATAGCCGTGAGTCTTACTGAAGACGGGGTCAGGATGAAAATATTCACTGAGAAAGGTGATGATAAGAAGGAAACACATGTCGAGTCTTCCAACCGGGGGAAGAGGAATTACTCGAATTTCAAGAAGGGAACCCGCGGTAATAACAACAACAATAACAATAACCACAATAACAATAACAATAACCCCAACAACAACAACAACAGGCGACAGAATAACCCGCAAAAGGATGCCAGGGCGTTTGTAGCCACAAACGACACTGGTCCTAAGAAGTACGCTGGTACTTTACCTAAGTGTGAGCGATGCAAATATCATCACTTGGGTGATTGTCGGGTTGTCAAGTGTGACAAGTGTGGCAAGAATGGCCACCATGCTGAATCATGTTGGGGAACGGGAAATAATACTGGATCGGGAAGTGGATTTGGTAACAAGAATGGAAACAGTAATGGACGTGGTCAAGGATGTTTTGGATGTGGAAGCAAAGATCACTACAAGAAAGACTGTCCTAAAGAAAACCAAGCTCGTGGTCGATCATTCGTGATTGGAGCCAAAGATGCGCGCCAAGACCCTAATGTGGTCACTGGTACGTTTCTCCTCAACGATCATTTCGCATCCATATTATTTGATACCGGAGCCGATTTTAGTTTTATTTCTATAGAATTTAAAAATATTCTGGGCTTGGAACCTAGTAAACTAGATGTTCCATATTCTATAGAATTGGCTAACGGTAAATTAATAGAGACGGGAGAAGTTGTTAAGGAGTGTACCTTAGAACTTGGCGAACAAAAATTCAATATCGATCTCTTACCCGTTGAATTGGGTAGTTTCGACGTAGTGGTTGGCATGGATTGGCTATCCAAAAATCGAGCTGAATTCGTTTGCCACGAGAAGATCATTCGCCTACCACTACCGAACGAAGAGACACTTGTTATACATGGAGAGAAGCGTGACACCCCATTGCGGATCATCAATTGCATGAAAGCACAGAAATACTTACGGAAAGGTTATATTGCCTTTCTAGCGCATGTTGTGGACAAGAAGGCCGATGGGCCGAAGTTGACGGATATTCCGGTAGTAAAAGAATTTCCTGAAGTCTTTCCTGAAGACTTACCAGGACTACCGCCTTATCGACAAGTCGAGTTTCACATCGACTTGGTACCAGGAGCCGCACCTGTAGCCAGATCTCCATATCGATTAGCACCTTCTGAAATGCAGGAATTGTCCACACAACTTCAAGAGTTGTTGGACAAGGGATTCATCAGACCGAGTTTCTCGCCTTGGGGAGCTCCAGTTCTTTTTGTGAAAAAGAAGGACGGGACATTCAGAATGTGTATCGACTACAGAGAGTTGAATAAACTCACCATCAAGAATCGGTATCCACTACCGAGGATTGACGACTTATTCGATCAACTTCAAGGGTCGAGTTTTTATTCAAAGATAGACTTACGATCGGGGTATCATCAGTTACGGATTCAAGAAGAAAGCATACTGAAAACGGCTTTTCGAACTCGTTACGGTCATTATGAGTTTCTCGTTATGCCTTTTGGTTTAACGAACGCACCGGCGGTCTTCATGGATTTAATGAACCGCGTGTGCAAGCCGTATCTCGACAAATTCGTCATAGTGTTCATTGACGACATCTTGATATACTCACGATCGGCAGCCGAGCATGAACAACATTTGAGAACCATCTTAGAACTACTCAAGAAGGAGAAACTATACGCGAAGTTTTCCAAATGTGAGTTTTGGATTCGTGAAGTACAATTTCTCGGGCATATAGTGAACGAGAAGGGTATTCAAGTAGACCCGTCGAAGATTGAATCGATTAAGAATTGGGAAGCGCCCAAGACTCCTACTGAAGTGCGACAATTTTTGGGCTTAGCGGGATATTATCGGAGATTTATTGAGAATTTTTCAAAAATTTCTCAACCGCTAACTTCTCTTACACAAAAAGACAGTAAATTCGATTGGGGAGAGAAACAAGAAGCAGCATTTCAACTTCTTAAAGACAAGTTGTGCATTGCACCAATATTATCATTACCAGACGGTACCGATGACTTTGTAGTATACTGTGATGCTTCGCATCAAGGTTTGGGTTGTGTACTCATGCAACGTGAAAAGGTTATCGCGTACGCGTCCCGCCAATTGAAAGTTCACGAGAAGAACTATACCACTCACGACCTAGAGTTAGGCGCGGTGGTATTTGCTTTAAAAATTTGGCGGCATTACCTATATGGTACACAGTGCACTATTTTCACAGATCATAGGAGTCTACAACACATATTCAACCAAAAAGAATTAAATATGCGTCAGCGACGTTGGGTTGAATTATTAAACGACTATGATTGTGAAATCAAGTATCATCCTGGCAAGGCAAACGTTGTAGCAGACGCCTTGAGCCGCAAGGAACGAGTTAAAACACTAAGAGTGCGAGCACTAGAGATGACGATTCACACAGATCTTACCGCACGAATTCAAAATGCACAACAAGAAGCGCTCAAGGAAGAGCATATTCTAGCAGAATCACTTCGAGGCATGGAAAAACAGTTAGTGCCGAAGGAAGATGGAACTTTGTATGTTGCAGGTAGAATATGGGTTCCATTCTTTGGAGGTCTCCGAGACCTCATTTTTGAGGAAGCACATAGGTCAAAGTACTCGATCCATCCTGGATCAGATAAGATGTATCAAGACTTAAAGGAGTACTATTGGTGGCCTAACCTCAAAAAGGATATTGCTATCTATGTTGGAAAATGCTTGACCTGCGCGAAGGTCAAGGCAGAGTATCAGAAACCATCAGGTTTACTACAACAACCCGAGATTCCCGCTTGGAAATGGGAACAAATATCTATGGACTTCATTACGAAGTTACCCAGGACCTCGAAAGGTCATGACATGATATGGGTAATCGTGGATAGATTGACAAAGTCCGCACACTTCTTACCGATTAGGGAGAAGGATAGTACTGAGAAACTAGCGGAAATCTATCTCAAAGAAATAGTGGCTCGTCATGGAGTGCCTATTTCAATCATTTCGGACCGAGACGGTCGTTTTGTTTCAAGAATATGGAAATCATTTCAACAGGCCTTTAGATCTCAATTGAATCTAAGTACGGCCTTTCATCCACAAACTGACGGCCAGAGCGAACGGACAATCCAAACACTCGAAGATATGCTTCGTGCATGTGTTATGGATTTACGCGGCAATTGGGATAATCATCTACCTCTAGTTGAGTTTTCCTACAATAATAGCTACCATACAAGTATACGAGCTGCACCGTTTGAAGCTCTTTATGGTCGAAAGTGTCGCTCTCCGCTATGTTGGGCGGAAACAGGCGATAGTCAATTAATTGGTCCGGAACTACTCCAAGATACTACGGATAAAATTTTTCAGATCCGAGACCGTATCAAGGCGGCTCGCGATCGACAAAAGATATACGCAGATGGAAAACGAAAACCAGCATCTTTCGAGGTTGGAGAGAAAGTTTTGTTGAAAGTCTCACCTTGGAAAGGCGTAGCGAGGTTCGGTAAACGTGGAAAGCTTAACCCGCGTTACATTGGACCATTTGAAATCTTAGAAAAGATTGGCACTGTTGCCTACAAGTTGAAGTTACCAGATGAACTTAGCAGTGTACACCACACGTTTCATGTGTCGAATCTTAAAAAGAGTCCAATACAAGTAACCGTTACCATTCCTGTGGATGAAATTCACATTGACGACAAACTCCAATTCACTGAAGAACCTGTTGAGGTCACGGACTGGAAAGTCAATAAAACACGGAGAAGTCGTATCAAGTTAGTAAAGGTTCGTTGGAACTCTCGTCACGGACCCGAGTATACTTGGGAACGTGAAGACCGAATGAAGGCAAAATATCCCCACCTATTTCCGAAGACTCCTGCAAAGAATAACAAAGCTAGAATTTCGGGACGAAATTCTAAATAACAAGGGGAGAATGTGACAACTGCCACTTTCGGGTAATTTACTTACATTTAAAACGATGATTTACATAATACAAGTATGTGTTTTGAATATTCGGACTGCATGATTTCATAATATACATCTTAGAAAACTCATGGAATATTCATTTATTATTACACATGATTCACTTTTATTGGGTACATTTGAAATAGTGCAAACAATTCATCGAAACAACTAGAGTAGTGCTTAGTGAACTAGAGTGCTGACGAAAACTCCGGATCCGCAGAAAACATCTAAAATGACATCTTAAGGACTCGGATGAGAGTCCAATATCAATTATATATTAAACCCTATATGGGAATATAAGGGTTTGGTTAATATTTTACCAATGTCCTGTAGCACTAAAAACTGTCCGAAAAGTGACCATTTCACATTTTTTCCGCAAAAATTCAGCATTGGTATTCTTATTTCAAGATGCAAAAATTGTTGTTTAAGCACCAATTTCATATAAAAATACATTGGGAATACCATATTTATACATAACCAATTATTTCTCTATAACTTGTATATGTTAACTTTTCAACTATTTTCTTGCGGAACAAGCGCTAAACATCTAGCCGAACCATATTTTGGCACAAGTAGCGAACTAGTTAACATTATTTTTGATCTTATAAAGCTAGTTTATAGTCATTTCAAGTCATGAAACATCTCAAAAAATTGTAAACTCTAAACATCTAAATACTTACATCTTTCATTCACATTTTGAAACCTTAAAAATAACTAACACATTTTTACAACACAAAGACGCCCCCCCCCATGTATAAACGTGAACAAGGGGTCCCACACCCCTTGTTTATGTGGTAAATATCTAGATATTACTTTGTTAGTTACTAGTGGATGAGAATGGATGATTAAATTATAACACTTAACCATTAAGTATTACTAGCATTTCACCACTCATTTTACACCGTTCATTTTTATTACCCAAAGAACACTCTCATCATCTTCATCCATATTACCAAGAACATTTTCAAAAACCCATTTATTTTTATTACCTCCTTCATGATCAAGATGGATTTCTTTGGAACTTAAGGTGATCTAAAGTATTTGCAAGTTAAAGGAAAGTTATTCATCCATTCAAGAGCCTTAAATCATCAAGATCATCATCTTCTTAGTTCTTAATAATCTTCTAAGATCATCCCTAGCCTAGTGCTAGAAGTAAGCTTCTATATCTATTTTTTTTTATACATATATTATGTTTATGATTGTTATTATAACTAATAATAACTAAATAATCATACATAATAAACATGAAAAAAATACAAAGAAGTAAAGATAAAAATCATGATATATTTATGTTTGTTTATATTGTGATCTTAGACTTGTTATAAGCATATTTAATCTTGTTATGATGATTATGATACAAATAAATTGTTAGAAGATGTTTTAAAATATAATCTAACAATTATACATGTTTATGTTAAAGGGTGTTTAACATAAAGGTTGAAAGTAATGATCATAACCTTTGATCTTGTGAAAGTATTAAAGGTTTTTATTTAAAAACAATTCTTTCACAAGATTATAAAAAGTAACATACAACTAGATATTTTTATAAAAGTTGTTAAAACTAGAATTAAACTTGGTTTTTGAACTAGTTAACATATGAAATGATCATGGTTAAAACCCTACATGATTTGGTTATCATCTTGAAAATTATATGTTATAAAAGTCTCATATGTTTAGTTAAGATGTTGAGTAAATTGATGATGATTTGAAAGAAAAAGAAAATGATATGTTTATGAAACATGGTTAAGATAAAAATACAAAGGTTATATGGCCATTTTTCATAAAAACTTTATTTTATAAAGTAACCACATTTTTGGGTAAATCTCTACAAGAATAAAAAGGTTATTAAAGAAAAGTTTATAAAATAAAAGACAATATAAATATATATTTTTTTAAAAAATATATATTTGGTTACTTTAACAATTTTTGTGTTATGTATTACTTGATGTATTAGTTATATATATCAAAGTAGGAACTTGAATCTCATTGTCACATTTAAACTCAAGACACTTTATAACAAAAGTCCTACGATACTTCATATAATTACGCCTTAAAAACGAATACGGACAATCCGAAGGATCAGACACCATTTATGGTCAAAATGGACGACGGACGAATCTTTAGACGAATCGCCAATCCGAGGAGTTACTACGACGTTTAGATGATCTTTCGACACGAAAATATAAAATATGCTATCGATAACAAAGTTCGGATGTTTACAAACTTATAAAAACTAGTATGTTTTTATTTACCAAAAAGAATGCTTAGTAAATTTTTATAAAAAGGTTTTTATAAAAATGAAAGGCTTACACTTACAAGTGGGCTAAATTATAACCAATGGGCTTACCTTATTAATGGACTATTTTTTTATAACAAATGGGCTTATGTTACTTAATAGGCTATTTTTCTACAAATGGGCTTATTTTTCTTAATGGGCTAATCTTCATAATGGGCTTAACATAAATTCATGGGCTAAGCCCAAATACCAAACATATGGGCCAAAGCCCAACACTATTCAAGCCCAACACTATTCAAGCCCAACACTATTCAAGCCCAACACTATTGAAGCCCAACACTATTCAAGCCCAACACTATTAAGGCCCAACACTATTTGAGGCCCAACACTATTTGGGGCCCAATAACATGAAAACATGGGCTCGGCCCAATGATACCTTTATTGTGAACACAATCATACAATTGATACATATAAGACACGAAACTCATAGGACTAGATCCGACTACACAAGATACAAGATAACATATATATATATATATATATATTTGGAGAAAAATATATATATAACATTTGAACAATTCATTCATCTAATACACAGTTCAACGAACAGTAAAGACATACAAGTCTTACACATATTTAAGACACAAGACTTGTACTCAAGTTATTTACAAAGACCGAAGTGTCTAACAAATACAAGAACATTTGTAGGTCGCAACGCTATTCAGGACGACCGCACGTGAGATCTTATTTACATCTATTCACAGGACGCGATACTGTGAGTTCATGTCCCCTATTCAATTAAATGTTTTTACAACTTTACAACTATCGGGGAAAATACATGTTCAACGTATGTTAAAGTTAGGGAATGAAACACCTTAGATCATGTGCGAATTAGGGTTTATACATCTAAGCACCATTAATCCATTTTGGACCTAGGTACAAGTGGTTAGATCTAATGGGTTTTGGCGAGCCCCACTCTTGGTCATGGACCCATACGGAAGAGTGCTTTTGTGTCCCAGTCGATAGGAATTGACATAAAAATCGTCTAGGGTTGGATTGCTTCCTTTTTCGTCACACATATTAATGTCCTTGCAAAACATTAATGATCAACGATTTCATTGACGCTTTACATACTACAACTTACATTTTAAATACATCTTTTACAACTAAATTGCATGAATTCACCAACTTTTGTTGATGTTTTCCAAACTTAACATGTATTTCAGGGAATTAAAGGACCATGTCGGATTTCCCAGTCAAGATAACAAGTACCGGAACTCCATGCCATCTTTTGGAGGGTTTAACTATTATATTCCGCCTCTTTGCGGAAATATGACGGTTTAAACCTCAGTAGTTTATTTTAATGTTAATGTATGAAACAATAACACTTTACTTTTACGTTAATGGTTTGTAACCGACACACTAAACTTATGTTGTAATCTTTTGGAAACATTTATGTAATGGCAATGGAGTATGTTTTATTCATATAGTTTGTTCATGTACATCGATATTTATGCAATGAAAACCATACCGATCACACCTTGCGTTTCCGCTACGAGCGGGTGTGACAGATGAAGCCAGTTTTGGAGATTGGCCAATTTGGGTTATCCATATTGTACCCCATTTAGGTTAGGATTTCATCAATCTATGCTCTTGTAAAGATGAGAACATTGTTATCATTATTAAGGTTTAAAACCCGTCTGATGATGTCCTCTGTCACACCCCGACCACGTCAAACAACAAAACGTGGCGGAAACGTCGGGGAGTGTTGTAACAGAATCATTGTTTCATAACGCATGGAAATTGAAATATTGTTTTATTGAATAAAAGTGTTAGAATGTCTTGACAATCAAAGAAATATAACATAAAAAACTAGTCTTGCATCTTTTATTGTCACTAAGGCCCAAGTCCGCCTAAGTGTATCTTGATAAATCCTATGCATCATATCCTGAAACACATGTGAAAATAGGTACGTCAGCATAAAAATTCCTGTGAGATACATAGGTTTTGTGAAAATAGAATTCATGACTTATGTTATAAGATCAGATGATATGTATAAATAAGAGAATAATGTATGGTTAAATAAATAACCAAGTAAAATGAGTTTGTATAAGATAAGTTGTTTTGTAAAACAAAGTCTTGTGAAAAGTATGTTATTTGTATAAAATGTTATATGTCTAAATTGAAATAATCCAAATAACGCTACGATATGTAATACCATACAAGCACTTATATATAGGAAGTATCAGCGGCGTATCCACCATACTTGTATCGTATTACACACGCCTCGTTACTTAAATCACTTACCCTAAACTAAACTAAACCACCAAAGTAAAATGTTTATGTAAAATCAAATGTCAAAATGTTTATGTGAGAACCATGTCTAATGTAAATCATGAATTATGTATATCAATGTCAAAGTGTTTATGTCTAATGTAAATCATGAATTGTGTATATCAATGTCAAAATGTTTATGTCTAATGTAAATCATGAATTTTGTATATCAATGTCAAAAATGTTTATGTATGGTAAGTGAAATATATCAACTAAACCATATGTAAAATGCACAAAAACAAGGTATTGAAGTAAAACATGGTTTAAATCAAAGTTATGTTTTGTGGAATAAATGCATGCTATACTGATATAAACATCTATGCGGTATTGTTATAATGCATACATCCAAGCCTTGTGACTGTGGAGATAAACCCATAAACGAATTTAAAGGTCTATCTTGTTGTTATGTTTATCGAATTCGGTCATTCCTTCCACCCAAACAAACCAAGGGTTCAGGAACAGGAGTTGTCAAGTCCTATGGTACCATTACCTACTAACGAGCGGCGTAGCTAATGTTAATGAATGTACATTGTCTCATTTGAACAAACCAAATGTCATACCAAAATGTAAGCATGTGATGAATAACAAATGTACTAAGTACGCACACAATGGGCATACATAGCATAAAATGTAATGTAAAACAATGTAATGTAAAACAATGTACTAAGTACGCACACAATGGGCATACATAGCATAAAATGTAATGTAAAACAATGTACTAAGTACGCACACAATGGGCATGCATAGCATAAAATGTAATGTAAAACAATGTACTGAGTACGCACACAATGGGCATACATAGCATAAAACACAATGAAATCATGTACTATAAATGTACTAATGAACATAGCAAGTATATGATGTAAAAACAGGAAAGCATGAAAGTAACAAGTAGGCACATGTGTTTCACCCCAAAACAGTTTGGAAAACAGTAAAAGAGGGGTCTATGTACTCACTTGAGATTGCTTAGTAGTCCTTGAGTAACAACCAAACAATGCTAGAGATCACGGATATCAAACGGTACCTAATATAGGTAACTATGTTAATATACCGGACCTAAAATCGGAGGACTGGATAGAATGATGGTTCGTAAACCAAATGAGTATGGAAACTCAGGCAATATGGTTTAACAAAGCCCACATACTAAAATGAAACCTAGCCTAAGTGCTTACGACCCATTATGACTCGTTTAGGTAGCTTATGCTACTTTAACGCGTCGTTCGCGTAAAACGCGTTCGGAACGCCTAACTAGCCCTATGATAAGTAAAATATGCCTTAACATGTCTAATATTGTTGCTAAATCAGTTTAGATACCAAAAGTTATGTTACATATGCTTAAAATGAATTTTGGCGTAAAATGGGCATTTTGGTAATTTACCTAAGGCATATAAACTACCTATCATACAACTAACTAAAAAACGTGACCATAAGGTATAACCTCGGAAGGTTATTCCCTATACAACTATGGTCACCTAATGTGTTTGGTCGGATCCTAATGATCGACCAAACGGGTCGGGTTCGAAAGTATAAGCGATTGTTTAGATCGCTTACCTTACGACCCTATATAAGCACTAAACTAAAAGTGACGAGCTAAGCATGTTAAAACTTGCTTAACTAAGTTTAGAAAACAGGTTTGGTATCAAAACAAACGGTTTTGATACCCACAAGTAGTTTGGTTACAAAATACGCAATAACACGTATTTTGGCCGAAACTACGACTCGTCACTGAGCCTAGATAACGTGGAAATCAGTAGGTATAGTCACTAGGGACTATAACCATCGTGATTACGCTCACGTTATGAAGTTCAAACGAACTTCGCATTGACCATAAACTGGTCAACGCAGAAAGTCAAACAAAGTTTGACTTTTATGCTAAACGAATAAAAAAAACGAAGGAACACTTACAAAGGGTCCCCGAAAGCTAATCTTGATCCAAGTAGCTCAGGTATGAAGCAATGGCTTCAACTTAGAGCTTTTAGATCAGATTTTTTTGTGGGTTTTGGGTTGAATGGGGTTGGGTATTTATAGGATCTTCCATATAGAATATTCCTAGCATATTCCAAGCATATTCCAAGCATATTCCAAGCATATTCCTAGCATATTCCTAGCATATTCCAAGCATATTCCTAGCATATGCCAAGCATATTCCTAGAATATTCCAAGCATATTTCTGGCATATTCCTTAGCATATACCTTAGCATATTCCTCGCATATGGCTAAAACGGGTATTTAACTGGGTACCGGGTATTTTATCTAGCGTTTACATCCCGGTTTATGGCCTTCTAAATTATTTTTATTACTCTATAAAAATAAACTTGCCAAGATATTACTGAAATAAATTTCAGTTGCCAGGACTGGCTGCGTTGTCTGCGTTTTGCAGTAGAAGCTCTGTGTTGCGCAGAAACACACGGTACGCGCTTAAACTTTGAAAAATAACGTTTTTAGGCGTTTTAATTTATTTTTCAACATGGACCTGATTAAAATAAGATTTTCATCATAACAGAATATTTGTGGGATTTAAATATTATCCGGTCGGTCACCAACGTTCGTTTGGTCGTACGATCGCGATGTTCGGTTAATTACGACGGAATGCGCATAAGCGCGAAAAACGATCCAAATTGCGTGACGAATGGAATTTTCTTATGCCAAACACTAAAATAAAATGTTTTAGTGCTTACATAAATTTTTGGATGTCCGGATGTATTCAGAACGTATGTTATGCGCGAAAGTGCAAACTTGTGCACTTTTTGACACTTTTAGTCCCTGAATGAGCCAAAAGTTTATTTTAGCACACCGAACCCCTCAAAGCCTATTTCTAAGTTATGTAAAGGATATTTATGGTATGTTTAACTTATGGTCATGTTCCGGAATGTCTGTTATAGTTCAAATTGGCATACTTTCACAGTTTGTCGAATTTAGTCCCTGTAAGCGATTAAACTTGATTTTGTCATACCAAAGCCTTCAAAACTTATTTCTAAGTTATGTAAAGGTTATTTAAGGTATGTGAAGCCTATTTCACTATTCCGGAGTGTTCGTTGCATTAAACTGGTTATATTTACGCATCAGTGCGCGTATAACCTTCCAGAAAGCGATTTAGAGCCCGAAATCGAACAAGAATTGATATGTGCAAATGATACACATATTTGTACAAATCCCAAGTATGAAATACAATATTTCATTGGTTTGGTATTTGTTTGATGGTCGCAGTGACCCAGGTGTCACAGTCTCCCCTACTTTAGGAAATTTCGTCCCGAAATTTATTCAGAGGAAACTTGTGAGAGCTTGAAACATGAAGTTGAAAAGATCAAACAATACTGGTTAGAGTCCTGAACTTCTAGTAACTTTACAATAACATCATGCTTGTAATGTGAGAGGGATACTTATATACAAGTATATAAAGCGTCATTGGTGCGTCCACCGTACCTCTATTACATTGTTCACATTTCGTTATGGTTGTCACTATCGGTTCTTACACATAATAAGTCTTACTGTGGTTTCCGTGCACTGAACTTCGTAATTATGTATGCATCCATAATCACGTAATTCCTTTCATAGTCACGTAGTGCATCTTAAAATGTGTAGGGGAAGAAAACAACGAAAGAGCCTGTGAGGATTGTGACTAGACCACCATATGGTCCCTTTTATTAAATCAATAAATGATTTTAATAGACAACCAAGGGTCTTTTCAGTTTATATCATCACATGTCATTCTTAACCAGATTTTTGAATCAATATTTTTTTACTAGACCACTAAAAGGGTCTCTTATGAATCATGGAGTTGTACTATATAATCCAAGGGTCTTAACTATCATGTAGAAGCCCAATAAGGATTTAAGGTAGTACCTTTTTGAATATCCTCTAGGAATCCCTCATATGAAGATACGAAAGGTTCTACGAGGATTTGGATAACGAATATCCAGAGTATACAAAAACACAGAAAAATGCATAAAAGAAAACACAAAATGCATAAACACATAGTCACATAACCACAAAATTGTTTAACTTGATTTGTTATCATTTTGTTAATTTGTTCTGCTAACTGTGCACATGTATTCAAAGCACACCAGGTATCCAATCAGTGGATTTTGATTGGTGCTTTAAATATTTCTAAGAATCTAACTATAAAGATAGAAAGATCTTTCAAAGAGAAAGTTCGATTTTGATTATAAAGAACCGAAATGTTCGAATTAGGTACACAAGGAATCCAATTAAGGACTCTGATTTGTATGATAATCATCCACGAGGGTCTAATTATGGAGATAAAAAGATCCCATATGGATTTTAGAAGTTGGAGATGTTTTGAAACTTGTTTTGAAACCTTGCATTGGACGTGCTTAAATCAAAACATGAAGTAAAAATGCTTATGAAGTTGAGATGCTAGATATGTCAAGGCGACATATGAAGCGGAATTTGAAGGCTAAGTCAATGTATGAGGAAATTTTTTTTGAAAACTATGCATGGGGTTCTTAAAAAAATGTGTTCAATGTTTTTGAGACCTTATGCATAATACTTTTGAAATCATAAAGTAGGTGTATTAGGTAAGTACATTTGTAAAAATGTTTTAAAATCATGAGTTGAATTTTGAAAGTATGTATGAGGTTTTTGAAAACATGAATGATGCTTTTGAAATCGTGCATTTGTTATGTTATGTAAATACACTATATTAAAAATGTTTTCGAAAATGTTTTTGAAATCATGAAGGTTGTTTTGAAAACTTATGTTATGCATGTTGAAAAAAAAAATCAGAACGTAATGGGCATGAGATTTGAAAATATCCTTGGTCATCTAACCAAGGATTCAAAGGCACAGATGTGCAAAAGCACGATCACTCTTAATGTCACTTTATTTTCTGTACTTTGTTTCTTAGAGTGAAACGAGTACTTAGAATTTTCCAAGGGACTCATGAGCAAACGCAAGAATGGGAAATTCGCAAGAGTAGTTTGTAAGGAACATAGTTCCTTAATGTAGGTATTATAGAGGATTTCCACACACTCATGTAACTACACTTGTATATCAGAATTGTGAACAACAATTTATTTATAAACAAAACAGATTGTTTCACATTACAAGAAAATAGAAGAACAAAAGCATAAGACAGCAACATCTTCTAGTCAGCCAACTGCTCATCCATGGGTTGGATTTGCATTAGCAAGCTTTGGGCAATCCCTTAGGAAATGGCCCATCTCGCCACAGTTGTAGCAAGACCCTGGTGAGAAACGAGCTTGAGCAGAGTCGGCTTGTGGTTGGGTAGCAGCAATGTTTATAGCAGCTTTGTTTTGGATAGCAAAGCGGCATATGTTAATCAGATGTCCCCACCATCCACAGTAGGTACATTTGAAGCAGGGTAAGAGGTTTGAATGATGACGGTTACATCGTTTGCACAAAGGAGCAGTTCCTTTGTATGGCTTCCTAGCAGGGGGTTGAGCTGGTTGGTTGGGGATGGCTTGACCATTGTGAGCGACCACGGCGAAGTTCTGAGAAGCCTTTCGCTTCTTTGACCTCTTAGGGGATCCAGTATGTTCATCCATGGTCTTTGATTCCTTGATTGGTTTCTTGGCTGGTGGTGCAGGCTTGACTTCTACTTCCTTTGGTGGCCCTTGAGTGGCTTCATTGTTGAGACGAGACATGGCAATGCCTAATTCAACAGTCTTCAGAATTACTTCGCCTATCCGCTGGGCAAATTTGGCAGTCTGCTCGGATATCTGCGCATCGTTGCGATGAAGAGACATTCTGGAGGAAATGAAGGATATAGGAGGAAACAAATGAAGTGTTATCGGTAAATAAAACAAAATGACAACGCATAGAAATTGCGATCATTTGTTTGTTACCTAAGGTAAACAAATGAGACGGTGACTAATCAAAGTAAGCGGGTCATATTAATGTATCGCGAAGACATGCTTTAGCCTATAAGTGGACACTCACCCCAAGAGTTCCCAGGTAAGAGTGACTGGTCCGATTATGTGGATTTGTACGAACACTCTAGCCTTAGACAGAAAACTCAGAGTACAGGCATCCACTCTTCCAGATTGCACGTGTTCACACTATAAGACCCAAACTTTGACGAGGTTTTTGAAAATTCAAAGGGGTTCAAAACCATATAACAGAGGGTTCAAAACCTAGTAATTAATCATCCTAGAACAGATGATTAGTTTTCAAAGCGGTTTTGAAATTTATGTTCTTGTTGCGGTTGTCACTTAAGGATAGGTGACGGTATTGTTTATGTCTAAACGCAAGTAAACTAGCGTTAGGGTCCTAGGAAGGTTCTAGACTAGGTCAAAGCATTACTAATAACCTAATTCCCTATAACCATGAGCTCTGATACCAACTTTTCTGTCACACCCCGACCACGTCAAACAACAAAACGTGGCAGAAACGCCGGGGAGTGTTGTAACAGAATCATTGTTTCATAACGCATGGAAATTGAAATATTGTTTTATTGAATAAAAGTGTTAGAATGTCTTGACAATCAAAGAAATATAACATAAATAACTAGTCTTGCATCTTTTATTGTCACTAAGGCCCAAGTCCGCCTAAGTGTATCTTGATAAATCCTATGCATCATATCCTGAAACACATGTGAAAATAGGTACGTCAGCATAAAAATGCCTGTGAGATACATAGGTTTTGTGAAAATAGAATTCATGACTTATGTTTAAGAAAATGTTTAGTCAAAAACCTTGTAATTTGCTTTGTCTTGTAAATCATTTGAAAAGCAATAAGATCAGATGATATGTATAAATAAGAGAATAATGTATGGTTAAATAAATAACCAAGTAAAATGAGTTTGTATAAGATAAGTTGTTTTGTAAAACAATGTCTTGTGAAAAGTATGTTATTTGTATAAAATGTTATATGTCTAAATTGGAATAATCCAAATAACGCTACGATATGTAATACCATACAAGCACTTATATATAGGAAGTACCAGCGGCGTATCCACCATACTTGTATCGTATTATACACGCCTCGTTACTTAAATCACTTACCCTAAACCAAACCACCAAAGTAAAATGTTTATGTAAAATCAAATGTCAAAATGTTTATGTGAGAACCATGTCTAATGTCTATGTCTAATGTAAATCATGAATTATGTATATCAATGTCAAAGTGTTTATGTCTAATGTAAATCATGAATTGTGTATATCAATGTCAAAATGTTTATGTCTAATGTAAATCATGAATTTTGTATATCAATGTCAAAAATGTTTATGTATGGTAAGTGAAATATATCAACTAAACCATATGTAAAATGCACAAAAACAAGGTATTGAAGTAAAACATGGTTTAAATCAAAGTTATGTTTTGTGGAATAAATGCATGCTATACTGATATAAACATCTATGCGGTATTGTTATAATGCATACATCCAAGCCTTGTGACTGTGGCGATAAACCCCTAAACGAATTTAAAGGTCTATCTTGTTGTTATGTTTATCGAATTCGGTCATTCCTTCCACCCAAACAAACCTAGGGTTCAGGAACGGGAGTTGTCAAGTCCTATGGTACCATTACCTACTAACGAGCGGCGTAGCTAATGTTAATGAATGTACATTGTCTCATTTGAACAAACCAAATGTCATACCAAAATGTAAGCATGTGATGAATAACAAATGTACTAAGTACGCATACAATGGGCATACATAGCATAAAATGTAATGTAAAACAATGTACTAAGTACGCACACAATGGGCATACATAGCATAAAATGTAATGTAAAACAATGTACTAAGTACGCACACAATGGGCATACATAGCATAAAATGTATTATAAAACAATGTACTAAGTACACACACAATGGGCATACATAGCATAAAATGTAATGTAAAGCATATTCCTAGCATATCCAAGCATATTCCTAGCATATTCCAAGCATATTCCTAGCATATTCCTAGCATATTCCAAGCATATTCCTAGCATATGCCAAGCATATTCCTAGCATATTCCAAGCATATTCCTGGCATATTCCTTAGCATATTCTTGGCATATGGCTAAAACGGGTATTTTATCTAGCGTTTACATTCCGGTTTATGGCGTTCTAAATTATTTTTATTACTCTATAAAAATAAACTCGCCAAGATATTACTAAAATAAATTTCAGTTGCCAGGACTGGCTGCGTTGTCTGCGTTTTGCAGTAGAAGCACTGTGTTGCGCAGAAACACACGGTACGCGCTTAAACTTTGAAAAATAACGTTTTTAGGCGTTTTAATTTATTTTTCAACACGGACCTGATTAAAATAAGATTTTAATCATAGCAGAATATTTGTGGGATTTAAATATTATCCGGTCAGTCACCAACGTTCGTTTGGTCGTACGATCGCGATGTTCGGTTAATTACGACGGAATGCGCATAAGCGCGAAAAACGATCCAAATTGCGCGACGAATGGATTTTTCTTATGCCAAACACTAAAATAAAATATTTTAGTGCTTACATAAATTTTTGGATGTCCGGATGTATTCAGAACGTATGTTATGCGCGAAAGTGCAAACTTGTGCACTTTTTGACACTTTTAGTCCCAGAATGAGCCAAAAGTTTATTTTAGCACACCGAACCCCTCAAAGCCTATTTCTAAGCTATATAAAGGATATTTATGGTATGTTTAACTTATGGTCATGTTCCAAAATGTCTGTTATAGTTCAAATTGGCATACTTTCATAGTTTGTTGAATTTAGTCCCTGTAAGCGATTAAACTTGATTTTGTCATACCAAAGCCTTCAAAACTTATTTCTAAGTTATGTAAAGGTTATTTAAGGTATGTGAAGACTATTTCACTATTTTGGAGTGTTCGTTGCATTAAACTGGTTATATTTACGCATCAGTGCGCGTATAACCTTCCAGAAAGCGATTTAGAGCCCGAAATCGAACAAGAATTGATATGTGCAAATGATACACATATTTGTACAAATCCCAAGTATGAAATACAATATTTCATTGGTTTGGTATTTGTTTGATGGTCGCAGTGACCCAGGTGTCACATCCTCAGTGACAATAATATGTGTCTCAAGCACATAACTTCTAATGGAAGTTAAACCCCTTCCCTCATGTAGTAAAATTCTTGCATTTTTTCAGAACATCTGCAAGATGTCTGGATAGACCATTATGTGTGCTGATAGGGCGTAAGCCAGTGGGCTTTGCATGAGCATGTTTAAGATGTCATGGCATCCTGCCCATGCTGGACCCTCAAAGTTGGTCTTGATTCTCAAATTGTGGTATGGATGGTATGGAAGTGGAAAGCAATCACGGTGAATTCTTGCCATTTTTGGTGAAAAATGTATGAAGAAGATGAAAAGTTTCCTAGGGTTTTTCGGATGAAAGTGACTGACTTAGCTTAAAGTGGTAGTCATTTATAGTGAAAGTTAAGTTTACCTTAAATGTCATCTACCTACTTTAGATTTACTATCTCTATTTTCTTTGTTATTTAATTTTCTGTCAGACAACAAAGAGAACAAATTGAGATAAAATCTCCTGCGTTAATGGTTTAGGTGGCCATATTCTGATAATTATCATCATTATTTGCCGAGATGTCATTTCTATCTCCTTAATATTGATGAGGTATAATGAATGAAGGAGAGAGAGCTAACTACCATTAACGAGTTCCCAGAAATTTTCTATCCATGATGTTATTAACCCTAGTCTAAAGAGATAAAATTTGTATTTATAAAATAAAGAAAATGAAAGAAAACTAAGGAATTCAGATATGAACGAATAAAATTTACAAAATCTACAAGAAATGATGATTATATATGGACTATGTTCATGCATGTGAAAAGATAAAGAAAAATATGATATCTTAAATTCCATCAGATTTTCTGTTGACCTGGTTAACTTCTAGTGATTTACCAGATTTTTTGGTGACTTGTGAATTTTCTGATAGATTATCAGAGTTTTCACCAGATATCTGATCAGATGTTTGTATATCAGATTTTTCTTCATTTTGTGACACAGTTTCTTTTTGTTCAATTTGCATATTGACCATTCCCAATTTGCTGATTAAAAAATTGTGTCTATTTTCATCTAAAGGTTTAGTGAAAATATCAGCAAAGTGTTTTTCTGTAGGGCAAAATACATTTCTATGTTACCTTTTTCAATATGATCCTTTATGAAGTGGTATCTGACATCAATGTGTTTTGTTCTTGAGTGATGCACTGGATTTGATGTTATTGCAAGGGCACTCATAGAATCACACAAAATTGGAATTTATGTCAGATTCACTCAATAATCTTTTAGTTGAGTTTTCATCCACAGAACTTGTGAACAACAGCTTGCTGCTGCTACATATTCTGATTCTG
This sequence comes from Helianthus tuberosus, assembly GCA_030545235.1. Lineage (NCBI taxonomy): Eukaryota > Viridiplantae > Streptophyta > Magnoliopsida > Asterales > Asteraceae > Helianthus > Helianthus tuberosus. The sequence goes on along the minus strand of CM060408.1, from coordinate 133,768,702 downwards.
ATGTGGATGTGGCAACACATTTTTGCTTGTTGCTTGCCTAACATACTAATTTTTCTCCCAACATTTGATAGGCACCAGATGTGCTTTTTCTGTCAAGTTTGCATCCTGCATGATCTGCATCTGTGTATACAATTATTTCTAAATTTGTGTTTTTAGGATACCATAGGCCAAGATTTGATGTTCCTTTTAGATATTTAAAAACTCTTTTGACAGCTTTCATGTGGGACTCTTTAGGATTGCATTGATACCTTGCCAAAAAACAAGTGGAAAACATTATGTCTGGTCTACTGGTTGTTAGGTATAGCAAAGATCCTATCATTCCTCTATAAGTTTTTATATCTACAGACTTTCCTTCAACATAAGAATCTAGTTTGTTTCCTGTAGCTATGGGAGTCTTTGAAGATGAGCAGTTTTCTAGTAAATACTTTTTCAAAATAGTTCTAACATATTTTGATTGACTCAAGAATATGCCATAACTTTGTTGTTTAACTTGTAAACCAACGAAAAAGGTTAATTCACCCATCATGCTCATTTCAAAATGATTGGTCATAAGTTTTTCAAACTTTTTGCAGAATTTGTCATTTGTGGATCCAAATATTATGTCATCAACAGAGATTTAGACCAAAAGTGTGTGCCCTTTGTGTGATTTGAGAAAGGGGGTTGTATCAATTGTACCTTTGGTGAAGCCAGAATTGATTAAGAAGTTTGATAATGTTTCATACCATGCTCTTAGAGCTTGCTTCAATCCATACAAGGCTTTGTTTAATTTGTAAACATGATTTGTTAATTGAGGATCAACAAAGCCTTCTGCTTGATGCACATATACTTCTTCAATTTCACCATTCAAAAATGCAGACTTGACATCCATCTGATAAACTTTTATGTTATTTGAGGCAGCATAAGCCAGGAATATTCTTACACCTTCAAGCCTGGCCATTGGTGCAAAGGTTTCATCATAGTCTCTGCCTTCTTATTGACAATAACCTTTGACCACCAGCCTTGCTTTATTCCTTGTTATGATGCCTTGTTCATCAGATTTGTTTCTGAATACCCATTTGAAACCAATGACAGATTTGTTAGTTGGTTTTGGTACAAGATCCCACACATGACTCATTTCAAACTAGTCAAGCTCTTCTTGCATTGCTTGGACCCAATCTGAGTCATTTAGTGTGTCACACCCCGACCACGTAGAACAACCAGACGTGGTGGAAACGTCGGGGAGTGTTGTAACAGAATCATTGTTTTGTAACCATGGAATAAATAATTTTGTTTTATTGAATAAATGAACTCATTGTTTTAATACAATCAAATAAGTACAACTATGATCTTCCAAGTTTTAAAGTCGCTAAGGCACGAGTCCATCCTAAATGTAGCATGTATCAACAATCATCTCAAGACAGCACCTGAAACATGTGTAAAAATAGGTACGTCAGCATAAAAATGCCTGTGAGATACATAGGTTTTGTGAATATAGGATTCATGACTTATAAGTTTAGAAAAAGTTATTTAACTAAAGTCAGTCATGATCCTTGTAAAATGTTTTGTTTTATAAATCATTCGAAAAGTGATGATAAAGTAGATGATACTTAAAAGGGTAATGTAAGGTTAAATGAATAACCAAGTAAAAATGAGTTTGTATAAGATAAGTTGTTTGTAAAAACAATGTCTTGTGAAAGGTATGTAATTTGTATAAAATGTTATATGACTTAAATTGAAATGATTCAAATAACGCTACGATATGTAATACCATACAAACACTTATATATAGGAAGTACCAGCGGCGTATCCACCATGCTTGTATCATTTTACACACGCCTCGTTACTTAAGTCACTTACTCAAACCAAACCACCAATATAGAATGTTCATGTTTAAACCAATAATCCAATGTTATTGTATAACCCAAGTTAAATGTAAACCATGTAATGTGTAAACAAAAGTTATGTATGGTAAGTAAAATGAGACTACTTAAACCACAAGCAAAAATGTACAAAACAAAGTGTTTGAACAAAATCAGATGTTATGCTTTGTAAAATAATGTAAGGTTAAACGAATAACCTTATAGTAGCATATTAAAAGTATACTTTGGATTTGTAAATAACATATTAAACTATGTTTTGGTTTCATAAATAACATATCAAAATATGCTTTGGGTTTTATATATAACATATCAAAATATGTTTTGGTTTGTTAATAAAATATATATGTTGGTTCTGTACATTACCACACATAAGAGTATATCAAACTATACTTTTGGGAGTATATCAAAATATACAATAAAAGTGTGATTTAAGAATTCATTCAGACCTAGTGCATCAAACTACACCTTTGAGACTATAGGAACCCCACAAAGGCAATCCCTATTTGGATGGAGAAACAAATTGGTTTCCGACATTCCATGACAACAGGAATGGGGTGTCTAGTCCTATAACGCTATATCATACTACCAATCGGTCTGGTGAACATAAAATAAGTACAATTCAACATTTTTATTTTATGTTCTTTGAGAAATCAGTGTTTAAACCATAGATAGTCATTTAGTTTGTCAAATGATAAGTAATAACATGTATAATCAATTATACTTTGAAATCATGAAAATAACACATAGGTACACATGCTTCACCCCAAAACAGTTTGGAAAACAGTAAAATAGGGGAACTATGTACTCACTTGAGATTGCTCAGTAGTCCTTGAGTAACAACCAAACAATGCTAGAGATCACGGAAATCAAACGGCACCTAATATAGGTAACTACGTTAATAAACCGGACCTAAATCGGAGGATTGGATAGGATGAGGGCTCGTAAACCAAATGAGTATGGGGACTCATGTAATATGGTTTAACAAAGCCTACATACTAAAATGAAACCTATCCTAAGTGCTTACGACCCATTACGACCCGTTTAGGTAGCTTATGCTACTTTAACGCGTCGTTCGCGTGAAACGCGTTCGGACCGCTTAACTAGTCCTATGATAAGTAATATATGCCTTAACATGTCTAATATTGTTGCCAAATCAGTTTAGATACCAAAAGTAATGTTACATATGCTTAAAATGAATTTTGGCATAAAAAGGGTATTTTGGTAATTTACCTAAGGCATATATACTACCTATCATACAACTAACTAAACGTCGTGACCATAAGGTATAACCTCGGAAGGTTATTCCCTATACAACTATGGTCACCTAATGTGTTTGGTCGGATCCTAATGATCGACCAAACGGGTCGGGTTCGAAAGTATAAGCGATTGTTTAGATCGTTTACCTTACGACCCTATATAAGCACTAAACTAAAAGTGACGAGCTAAGCATGTTAAAACATGCTTAACTAAATTAGAAAACAGGTTTGGTATCAAAACAAACGGTTTTGATACCTAAGAGTAGTTTGGTTACAAAATACGCAAGAATACGTATTTTGGCTGAAACTACGACTCGTCAATGAGCCTTGATAACGTGGTAATCAGTAGGTATAGTCACTAGGGACTATAACCATCGTGATTACGCTCACGTTATTAAGTTCAAACGAACTTCGCGTTGACCATAAACCGGTCAATGCCGAAAGTCAAACAAAGTTTGACTTTAATGCTAAAAGAATAAAATAACGAAGGAACACTTACAAAGGGTCCAAGAATGGAAGGTTTGAATCCAAATACTCTCAGGTATGAAGTGTTAAACACCACAACTTAGAGAGCAAATTCAGATTTCAAAGGTGTGGGTTTTTGGGGTTGAATAGGTTGGGTATTTATAAGATATGCAAGACCGTTAGGATCGATTCTCGAATAACGTGCTATGATCTCATCCATACACTTGTTGAAACCTTGTGGTAACTCAAAATGGCCCCTCATGAGTAGGAAAGGGCAAGTGTGAGTGAGTTGGGAGTGCTAAACAGCTGTTAACAACTGTTAAATTCAGTTAATCTGGTCTGGGAGACTGACGCGGGCCGCGTAAGGATACACACAAGACTTACACGGGCCGCCTGGCCTTGTCTGATCAGAACCAACTTTGCCATATTGACAGTTTCAGTCCCTGATGGTGTTTAAGGCCATTTCCGACATGTTTAAGTCCCGTTAAGCCAACTTTAAGGCCCTAAAATGATTCCTAAACATTGTGGACATGAAACATGCTCAAAAATATTCCGGATGTTGGTTCGTTTGGCCATACGATCGCGATGTTCGCTTAATTACGACGGAATGCGCATAAGCGCGAAAAACGATCCAGATTGCGCGACGAATGGATTTTTCTCATGCCAAACACTAAAATAAAATATTTTAGTGCTTACATAAATTTTTGGATATCCGGATGTATTCAGAACGTAAGTTATGCCCGAAAATGCAAACTTGTGCACTTTTTGACGCTTTTAGTCCCTGAATGACCCAAAAGTTTATTTTAGCACACCGAACCCCTAAAAGCCTATTTCTAAGCTATGTAAAGGATATTTATGGTATGTTTAATTTATGGTCATGTTTCGGAAAGTCTGTTCTAGTACGAATCGGTATAGTTTCACAGTTTGACATAAATAGTCCCTGTGATCGAATAGACTTGATTTTGCCATACCAAAGCCTTCAAAACTTATTTCTAAGTTATGTAAAGGTTATTTAAGGTATGTTAAACCTATTTCACTATTCCGGAGTGTTTGTTGCATTAAACTGGTTATATTTACGCATCGGTGCGCGTATAACCTTCCAGAAAGCGATTTAGAGCCCGAAATCGAACAAGAATTGATATGTGCAAATGATACACATATTTATTCAAATCCCAAGTATGAAATATAATATTTTATTGGTTTGGTCTTTGTTTGATGGTTGAAGTGACACAGGTGTCACAGTCTCCCCTACTTTAGGAAATTTCGTCCCGAAATTTAATTCTAGAGGAAACTTGTGAAGACAGCTGTGACGGTTTCGCCTTCAAATAGATTGATTGAACCCTTAAGTAAAACTCTAAGCCATGATTGGATTCTTAGCGAAATTTTCAACTAACAAAGTGAAGTCCTTGTAGTAGCAAAATATGGAATTTTGAACTATGGACAGAAGAACGTTTCTTATGAAGACTTACCATAGGAAACTTGTGTGTGTTTGAAATCAGAATTGGGGAGTGTAGGATAAAATGACATCGGTCAAGGTCCAAGACTTCTCCCGTATCACAACTCTTGTCACTAAAGGTCTTAACACATGACAAAACTTCCTGTGGTTTCTGTGCACTGAATTCCATAATTATGTAGGCCTCCATAATTACGTAATTCCTTACACAGTCCGCATAGTTCATTTCATAATGCGTAGGGGAAAAAATCAATTGAATAAACATGATGTGACTTGACTAGACCACCAAAGGATCTTTTCAACTAGATCAACGAATGATCTTTTTAACTAGATCAACACATGATCTTCTTAACTAGACCGTCGTACGATCTCCTTAAATAGATCACTTAAGGGATCTTTTTAATTATATCATCACATGATATTTCTAATCAGATTTTCAAATCAAACTGTTTATCTAGACCACTCAAGGGGTCCAATTTTAGAATAGTACTTTAAAACCCAAGGGACTTGACTACAACGTAGAAGTCCATTAAGGATTTAAGATAGTAACTTTGGATATCCTACTATGAATCCCTCATATGAGATATGAAAGACTCTACGAGGATTTGGATGGATCACATACAACCACAAAACATGTAAGAAAACACATAAGCACAAAATTAGCTAACTTGATTCTTTAATTTGTTATCTTTAGGTATGGATATTTAAAGCACCCTAGGAATCCAATCCATGGATTTCATTTGGCACTTTAATCATTTTCAAGGATCCATCTATAAACATAGAAGGATCTTAAGAGGAATTTGGCTTTGTTTCTTAAAAGAAACGAGTGATTAAGGTTCTTGGGGAGATCACAAGTGATCATAAGATGACAGAACCACACGAGTAGTTTATCTTTGGGTTGACATCATAAGGTTGCATCAAACATTCACACAATCGCATAAATTTTTGCAGAAATAAAAACAACAAATCTTTATTTATCTAACAACCGAATTGTTTTGAAGTGTCAAAAGATAACAACCAAGGAATTACAAAACACTAATTGTTCACTGCTGCATCATTGTTCCCGTTTGCCTCATTGATGTTAAATGCTCGTCCTCGCGCTGGAGGTGCGTTAACAAGTCTTGGGCAATTGTTTCTGTAGTGAGTAAGAACACCACAGTTATAACATAACCCCGGTGGAAACCGTGCTTGAATAGCAGCAGGGTTTGCAGCAGCTTGATTTGCATAATGACAAACATTGATCAAATGTCCCAACCGCCCACAGTGGGTACATTTGTGACACTTCTCTTGCTCTAGATGATGTCGGTTGCATTTGTTGCACAAAGGTGCGGTACCAACATAGTTTTGCCTTTTGCGAGGTTGTGCTGGCTGGTTTGGTGCAACCTGTTTGTCTTGAGCAGTTACAGCGTAATTTTGAGAGGCTTTGCGCTTCTTCTTCTTTGATACCTCAGCCTGTTTTTCCTTTGGTTCATCTTGAGCAGTCTTGTCAGATGGTCTTGGGTCGCCCTTCCGAAACAGCTTACCCTTCCTGATATGGGATTCAGTCAGAGTGGCAGACAATTCAATGGCTTGTCTGACAGTAGTAGGGTTGCTGCCAGTAACGATATCCTGAACTACGTCAGGAAGACCATCAATGTATTTATCAATCGCCTTATCCAGAGGCGTAACCATAGTAGGGCATAACAGGCTCAATTCCTCATAGCGGTCAGTATAGGCTCGATGTTCTCCACTGTCTTGCTTCAGGTCATCGAATTCCCTTTCTAAAGCTCTCAATTCATGACGAGGACAAAACTCCTTCATCATAAGAGCCCTAAGTTCAGCCCAAGTCTGTGCTAATGCAACCTCAGCACCGCGGTCTCTCATAACCCCGTTCCACCATGTAAGAGCCCTTTTCTGAAACACACTGGAAGCAAACTCGACCTTGCGATTATCAGGACACTGAACGTGACGGAATGTACTCTCAGTGCTCTCGAACCATTGTAGGAGCCCGGTTGCTCCTTCAGAACCACTAAACTTGAGTGGCTTATCCGAATTGAAACTCTTGAAATTGCATGAAGCATTATGGTTGTTGATGGCTTGATTCACTTGAGCAAAAAGATTTGGGAAGGCAGCAGCCATTTGTTGCACGATGATTTCCGCCAGTTCGGCATTCGCCATCTGATTGTCACGTCGAGGAGGCATTTTAAAAGAGGAACATGAAAGGAAACGAGTGAGAGAATTAGACAAAAAGAATGAGATGAAACAAATCTGATGAAAGCAAGGATGGTTGTCACGGCCCCCGACCCACCCTGGACGGAATCGGGAGTCGCGAACAGCCAAGTGGTACCGGTGATTATTTTGAAAAATATCGCAGCGGAAATTTCATCAGGACCGTGAGTTAGGAAAAATATCAGAGTTTAGAAAACACCGGATTTTATTTATTTAATAGATGGGATAAACCCATGTTTTACAATGGTAGCTTTAATAAAGATAAATTTGATTACATAAAACAATATTTCTTAATTTGATTTAATTAATAAAATAAGCCACTTCTTGAAGTCTTTCAGTGTTGTATTCATCTCTTACTCCAATCTACTGTAATTACCTGAAACGCGTTTTAAAAAGGTTTTGTCAGCGGGAAATACTGAGTGAATCATTCTATTTACATAAAATGATGCATAGTTATTAATTACAGCATAAGAGCGATTACAATGGCTTCTATCTTATTTTTATCTGGCGCCGTGTCACAATGGTGACATGTCACAATGGTGACGATGGTCATACCACTATTAGGTCAATGAACCTAAATAGTGATGATTATCCCTAGTAGGTCAATGAACCTAACTGGGAGAAAATTAGTAATGTGCACAATACCCCACTAGCCAGTGATTCAAGATATCCATGACTTAGTCCCTGTAATTATAACTTTTGAAAATAATTTGAGGTATTGTAAAGTAGTTGATAAAAAGAGAATGACTCACATTATAAGCATGCAGATTCATACGGCCAAAGTTTAGTCTACAGATAAGCCTTGATATATTGCAGATTTATACAGGCAGAGCTTAGCCTATTGATTAGTCTTGTAACCTAGTGCACACGAACTCGGTAAGTAACTAATACAACATTTACGATAACTCACGAGATTAAAACCCTCACAACGAATGACAAAGTGCAATCACTTAAACATCCATCGGATTCACAACGAATGACAGAGTATTCCCCGAATTCGGGTGGTACTCAAACATCCTGTCGGAATCACGACTAATGACAAAGGATAGTACTTAAACATCCATCGGATAGTTTCCATCGATCGGACATTGAATCGTAGCAGCGATTGAGTTAATACCCGGTATCGTAGCAGAATTTGAGCTAGTGTGTGTTTGGTAGTAAACTGTGAATATCTGAACGTACAAAATGAATTTGAACGTCGAACGAACGCAGGAATTCAAGTCCCACGCCCCTCTATTTATACTTGAAAAATGGTTCCCCCGCGTGTCGCGACAGGAACATATGCGCCTGTCGCGTGGCGCGACGGGTTACTTTTTATCATATGGTTGCCACGTGTATTTGTAGCTCAGCTGAGTCGACGGATCAATTAAATTCGAATTACACGTAAAACTGTGATGATAATATCGAATGGGAAATGCCCCCCCCTGAGTTTTAGGGGCCCTGATCCTGATTCTGATTGTTATGAAAATTTTAGGAATTATGTAGGATTACTTGGGTGTCTCAATTAGGGTTTCTTTTTAGACAAAATATAAATAATAATAATAATAAAAATATAATAGTTTTGGTGAGAGTTGTTATGGTTTGGGATAAAAGGAAATAAAACGGTGAGAAAAGAGAATAGACCCATTTTGTAACTTTAGGGTTCAACTAGAAAATCTCCTGGTAGAATTTTGGGTATAACTTCTGAGCTATATAAAAATATATATTTTGTAATTGTGTTAAGTATAGTACCCCTAATTCAACCTTGTCCCGATGTCCCGAGACCGAATCCCAACAACTTAGTCTTGCAGAGCCCTGACATATGTTATGAGGCTCAGATCAATCGGAAAGGGTAGCGGTGATCTGGAGTTAAAATACTTAAAACGGGGCAGAACCTTATTATTATAAATAAATACTAAAGAATTTTTGAGAGGAAAAGATGGGCGACACAGGGGAGGAATAGAAATGAATTGAGCCTACTGACTATTTATAGTAAAAGGTAAAGCTTGGAGGCTACGCATGTTTAGCCACGTACGCACACATATTTAATTCAATATGGCCACCTTTCATGAGAACCATATATACGTACACATAACTTTGGTTTTCAACATTCTATATTTATTACTTCAAAATGGGACACTTACGTCCATTTTGATTAAATTTAAATATTTTAATTTATAATATTATTTTATTATGTATATATTTATAATTAATTCAACTGCTTTACTTTATTTGGTGTTTATAATTTTTAAAATATGACGTTCTAGAAAATAATAAATATGTCTTTAGGACGAAAATATTTTTGTCTACATTTGGGTCTAAGTTTCTTTAAAAATAGAGTTGGTTCAAAATACAATGTATTTTTATAATTTAATTATTATACGGTTCCTAGGCCCGTCTAGAAACTTCATATTTCTTACAGTCAATTTACCTGTAAGTTACCTGTCTAATAATATAAGTTTTTATATACTTTTATTTTTAGAAAGGTCACCCATATACGAGTCAATTAATTAATATAATATTTCAACCAACTATATAAAATATTGTTTAAAACTATTTGGGTTGAATATTTATATTAAAATAAATTAGTTACTAGTTACTAGTGGTTAATAAATTTAACCAAACCTATAATTCTTATATATAAAAATAGGGATGTTACAATGGTGGTCATTTGTTTGTTACTACAAAGCAACAAACGACCCCGGTGATTAATCAAAGTAAGTAGGTCAAAAATAATGTATTGTGAAGACATGCTCGCCTATAAGTGGACACTCACCCCAAGAGTTCCCAGGTAAGAGTGACTGGTCCGATATTGCGGATTTGTACGAACACTCTAGCCTTAGACAGAAAGCTCAGGGTACAGGCACCCACCCTTCCAGTTTGCACGTGTTCACATTATTTAGACTAACTTTGACGGGATTTTGAAAACTTAAAGGGTTCAAAACCTTACAATAAATCATCCTAGAACAGATGATTAGTTTTCAAAGCGGGATAGAAATTTGTGTTCTTATTGTGGTTGTCACCTAAAAATAAGTGACGGTATTGTTTTAAAACTAAACACAAGAAAACTTGTGTTAGGGTTCTAGGAAGGTTATAGTCTAGGTCAAAGCATTACTAATAACCTAATTCCCTATAACCATTGGCTCTGATACTAACTTTTCTGTCACACCCCGACCACGTAGAACAACCAGACGTGGCGGAAACGTTGGGGAGTGTTGTAACAGAATCATTGTTTCGTAACCATGGAATAAATAATTTTGTTTTATTGAATAAATGAACTCATTGTTTTAATACAATCAAATAAGTACAACTATGATCTTCCAAGTTTTAAAGTCGCTAAGGCACGAGTCCATCCTAAATGTAGCAAGTATCAACAATCATCTCAAGACAGCACCTGAAACATGTGTAAAAATAGGTACGTCAGCATAAAAATGCCTGTGAGATACATAGGTTTTGTGAATATAGGATTCATGACTTATAAGTTTAGAAAAAGTTGTTTAACAAAAGTCAGTCATGATCCTTGTAAAATGTTTTCTTTTATAAATCATTCGAAAAGTGATAATAAAGTAGATGATACTTAAAAGAGTAATGTAAGGTTAAATGAATAACCAAGTAAAAATGAGTTTGTATAAGATAAGTTGTTTGTAAAAACAATGTCTTGTGAAAGGTATGTAATTTGTATAAAATGTTATATGACTTAAATTGAAATGATTCAAATAACGCTACAATATGTAATACCATACAAACACTTATATATAGGAAGTACCAGCGGCGTATCCACCATGCTTGTATCATTTTACACACGCCTCGTTACTTAAGTCACTTACTCGAACCAAACCACCAATATAGTATGTTCATGTTTAAACCAATAGTCCAATGTTATTGTATAACCAAGTTAAATGTAAACCATGTAATGTGTAAACAAAAGTTATGTATGGTAAGTAAAATGAGACTACTTAAACCACAAGCAAAAATGTACAAAACAAAGTGTTTGAATAAATCAGAAGTTATGCTTTGTAAAATAATGTAAGGTTAAACGAATAACCTTATAGTAGCATATTAAAAGTATACTTTGGATTTGTAAATAACATATTAAACTATGTTTTGGTTTCATAAATAACATATCAAAATATGCTTTGGGTTTTATATATAACATATCAAAATATGTTTTGGTTTGTTAATAAAATATATATGTTGGTTCTGTACAATACCATACATGAGAGTATATTAAACTATACTTTTGGGAGTATATCAAAATATACAATAAAAGTGTGATTTAAGAATTCATTCAGACCTAGTGCATCAAACTACACCTTTGAGACTATAGGAACACCACAAAGGCAATCCCAATTTGGATGGATAAACAAATTGTTTTCTGACATTCCATGACAACAGGAATGGGGTGTCTAGTCCTATAGCGCTATATCATACTACCAATCGGTCTGGTGAACATAAAATAAGTACAATTCAACATTTTTATTTTATGTTCTTTGAGAAATCAGTGTTTAAACCATAGATAGTCATTTAGTTTGTCAAATGATAAGTAATAACATGTATAATCAATTATACTTTGAAATCATGAAAATAACACATAGGTACACATGCTTCACCCCAAAACAGTTTGGAAAAAAGTAAAATAGGTGAGCTATGTACTCACTTGAGATTGCTCAGTAGTCCTTGACTAACAACCAAACAATGCTAGAGATCACGGAAATCAAACGGCACCTAATATAGGTAACTACGTTAATAAACCGGACCTAAATCAGAGGATTGGATAGGATGAGGGCTCGTAAACCAAATGAGTATGGGGACTCATGTAATATGGTTTAACAAAGCCTACACACTAAAATGAAACCTATCCTAAGTTCTTACGACCCATTACGACCCGTTTAGGTAGCTTATGCTACTTTAACGCGTCGTTCGCGTGAAACGCGTTCGGACCGCTTAACTAGTCCTATGACAAGTAATATATGACTTAACATGTCTAATATTGTTGCCAAATCAGTTTAGATACCAAAAGTTATGTTACATATGCTTAAAATGAATTTTGGCGTAAAAAGGGTATTTTGGTAATTCACCTAAGGCATATATACTACCTATCATACAACTAACTAAACGTCGTGACCATAAGGTATAACCTCGGAAGGTTATTCCCTATACAACTATGGTAACCTAATGTGTTTGGTCGGATCCTAATGATCGACCAAACGGGTTGGGTTCGAAAGTAGCGATTGTTTAGATCGTTTACCTTACGAACCTATATAAGCACTAAACTAAAAGTGACGAGCTAAGCATGTTAAAACATGCTTAACTAAGTTTAGAAAACAGGTTTGGTATCAAAACAAACAGTTTTGATACCTAAGAGTAGTTTGGTTACAAAATACGCAAGAATACGTATTTTGGCCGAAACTACGACTCGTCACTGAGCCTTGATAACGTGGTAATCAGTAGGTATAGTCACTAGGGACTATAACCATCGTGATTACGCTCACGTTATGAAGTTCAAACGAACTTCGCGTTGACCATAAACCGGTCAATGCCAAAAGTCAAACAAAGTTTGACTTTAATGCTAAAAGAATAAAAGAACGAAGGAACACTTACAAAGGGTCCAAGAATGGAAGGTTTGAATCCAAATACTCTCAGGTATGAAGTGTTAAACACCACAACTTAGAGAGCAAATTCAGATTTCAAAGGTGTGGGTTTTTGGGGTTGAATGGGTTGGGTATTTATAGGATATGCAAGACCGTTAGGATCGATTCTCGAATAACGTGCTATGATCTCATCCATACACTTGTTGAAACCTTGTGGTAACTCAAAATGGCCCCTCATGAGCAGGAAATGGCAAGTGTGAGTGAGTTGGGAGTGCTAAACAGCTGTTAACAGCTGTTAAATTCAGTTAATCTGGTCTGGGAGACTGACGCGGGCCACGTAAGGATACACACAAGACTTACGCGGGCCGCCTGGCCTTGTCTGATCAGAACCAACTTTGCCATATTGACAGTTTCAGTCCCTGATGGTGTTTAAGGCCATTTCCGACATGTTTAAGGCCCGTTAAGCCAAATTTAAGGCCCTAAAATGATGCCTAAACATTGTGGAAATGAAACATGCTCAAAAATATTCCGGATGTTGGTTCGTTTGGCTGTACGATCGAGATGTTCGCTTAATTACGACGGAATGCGCATAAGCGCGAAAAACGATCCAGATTGCGCGACGAATGGATTTTTCTCATGCCAAACACTAAAATAAAATATTTTAGTGCTTACATAAATTTTTGGATATCCGTATGTATTCAGAACGTAAGTTATGCGCGAAAATACAAACTTGTGCACTTTTTGACGCTTTTAGTCCCTGAATGACCCAAAAGTTTATTTTAGCACACTGAACCCCTAAAAGCCTATTTCAAAGCTATGTAAAGGATATTTATGGTATGTTTAACTTATGGTCATGTTCTGGAAAGTCTGTTCTAGTACGAATCGGTATAGTTTCACAGTTTGACATAAATAGTCCCTGTGATCGAATAGACTTGATTTTGCCATACCAAAGCCTTCAAAACTTATTTCTCAGTTATGTAAAGGTTATTTAAGGTATGTTAAACCTATTTCACTATTCCGGAGTGTTTGTTGCATTAAACTGGTTATATTTACGCATCGGTGCGCGTATAACCTTCCAGAAAGCGATTTAGAGCCCGAAATTGAACAAGAATTGATATGTGCAAATGATACACATATTTATTCAAATCCCAAGTATGAAATATAATATTTTATTGGTTTGGTCTTTGTTTGATGGTTGAAGTGACACAGGTGTCACACAGTGTAACATCTGTGCTTGTAATCATTATGAACAGTTCTATTATCAATAAAACAATGTTATTTGATCGCAATGTTTGTTTGGTTGTGTTTTACATTTTTCATGTTTTGACTTTTATTCAATTTCAAACTCTATATCGCTTTCTGGAGAGTTATAAGCAAACTGGTGCGTAAACGTAACCAGTTTAACGCGACAAATACTCCGGAACATCATCATATACTTAACATACCTTAAATAACCTTTACATAACTTAGAAATAAGTTTTGAAGGCTTTGGTATGGCAAAAACAAGTTAATTCGCTTACAGGGACTAAACTTGACAAACTACGAAAGTATGCCAATTTGAACTGTAACAGACATTTCGGAACATGACCATAAGTTAAACACACCTTAAATATCCTTTACATAGCTTAGAAATAGGCTTTGAGGTGTTCGGTGTGCTAAAATAAACTTTTGGGTCATTCAGGGACTAAAAATGTCAAAAAAAAAATGCACAAGTTTGCATTTTCGCGCATAACTTACGGTCTGAATACATCCGGACATCCAAAAATTTATGTAAGCACTAAAATATTTTAGTTTAGTGTTTGGCATGAGAAAAATCCATTCGTCACGCAATTTGGATCGTTTTTCACGCTTATGCGCATTCCGTCGTAATTAACCGAACAACGCGATTGTACGGCTAAACGAACCGACATCCGGCATATTTTTTAGCATGTTTCATGTTCCCTATACTTTAACATCCTTGTGAAGCTTAAAAATGGGCTTGACGGGTGTTAGAAGTGCCAAAACACGACGATACGCGCTCAGGAACCAAATCTGCAAAACTGCAAAAAAAAAATATAAAAAAAAATAAATAAATAAAAAAATGCAGCAAAAAGCCATTTTAAACATAAGTTAGCAGCCCCTAACACTTCCCAAAGGTCAAGTGCCACATGTTAATCTCCTATGGTGGCCAAAATTAGTTACCACAACATTTTGACAAGTGTACGGCCTAGATCGTGCCCCCTTTTCCAAGAAACGATCCTAACGGTTGTGGGTTTACTATAAATACCCAACCCATTTTCACTCATTCCTCACTAGAATCTGATCTAAAAGACTCTAAGTTGAAACCATTGTTTCATACCTGAGTTATTTGGATCTAGATTAGCATTCGGGGACCTTTCGTAAGTATTCTTTCGTTCTTTTATCGCTTTCGAGTCCGAAAGTCAAACTTTGTTTGACTTTCTGCATTGACCAGTTTATGGTCGATGCGAAGTTCGTTTGAACTTCATAACGTGAGCGTGATCACGATGGTTATAGTCCCTAGTGACTATACCTACTGATTACCACGTTATCTAGGCTCAGTGACGAGCCGTAGTTTCGGTCAGAATACGTATTCTTGCGTATTTTGTAACCAAACAACTTATGGGTATCAAAACCGTTTGTTTTGATACCAAACCTGTTTTCGAAACTTAGTTAAGCATGTTTTAGCATGCTTAGCTTGTCACTTTTAGTTTACTGCTTATATAGGGTCGTAAGGTAAGCGATCTAAACAATCGCTTATACTTTCGAACCCGACCCATTTGGTCGATCTTTAGGATCCGACCAAACACGTTAGGTGACCATAATATATAGGGAATAACCTTCCGAGGTTATACCTTATGGTCACGACGTTTAGTTAGTTGTATGATAGGTAGTTTATATGCCTTAGGTAAATTACCAAAATACCCCTTTGATGCCAAAATTCATTTTAAACATATGTAACATAACTTTTGACATCTAAACTGATTTGACAACCATATTAGACATGTTAAGGCATATATTACTTATCATAGGACTAGTTAGGCGGTCCGAACGCGTTTCACGCGAACGACGCGTTAAAGTAGCATAAGCTACCTAAACGGGTCGTAATGGGTCACAAGCACTTAGGTTAGGTTTCATTTAGTATGTAGGCTTTATTAAACCATACTACATGAGTTCCCATACTCATTTGGTTTACGAGCCCTCATTCTATCCGATCTTCCGATTTAGGTCCGGTTTATTAATGTAGTTACCTATATTAGGTGCCGTTTGATATTCCGTGATCTCTAGCATTGCTTGGTGGTTATCTTAGGACTTCTGAGCAATCTCAAGTGAGTACATAGAACCCCTCTTTTACTGTTTTCCAAACGTTTTGGGGTGGAACACATGTGCCTACTTGTTACTTTCGTGCTTTCCTGTTTTCACATCATATACCTGCTATGTTTGTTAGTACATTATAGTACATGATTTCATTACATTTCATGCTATGTATGTCCATTGTGTGCATACTTAGTACATTGTTTTACATTACATTTCTGCTATGTATGTTAACTGATAGCATGCTAGCACATTGATTTACATGACTTTTCTGCTTAGTATGTTAACTTAGCATACTTAGTACTAGGGATGAGCATATGAATACCAATACCGATCCCATACCGATCCCGTACCGATCCCGTACCGATCGGTATCGGTATCGGTATCCCGATCGGTATCCACATTTTGGCGATTTCGGTATCGGTACGGTACGGTATCGGTATTATACCGATACCGACCCTCAAAATACGGTATAATACCGATACCGTACCGTTCCGATACCTAACCGACATGTTTCGGTATCGGTATCGGTACCTAGTTTGGGTGAAAATCGGTATCGGTATTAGTCGGTATCGGTATCGGTACGGGACAGAATACCGACATGCTCATCCCTACTTAGTACATTGTTTTCATATAACATGTTCACTTTTGCTATGACATTTGGTTTGCACAAACGAGACTATTATACGTTTATTAACATTAGCTACGCCGCTCGTTAGTAAGTACTGGTACCATAGGACTTGACAAATCCCATTCCTGACATCCCGGGTTTGTTTGGATGTAAGGAATGACTGAATCCGAAAACATTACTTTTGATAACCTTGACTGAAAGGGTTGTCCGACTGTCTCAAGGCTTGAATGTATGCGTTAACTTACCACATAAATGTTTGTATCAATGTAACATGCATTACTTTACAAAACATAACTTTTTGATATATTCAAATTACTTTGTTTTGTACATTTCTACATTTGGACTATTTGACAATACTTTACTTACAAGACATAACATTTGTTACACATTACTTGACTACTCTTGGACTTATAAACATTTGACATGGCTTATACAAGGACTTTTGACTATTGGTTTAAACATAGACTTTATACATTGGTGGTTTGTTTAAGTGATTTAAGTAACGAGGCATGTGTAATATGATACAAGCATGGTGGATACGCCGCTAGTACTTCCTATATATAAGTGTTTGTATGGTATTACATATTGTAGCGTTATTTAAATCATTTCAATTTGGACATATGACATTTTATACAAATAACATACTTTTCACAAGACATTGTTTTACAAAACAACTTATCTTATACAAACTCATTTTACTTGGTTATTTATTTAACCATACTTTATGATCTTATTTATACATATCATCTGATATTATCGTTTTTCAAATGATTTACAAGACAAAACAATTTACAAGGTTCATGACTAAACATTTTCTTAAACTTAAGTCATGAATCCTATTTTCACAAACCTATGTATCTCACAGGCATTTTTATGCTGACGTACCTATTTTCACATGTGTTTTCAGGAGCTTTTCCATAGGATGTTGATCAGGACACTAGGGCGGACCTGTGCCTTAGAGACTAAAAACGATGATAGACTTTGTTTAATTATGTTATAAACTCTGTATTTCCTGTGTTAAGACAATGTAACTCTTGTTTTATAAATAAAATACAACTTTGTTTGCCATGGATTTGAAACAATTAATTCTGTTACAACACTCCCCGACATTTTCCGCCACGTCTTGTATGCTATACGTGGTCGGGGTGTGACAGAAGAGTTGGTATCAGAGCCAATGGTTATAGGGAATTAGGTTATTAGTAATGCTTTGACCTAGACTATAACCTTTCTAGATCCCTAACACAAGTTGTCTTGTGTTTAGATCTTAAAACATGCACATCACCTATCCTTAGGTGATTATCAAAACAAGAACCAAATTTTTCCGAAACGATTTTTGAAAAACAATCATCTTTTTTTGAATGATTTATTACAAGGTTTTGAACCCTCTTTTGTAAGGTTTTGAACCCTTCCAGTTTGACTAAATTTTTGGCCTTGTGCCTTCAAATTTTCAAAATCTCGTCAACGTTTTGGGTTTTAAATAATGTGAACAGGTGCAAACTGGAAGAGTGAATGCCTGTATTCTGGGTTTTCTGTCTAGGCAAGCACTTCGTATACATCTCATCAGACGCGAGACCAGTTGTGCTTACCTAGGAATTCTTGGGATGAGTGTTCACTTATAGGCGAGCATGTCTTCGCAATACATTATTTTTGATCCATTTACTTTGATTAGTCACTGTGTGTCGTTTGTTTACTTTGTGATACGGACGAATGACCACCATCTTTGCTTTGGTTGATTTTGTTTCATCTCATTCTTTTCATCAAATCATCTCACTCGTTTCCTTTCATGTTTCCTCTTTTAGAATGCCTCCTCGACGCGACAATCTGATTGCGACTGCCGAACTGGCAGAAATTATTGCGGAGCAGATGGCTGCTCAATTTCCAAATCTCTTTGCTCAATGGCACCAAGCCAATAACAACAACAATGCTCCATGCAAATACAAGGACTTTAGCTCGGCTAAACCACTCAAGTTTAGTGGTTCTGAAGGAGCGACTGGGCTTCTTCAATGGTTTGAGAGCATTGAGAATACTTTCCGCCACGTGCAGTGTCCGGATAATCGCAAGGTCGAGTTTTCTTCGAGCGTGTTTCAGAAGAGGGCTCTCACATGGTGGAATGGGGTTATGAGAGATCGGGGTGCAGAAGTTGCTCTAGCGCAAACTTGGGCCGAACTTAGGGCCTTTATGATGAGGGAATTCTGTCCTCGTCATGAGCAGCGAGCTTTGGAGAAGGAATTTGATAACTTGAAACAAGACAGTGGCGAGCACAGGGCTTATACTGATAGGTTTGAAGAGTTGAGTCTGCTTTGCCCAACTATGGTTACCCCACTCGACAAGGCTATCGAAAGATACATCGACGGCCTACCTGACTCGGTACAAGACATCATTACTGGTAGCAACCCTACCACACTCCGTCAGGCGATCGAGTTATCAGCGACATTGACTGAGTCGCAGGTTCGTAAGGGAAAGCTGCATAAGAAGGGTGACAAGGGCAAGAAGCAGTCGGCTGATAATGAGGATAGCAAGAAAGGTCAAAACAAGAAGGGAAAGAATTCTGGAGGGTCTAGGAAGCGGAAGGCTTCCCAAAACTATGTCGTTACTGCACAGGCTCAAGCTGCACCAAATCAGCCTGCGCAACCACTAGCTAAGAAGCCTTATCTTGGCAATGCACCTTTGTGCAACAGGTGTAACGGCCACCATCAACCACACCTCCAGTGTCGTCAGTGCACTAACTGCGGAAGGCCTGGTCATCTTGCTGCCACCTGCCGCATTCCTGTTAACCAGAACCAGGCAGTTTAGAACCAAGCACAACAAGTTGCTCAGCCTCTTGCTCAGCAACAAGGTCAAGCTGCACGACCTCATTTTCCTCCTGGTTCGTGCTACAATTGTGGGGATCTGACCCACTACAGGAACCGGTGCCCAAGGCTAGTCAACCAAAACCAGAATCAGATCCAAAATCAGGCTCAGGCTCGAGGACGAGCTTTTAACTTGAATGCCCAAGAGGCGCAGGTGGACGATAATGTGGTGAACGGTACGTTCTTTATTAATAATCAGCCTGCATCTGTTCTTTTTGATTCGGGTGCCGACAAGAGTTTCGTGTCATTGTCTTTTGAGCCATTACTTCGCGTGTCTAGAACAAAACTAGGTAAACCTTTGACAGTAGAAGTTGCTAGTGGTGAACCCATTGTTCTTGATTCTGTTCTTCACAACTGCCAGTTGAATCTTAACGATCATCTTTTTCCAATCGACCTCACGCCTATGCAACTTGGAAGCTTCGACGTCATAGTGGGTATGGATTGGTTATCTAAGCATCGCGCAGAGATAGTGTAAGACCCAAACTTTAAATCAAAAATAACAAGCTTTCATTTGTTAAAGATTCTAAACGGGTCGAATAATTTATTAAGAAATTCTGCATTCAACCTTTTTACTACTAATGAGATTGCTACAAAAGAGTTTATAACCCAACATTTCATAGCCTATTAACAAAGTCTTTAACAACAAGTTCAACAACTAATAACTACCGGGTTAGATTACATACAAAAGACCCATTTTAACAAAACATTTAACCAAAGTTTAGACCATAACTAGAAGCTTTGCGGAAGCGTGCAACATAAGTGTGTTCGATCCAAGTAGCGCCATCCGTCAAATCGCTTTACCTACGTTCAACCAACATGTTAGACTTTTCAATTGATTAATTCATACAACCATAAGTTACTAGCCACACTACAAGAAGACCTTTATTAAAAACCATCAATTAACACAACTTCTCAACATGGCACATCATTCCTTCTAACTTCTTTCACCATCTCCATGTCGTGTATTCGGCTTACGCCAAATTACCACAAGTATACGACTTCGGATATAGAATAATAACGTTTTACATCAATACATGCTAGTAATAGTTGTAAGCAAAGAACTTACCTTTGTCGTTGTTCGCTTGCGATCCGGAGCGACTCGAGCTTTCTTCTTTTATTCCTACAATCCCAAATCAACTTACTTTAAATCTCATGTCTTGTTTACATTCCTTTCTTAACATAATATGCATTAACGACTACAGTTTCTAATTTCTAGCAATGTAGCATCACCTAACATGAGATTCATTTTGTTCAAGCATTTTAACAAACACTTGGCGTGCGTACTACTAATCAAGCATAGTGTACAAGTAACATAAGCATAATTTAGCCATTTTATATCAATATCATCAAGATCATCAAACTCTAAGATTTTCCATGTGACATTCATTTTAAATCATTTCCAACTAACAATCCCATGTTATGAACATCATCATATATAACCATTATGCTAATTTACATAAAACTCTACATAATTCCTCTTAGCATTACACTTTCAAGTGGGTTTTCATATTGACTATGAATCTAGTTTATTTCAAGCATCAATTAGGTTCTAGATAATGTTCTTAATCCTCATTCATACTAATTCCACATAAGATTGTGAATTTCTTGAAAACCCTTTTCATACAAGATCATAAAATTACAAATTTCGACTTACCATGT
The DNA here is from genome assembly GCA_030545235.1 of Helianthus tuberosus. Taxonomy (NCBI): domain Eukaryota; kingdom Viridiplantae; phylum Streptophyta; class Magnoliopsida; order Asterales; family Asteraceae; genus Helianthus; species Helianthus tuberosus. The sequence continues at coordinate 133,747,440 of CM060408.1, read as the reverse complement.
GTTTAGAGTGCTTAGATGATCAAGAATTAGTGTTCATGCATGCAATCAGGCTTCGATTTCCTCCTCAATTTACTGATTTTGCTAATTTAGAGAGTTTCCCCTCTTTTCTTCTTGTTCCAATCGACCCACACACATAACAGTATGTGTGTGTGGGGTGTTTTTATGTTTTAATAAATTAACTTTCACTAATTACACATTCCACCCCTCATATTAGCATACTTATTTTTAAATGGCCAAAACTTGTTTTTAATTAGAATAAAATTCTAATTCACATTATCACTAAGTTCACATTCCTAGTCATTTCTTATAACATACCGTAGCAATGTACATAATTAAATTTTGGGGCGTTACAAGTCCATCCCCCTTAAAGAAGGTTTCGTCCCCGAAACCATATTTACGTACCGAATAAAAACGGGTAGAACTTTCTCATTTCATCCTCCGGTTCCCAAGTGAGATCCGATCCCTTTCTGTGTTGCCATTGAACTAACACTTGCTTGATTTCCTTGTTGCGAAGAGTCTTCACCTTGGTATCCTTTATAGCTACTGGTTTTTCTATGTAATTTAGTCTATCGTCTATCTCAATGTCTTCGAGAGGCACATGAGCCGTTACATCCGAAAAACACCTTCGTAATTGTGACACATGGAAAGTGTTGTGGATCCCTTCTAATGTTGGAGGCAATTCTAACCGGTACGCTACTTTTCCCACTCGGGCTAAAATCTTGAATGGTCCGATATATCGGGGACCCAACTTTCCACGTTTACGGAATCTAATTATGCCTTTCCACGGAGACACCTTTAAGAACACTCGATCCCCCACTTGGAACTCAAAATGGCGCTTCTTTTTATCTACATAATACTTTTGTCGGTCTTGCGCCGCTTTCAATCGAGCCCGTACCATGTCAATCTTTTCATTGGTTATAGCTACTACATCCTTAGGAGCGAGTTCTCTTTGTCCCACTTCTCCCCAACAAACAGGGGTTCTACACTTTCTCCCATACAACATTTCATACGGTGCCATTTTTATACTACTTTGGTAGCTGTTGTTATACGAGAATTCCACTAATGGCAAATGTTCATCCCAATTTCCCCCGAAATCCATAACGCATGCTCTTAACATATCCACGAGAGTTTGAATGGTCCTTTCGGATTGACCATCCGTTTGTGGATGATACGCGGTACTTACGTGCAATTGTGTGCCCATTTCTTCATGGAAATTCCGCCAGTAGCGGGAGGTAAACGCGTGTCCCGATCTGACACAATAGAGACAGGCACACCATGACGGGTAACGATTTCATCTACATAAATTTCTGCCAACCTTTTTGAGGAATAAGTCTCCCGTATAGGTAGAAAATGGGCGCTTTTGGTAAGCCGGTCAACAACGACCCATATTGCGTCATGCCCCTTTTTCGTTCTAGGAAGTTTGGTCACAAGATCCATAGTAATATCTTCCCACTTCCATACCGGGATTTCTAAAGGTTGCAATTTTCCGTAAGGTTTTTGATGTTCCGCCTTTACTTGGGAACATGTCAAGCATTTAGATACATACTTAACAATGTCACGTTTCATTCCCGGCCACCAATAGTTTGCCTTCAAATCTTGATACATTTTAGTGGCTCCCGGATGGACCGAGTAACGGGATTTATGCGCTTCCTCCAATAACAAGACCTTTGCTTCACAATAACGTGGTATCCACACTCGCCCAAACCTTGTTCTTAGCCCACTTGCATTTGCCTCAAGTTCATTTTCAAATCCTTTCGTTCTTTCACCTTTCGGATCACCTTTATTCAAAGATTCATCTTGCGCCTTTCTTATTGTTTCAAGAAGATTTGGTGTAACTATCATTCTCATCGATTTCACTCGAATGGGTGGTGGGTATTCTTTCCGACTTAGTGCATCCGCCACAACATTAGCTTTTCCCGGATGGTAAAGAATGTCGCAGTCGTAATCTTTGATCAATTCTAGCCACCTTCGTTGCCTCATATTGAGATCTTTCTGTTCAAAGAAGTATTTAAGGCTTTTGTGGTCTGAATAAATAGTGCACTTTGTTCCAAATAGATAATGCCTCCAGATTTTTAAGGCAAACACTACCGCCGCCAATTCTAAATCGTGGGTTGGATAGTTAATTTCATGCTGCTTAAGTTGTCTTGAAGCGTAAGCAATAACTTTGCCTCGTTGCATCAAGACACAACCCAACCCTTGATGAGATGCATCCGCATATACCACTAAGTCTTCTGTTCCTTCTGGCAGCGTTAGAACGGGAGAGCTTGACAATTTCTCCTTTAATATTCGAAAGGCCTTCTGTTGATCATTGCCCCATTCAAACCTTTCTTCCTTCTTCGTCAACTTGGTTAAAGGGAGGGCTATTTTAGAGAAATCTTGGATGAATCTCCGATAATAGCCGGCTAACCCGAGGAAACTTCTTACTTCATTAACATTCTTTGGGGGTACCCATTTCATTACCGCTTCCACCTTAGAAGGATCCACCAAAATTCCTTTCTCATTAATTACATGGCCTAAAAACTGCACCTCCCTGAGCCAAAACGCACATTTGGAAAATTTTGCATATAACTTTTCTTTTCTAAGCGTCTCGAGTACCTTGCGTAGATGACTCTCATGTTCCGACTCGCTACGAGAGTATACTAGAATGTCATCAATAAATACTATGACGAATTGATCTAGCATATTTCGGCATACTCGATTCATTAGATCCATAAAAGCGGCCGGCGCGTTAGTTAACCCAAATGACATTACCAAAAATTCGTAATGTCCATATCGGGTTCTGAACGCGGTCTTAGGTACGTCTTCATCCCTTACTCGAACTTGATGGTAACCTGATCGCAAGTCAATTTTTGAGAACCAACTCGCCCCTTGTAATTGGTCAAAAAGATCATCTATTCTCGGGAGGGGATATCGGTTCTTTACCGTGAGTTTGTTGAGCTCACGATAGTCGATGCACATTCTCATCGACCCATCCTTCTTTCTAACGAACAAAACAGGCGCTCCCCACGGGGATACACTAGGGCGTATGAAAACCTTGTCAAGAAGTTCTTGCAATTGAGCCATCAATTCCCGTACCTCCGCGGGTGCCAACCGGTAAGGGGCTTTGGCTACCGGTTTAGCATTTGGTTCCAATTCGATACGAAATTCGACTTCCCGCTCGGGAGGAAGTCCCGGCAATTCATCCGGAAACACATCCGGGTATTCGTTCACTATCCTAGTATCTTCAATTCTTAAGGCACCTATTTTTGTATCGACAACATAGGCTAAAAATGCTTTACTCCCCTTCTTCAGGTACTTAACTGCTTCTAATATAGTACAAAATTTTGCCCCTACTTCCCTTTCCCCACGAATGGTTACTCGTTTCCCTTTAGGAGATGTCACATGAATAATTTTGCTTTCACATAATATTTCCGCGCGATAACGGGACAACCAATCCATACCTACCACTACCTTAAATTCCCCTAAAACCATGGGAATCAAATCAATATCAAAATCTTCATCATCTATAGTGATTCTACAACCTCTACATATTTCGTGCAAAAGGTAACTCTTACAATCGGCAATTTCTACTTCGAGAGGTGCACACATTCTTTCTATCGTGAATAAATGGGAACATGCAAACTCACTAGAAATGAATGACCTACTAGCTCCGGTATCGAATAATATATATGTGGGTATAGAGTTTATCATATAGATACCTGAGACTACATTCGGGTGAGCCCTTGCTTCCTCCGTGGACATTTGGAACATTCTTCCCTTAGCCTTTGCAGGTTCTTCTTTCTTTCCGTCTTTCTTCACCCCTTGTTTGAGCTTTGGACAATCAGCTTTCACATGACCCGATTCGTTACAATTGTAGCACACCCTCTTGGGATTCGGACAGTTATAATACGGGTGCCCTTCTTGTCCGCAATTGTAACACCCCTTCTTTCCCAATAAACATTCACCCGAATGAGGTTTTCCACATGTCTTACATCGTGGAAACCCTCCCTTGGAGGCTTCTTTCTTCCCTTGATCATGCGTCTTAGGTTTCTTGGAAGAGCCTTGTGTCGAACCCTTCTCGGCTTGCCTTTTCTCCCCACGTTCATCTTGCCTCTTTATCTCGATTTCCCTATCCCTTGCTAGATCAATGATCTCGTCCAAAGTTTCACATTTAGAAGGAGTGATAAACTCTCGAATTTCAGCCTTAAGCATACCATGGTAACGGATAATCTTCTTCCTCTCCGTTCCCACTATTTCTTCACAAAACTTCAATTGATCGAGGAAAGTGTTCGTGATCTCATTGACTGATTCATCCCTTTGTCGGAGCCGGAGAAAGTCTTCTTGGATTCGATCCACAGCTGATTGTGGACAATGATACTTGATAAAAGGTTGTTTGAATTCTTGCCAAGTCAAAGTTTGAACTCGATTCTCTCCGATCTCCTTACTATAAGAGTCCCACCAATCCTTGGCCCTTCGTAGAAGTTGCCCCGTAGCAAACATGACTTGATCTTCCTTGTCACAATGACTTCGAATGAACACCCCTTCCATGTTAGCAATCCATCTTTGGCATTCGATGGGATCAATTTCTCCATTATAAGTGGTAGGCTTACATGCCATGAAATCCTTGTAGGTGCACCGTCTTACTTCCTTCTTGCCTTGAATCCCAGTTAACATCTCTTTCAACTCATCTATCTTACTTGTTATCATAGTCTCCACCGTGCTTAATACTTGACTTTCCACCTCTTGAGCTAGCTTCGAAACATTCGCATCAAACGCCTTCGTTACTTCATCCGAAACTACCTTGTTTAACTCATCTCGAGTCATTCGTTCCGCGGTATCCGGGTTCCTTCCACTTGCCATCTACAATTAAACATTCGTGTCAAACATTTTTACATTCATCCTTCCCATCCTTTTATTAGTCAAACACCATTTTAATAATTCATTCTCGTGAGTCATAATTTCATCAAATCTTTCTCTATAAACATTCTAGTCTTGTTACTTATTTCATTCGTTCGCGTACATATCTTCCCATGCATTCATCATGTAAACATGATGGTTATCTAGAAACTCCTAGTTTCACAATTCATTGAAGTGTTTCTAGAGCTTAACGAACGTTAAATTGGAATTAGGAACCTTATTGTACTTAACAACAATTTTCAGCAATTTGATAAAAGGAGGACCCGTCGCCGACGGCATATAAGCCCGTCGCCGACGGGCTCGGGATAACCCCGTCGGTGAAATAATGCCGTCGGCAGTAAGTTAAGGCGTCGATGAGATTGCGTTAAATAGGTGCCGTCGGCGACGGGCTCTCATGCCGTCGCCGACGGGCTCTCTAATGCTAAAACGCTGATTCAACTAAATTTCATTCCCAGGTCCTTTCTTCCAGCCCGAGACGGTCCCGGGCAGTCCCGAACCCTCCAATAGCATCTCATAACGTCCCAACCCAGGTTGTACTTGCAATTCACCCATCACCCATTCCCGTTTCCATCTAAATGCATGACTCGAAATCCTTAAATTAAAGTTCACTTACTTGCGTGGCGCCTTGGAACGAACACACCTCCACCCGAGCTTTCGGTTTGAGTTCGAGCACGCTCGAATCTCTCAAACCTAGGCTCTGATACCAACTTGTAAGACCCAAACTTTAAATCAAAAATAACAAGCTTTCATTTGTTAAAGATTCTAAACGGGTCGAATAATTTATTAAGAAATTCTGCATTCAACCTTTTTACTACTAATGAGATTGCTACAAAAGAGTTTATAACCCAACATTTCATAGCCTATTAACAAAGTCTTTAACAACAAGTTCAACAACTAATAACTACCGGGTTAGATTACATACAAAAGACCCATTTTAACAAAACATTTAACCAAAGTTTAGACCATAACTAGAAGCTTTGCGGAAGCGTGCAACATAAGTGTGTTCGATCCAAGTAGCGCCATCCGTCAAATCGCTTTACCTACATTCAACCAACATGTTAGACTTTTCAATTGATTAATTCATACAACCATAAGTTACTAGCCACACTACAAGAAGACCTTTATTAAAAACCATCAATTAACACAACTTCTCAACATGGCACATCATTCCTTCTAACTTCTTTCACCATCTCCATGTCGTGTATTCGGCTTACGCCAAATTACCACAAGTATACGACTTCGGATATAGAATAATAACGTTTTACATCAATACATGCTAGTAATAGTTGTAAGCAAAGAACTTACCTTTGTCGTTGTTCGCTTGCGATCCGGAGCGACTCGAGCTTTCTTCTTTTATTCCTACAATCCCAAATCAACTTACTTTAAATCTCATGTCTTGTTTACATTCCTTTCTTAACATAATATGCATTAACGACTACAGTTTCTAATTTCTAGCAATGTAGCATCACCTAACATGAGATTCATTTTGTTCAAGCATTTTAACAAACACTTGGCGTGCGTACTACTAATCAAGCATAGTGTACAAGTAACATAAGCATAATTTAGCCATTTTATATCAATATCATCAAGATCATCAAACTCTAAGATTTTCCATGTGACATTCATTTTAAATCATTTCCAACTAACAATCCCATGTTATGAACATCATCATATATAACCATTATGCTAATTTACATAAAACTCTACATAATTCCTCTTAGCATTACACTTTCAAGTGGGTTTTCATATTGACTATGAATCTAGTTTATTTCAAGCATCAATTAGGTTCTAGATAATGTTCTTAATCCTCATTCATACTAATTCCACATAAGATTGTGAATTTCTTGAAAACCCTTTTCATACAAGATCATAAAATTACAAATTTCGACTTACCATGTGTTTAGAGTGCTTAGATGATCAAGAATTAGTGTTCATGCATGCAATCAGGCTTCGATTTCCTCCTCAATTTACTGATTTTGCTAATTTAGAGAGTTTCCCCTCTTTTCTTCTTGTTCCAATCGACCCACACACATAACAGTATGTGTGTGTGGGGTGTTTTTATGTTTTAATAAATTAACTTTCACTAATTACACATTCCACCCCTCATATTAGCATACTTATTTTTAAATGGCCAAAACTTGTTTTTAATTAGAATAAAATTCTAATTCACATTATCACTAAGTTCACATTCCTAGTCATTTCTTATAACATACCGTAGCAATGTACATAATTAAATTTTGGGGCGTTACAGATAGTTTGTTCTGAGAAGATTGTTCGTGTGCCGCTTTCGACAGGCGAGATCCTACAGGTTCAAGGTGAGAAACCTGCCGGTGGTCTCAAACTCATGTCTTGTTTTAAAGCTCGGAAGTATCTGCGGAAGAACTATGTGGCTTTCTTAGCACATGTTACAGCAGATAAAGGCAAGGGTAAGTCTATTTCAGATATTCCTGTCGTTCGGGATTATTCTGAAGTTTTCCCTGAAGAGTTACCTGGTCTACCTCCAGCACGCCAAGTCGAGTTCCGTATTGATCTCGTACCTGGTGCAAACCCTATTGCTAGAGCTCCATATCGTCTTGCACCATCTGAGATGCAAGAGTTGTCTAAGCAGCTTCAGGAGCTCTCTGACAAAGGTTTTATCCGTCCTAGCTTTTCACCCTGGGGTGCTCCCGTTCTTTTTGTCAAGAATAAGGATGGATCCTTTAGGATGTGTATCGATTATCGTGAGCTTAACCAGCTTACCATCAAGAATCGATATCCCCTACCACGCATAGACGACCTCTTTGATCAGTTACAAGGTGCTTCTTATTTTTCGAAGATTGATCTAAGTTCCGGATATCATCAACTTCGGGTGCATGAAGAAGACATTCCCAAGACAGCGTTCCGTACTCGTTATGGGCATTATGAATTCACAGTCATGCCATTCGGTTTGACTAATGCTCCTGCTGTTTTCATGGACTTAATGAATAGGGTCTGCAAACCTTATTTGGATCAGTTCGTCATTGTTTATATTGACGACATCTTGATTTACTCTAAGACGCAAGCTGATCACGAGCAACATCTTCGCCTTACTCTGGAACTCCTAAAGAAAGAGCAACTTTTCGCCAAATTCTCAAAGTGTGAATTCTGGCTCAAAGAGGTTCAATTCTTAGGACATATTATCAACGAACAAGGTATTCATGTAGATCCCTCCAAGATGAGTGCGATTAAGGATTGGGATACGCCTACTACTCCTACTGAGGTTCGTTCTTTTCTTGGTCTAGCGGGTTATTATCGCCGCTTCATAGAAAACTTCTCGAAGATTGCAGTTCCTCTAACTGCTCTAACTCAGAAGAAAATGCCCTTTTATTGGGGATACAAACAAGAGGAAGCTTTTCAAAACTTGAAGCAGAAGCTCTGCGACGCGCCTGTTCTAACTTTGCCTGAGGGCAATGATGATTTCGTCGTTTATTGCGATGCATCTAAACTGGGTCTTGGCTGTGTTCTTATGCAAAGGAACAAAGTCATAGCATATGCATCGAGGCAGTTGAAGATACATGAGAAGAACTACACCACTCATGATCTTGAGTTGGGTGCAGTTGTCTTCGCTCTTAAGATCTGGAGACACTATTTGTACGGTACGAAATGTGTGGTTTTCACGGACCACAAAAGTCTTCAGCATATCTTCAATCAGAAAGAACTCAACATGAGGCAACGACGTTGGGTTGAGCTTTTAAACGACTATGACTGCGAAATTCGCTACCATCCTGGTAAGGCGAATGTCGTAGCTGATGCATTGAGTCGTAAGGGACGTACTAAGCTTCACTGTGTACGTGTTCAATCTGTTATTCAAGCTCGATCCGATATCCAAGCACGCATTTCTCTGGCTCAACAATCTTGTGTTTCACAAGGTTTAATGGATAAGGAATTTCCCTATCACATAACGTCTGCTTTGGAACTGAAGGACAATGGATCGTATTACTTCATGGACCGTTTGTGGGTCCCAAGCCAGGATGACTTTCGTACCTTACTTATGGATGAAGCCCATAAGTCGCGTTATTCTATTCATCCGGGCTCAGATAAGATGTATAAGGATTTTCGTATTCACTATTGGTGGCCTGGTATGAAGAAAGACATTGCCTTATACGTATCAAAATGCCTTACTTGTCTTAAGGTTAAGGCTGAACATCAGCGTCCTTCTGGTTTATTGGAGCAACCAGAGATCCCAGTTTGGAAATGGGAAAACATTACTATGGATCTTGTTACTAAACTTCCGCGCACAAAGAAAGGTCATGATGCCATCTGGGTAGTTGTTGATCGTCTTACTAAGTCAGCGCATTTCTTGCCAATCCGTGAGGATTTTCCTGCTGACAGACTTGCTCAAATCTATGTGGATGAAATTGTAGCTAGACATGGTGTTCCTTTGAACATCATTTCTGACAGAGATGCTCGTTTCACTTCTCATTTTTGGAGAACCATGCAATCTGCTATGGGGACCCAACTTAATCTGAGCACAGCTTATCATCCGCAAACGGATGGTCAATCTGAAAGAACAATCCAGACTCTGGAGGATATGCTTAGAGCTTGTGTGATTGATTTTGGTGGTAGTTGGGATTCACATCTTAAGTTGATTGAATTCTCCTACAACAACAGTTATCACACCAGCATCAAAATGGCTCCTTTCGAGGCTCTCTATGGTCGAAAATGTCGTTCACCAGTCTGCTGGAATGAGATCGGCGAAGCTCAACTTACTGGACCTGCCCTCATTTTAGAAACTACTGACAAGATCAAGAAAGTTCGTGATAACCTTCAGGCAGCTAGAAGCCGTCAGAAGAGTTACGCGGACCCAAAACGCAAGGCCTTGGAATTTCAAGTCGGTGATCGAGTATTACTTAAGGTCTCACCTTGGAAAGGTGTGATCAGATTTGGAAAGAAAGGAAAACTTGCACCTAGATACGTTGGACCATTCAGGATCGTCGAAAGAATCAGAAAGGTAGCCTACAGACTTGAGTTACCTCCTAAACTTGGAAATGTTCATCCAACTTTTCACGTGTCCAATCTCAAGAGGTGTCTAGCTGATGAGAACCTCCACATACCGCTTGACGAAATTCGTGTTGGTAAAACACTGAAATTTGTTGAGAAGCCAGTGGAAATCATGGAACGTGAAGTCAAGTGGCTCAAACGTAAGCGCATTCCTTTGGTCAAAGTTCGTTGGGAAGCTAAACGTGGACCCGAGTTTACTTGGGAACGCGAAGATCAAATGAAGGCGAAATATACGCATCTTTTTCCACGAGTTTCCTCTAAATAAATTTCGGGACGAAATTTCCACAAGTAGGGGAGACTGTAACATCTGTGCTTGTAATCATTATGAACAGTTCTATTATCAATAAAACAATGTTATTTGATCCCAATGTTTGTTTGGTTGTGTTTTACATTTTTCATGTTTTGACTTTTATTCAATTTCAAACTCTATATCGCTTTCTGGAGAGTTATACGCAAACTGGTGCGTAAACGTAACCAGTTTAACGCGACAAATACTCCGGAACATCATCATATACTTAACATACCTTAAATAACCTTTACATAACATAGAAATAAGTTTTGAAGGCTTTGGTATGGCAAAAACAAGTTAATTCGCTTACAGGGACTAAACTTGACAAACTACGAAAGTATGCCAATTTGAACTGTAACAGACATTCTGGAACATGACCATAAGTTAAACACACCTTAAATATCCTTTACATAGCTTAGAAATAGGCTTTGAGGTGTTCGGTGTGCTAAAATAAACTTTTGGGTCATTCAGGGACTAAAAATGTCAAAAAAAAATGCACAAGTTTGCATTTTCGCGCATAACTTACGGTCTGAATACATCCGGACATTCAAAAATTTATGTAAGCACTAAAATATTTTAGTTTAGTGTTTGGCATGAGAAAAATCCATTCGTCACGCAATTTGGATCGTTTTTCACGCTTATGCGCATTCCGTCGTAATTAACCGAACAACGCGATTGTACGGCTAAACGAACCGACATCCGGCATATTTTTTAGCATGTTTCATGTTCCCTATACTTTAACATCCTTGTGAAGCTTAAAAATGGGCTTGACGGGTGTTAGAAGTGCCAAAACACGACGATACGCGCTCAGGAACCAAATCTGCAAAACTGCAAAAAAAAAAAAATATAAAAAAAAATAAATAAATAAAAAAATAAGTTAGCAGCCCCTAACACTTCCCAAAGGTCAAGTGCCACATGTTAATCTCCTATGGTGGCCAAAATTAGTTACCACAACATTTTGACAAGTGTACGGCCTAGATCGTGCCCCCTTTTCCAAGAAACGATCCTAACGGTTGTGGGTTTACTATAAATACCCAACCCATTTTCACTCATTCCTCACTAGAATCTGATCTAAAAGACTCTAAGTTGAAACCATTGTTTCATACCTGAGTTATTTGGATCTAGATTAGCATTCGGGGACCTTTCGTAAGTATTCTTTCGTTCTTTTATCGCTTTTGAGTCCGAAAGTCAAACTTTGTTTGACTTTCTGCATTGACCAGTTTATGGTCGATGCGAAGTTCGTTTGAACTTCATAACGTGAGCGTGATCACGATGGTTATAGTCCCTAGTGACTATACCTACTGATTACCACGTTATCTAGGCTCAGTGACGAGCCGTAGTTTCGGTCAGAATACGTATTCTTGCGTATTTTGTAACCAAACTACTTATGGGTATCAAAACCGTTTGTTTTGATACCAAACCTGTTTTCTAAACTTAGTTAAGCATGTTTTAGCACGCTTAGCTCGTCACTTTTAGTTTAGTGCTTATATAGGGTCGTAAGGTAAGCGATCTAAACAATCGCTTATACTTTCGAACCCGACCCATTTGGTCGATCTTTAGGATCCGACCAAACACGTTAGGTGACCATAATATATAGGGAATAACCTTCCAAGGTTATACCTTATGGTCACGACGTTTAGTTAGTTGTATGATAGGTAGTTTATATGCCTTAGGTAAATTACCAAAATACCCCTTTGATGCCAAAATTCATTTTAAACATATGTAACATAACTTTTGACATCTAAACTGATTTGACAACCATATTAGACATGTTAAGGCATATATTACTTATCATAGGACTAGTTAGGCGGTCCGAACGCGTTTCACGCGAACGACGCGTTAAAGTAGCATAAGCTTCCTAAACGGGTCGTAATGGGTCACAAGCCCTTAGGTTAGGTTTCATTTAGTATGTAGGCTTTATTAAACCATACTACATGAGTTCCCATACTCATTTGGTTTACGAGCCCTCATTCTATCCGATCTTCCGATTTAGGTCCGGTTTATTAATGTAGTTACCTATATTAGGTGCCGTTTGATATTCCGTGATCTCTAGCATTGCTTGGTGGTTATCTTAGGACTTCTGAGCAATCTCAAGTGAGTACATAGAACCCCTCTTTTACTGTTTTCCAAACGTTTTGGGGTGGAACACATGTGCCTACTTGTTACTTTCGTGCTTTCCTGTTTTCACATCATATACCTGCTATGTTTGTTAGTACATTATAGTACATGATTTCATTACATTTCATGCTATGTATGTCCATTGTGTGCATACTTAGTACATTGTTTTACATTACATTTCTGCTATGTATGTTAACTGATAGCATGCTAGCACATTGATTTACATGACTTTTCTGCTTAGTATGTTAACTTAGCATACTTAGTACATTGTTTTCATATAACATGTTCACTTTTGCTATGACATTTAGTTTGCACAAACGAGACTATTATACGTTCATTAACATTAGCTACGCCGCTCGGTAGTAAGTACTGGTACCATAGGACTTGACAAATCCCATTCCTGACATCCCGGGTTTGTTTGGATGTAAGGAATGACTGAATCCGAAAACATTACTTTTGATAACCTTGAATGAAAGGGTTGTCCGACTGTCTCAAGGCTTGAATGTATGCATTAACTTACCACATAAATGTTTGTATCAATGTAACATGCATTACTTTACAAAACATAACTTTTTGATATATTCAAATTACTTTGTTTTGTACATTTCTACATTTGGACTATTTGACAATACTTTACTTACAAGACATAACATTTGTTACACATTACTTGACTACTCTTGGACTTATAAACATTTGACATGGCTTATACAAGGACTTTTGACTATTGGTTTAAACATAGACTTTATACATTGGTGGTTTGTTTAAGTGATTTAAGTAACGAGGCATGTGTAATATGATTCAAGCATGGTGGATACGCCGCTAGTACTTCCTATATATAAGTGTTTGTATGGTATTACATATTGTAGCGTTATTTAAATCATTTCAATTTGGACATATGACATTTTATACAAATAACATACTTTTCACAAGACATTGTTTTACAAAACAACTTATCTTATACAAACTCATTTTACTTGGTTATTTATTTAACTATACTTTATGATCTTACTTATACATATCATCTGATATTATCGTTTTTCAAATGATTTACAAGACAAAACAATTTACAAGGTTCATGACTAAACATTTTCTTAAACTTAAGTCATGAATCCTATTTTTACAAACCTATGTATCTCACAGGCATTTTTATGCTGACGTTCCTATTTTCACATGTGTTTTCAGGAGCTTTTCCATAGGATGTTGATCAGGACACTAGGGCGGACCTGTGCCTTAGAGACTAAAAACGATGATAGACTTTGTTTAATTATGTTATAAACTCTGTATTTCCTGTGTTAAGACAATGTAACTCTTGTTTTATAAATAAAATACAACTTTGTTTGCCATGGATTTGAAACAATTAATTCTGTTACAACACTCCCCGACGTTTTCCGCCACGTCTTGTATGCTATACGTGGTCGGGGTGTGACACACAGTGCTTCCTTGACAGACTTTGGTTCAATTATGCTTAAGAATCTAGCATAAAGACATTCATGAGCTGTAGCAGATCTTGTCTTAACACCTACTTCAGGGTCACCAATGATGTCAGCTAGTGAGTATCCCCTGATCCATCTCAAGTTGTTATGTGAACTTGTACTTCCTGATGGATTTGAAGCTTCCCCCTGATCTGTGACCTCAGTGTTGTCAAGAGGATCAGAATTCTGTTGTTCAATTTCAATTTCTGTTGAGATTCCATAATTCTGATCATTTTGCTCATTTTCTGATGGAGATTCCAGATCATCTGCAGGGTTAGTACATGACATATATTTGTTTGATATGTTTAGCATATGGTCATGTTTTAAAAGTTCTTTAGTTAACTTGTTAAGAAGATCTACAAAATTTTCAGGTTGTTTTGACAAACTTATATCTTGTAAAATTTCATCAGAAATTTTGGTTTCTGATGAATCATCAAAAGACACATATAAGCTTTCTCTTATTGTCCTTGTGTTTAAAAAGAAATATTCTATAAGCTTTGGAGGACAATGAGTAACCAAGGAAAATTATTTTTTCTTCTTTTTTGTCAAACTTTTCCAGACTATCAAAATCATTAAAGACAAAACAATTACAACCAAAGGTGTGTAAATATTTGATGTTGGGGATCCTTTGGTTGATAATGTTATATGGAGTTTTCTGATGTCTCTTGTTAATGATAGACCTGTTTTTGTAAAGCATGCATTTGATATAGCTTCAGCCCAAAAGTATGTGGGCAATCTGGCATAAGCAAGCATAGTTCTTACTGTTTCTACCAGAGTCCTATCTTCCTTTCTATAACTCCATTTTGTTGTGGAGTTCTTGGAGCAGAAAAGTCATGAGATATTCCTTTATTTACAAGGAAAGTCTCAAGTTTTGCATTCTTGAATTCTGTTCCATTATTAGATCTGATCCTTCTCACAGGTAATTTCAACAGATTTTCAGTTTTTCTGATTAAATTAATGATCAGATCTGGGGTTTCACTCTTTTTCCTTAGAAATTCAACCCAAGTGTACCTAGAATAGTCATCTATAATGACCAAAATGTATTTCTTTCCAGAAAAACTAGTTGTTTGTACAGGTCCACAAAGGTCCATGTGCAAAAGTTCCAAATTTCAGAAATTGAAGATTCAGAAACTATTTTATGTGAGCCTCTTTTTGATTTGCCAAGCTCACATGCTTCACATATCCTATCCTTTTTGGATGATATGTATAGTAAACCTTTTACCAGATTTTTGTTTTCTAGTTGGTTTAGAGTTTTGAAATTTAAGTGAGCAAGCCTTTTATGCCATAAACAACTATTTCCTTTATTTTCAGTAGAAAATAAGCATAACTGAGGATGCTCAATTTCTTCTCTGAAATCAAAGTAATAAATGGAGTTTCTAATCGTTTTCCCACTTAAATAAATTTTGTTGTCATCTAAACCAACTAGTAGACATTTTTCAGGTAAGAAAGTTACCTGGAAGCCTCTATCACAAAATTGTCCACAACTAAGTAGATTACATTTTAAACCTTCTACATAGGCAACCTTTTCAATGGTCAATGATCCATATTGTATGGTACCATATCCCATAGTTCTTCCCTTTACCCCATTTCCAAAATTTACATATTTACCCAGTTTCTCTTGATAGTTACTGAGTAAGCTCCTGTCCCCTGTCATGTGCTTGGAGCTTCCAGAATCGCAGTACAAGATCTACTGCACATGACGGTCCTGAAATGATGAGGTTAGAGAATTTTTGGTACCCAAACTTGTTTGGGTACTTTTTCTGATGAAAATGTGCTTGGGATTTCTTCATAAGAGGAAAAATTCTCATCAGAATTTCTGCTTAATGCTAAGCCATTAGTAGGGTGATTTTCTTTGGAGCGATGGTGTTGAATCAGCTTCAGGATTTAAACACACATATAATTTGTTTTGTCTAATTGTTTAGACAAAGGTGCTTGTGATGGAATGTTTTTCCTTTTTGAAATTTAGGATGAATTTTTGGTTTTTCAATCATTTTCAAGGTTCCATCCCTTTTCAAGCAGACTCAGGGTGACAAAAAATAGTTTATCAGAATTGCTAGATCTGCAAGAATCAACATCAGAATCTGATATTATTTTACCAAAATTGTTATCAGATGCTTTTACAAAGGTGGTGGGAGTCTTAATATTTGTTTTAACATATCCCAGCCCTTCACCTCTGTTCTTTGGTGTTGCCTAAATAAATTGTATAAATTCTTTTACTTACTGAAATCCTTTCACATTGATCTCATTGTCTTGAATTTTTTGTAAAGATTTTTTCTTTCTTGTTCATAGAATTCAATTTTTTCATCTTTTATAAGGATTTGATCAACTAGAGATTGGTTTTCAATTTTTGCCTTATTGAGCAATTTTTGCAGATCATCAGATTTTGTGCTTTCTGATGAGGTTTTATTTTGTAGAATCACAAAATCTTGTATAAGTTTGTTCAGTTGTTGTTCCAAATCAAGGTTTTCTGAACTTACTTTTTATTCTGACGAGTTGGAGCTTTCGCCAGAAGTTGTGGCCATTAAGCAGAAATTTGCCATTTCCTCCTCTTCTTCATCCAAAGAATCATTGGTTAGCCAGGTATCAGTACCTGCTATCAAGCTAACTTTCTGTTGCTTCTTTTTAGCTTCTTCAAGCTTCTTTTCATAGTAGGCTACATCCTTCAGCTTCTTGTTCTTATATTCGGAAGCATAGTGCCCCTTTTGTTTGCATCTGTAGCAAACAACTTCTGTCTTCCTTTTCTCTCTTGACTTTCCTTCCATCCTCCCCCTATCATTCTTTTGAAATTTACCACTACCACCTCTCAATCTTTGCTCAAATGTTTTTGTGTGCAAAGTAATATCCTCACAAAGGCGGAAAAATCTGATGAAGCATCAGAATTTTCTATGTTCTGGCAGTGAGAGGGTTGTGGATATGAAACTGGTATTCTTTGTGTGTTTGAAACAAGAGCTATAGGTCCCCCTTTGAGGTTTGAATTTTCATATATTTCCTCCTCTCTTGGGACAAGGAAGCTTTAAAGATCATGTTAGTTCATATTCCCTAATTTAAGGGTTGATGCCAAGGTCATTGTGAGACTTCGCCACTCTCTTGGTAGGGCATCTAAGAACTTGACATTCTTTTCATCATTTGATTTTTCAATACCAAATTTTTTAAGTTCATTTAAAAGTTTGGTGAACCTATTATATGTTTCTGAAAGGGTCTCATTTTGGAGACTTTTGAACCTTTCATAAAAGGGAACACAGTTAGTTTTCTTGTTTCTTTTCATTCTTTCTCCTCCTTCACATAGATTTTCCAGTTGATCCCATATTTCCTTAGCAGATGCACATGCATCTACTTGAGAAAATATGTTGTTTGGAAGTACCATCATCAGAAGTGATTTGGCCCTTTCATCAGCAGACACCAAACCCTTATTTTCTTAACTCCAGTGAATTTCACTTTTAGGAGCTAAGGAGGCAGGGATACTTGGTGTGTGCTCAGTTGCTGGAACTGCTGGTATTTCAGTAGTGGATACATGAGGACCTCTCATAATGGATGAAAACAAATACCAAGCCAATGAAATATTGTATTTCATACTTCGGATCTGTATAAATATGTGTATCTTTTGAACATATCAACTCTTGTTCGATTTCAAGCTCCAAATCGCTTTCTGGAAGGTTATACGCGCACTGATGCGTAAATATAACCAGTTTAATGCGAAAAATACTTCGGAACATCAACATATACTTAACATACCTTAAATAACCTTAAAATAACTTAGAAATAAGTTTTAAAGGCTTTGGTATGGCAAAAACAAGTTAATTCGGCTACAGGGACTAAATTTGACAAACTGCGAAAGTATGCCAATTTGAACTGTAACAGACATTCCGGAACATGACCATAAGTTAAACATACCATAAATATCTTTTACATAGCTTATAAATAGGCTTTGAGGGGTTCGGTGTGCTAAAATAAACTTTTGGGTCCTTCAGGGACTAAAAGTGTCAAAAAGTGCACAAGTTTGCACTTTTGCGCATAACTCACGTTCTGAATACATCCGGACATCCAAAAATTTATGTAAGCACTAAAATATTTTATTTTAGTGTTTGACATAAGAAAAATCCATTCGTTGCGTCATTTGGATCGTTTTTCGCGCTTATGCGCATTCCGTCGTAATTAAGCGAACATCGCGTTCGTACGACCAAACGGACCAACGTCCGACATATTTTTGAGCATGTTTCATGTCCACAATGTTTAGACATCATGTTAGGGCCTTAAAGTTGGCTTAACGGGCCTTAAACATGTCGAAAATGGCTTAAACACATAACAGGGACTGAAACTGTCATTTCAGCAAACTTTCTCCTGATCAGAGGACCCAGGTGGCCCGCGTAAAACCAGGGCTATCCTTTACGCGGCCCGCGTCAGCCTCTCAGACCAGATTCAATGTTTAAATAGGCTGTTAACAGCTGCATTACCCACAAAACCCACTTGCACATGGTAATTCTGATACTAGGGGCTGGTTTTGGATGTGCACATGGTATTACAATACCACGTGTGCAAGTGTATGGCCAAGATCAAAGCACGTTTCCTGATAAACGATCCTAACGGTGTTAGTATTCCTATAAATACACACCCCCATCACTTGTAAAACCCACAAGAATCCTGATTTGAGAAGCTCTAAGTTGAAACCTTTGTTTCATACCTGAGCTACTTGGATCGAGATTAGCATTCGGGGACCCTTTGTAAGTATTCCTTCATTCTTTTATTGCTTTTCGAGTCCGAAAGTCAAACTTTGTTTGACTTTCTGCGTTGACCAGTTTATGGTCAATGCGAAGTTCGTTTGAACTTCGCAACGTGATTGTAATCACGATGGTTATAGTCCCTCGTGACTATGCCTACTGATTACCATGTTGTCTAGGGTCGTAAGGGTAAGCGATCTAATAAATCGCTTATACCTTCGAACCCGACCCATTTGGTCGATCATTAGGATCCGACCAAATACATTAGGTGACCATAGTAGGTAGGGAATAACCTTCCGAGGTTATACCTTATGGTCACGACGTTTTAAGTAGTTGTATGATAGGTAGTTTATATGCCTTAGGTAAATTACCAAAATACCCCTTTGATGCCAAAATTCATTATAAACATATGTGACATAACTTTTGACATCTAAACTGATTTGGCGACAATATTAGGCATCTTAAGGCACATTCTACTTGTCATAGGACTAGTTAGGCGGTCCGAACGCGTTTCACGCGAACAACGCGTTAAAGTAGCATAAGCTACCTAAACGGGTCGTAATGGGTCGTAAGCACTTATGTTAGGTTTCATTTAGTATGTAGGCTTTGTTAAACCATATTACACGAGTCTCCATACTCGTTTGGTTTACGAACCCTCATTCTATCTGATCCTCCGATTTAGGTCCGGTTTATTAACATAGTTACCTATATTAGGTGCCGTTTGATATCCGTGATCTCTAGCATTGTTTGGTTGTTACTCAAGGACTTCTGAGCAATTTCAAGTGAGTACATAGACCCCTCTTTTACTGTTTTCCAAACTGTTTTGGGGTGAAACACATGTGCCTACTTGTTACATTCATGCTTTCCTGTTTTCACATCATATACTTGCTATGTTTATTAGAACATTTATAGTACATGATTTCAATACATTTTATGCTATGTATGCCCATTGTGTGCATACTTAGTACATCACTTTACAATACATTTCATGCTATGTACGCCCATTGTGTGCATACTTAGTACATCGCTTTACATTACACTTATGCTATGTATGTCCATTACGTGCATACTTAGTACATTGTTTTACATTACACTTATGCTATGTATGTCCATTACGTGCATACTTAGTACATTGTTTTACATTGCATTTCTGTTGAATATGCTCATCCAGTATATGAACACATTATACTACATTTTGAACCGTTGTAACCATTTGACTATGTGAACCGTCGCAACCCTTTGATTATATGAACCGTTTGTAACTATTGAACCATGTGAACCAGTTGTATCTGTTGACATGATTTACATTTGACAATAGACATTTGACTATACATAAACATTTCTACAATCGTTAAACATTTCATCTTGATGGTTTGGTTTGAGTAAGTGATTTGAGTAACGAGGCGTGTGTAATATGATACAAGCACGGTGGATACGCCGCTGGTACTTCCTATATATAAGTGTTTGTATGGTATCACATATTGTAGCGTTATTTGAATCATTTCAATTTGAGGCATATAACATTTTATACAAATAACATACTTTTCATAAGACATTGATTTACAAACAACTTATCTTATACAAACTCACTTTACATGGTTATTCATTTAACCATACATTATTCTCTTATTTATACATATCATCTGATCTTATCGTTTTTCAAATGATTTACAAGACAAAGCAAATTACAAGGTTCATGACTAAACATTTTCTCAAACATAAGTCATGAATTCTGTTTTCACAAAACCTATGTATCTCACAGGCATTTTTATGCTGACGTACCTATTTTCACATGTGTTTTCAGGAGATGATGCATAGGACTTATCAAGACATACTTAGGCGGACCTGTGCCTTAGTGACTTAAAACGAGACAAGAACTAGTTAATTTATGTTATGTACTCTTTGATTCTTGTTTAAAACAATGTAAACTTTCATGTTTGATTAATAAAACGAAACTTCAATTGCCATGGATTTGAAACAATTAATTCTGTTACAACACTCCCCGATGTTTCCGCCACGTTTTGTATGTTCTACGTGGTTGGGGTGTGACAGAAAAGTTGGTATCAGAGCCAATGGTTATAGGGGATTAGGTTATTAGTAATGCTTTGACCTAGACTATAACCTTCCTAGGCCCCTAACACAAGTTTTCTTGTGTTTAGTTTTAAAACAATACCGTCACTTATTCTTAGGTAACAACCACGATAAGAACACAAATTTCTATCCCGCTTTGAAAACTAATCATCTGTTCTAGGATGATTTATTATATGGTTTTGAACCCTTTAAGTTTTCAAAATCCTGTCAAAGTTGATCTAAATAATGTGAACACGTGCAAACTGGAAGGGTGGGTGCATGTACCCTGAGTTTTCTGTCTAAGGCTAGAGTGTTCATACAAATCCACATAATCGGACCAGTCACTCTTACCTGGGAACTCTTGGGGTGAGTGTCCACTTATAGGCGAGCATGTCTTCGCGATACATTATTTTTGACCTATTTACTTTGATTAATCACCGGGGTCGTTTGTTGCTTTGTAGTAACAAACAAATGACCACTATCCTTGATTTCATCAGATTTGTTCATCTCATTCTTGTCGTCTTATTCTCTCACTCGTTTCATTTCATGTTTCCTCTTTTAGAATGCCTCCTCGACGCGAAAACCAGATAGCGACTGCCGAACTGGCAGAAATCATTGCACAGCAAATGGCTGCTCAATTCCCAAACCTCTTTGCTCAATGGAACCAAGCCAACAACAACAACAATGGTCCATGCAATTTCAAGAGTTTTAACTCAGCTAAACCACTCAAGTTTAGTGGTTCTGAGGGAGCGACTGGGCTTCTTCAATGGTTCGAGAGCATTGAGAATACTTTCCGCCACATGCAGTGTCCTGACAATCGCAAGGTCGAGTTTTCTTCGAGTGTGTTCCAGAAGAGGGCCCTTACGTGGTGGAACGAGGTTATGAGAGATCGTGGTGCAGAAGTTGCTCTAGCACACACATGGGCTGAACTTAGGGCCCTTATGATGAAGGAATTCTGTCCTCGTCACGAGATCAGGGCCTTGGAAAGGGAATTCGACAATCTTGAGCAAGACAGCGGTGAGCATCGAGCCTACACAGACCGTTATGAGGAGTTAAGTCTGTTATGCCCAAACATGGTCACGCCTTTGGATAAGGCAATCGAAAAGTACATTGATGGCCTCCCTGACTCAATACAATACATTGTGACTGGTAGCAACCCTACTATAGTTAGACAGGCCATTGAGCTATCTGCAACCTTGACTGAATCAAAGATCAGGAAAGGTAAAATTTTCCGAAAAGGTGACAAGAAACCGGTCGAGGAATCGAACCCAATCGAGGAATCAAAGACCATGGATGAACAGACTGGATCCCCTAAGAAGTCAAAGAAGCGAAAGGCTTCTCAGAACTTCGCCATGGTTACTCACAATGATCAAGCCGTCCCCAACCAACCAGCTCAACCCCCTGCTAGGAAGCCGTACAATGGAACTGCACCCTTGTGTAACCAATGTAGCCTCCATCATCATGCCAATGTAAAGTGCCGCAAATGCCAAACTTGTGGACTTATAGGCCATACAGCAAGAGTCTGCCCAACTGCAGCTGCACCAAACCAAGCTGGCAACAACCCTGCTCAAGGTCGTTTTCTACTAGGTTCTTGCTTCAACTGTGGCGAGATGGGTCATTTCCGAAGAAATTGCCCAAAGCTTGCTAATGCAAATCCAGCACAGGGATGAGCATCTGACCGACAACATCGTGTAGAAATAATCACGTCTTATGTATTATTTTCTTTTGTTGTCATGGTCCATGAAACAGTTGTTATCATTGTTTATAAATAAATCTTTTATTTACATTGCAATGTAATTATGTGGTTGTATGTATAAACAACATATCTCCTACAATACCGACAATCAAGGAACCGTATTCCTTGAAGAACAGACTACCGCCAAACTTTCTTCCACTTTATGATCTCTTGCGTTTTCCACGAAAATCCTAAGTACCCGTTTCTTCCAAGAGAAACGAAGTACAAGGCGTAATCAATAACAAGTTAATAACAATTAATAACCAAGAAAACAATTATGTGATTAAGTGCTTATGTGTTCCCTTTTATGTTTTTGTGTGATCCAATTTATGTTATCCAAATCCTCGTAGAACCTTTCGTATCTTCATATGAGGGATTCGTAGTAGGATACCCAAAGGTACTACATAAAATCCTTAATGGACTACTACGTTGTAGTTAAGTCCCTTGGATTATAAAGTACTACTCCATAATTAGACCCCTTGAGTGGTCTAGTTAAACAGATTGATCCAAAAATCTGGTTAGGAACATCATGTGATGATATAGCTGAAAGGACTCCTTGGTGGCCTAATTAATAAGATCATCTGTCGATCAAATTAAAAGGACCCTATGGTAGTCTAGTCACCCCCATCACAGATTTGATTTTCCTCCCCTACACATTACAAGACAAACTGTGCGGACTGTGCAAGGAATTACGTAATTATGGATGCATACATAATTATGGAATTTAGTGCACAGAAACCACAGCGAGCTTAGTCATGTGCCTAGAAGTTAATTCTATTCATTTCCGTTTATGAGGAAGCACCCGTTGAAAATGGCTCCGTCAGTTCATTTTCGTTTCTGAAGATTGTCCGTTGAGGAAATGAATATCCGTTTGATTATCCTTTTCATTTCCATTTCTGATGAAGCACCCGTTGAAAATGACTCCGTCAGTTCATTTTTCGTTTCTGAAGATTGTCCGTTGAGGAAATGAATGTCCATTTGTCTATCATTTTCATTTCCATTTCTGATGAAGCACCCGTTGAAAATGACTCCGTCAGTTCATTTTTCGTTTCTGAAGATTGTCCGTTGAGGAAATGAATATCCGTTTGTTTCTCCTTTTCATTTCCATTTCTGATGAAGCACCCGTTGAAAATGACTCCGTCAGTTCATTTTTCGTTTCTGAAGATTGTCCGTTGAGGAAATGAATGTCCGTTTGTCTATCATTTTCATTTCCATTTCTGATGAAGCACCCGTTGAAAATGACTCCGTCAGTTCGTTTTTCGTTTCTGAAGATTGTCCGTTGAGGAAATGAATATCCGTTTGTTTCTCCTTTTCATTTCCATTTCTGATGAAGCACCCGTTGAAAATGACTCCGTAAGTTCATTTTACGTTTCTGAAGATTGTCCGTTGAGGAAATGAATCCCCGTTTGTTTATTCCTTCATTTCCGCTTCTGAAGAATACTCGTTGAGGAAAACGACTCCATCTGTTCATTTTCGTTCTGAAGAATGTCCGTTAAGGAAATGACAGGATTATGCCTTGCATATCTCTGTTGGTTATTTGACATAAAGTCACAGATAGACTCCTACGAATAAATTTCGGGACGAAATTTCCTAAAGTAGGGGAGACTATGACACCTGGGTCACTGCGACCATCAAAAAAATACCAAGCCAATGAAATATCGTATTTCATACTTGGGATCTGTATAAATATGTGTATCTTTTGCACATATCAACTCTTGTTCGATTTCAAGCTCTAAATCGCTTTCTGGAAGGTTATACGCGCACTGATGCGTAAATATAACCAGTTTAATGTGACAAATACTCCGGAACATCAACATATACTTAACATACCTTAAATAACCTTTACATAACTTAGAAATAAGTTTTAAAGGCTTTGGTATGGCAAAAACAAGTTAATTCGGCTACAGGGACTAAATTTGACAAACTGCGAAAGTATGCCAATTTGAACTGTAACAGACATTACGGAACATGATCATAAGTTAAACATACCATAAATATCCTTTACATAGCTTAGAAATAGGCTTTGAGGGGTTCGGTGTGCTAAAATAAACTTTTGGGTCATTCAGGGACTAAAAGTGTCAAAAAGTGCACAAGTTTGCACTTTTACGCATAACTCACGTTCTGAATACATCCGGACATCCAAAAATTTATGTAAGCACTAAAATATTTTATTTTAGTGTTTGGCATAAGAAAAATCCATTTGTTGCGTCATTTGGATCGTTTTTCGCGCTTATGCGCATTCCGTCGTAATTAAGCGAACATCGCGTTCGTACGACCAAACGAACCAACGTCCGACATATTTTTGAGCATGTTTCATGTCCACAATGTTTAGACATCATGTTAGGGCCTTAAAGTTGGCTTAACGGGCCTTAAACATGTCGAAAAATGGCTTAAACACATAACAGGGACTGAAACTGTCATTTCAGCAAACTTTCTCCTGATCAGAGGACCCAGGCGGCCCGCGTAAAACCAGGGCTATCCTTTACGCGGCCTGCGTCAGCCTCTCAGACCAGATTCGATGTTTAAACAGGCTGTCAACAGCTGCATTACCCACAAAACCCACTTGAACATGGTAATTCTGATACTAGGGGCTGGTTTTGGATGTGCACATGGTATTACAATACCATGTATGCAAGTGTATGGCCAAGATCAAAGCACGTTTCTCGATAAACGATCCTAACGGTGCTAGTATTCCTATAAATACCCACCCCCATCACTTGTAAAACCCACAAGAATCCTGATTTGAGAAGCTCTAAGTTAAAACCTTTGTTTCATACCTGAGCTACTTGGATCGAGATTAGCATTCGGAGACCCTTTGTAAGTATTCCTTCGTTCTTTTATTGCTTTTCGAGTCCGAAAGTCAAACTTTGTTTGACTTTCTGCGTTGACCAGTTTATGGTCAATGCGAAGTTCGTTTGAACTTCGCAACGTGATTGTAATCACGATGGTTATAGTCCCTTGTGACTATGCCTACTGATTACCACGTTGTCTAGGGTCGTAAGGGTAAGCGATCTAATAAATCGCTTATACCTTCGAACCCGACCCATTTGGTCGATCATTAGGATCTGACCAAATACATTAGGTGACCATAGTAGGTAGGGAATAACCTTCCGAGGTTATACCTTATGGTCACGACGTTTAAGTAGTTGTATGATAGGTAGTTTATATGCCTTAGGTAAATTACCAAAATACCCCTTTGATGCCAAAATTCATTATAAACATATGTGCCATAACTTTTGACATCTAAACTGATTTGGCGACAATATTAGGCATGTTAAGGCACATTCTACTTGTCATAGGACTAGTTAGGCGGTCTGAACGCGTTTCACGTGAACGACGCGTTAACGTAGCATAAGCTACCTAAACGGGTCGTAATGGGTCGTAAGCACTTATGTTAGGTTTCATTTAGTATGTAGGCTTTGTTAAACCATATTACACGAGTCTCCATACTCGTTTGGTTTACGAACCCTCATTCTATCCGATCCTCCGATTTAGGTCCGGTTTATTAACATAGTTACCTATATTAGGTGCCGTTTGATATCCGTGATCTCTAGCATTGTTTGGTTGTTACTCAAGGACTTCTGAGCAATTTCAAGTGAGTACATAGACCCCTCTTTTACTGTTTTCCAAACTGTTTTGGGGTGAAACACATGTGCCTACTTGTTACATTCATGCTTTCCTGTTTTCACATCATATACTTGCTATGTTTATTAGAACATTTATAGTACATGATTTCAATACATTTTATGCTATGTATGCCCATTGTGTGCATACTTAGTACATCACTTTACAATACATTTCATGCTATGTACGCCCATTGTGTGCATACTTAGTACATCGCTTTACATTACACTTATGCTATGTATGTCCATTACGTGCATACTTAGTACATTGTTTTACATTACACTTATGCTATGTATGTCCATTACGTGCATACTTAGTACATTGTTTTACAATGCATTTCTGTTGCATATGCTCATCCAGTATATGAACACATTATACTACATTTTGAACCGTTGTAACCATTTGACTATGTGAACCGTCGTAACCCTTTGATTATATGAACCGTTTGTAACTATTGAACCGTGTGAACCAGTTGTATCTGTTGACATGATTTACATTTGACAATAGAAATTTGACTATACATAAACATTTCTACAATTGTTAAACATTTCATCTTGATGGTTTGGTTTGAGTAACGAGGCGTGTGTAATATGATACAAGCACGATGGATACGCCGCTGGTACTTCCTATATATAAGTGTTTGTATGGTATCACATATTGTAGCGTTATTTGAATCATTTCAATTTGAGACATATAACATTTTATACAAATAACATACTTTTCATAAGACATTGATTTACAAACAACTTATCTTATACAAACTCATTTTACATGGTTATTCATTTAACCATACATTATTCTCTTATTTATACATATCATCTGATCTTATCGTTTTTCAAATGATTTACAAGACAAAGCAAATTACAAGGTTCATGACTAAACATTTTCTCAAACATAAGTCATGAATTCTGTTTTCACAAAACCTATGTATCTCACAGGCATTTTTATGCTGACGTACCTATTTTCACATGTGTTTTCTGGAGATGATGCATAGGACTTATCAAGACATACTTAGGCGGACCTGTGCCTTAGTGACTTAAAACGAGACAAGAACTAGTTAATTTATGTTATGTACTCTTTGATTCTTGTTTAAAACAATGTAAACTTTCATGTTTGATTAATAAAACGAAACTTCAATTGCCATGGATTTGAAACAATTAATTCTGTTACAACACTCCCCGATGTTTCCGCCACGTTTTGTATGTTCTACGTGGTCGGGGTGTGACATCGATCATGTCCATTTAGAAAATTGATCATCCTAATTTTCCATTGAGGGTATTCTTCTCTGACCAAAGTCAGAGGTTTTGACATAGACCCAATATTAAAAGCATTATTCCAGGTTTGAAAGTTTGCCCTATTTAGTTTAAGTGATGAATAAACATTTGTTTGTTCATCACTTGCTCTGCACAAAGTGACTTTTTGGCACATTCATTGAATTGGTTATTGCCAACTTGTTACTTTTTGGGTTCGTGTCAAGGCTTATCTCTAAGACAAGTTGGTCCACCAGAATTCCTGTTGACCAACTTACCAGAATTCTGTTGATAGATACCAGATTTATCATCAGACTCTATTAGAATGGTCTTGCCTGATTGTCTTCTTGTCTTGATCTTTTCCTGATGCTTAGTTGGAGATGTATCTTTCATTTCTTCTTGTCACGTTATCATGTAGGCACCTTTTTAGTGATATTCCTTGACTGTATTTTCAACTTATGATCAGGTTCATCATCTTTTTTTTCAATGCTTATATTTAAAGTTTCCTAACAAAAGTGTTATTATCTTGACATTAGAATAACCAATCTATGGTTATTTGATCCCGTTTATAATTGGGACAAAAATAACTCTTGAAAACGACTTAGTTTGTGAGTGTTTTAGAATATATATACATTTATGTATATAATCAAATATATGTATATATATATATGTATATATATATCTATATAGATATATACACGAAGTCGTGTTAGTCGTCACGAATAGAAGGCGCAGATGAAATAGTAGTACGACTCTTCGTAGCTTTCGTAAGACGTAAATACATAATATATATACTTAGGGTTTCTAGGGAGAGAGTGTGAGAGATGTCGGCTGAAGTATTTGAGGGAAATGAGGGTTTTTTAGTTGTAAATGATATTTATACTTAGGGTTTCTAGTGGGCTTGGGCCCAAAGCCCATAAGCCCATCTCTTGTGTTTATAAGCGGCCCGATACATTTTCGTAGCCCGTTTTCGAACCCAATCGTCGTAAAATGTCGTAAAATAATATTTTAGAGTTGAAACGCTAAAAATTATGTCAGAAATTTATGATTTACGCGTTCGTTCGTCAGTTGCGTTAAAAGCGCGTAACTGTTTCATTTGTCGTTTCTAGTCCATTTTTCGATCCGATTTTGACTGCGGATATTAAAATTTTCTTACGAAGCTAAATATATCACAATATTTCAGTTTTGATGGTAATACACGAGTCCGATGCTTCTGTTTCGTTGTCGGTGCGTTCCTGCAATCGCGTTTTTCGCTCACGATTGCGCTTTGTGACATTCTAAAGCGTGTTATTTTCCGCAAAACCACATTCACATGTATAAGTTATACTTATAAACTTCGTACTTGTCGGCGGTGTCAGTATTTTGTCCAGTGTCAGTTTGTTACCGCTTAAAGCTCAGCAGATTTTCTGAAACTCACCATACGCGCACTGTAAAGTTAGATAGGCGTTCCTAGGCATTCCAATAGCCTAATTAAGTTAATTTGTGCCTTAAACACTATTTATTATTGCCATAAAAGTTTACTAATCATGTAATTAGAAGTCGTTAATTACCAGTTGTCACATTCTCCCCCTGTTATAGAAATTTTGTCCTCGAAATTTAGACTATGTTATCTCCTTAGAGTTGTGTCATTCGTAGGTAAGTCCGTATAATGCCAAAGTGAATGACAACTTGACTGAATCAAGACTTTTTCAAATTACATGAATGCAATGATATTTTGCATCAATAAGAACCCGTGTTCTAGAAATCAATGTCGAGTGAACGAAGCGTAGTGATACTATCACCAACGTGACCAAGTTTACGGGGGTCCAACAAAAGAAGAATTTTGACCAATAGAATTCCAAATGAACATTCACAATATGCAAATGAATTTTAGTAACAAGAAATATACTGCCAACGAAACCTTGCGTTGGGATTGTATAATTGAAACTCAGAATCAACAAGCTCAAATGAAGTAGGAACATGAAAGTGATTTGTCAACTTTTCAAACCAATAAATGAATAAATTCAGTGTGTTAACATTATTGAATCTCAAGGATACACCAAAATACAACAGATCCTGGTGTATCATCGTCTTAATACATAGTTGTATTAAGACCATTTAAATGATGAATTGAATGAAAAACATACGTAGTTTTGCATGAAACGATCGATCATGATTAGCCCAAGCTACAAGTTTATACTGATGCCACAAGGTGTCGTAGTGATTGAAATAATTCAATAATAGCGGTGATCGAACAAGTTCACTTTGTTTGAAATCAAATGGGGGCTCAATGAAGTAAATGTGAATGTTTGTTCCAAACAAATCCCATAGGATTTCCAATTGATGAAGAAACAACTAAATAATGTTTTCGATCGAAGATGAAAAAGCAATGAATATTACAAAATGTTCGATCAATGCTGAAAGAACCGTTAAGAGGTACACCGCAATATAACATGAATTTTGTGTACCATTATCCGAACACACGATTTTATTAAGACGGCTTTAACATGATAAATCGACAAAGCGGATTTAATATAAATAGACAATTAAACAAATAATTAAATCCGCACATGATGTGTGCAAACGAGATTAGCGCAAGCTTCAAATTTGTGAAAATGCCACCACAAAGTGACCGTGATCACAGAAACGATTCAATGAAGTCAAAGACCAAAAAAAGCCTATTATGGTTTGAAACAAATGAAATGCTTGTTGGGATTATGTTGAATATGATGACCTCAATCCATCATATGGAACCTTGAATTGAATATATATTAAGAGTAAGTTCAATCAATTAAACTTGGTTTAGACACATTCCAACAATGAATACATGTATCGACGAGAGAGAATTTCGACATGATTACCACGAAAAACCATGTATGTAACTTGCAAAGGTAAGGAGTTTCAGCGAGTTCGTTGACTCGATATCAAGGAGTCAACACTTTGCAATAATGCAGTTATCCAAATCACAATGCAAAACTCAAACATTGCGAAACAATATTGATGTTAGTTAGAAAAAAATTAGAATGAAGCCCCTGATGGTATTTACAAATCAAACTAACCACATGCGCAACAAACAAGGCATGCGTAACGTATGAATTTGACAAGAAATGAAACGAATGTGTGTTTGCTATCATGAAAGAAAACCTTCATGATGCAATGACCCTTAAGGGGAGCAGAGATACGAAAATCTACTCACTATATGCAAAATCGGAATTTCAATAAAAGAAATTTGAGTACTTTACCTGGAATTTCATGTGATGGCCGGTTGTTAGGTGACATTACCATGGAATGTCGAACAATGGTGCGATCACCATTAATGAAGTAGGGGGAATGCGAAGACATGTGACTTCCTTTACAGCGCCAATAATTGTGAGTCTCATCAGACTAAGTACCAATCGTTGTGAAATTTTGTTTTAACGTACCTCAGTGTGATTCGTGTCTTTTGCCGAATCACATGGCAAATTGCCGCACTTTGATCCATAATTCCCCCACTGACGGAATTAGCATCGTTGTTATCATGTCCAATCATGTTTTCCAAAGGCCTTGCCTCGAAAGTCGTATTTGGTGTACTCCGACAACCATTGATGTATAGTTCAAGTTTCATGGATATTCGCGCACTAGTGTTTCATTCCGCATTGGTTACCTGCTCGGGTGAATAAGATAGGATGGACAATAGAGATAATGGTTTTTACCTGAGTTAATAATCGCGATTCCTACATGAGGACCTTTAATGAATTTTGACATCAGTTTTCCAAAGGTCCTAAATGCATATTACCAAAACTCTCAAAGTTTTGCTTTCTGTGTGTAATTGTCTCGTGTACCGTGTGTCAAACACAACACTTGTGTATGTTTAAAACCAAAGTTGTTGACTCATTGTTTTCGGCAACGGTTGGAACCCATATTCGAGTCCTAGGCGTCCTGTATGTATTCAAAGTCTTAATAATCTAAGTCCCCAGAGAAAGTGAGGTTAGAGCCTAGGTATCTCTACAGAACCTAATTCGCTGAAACCTATAGCTCTGATACCAATCTGTCACACCGGCCAATATCAGAGTTGGTGTGATCCGAATGGTATCATCATTGCACATCGGATGTAGTTGAGCTAAGACTTCTAAACAGTTGAACGTCTGCTAAGTACTCGAATCCACATGGGTTCTCCTATTCCAACCATTCCATTGTTTTGAAAATGCAATCTGAGAAAGAACATGCGAGAAAAATCAACATAAAGTTGGCGAGTTCATAGTTTGTTTGTTTTGTTTCAAATGAATCTTAAAACATTTGAAAATCTTGCATTTGAAAAACGAGTTTGTGAGATCATAATATCCCAAAGCATTTGAAATGTCGTATCTATACATCGGTAATGAAATGTTTTCTGTTATGTTTGTAAACCGATACATGTAACTGTTGTGTTTGTAAACTGGTAATGAAATGTTTTCTGTCGTATTTGTAAATCGGTATTGAAATGTTTTCTGCTATAATTGTAAACCGATATTGAAAACATAGTATGTAGGATGCCTATGGAATCTAAGGATCAATTAGTGTGTAGCTAATACACTGACCTATGTGCCATAAGTAGGTAACCAAACCGAGACAACTTTGTCATCAATTGGGATCACAAAGCACTCCTAAGGGTATACCAACCAGGAGTGGAGCGCGCCTCAAACTCGATAGATCTATACCTTTTGCACCTTGGTCACTACGTGATTAATGGTTACTAATGCCATCATCCTACTTACGCACAGTGATCTTTCATCATCTAATCCCATAGCTACATACCAATCGTTAAAATATGTGTGTTATTAGGCCTAGCCATGTCCTTGGGCCTTGCCCTTGTCCTTGGGCCTAGCCCATATCATTCGTGTTATTGGGCCTAGCCTATGTCATTAATGTTATTGGGCCTAGCCCATGTCATAAAACTCATGCATGTTTCGAAAATATGCGTGTCGTTCGTAAAACTAGTATGTTTAGCATGAACTTTTCGTAAACCATTTGAGTTCCTTGAAATCCTGTTGTGAAATGGTTTAGAATTATGTGATTTTCGTTTATGGAAACATTATGTGCTTTTGCAAAACTTGCATGTCTTTCCACCCCCGAAAACATTTATAAAAATGTAAAACGGTAAAAAGTGGGGGTTATGAACTCACCTTGATGTCCTTATGCAAAGCTAGCTTAATGTGATTCCGTAATGTCGTTCCAAGAACGTGAACTTGCTAGCATGTAATCTACGACTTTCCTACCAAAGAATACTTATAAGTTTCTAAATAAAACAACATAGCTAAACTACGTGTCCGAGCTCTACCGAATCATCGACCATACGATTCTATGAAAGTGTTATTATCTTGACTTAGAATAACCAATCTATGGTTATTTGATTCCGTTTATAATCGGGATAAAACTAAGTCCCGAAAACGACTTAGTTTCTGAGTGTTTTAGAATATATATACATTTATGTATATAATCATATATATATATATACACACATACACACACAAAGTCGTGTTTGTCATTGCGAATAAAAGGCGCAGATGAAATAGTAGTACGACTCTTCGTAGCTTTCGTAAGACGTAAATACATAATACATAATACATAATACATAATATATATATATATATATATATATTTGAAATCTTATCATTTGAAATGAACATAAACGACCATATTCATGTTATAAAAAATATTCGGATTCTAGACGATTGAAATAAATATAAATAATTATATTTATTTTATATGATTTTCAAATACTAAACATTTGAAATATAAATTCCGAATTCCGACGTTTAAAATAAGTATACAAACTATATTTAGTTCGTAAAGAAGTTTAAAGTCGACGTTTGAAATAAATATAAACCGTTATATTTATTTTATAAAATGTATGAAGCCGATGTGTGAAATAAATATTCAAAATTACGATGTTTGAAATAAATATACACGTTATATTTATCTTATAAAAGTGCTCGGAATCTCGGCATTCAGAATAAATATAGACATTATATTTATTTGTAAAAGTGTTCGGAAGTATCGATGTTTGAAATAAATATAAGTAATTATATTTATTTTAAATAAATATCGGGCTTCGTTAACTAATAACGTCGTCAAAATAAATATGTCTTTATATTTATTCTATAAGAAACAATCGAATTTCAATAAGTGTCGTTTTTAGGATATTACTTTTCGTATTATGGGTTTTTTACGAAAAACGGACAGAGTTTCCTCTGTTTTTGATTAACCCGACAATAAAAGTTTGTCAATAAACATTCAAAACTCAACAATAGTTCAACAATTCAAGCAATATATATAAAATTTCCATCAATTACGCCAAAAATGAAAGCAAAATCACTAAATGCATAACATTAGTTAGTCGGGTTGAGCTCGGTTACACGTATTCTAATAATTTGGAAATAACGTAAAACTAACTCGCTTTGTTTAATGTTTATCGAGTCTTGTGGTGACCCATTTGACCGCCATTGACCGGGGTTTAACCAGTTGATTTTATTGACTTTCTGACCCGAATATCGAAACTGAACGGAGTGAGTCTAATGTTTACTAACGTTGGCCTGAAGCCAAGACTGAATCTAACCAAACTCATTCGTTTTTCTCGTAAGCTAAACCCAAAACCGCCCCTGCCGCCGTCGTCGGCCAGCACCACCACAGTCACCCGTCGTGTTCCCGAGTCGTACCACCACCTCCATTATTGCCGGTGCCACCCCACCACCATCACGTCATCAACCACCACTACTGCCGCCAGCACATCAACATCCTGCCTGGAATAACCAATCATCAACCGAAGAAAGTTGGAACTATAAGGAACTGAGAAAGAAAATAATATATAAAAAAAGACTATGGCTTACGGGGGGAAAGAAACAGTCGTCGGACCTCCACTGCCACCGCTGCTTCTGCCACCGTAGAAAGTGATCGGCTCCTCCCTTATTCTCCGTCTGTTCTCTCTCTCTCTCTTGTATCTCTCTCTCCCGTTCCCCTCTCTCTGCCTCGACGCCGTGCACCGCCACCAACCAGTGGTGGCCGACCGTTCACTGGATAAGAGAAATAGATTAGCCCGAGGGTGGAGAGGGAGGAAAGAGGTTTGATATGAAGACCCACTGCCATCTTTTTGCTGTCGGTCTTCGCCGGAATTACTCCGGCACCAACGTGCCGCCACCGGCGTGACAGGAGAGGGAGAGTGGAGGTGGGTGGCCGTGGTGTGGTGGTTGTATCCGGTATATGAACGCACCGCCGGCCGGAGTCGCTCCAGCGACCGAACTCATGAGAGAGAAGGGAGAGAGTGTGAGAGATGTCGGCTGAAACATTTGAGGGAAATGAGTTTTTTTTAGTTGTAAATTGATATTTATACTTAGGGTTTCTAGTGGGCTTGGGCCCAAATCCCACAAGCCCATCTCTTGTGTTTTTAAGCGACCCGATATGTTTTCGAAGCCCGTTTTCGAACTCGATCATCGTAAAATGTCGTAAAATAATATTTTAGAGTTGAAACCCTAAAAATTACGTTGGAAATTTATAATTCACGCATTCGTTCGTCGGTTGCGTCAAAATCGCGCAATTGCTTCATTTGTCATTTCTAGTCCGTTTTTCGATCCGATTTCGACTGCGGATATTAAAATTTTCTTACGAAGCTAAATATATCACAATACTTCATTTTTGAAGGTAATACACGGTTCGATGCTTCTGTTTCATTGTCGGTGCGTTCCTTCAGTCGTGTTTTTCGCTCACGTTTGCGCTTTGTGACATTCTAAAGCGTGTTATTTTCCGCAAAACCACATTCACATGTATAAGTTATACGTATAAACTTCGTATTTGTCGGCATTGTCAGTATTTTGTCTGGTTTCAGTTTGTTATTGCTTAATGCTCAACAAATTTCTCGAAAATCACCATACGCGCACCTGTAAAGTTCGATAGGCGTTCCTAGGCATTCCAATAGCCTAATTAAGTTAATCCGTGCCTTAAGCATTGTCACACCCCGACCGTGTAATACAACAAACCGCGGCGGAAACGTCGGGGAGTGTCGTAACAGAAACATTGTTTCACAACACATGGTAATTGATGTTTTATTTTATTCCATTTTTAAACACATTGTTTTGATACAATCAAATAAGTACAAAAATTGTCTTTCAAGTTTTAAGTCACTAAGGCCCGCGTCCATCGTATGTGTAGCAAACAATCAACAATCGTCACATCGTAGAACCTGAAACATATGTGAAAAACAGTCAGCATAAAAATGCCGGTGAGTATATAAGTTTTGTATGTCAAATTCATGGCTTTGAATCCATATTGCAATACCCCGTCTAACTACGAGAGTTGTCGAGTGTATACCTTGAAATCAAAAAGTGCTTGATATTGCAATATGTTTTATCAACTTTACAAGTTGATATATGTAAAATCAAAACCATTGTAGCCATGAATCTTGACTGAAAACATTTGTCTTTCTAAAACCAAGTAGCAAATTGTCTTGAAAGTAAACATTGTATGGTTTATATCTTTAAGTAAACATCGTTGCGTGACATCGTTTGAAAACATTCGTCTAACTGATCTAGATAACGCTACGACATGTAACGTGATAAAAGCACTTATATATAGGAAGTATCAGCGGCGTATCCACCATGCTTTTATCACATTACACACACCTCGTTACCTAATCACTTACCATAAACCAATCGTTCCAATCGTTCAAATCGTTCCAATCGTTCAAGTCGTCCGTGTTATAAACCATTGTTCAATCATCCGTGTTTTAATTGTGAAATACAACTTTTGGTCGTTCTTTAATGAATACATTCAAACCTGTGTGACTTGACTATACCACCCATGGAGTATCTTTAATAGGCCCTGAAAGACCTCTTTAACATCGACTAACAAACCACCAAAGGGTTTGTTAAAATAACAGGTTCTGTCATTACCCACATTACCCACCAAAAGGATAGTCCGATAACGGGATTTGTCAGATCCTATGGTACCATAACATACTACTGGTCAGCTTGATCATAGTTAATGAATGTCATTTTTTGTCTTTCGACTAACGTCCCAACAAGTTCGTTCACATTATTGAAATCACCGTGTTTTATATAAACCATAATCATTGTTTTGTAAACATGAAAAACATTTAGCACATATGAGTCACCCCAAAACAATTGAAAGCATAAAAAAGGGGAGCTATGTACTCACTTAAGATTGCAAGTATCCCTGTTTAAGTGAACTAACAAAGCTCGGGAAACCAAGGAATCAAGTGGCACCTAGTATGGAATCACTATGTTAACAATCGAGACCTAAATCGGGAGATCGGGTAGAATGAGGTCTCGTAAACCAAATGAGTGTTGGAACTTATATGATATTGTTTAAACAATCCTACATTCTGATTTGATACCTATCTTAAGTGCTTTTGACCCGTTAAGGCAGTTTATGCTACTTTAACGCGTCATTTGCGCAATCGCGTGTTCAGATAGTCTAACTAGCCTTATGACAAGTATTATATGCCCTAACATGTTTATTAATGTTGCATAATCAGTTTAAGTGTCAAAATTTAAGTTACATATGCTTAAATTCAAATTATGCGTGAAAAGGGCATTTTGGTAATTTTCCTAAGGCATATAAACTACGTATCATACAACTAATCAAATAAAGTGACCATAAGGTATAACCTCGAAAGGTTATTCCCTATACAACTATGGTCACAAAATATTTTTTATCGGATCCTAATGATCGACCAAACGGGTCGGGTTCGAATTGTTGGATTCTATATGCCCAAGACACATATTAAATTGATGAGGCTAGTATGTAATATCCAAGTCGAGTCATACCCAATAACAAGCTAGAAAAACACTTATAATATTTATTTATGATATGATCAAACAAATAAATATTAACACTTATAATATTTGGAAATTGGTTTTCTAAATAATTGCACTTGAGAAACTAATAAATTATATGGATAATTTATTTTTCAGAGAATATTTTATTGTGTTATTTAATGGGTTAAATAACATTTTAAAATGTTATGATGTGTTGCATAAGTCTTGTAACATATTGTGTTATATTTATAAAAGTTTATAAATAAATACAAGACTAAATTTAAAATGAAAATTTGAAATTTATGGTGGGAAAAGCCTTTAATGGCCAGCCCATTTATGGATTCCCAAGGTAGGTTTCCACCACTTAAAATGCATGCAATACATCTCTTCCAAGACACATTAAATGCTGATTCTCTCTCTTACTTTCTCTTACTTAATTAAAGTTGCAAAGCTCCATAACTCTCTCTAACACAATTTTCGGCCAAGAGAAGGTTTACAAGGGTTTTTCAAGTTTGAATTTTCAATTGCAAGACTTGATTTCATTCTCTCAAAATTTCGGCCAACTTAATGGTGGTTCAAGAGAGTTTTTCAAGTTCGATTCAAGTGTTCAAATCCTAGCAAACTTAAAGTGTTTTGTTGGAAGGCTTGGGGTATACAAGCTTGAGGTCTTCTACACTTGAAGGCAACCATTCAAGAAGCATCATCCTTTTCTTTTCTTTTACTCCAAGAAGGTAGTATTCTAAACACCTTATGGTTGTGTTTTAATTTTGATAGCATGCATGTTCATATATGGATCCGGGTATTGGGTTTTACATATAAAATGAGTTTTATATCTTGTAATTAACATGTTTTAAATAATCTTTCCGTTGCGTTTTTATTTTATAAGGATAAAATAACTTTAATAAACATGTGAAAAACCCAACAATGGCATCTAGAGCCGCTTATATGAGTGCATGCTTCATAGGATATGAAATTTTCGGGTTTGGTTAAACCCTATGGCCGAAATCTTTCATCTTGGTTTTCCTTTTTCTCAAGATATTAATTTTACATGCATAAAAGTATCTTGAAAAATTATGTCATTTGGATGATTTGTTTTGTTTGGACAAAAACCCACATTTTTAGGTTTTTTCATTCTTGACCGAAAATGTTGGTTGTAAAAAGGAAACAATTTTTGCTTCTTGAATATTTTATATATATGTGGATATATATTTTGGTGTTCATAACCTAGCCATGACCTTGTGTGAATATGTTGAATGTTTGTGTTTGTGATTTATATTTAATTATTTCAAAGGGTTGTAATAATTATTATCTTTGTTCTTCCATTTGTAAAAATTATGTAATTTCTTTATTTTCATTTGGGATGTAAATAAATAGATTAGGTGCATTTTATTTTACTAGAAAAATGTATTAGGATACCTTTTGTAAAAGAAGATGCACAAAAAAATGCGGTTTTGGTTTTGGCTAATTTCGGGCCTAAAGGACTTCATAGTTCTTAACGGGATTTTAGCCCGATAACCAAAACACATTCTTGAAGTCCAAAGTAGTTTGGAGCTGAATATAAAAGACATTTGGAAGCTCAAAGAAAGTAGAGAAATCACAACACAAGAAGAAGACTTGAAGCATTTGGATGCGGGATCAAGTGGGAGTTCAACGACACATTATTTGTGTCAATATTCACCCTTAGGAAGGACCTTTTGGCACACTTGTTTCGGCTAACAAGTTTTGTCCAAAATAGTTGGCTATGGTTATGCACCTATTAATATGTGTGTTGTGCTTGTGTGGTTGTTTATTTATATTGTTTTGATGATATTTGGATATGCATGCTTAACAAACTAATAATCAACAACAAGCTTAAAATTGGTTCTTAACAAAATCATTAAAATGGTTAATAAAAGGTTTTATTAAAGATTAAGGATTTTATAATAAAATGATTTTTATTAAAAAGAACCTTGAAAATTTGTTTTCACAAAAGTACCAAGGATTTGAATGCATGCAAATGTATGGTACATAAGTTTTCTAAACTAGAATTTTGAAAAACTCAAAATCCCTTTTATAAAACAAGTGAAACACCATCCTTTTATACAACACTAGAATCACTTGGGAACTCTTATTGTGGGATAAAGGTCACCTAACCACATTTGAGGGAACTTGTATATTCGAGGTGGGTTTACCATGTTTGTGGGATAAAGATCACCTAACCACTTATGTGTAAAACTCACACGTGTGTGTAAGTTGGACGACTTGATTTGGAAACCATGAACTTAGGGTCACCGAAGCATGGGGAACAAAAGGTGTTGATGTGATTAAACATGCCAACTAAACATAAAGATGTTTAACCGATCCTATATGGCTAGAAGTTGCAAAGGGTTGTAATTGTTAAACGTTGACTACCTTGTTAATTTAAATAGAGGGATAAAGGTCACCTAACCAATATTTAAATATAACGTTGGATTCTAGATTTTAATTAGTAATTGTCATTAAGACACAAAAGGGTATTAATGATTAAAATATAATAATATCGAAAATACTAAAATTGAACCTTGTTAAATTTTGTAGATGGCCGCTAACAATATTACCCAAACCGTCCGTAACCTATCACTAAATACAATCCTTGAAAAGGATCGTCTCAATTAAAACACTTTATGGATTAATATCGAAACTTAAGAATCGTTCTCAAGTAAGAAAATATATCCTATGTGTTGAATGATCCTAATCCCGATGAACATCTTATGGAAGATAAGGATGCCTATAACGATTGGATTAAGTATATCGAGGATACTATGCAAGCCTCTTGCCTCATGTTAAGAATTAAGAATCCCAAGATTCAAAAGGATTTTGAACATCATGAGCATACGACATGATTACCAAATTGAAGGAAATGTTCCTACAATATGCAAGGGTAGAACGCTTCGGGCGCTTCATACATGTCAAATGGAGGAAACTCAATCGGTCTCATCTTATGTCTTTAAGATGAGAAGCCACATTGATCGCCTCGAAAGGCTCAATATGGATAAAAGGGCTTTATCCATTCTAACGGTCAATGAGGGTGGCAACAAGAAAGGGCATCACCCGACACCAAAGCAAATGTTGCAAATGGAAACGGGCACATCAAAGGGAAAAGAAAAAGAAAGGCTAAAGCGGAACCACCGAAACCAAAAGAAAAGAAGGCAAAGGTTGCCACGAACGATCCATACCTTGAGTATGGTGAGATAGGACACTAGAAAAGAATTGTCCAACCTATCTCAAGGAGTTGAAAACAAAAGGGATGCGGGGCAGACCTCAGGTATAATCATTATGATACATATTGACCTTAATGTTATATCTTCAAACACATGGGTATTAGATACCGGATGTGGAACTCATGTTTGCAATTTGTTGCAAAAGGTTCAAAAGAAATAAGCATTACAAAAGGGAGACATTAGTCTCTTCATGGGCAATGGAATGAAAGTTCAAGTTGAAGCCCTAGAAGACTATGTTTTGAAACTTCCAAATGGTTTGGAAATTGTTTTAAAAATGTTTTGAATGCTCCTAATTTGACTAGGTACATTATTCAAGGTTCCCTTATAAAACAATATGGTTTTGTTTTAAAGTTTGTAAACAATGACATTTATATTTTGATGAATGACATGTTTTACTTTAAAGCTAAGCTTTCAAATGGTATTTATGAATTGGTTCATAATAATACATCATTTGATAGTTAAATGTACCAAGCAATCACCAAGAAACTCAAAATGGATTTGAGTGAGACCTATCTTTGGCATTATCGCCTTGGTCATATAAACAGAATCGCATGTAAACACTTCGAAAGAATGGTCTTTTGGAGACAAATGAAGTTGGTTCATTTGATACATGTGAATCTTGTTTACAAGGAAAAATGACTATGAAACCCTTTAGTGGGAAAGTGCAAAAGATTTATTAGGTATCATATATTCAGATGTATGTGATCCTTTTAAGCCAATGATTTGGAATGGTGAGAGATACTTCATTACTTTTACCAACAACTATAGTAGTTATGGTTATGTGTACTTGCTAAGACACAAAGTTGAAGTTTTGAAATGTTCAAAGCCTTCAAAATGTGAAGTACAAAATCAACTCAATCAAAGTTCTTCGTTCCGATAGAGGAGGAATCGAACTCTGTTTAGATATGGTTCGATCTATGATGGCTAGGAGCGCATTATCTCTATCATTTTGGGGTTACGCTTTGCTTTCCACGGCCCGTATGGCCCAAACCAAGAAAGTGGATAAGACAACCTTTTGAAATATGATATGGAAGGGCTCCATCATTATCATATTTAAAGGTATGGGTTGTGAAGCTTATGTGAAGCAATACACCCCAAACAAATTAGAAGTACGATCCACTAAGTGTATCTTTGTAGGATATCCTAAATATGAATTAGGATATTAATTCTACGATCCAACAGAGCAAAAAGTATTTGTTGCTCGAAAGGCTGAGTTCTTGGAAGCTAAGTTCCTTGTGGAAGGAATTAGTAGAACAGTGGAAGTTGATGAGGATCAAGAACCACAAGCCGATACACATTTGGTTAAAACTAGCACTCAACACGAGGTTGTTGAAAACGATCAAGATATCTGGTAGAATTAGTCCCACCTAAAAGATATGGATTTTCTTGGATGGATGCAACGTGGTAGATTCGGGTGAACCTACCACATACCATGATGCAATGTCAAAATCTGATTATGACAAATGGCTTGAAGCCATGAACGTAGAGATGCAATCCATGTATAACAACCAAGTATGGGAATTGGTTATGCAACCTCTTAACTCCAAAGTGGTTGGAAATAAGTGGGTTTTTGTGACACCTGTGCCTCTGTGACCATCAAACAAATACCAAACCAATGAAATATTGTATTTCATACTTGGGATTTGTATAAATATGTTTATCTTTTGCACATATCAATTCTAGTTCGATTTCAAGCTTTAAATCGCTTTTAGGAAGGTTATACGCGCACTGATGCGTAAATATAACCAGTTTAATGCAACAAACACTTTGGAATAGTGAAATAGGCTTAATATACCTTAAATAACCTTTACAACACTTAGAAATAAGTTTTGGAGGGTTTGGTGTGGCGAAATCAAGTTTATTCGCTTACAGGGACTAATTTCGACAAACTGCGAAAGTATGCCGATTTGTACTATAACAAACATTCCGGAACATGAACATAAGTTAAACATACCCTAAATATCCTTTACATAGCTTAGAAATAGGCTTTGAGGGGTTCGGTGTGCTAAAATAAACTTTTTGGTCATTCAGGGACTAAAAGCGTCAAAAAGTGCATAAGTTTGCATTTTCGCGCATATCTTACGTTCTGAATACATCCGGACATCCAAAACTTTATGAAATCATTAAAATATTTTATTTTAGTGATTGGCATGATAAAATTCCATTCGTCGCGTAATTTGGATCGTTTTTCGCATTCGTTCGTGTTTCGTCGTAATTAACCGAACAACGCAACC
This sequence comes from Helianthus tuberosus, assembly GCA_030545235.1. Classification (NCBI taxonomy): domain Eukaryota; kingdom Viridiplantae; phylum Streptophyta; class Magnoliopsida; order Asterales; family Asteraceae; genus Helianthus; species Helianthus tuberosus. The sequence goes on along the minus strand of CM060408.1, from coordinate 133,705,012 downwards.
GTACGACCAAACGAACCGACATCCAAGATAGTTTTGAGCATGTTTCATGTTCCCTATACTTTAACTTCATTTTAGAGCCTTGAAATGGGATTAACGGGGCTTAAACGTGTCAAAAATGCATCAAAAACCATGTTTTGCACATTCAGGGACCAAAATTGACAATCTGCCATAGTTATCTTAGGAAGGGACCAAAATAAAAAATCTAAATTCCAGCTTGTTCCAGCTGTTCCCCTCATTTGCACAAGGTTTTAATGAAACTAGGGGCTCCCATGGTTTCACAAAACCATGGGCACATGTGTACGGATGAGATCGAAGCTCGTTTTACGATGAACGATCTTAACGATTGTGCAAAAACTATAAATACCCCATCCATCTCATTGTTGCAACTCACATTTGATCTGATATTTCTCTAAGTTGAGGTGCTTTCACTTTATACCTGAGAATAATCGGGTCAAACTTCCGTTCTTGGACCTTTTGTAAGTCCTCTTTCGTTCTTTTTCGCGTGAAAGTCAAACTGTGTTTAACTTTCTGCTTTGACCAGCTTATGGTCAACATGAAGTTCGCTTGAACTTCATAACATGAGCGTAATCACGATGGTTTTAGTCTCTTGTGACTATACCTACTGATTACCACGTTATCTAGGCATAGTGGCGAGTCGTAGTTTCGGCCAAAATGCGTATTCTTGCGTATTTTGTAACCAAATTACTTTTGGGTATCAAAACCGTTTGTTTTGATACCAAACCTGTTTTCAAACCTTGTTAAGCATGTTTTAACATGTTTAGCTCGTCACTTTAGGTTTAGTGCTTATGTAGGGTCGTAAGGTAAGCGGTCTAAACAACCGCTTATACTTTCGAACCCGACCCGTTTGGTCGATCTTTAGGATCTGACCAAACACATTAGGTGACCATAGTTGCATAGGGAATAACCTTACGAGGTTATACCTTATGGTCACGTCGTTTAAGTAGTTTTATGATAGGTAGTTTATATGCCTTAGGTAAATGACCAAAATGCCCTTTTTACGCCAAAATTCATTTTAAGCATATGTAACATAATTTTTGATATCTAAACTGATTTGGAAACAATATTAGACATGTTAAGGCATATTTTACTTATCATAGGACTAGTTAGGTGTGACAACTGGCACAAAACCGGTAATTTCCATATAATTTAATTAATACTTAATGACTACAATTATGTGCTTAAATGTTAACATTATCTGATTATATGCTATACATGTGAATTCATGCACGTTTTATACTACAAGAAATTGCTTTATTAATGATAGCGTTGCGTCAGAAATACTAGTAAACTCACCGGTAAGACACATTGTGTCAACAATTCTGCAGAAAGCAGTCAGACAATAGAATTGGGGCCTAGGTGTAGGTCCAACGTCAAAAATACATTAAAACCCAAGAGTATATACAAGGGTTAACATATAGACGTTCCGGAACCTAGAATATGCACTAAAAAGCACCCGAAACGCACTTTAAGTGCAGAATTTTACAGAATTCAGCTATAATCAGCTTTATAACCTAAAAATATTATGCAGAATCCATGTTTTATTATCCAGAATACCCTCCTAAGTGTTGGGAATTGAAAGGGTTACAAAAGGATGCTTAAAGGACACTAAACGGTACAATTTAGCACTTTAACGAACCGGTATTTAACCGAACAACCGGACATTACCCGAAACATCAAAATATTACTAGAAGCATTGTTTTAATGTTTCTGAACTAGTTATGGTCCCCGAACACCATAACACCCCTTATAACAAGATAACACATCAAGTCCCTAAAAATTACACATGAAAGCTAACTTATTAAAGATTGGAAATTACACTTTACCCCCCCCCCCCATTCTTGTCTACGGTTACAAGGGGGTGACCCCACCAAATATTTTCCAAATCCTACAATATCCCATTAGATCTATTTTGATATTACTTGGATTCTATATGATTTGGTAGAGATCTTGAAAGATATGAAATACTTATAAGTAGTACACTAAAGCTCCATCTTCACAAACACCACCACTCTCAAACTCTCTCTCTCCCTCTCGGCCCTAGAAGGTGCCGCCCCCACCACCACCTTGCCACCACCATCCATCTAATTTCAAGCTAAATTCAAGTGCAAGAAGGTGATTCATGGAGCTTGGTGCTTGAAGAACTTGAAGAACCTTCCTCCTTAGCTTTCATCCACCATTTTTCATCATCTTTTTCTAGTGATCTTCCCTAGCCTTGTTGCTAGTGGTGAGCCCTCATGATCTCTTATTTCTTCATATCTTGATAGTTAAAAGATGATGCATATTGTTAAACACAAGAACACTAAAGAACATGATCATGATACTTTAACATAAGCTTAAAAATATAAGAATACATGTTGAATATGTTGATTTGCTTCTTGTTGATTTATTATTAGTGTTGGTGATGTTAGGCATCATATGGAGCCTACTAGATTGTGATTAAACACATGATCTAGTGAGTTAAAGTGGTGATCTTGTGAAAGACCAAGATCTTCATACCTTATGTCTTCATGAACTTGAATAATGAAATGGGTTTTCTTATGTAAAGATGGTTTAAACAAAATACAATTCTTGTAAATAGATGATTACACAAATATTTTTCTCAAGAAACCAAGATTATTTACAAGACTTACAAAGTCATGGTTTCTAAGTAAACTAATAATATTTTTAGTGTTTAAACAAGAATTGAAACATGTCTGTAACAAGAAAAATACAAGAGAAGTATTTTTAGAAAAATCATCTTACAAGTTGTAAATGACTAGATCTTTTAATAAAGAAATTTACAAACGAATAAGCATGTTTTTAAGGGTAACTAAACCTACTAAATAACATAGTAAATTACTACAAGTTTTTACAAAGCTTCAAGTTCATGATGTAGTATAATTTACTTGATTTTGACACTCGGTAAGTGTGAATGAGTTGTTGATATTGATGATGATTTTAAAAGAAAATAAACACATGTTTTGAAAACATGGGAAACCTCCATTTTTAAGGGAAACTATGTCAAAATTTTTATAAATTTTGACACTTAGAAAAATATAAGTTTTTAAGAAACTTATTCCCTAAAAATGTATCTAAAAATATTTACCAAGGTTTCCCTAATTTTTGTGTAAAGAAATGATGATTTCTTCTTGATAAAAATTGGTATTAAGTATGTATATTTTGAGGAAAATATATATATTTATTTATCACCAAATTGTGTGCTAAATGTATGTAGTATGTATTATGTGTAATAGTGTTTTAGGACTTGAAAATACACTAAATACTCCTAAGGAGTGAACATACAAAATACACATACAATATGCTTAGACAAATACAAGAGAAAATATTTATGAAAATATATTTCTTAATAGATTAAATGACTTGGTCAAGTTATGAACACGAAATGAAGGTTTGAACAAGATACAGAACTCGGGTGAAAAATACAAGATACTTATACTTATTTTTGAGAAAATAATATAAGTAAGACACATAGTTAAAAATATAAATTATTTTTAACACACAAAGAATACATACATAAAATATGGTGACTTGTACTTGTGCGATGCAAGTCTAGTGACTAACGTTAATAAAATGCGTTTAGGTCACGACGCGATATAAGCAAAACCTGGTGAAGTTTACGGCGCATGGAACGCAAAATTGTGAGTTCATGTCCCTACTTTTAAACTTTTACTTGTTTTCTAACTTGGGGAAAATACATGTGTTATGGTATGTTGGATACAAAAACTAAGGAAAAACATTCTAGATCATGTCCCGAATAGGGTACCATAAGCACCATTAATCAACGTATACATTGTCACACCCCGACCGCGTAAAACAACAAATCGCGGCGGAAACATCGGGGCGTGTTGCAACAGAATAAATGTTTCATGACCATGGATACCAAAAAGTGTTTCGTTTTATTAAACATTGAATAATTACATCGTCTGGAAATCTAAATACACAATTTAAACATAGTCTATCATTGTTATTGAGTCACTAAGGCCTTGTCCAGTCCTATGTGAGCATGCATCCTATCAATCGATATCTTTCAACAATACCTGAAACACATGTGAAAACGAGGTCAGCAAAGAAATGCTGGCGAGTACATAGGTTTTGTTAAAATAAGATTCATGACTTCTGTTCAAGAAAATGTTTAGTCATGAACCTTGTAATTTGCTTTGTCTTTGTAAATCATTTGAAAAATAATAAGTTCAGATGATATGTATAAATAAGAGAATAATGCATGATTAAATGAATAACCATGTAAAATGAGTTTGTATAAGATAAGTTGTTTGTAAATCAATGTCTTGTGAAAAGTATGTTACTTGTATAAAATGTTCTATGTCCCAAACTAAAATGATTCAAATAACGCTACAATATGTAATACCATACAAACACTTATATATAGGAAGTACCAGCGGCGTATCCACCATGCTTGTATCATATTACACACGCACCGTTACTCAAATCACTTACCCAAACAAACCACCAATGTAAGATGTCTATGTTTAAACAAATTGTCAAACGTATTGAAATAATATGTCAAAACGTTCATGTCAAGATGTAAATCATGTTATGTATAACCAATGTCAAAAGTGTTTGTGTCAAATGTAAACCATGTAATGTATAACCAAAATGATATGTATGGCTAGTGAAATGCATCAACTAAACCATAGGTGAAACGCACAAAACAAAGTATTGAAGTAAAACTTGGTTTAAATCAATACTATGTTTCGTGGAAATGCATGATCAAATGTAAATCATGTCCAAATGTTTACCCAATCGTTAAAACATTTTGTGAAATCGTTCAAATTGTTCTTGTTGTTTTAATCGTTCAAATTGTTCTTGTTGTTTTAATCGTTCAAATCGTTCTTGTTTTAATCGTTCAAATCGTTCTTGTTTTAATCGTTCAAATCGTTCTTGTTTTAATCGTTCAAATCGTTCTTGTTTTAATTGTGAAACTACTTAATGGTCGATTTTCTAATAACATTCAAACCTTCTTGACTCGTTCATCGTTCCAACTCGTTCTTGTTCTTGTTCTTAACAAACCCTTACCAAAGGGTAAATTAATAATTACAGATTCAGTCGTTACCCAAAATACCCACACATAACCATGGGTATAGAGAATAACGGGATTTGTCAGATCCTATGGTACCATAACCTAATACTGGTCGGCTTGATCATTGCTAATGAATGTCATTGGTTATGTAACTATAACCAACAAGTTTGTTCACTTTATTGAAATCGTTCTTGAAACCATTGTAATTGTTCTTGAAACCACATTGTAATTGTTTTTGAAACCATTGTAATCGTTCTTGAAATCATTGTTAAGACATTTAGCACATATGAGTCACCCCAAAACAGTTGAAAACAGTAAAAGAGGGGAATAATGTACTCGCCTGAGAATGCTTAGAGGTCTTGAACAACAACCAAACAAAGCTTGAGGGAGCACGGAATCAGTCGGCAATCTAAAACTATATAAATAAACCGGACTAAAATCGGGAGATCGGATAGGATGAGGCTTGGTAAACCAAATGAGTATAGGAACTCATATGATATGGTTTAACAAGGCCTACATACTACATTGAGACCTAACATAATTGTTTACGACCCATTACGACCCGTTTAGGTAGCTTATGCTACTTTAACGCGTCGTTCGCGTGAAACGCGTTCGGACTGCCTAACTAGTCCTATGACAAGTAGAATATGCCTAAACATGTTACATAATCAGTTATGTGACAAAGGTTTAGGTTTCATATGCTTAATTACTAATTATACATGAAAAGGGTATTCTGGTAATTTACCTAAGGCATATAAACTACCTATCATACAACTACTTAAACGATGTGACCATAGGGTATAACCTTGGAAGGTTATTCCCTACCTACTATGGTCACCTAATGTGTTTGGTCGGATCCTAATGATCGACCAAATGGGTCGGGTTCGAAGGTATAAGCGATTTATTAGATCGCTTACCCTACGACCCTAGACAACGTGGTAATCAGTAGGCATAGTCCCAAGGGACTATAACCAACATGATTACACTCACGTTGCGAAGTTCAAATGAACTTCGCATTGACTATAAACTGGTCAACGCAGACTCTAAAAGACTTGAAAAGCAATAAAAGAACGAAAGAATACTTACGAAGGGTCCCCGAATGCTAATTTTGATTCAAAAATCTCAGGTATGAAACAATAGTTTCAACTTAGAGTTTCTCAAATCAAAATTCTTGTAAGTTTTGCAATGGGGTGGATGGGTATTTATAGGAATACCCAAACCGTTAGGATCGTTTCTTGGAAAATGTGATCGAATCTTGTGCGTACATGTGTTGGAATGTTATGGTGACTAAAAATGGGTTCTTATCAGCTGACTAGACAAGTGTGAGTGTGTGGTGGAGGATTAAACAGCTGCAAACTGCTGTTAAATGCAGTTAATCTGGTCAGGAAGTCGGACGCGGCCCGCTTCAGGATGTACATAACCTCAGGCGGGCCGCCTGAGAGTTGCAGATCAGATATATGTTTGCAGAATTACAGTTTCAGTCCCTGTTGATGTTTTAAGCCATTTTTGACACTTCTAAGGCCCGTAAAGCCAATTTTAAGGCCCTAAAATGTTGCCTAAACATTGTGGACATGAAACATGCTCAAAAATATGCCGGATGATGGTTCGTTTGGTCGTACGAACGCGATGTTCGCTTAATTACGACGGAATGCGCATAAACGCGAAAAACGATCCAAATGACGCGACGAATGGATTTTTCTTATGCCAAACACTAAAATAAAATATTATAGTGCTTACATAAATTTTTGGATGTCCGGATGTATTCAGAACGTAAGTTATGTGCGAAAATGCAAACTTGTGCACTTTTTGACACTTTTAGTCCCTGAATGACCCAAAAGTTTATTTTAGCACACCGAACCCCTCAAAGCCTATTTCTAAGCTATCTAAAGGATATTTAAGGTGTGTTTAACTTATGGTCATGTTCCGGAATGTCTGTTCCAGTACAAATCGTCATACTTTCGCAGTTTGTCAAGTTTAGTCCCTGTAAGCGAATTAACTTGTTTTTGCCATACCAAAGCCTTCAAAACTTATTTCTAAGTTATGTAAAGGTTATTTAAGGTATGTTGAGTATATGTTGATGTTTCGGAGTATTTTTCGCGTTAAACTGAGTACGTTTACGCATTGGTGCGCGTATAACCTTCCAGAAAGCGATTTAGAGTTTGAAATTGAACAAAAATTGATATGTGCAAATGATACACATATTTTTACAAATCCCAAGTATGAAATACAATATTTCATTGGTTTGGTATTTGTTTGATGGTTGCAGTGACCCAGGTGTCACATACATTCAGACCACGTAACAAAAGGTTAGATCTAATGGGTCTCAGGCAACCCCACTCTTGGCCTACTTCTACCAATGAGTGCTTCTGTGTCTCAGTCAAAGTCGACAAAAATGCCTAGGATTGGTGGCTTCCTATGTCGTGACACATGTTAGTGGCCTTACAAACCACTAGCGATCTCATATTACTTACATTCACAGTACTCAGTTACAGATACGTTTTACAAGTTACATACCATGTTTTCATTCAAGTATTTAAACATTCAATACAAAAACTGCATGAATTCACACCAACATTATGTTAACGTTTTCCCAAAAATTCACATGTATTTCAGGTAACTAAAGTTGATGTGCGCGCGGTCATACTCTTGCTCATGGATGTTGTTTATGTTTACCTTTGAATAAAATTGTAAACTTTTCAGACAAAATGCTGTCTTGTGATGTAAACACTTAAATAATGATTTCAGTTATGTAATGTCATTGGTATTTGAAGTTGTTTTTACGAGCATGTAGTATGTTTACCATTCGTATGCAATGAGAACCTTTCATGATCACACCCCGTGCTTCCGCCTTAGAAAGGGGTGTGACAGATTGGTATCAGAGCTGTGATTGTAGTGAACCAGGATTCCTTCTCTAGTCTAGTATACAATCTCTAGGATCTTTTCACGAAAACAATATTTCAAAAAGTTTTCATTGCATAAAACTTTCCGCGACATCCACTACCTGAAACTGTTTACAAGAGTCAAGAAAAGACATTACAAGACTTAGGGTGCACTGGAGTAGCACTTGTCTGTGATTAAGAATTACTTGCAATTATGTGTGATAATTGATATATACATATGCTAGAAATAGAATGTCTCAGGTACTCGTGACTTTACCTGAAAGCAATGGCCTATCTGAAGGAAGTGATACAAGGATGAAACAAACTGTGTGGATTGTGTAAGGACTTACGTAATTATGGATGCATACATAATTATGGAATTCAGTGCACAGAAACCACAGCAAGTCTTGTCACATATCATCAGAGATTCCTTCAAATACAAGAGAAGGTTAAACGTGAACACCCTTACCCCAACCTATTAAACACTCTTTTAAGAGTAATGATTTAGGGTATAAAGACATGAACCGCCAATGTGAAGTAAGATATTTGTCTTTTACATATATTAACCTTGTACTTTGGGGAGATGTAACCCTTATGCACTTTGTGAATCTTGCAAACAGTAACGTAACAAGTTGCCCTGATATGTGTAAAGACTCGATGAATATCTTATGACACAACAATATTTATCTATTTATGCACGCTTGTTGTTGTATGAATTGATACGTTCGGCGGATTGTTTGATGTCACTTATGTGGTATATGCCTGTATATATATATATATACTACTACTGTCTCGTATGACGATATCAAACAAAATGTCTAACCCTATTGTGTTGTGTTCTTTCAGAACATGGCACCAAGGAGAATTGTGAACAATTGAGATTCTGACCAACCTCCTCCTCCCCCACTGCCAAGAACTGCTGAAGAGCTAAACGCCCTACTAGAAGAAAGGATCTCCGCAGCTATCGCCCAGTACAAGGCGAACCGTACTGAACAAAGTGGAGGACCAAGCAATGCTAGACGTAATGGGAATGGAGATTCATCTGGAGGGAACGCAGCTCAGGGTTGCACTTTCAAGCAGTTTCTCGACTGCAAGCCACTAAACTACGATGGCACTGGAGGTGCAGTGGCGTTTGTACGCTGGACTGAGAAGACCGATGCCACTATCCGCATGAGCAAGTGTATAGCGGATCAACAAGTCACTTTTGCTACGGGGTTGTTTGTTGATGGGGCTCTAACTTGGTGGAATTTACAAGTCCAGACTCTGGGTGATGATGCTGCGTATGGCATGTGTGACAACCCTCATAATTCCATGTATTCGTACAAATTATTAATGATAATTAAAGTGCTTGATGACTGTGCTGAATCACTTAACTGCTTTCTGATTACTGTGTTATACTTACATGTGCTTGTTAACATACTAGTAGTGTACAGAAAAATTACTAAATAGTCCGGTATGCTTTCCTGTGTGTTGAAAGTTAAAAATGTTACAAAAATATATATAAAAGACACCTTACGGATTAATTAAGCACTTTAATGGAACGGTACCTAACCGAACAACCGGACAATACCCGAAACACAAAAATATCCTTAAACACATTGTTTCACATTTTACTGAGCCAGTTATGATCCCCGAACATCATAATACACTATATAAATATCTAATAAATAAACCCCTAACTATATACTTGATTTCTAACTAAACTAGCTTAACTATCCATCACCATCCAAGTAAACCACCCCCCCCCCCCAAACCGGTTAGGAGACAAGAAGGACACTCACTTGATTTCTTGAATTGTTTAATTGATTCTTATCTACTCACTTGAAGCACATTATCCATTAGTCTTTCACATGTTGGAGATTATAAAAGAAACCATGGGACTTGAACCATCCTACACATTCAACACACTTCAAACAACAACACTTCTCTCCTCCTCTCTTCTTCATCTCGGCAGCCAACCACCATCACCATACCACCACCTTCAACTCATTTCTCATACATTCCACAAGCATACAATGGTGTTAGAAGGCATACAACGAAGCTCGGTGTGTTCGGAAGTTGAAGGACCTTCTCTAAGTGCTATTAACCACCACATTTCTTCACTTGAACTTCCCTAGTCTTGAACTAGTGGTAAGAACTTAGATCCATTCATTATTCACGATATTTAAGTGGTTAAAGTAAGTTACATGATGATAAATTTAAAGAACACAAAGAAACTTGAACTAGAAACATGAACATAATGTTTACATAAAAAGGAAATGTGATGAAGTGATGTTAATATGAAGTTGTTTGATTATTGTTGATTTCCTAATGATTTGCTTGTTAATATTGATGTTTGATGTTGTTGCGATCACTAAACACGTTAACGAAATCAATCGTACACGAATTAGAAAGCTAAAAGCTGAAAACAGCTTCTGTCCGAGCTTTTACAGCCAACTTCAGTTGGCTGTAAACAGGTCAATACTTAACAAAAACTTGATTTCCTTGAGTCAATAACGTGTTATTATGAAATACGGTTCTAATGGCACTGGAATCATAATTTTTGGACTTCGTTTACTATTTTTAAAGTGTCATTTTGTAACAGCAGCCCAAGCTGCATTTTTGCTGCTGAAAATATGTGTTCTGTTTTCCGTCATAACTTGAAATCTGTGTAGAGTTAGATCATGAAATTTGTACTGTAGATGAATACCGATGTATTTGTAATTCTCTCACTGGAATTTCGTAAATCAGACTTTTGATGAATTTTAAATAAATTATTCCGTGGACTGCAGTCAGAAAAAGATAAATCTGAGTTCAGTCTGGAAAATGAATTTTTATAAAATATTGGTGATGAATTGGATCCCGAGATTTTTACACAATAATATTTGGATCGTTTAAGACCTTATGCAAAAGTTGGGAATTTTTGGATTGTTAGCAGTCGATATGATAAACGAGTCTGGTAGTCTAAATAATGGGGTAGCCCCCACGGCCGGAGTGCCGGGCTGGAGAGCCAGGGAAGGTGGACATGGTATAGTTAACTAATAAACGTTTTCGAACTATGGGGTAACCCCCACGGCTGGATAGCTGAATGAGATTAAACTACGTTTTTGGAAACAACCCTAAAATGGACAACCAACCGTGAACTCACTCAACTTTGTTGTTGACTCGTTGTTACATGCTTTGCAGGTCGCTAGATGCTATGGGGCTTGCACAAGGAGGTGGTCGTTGTGGGATGCGAATTGATATGTCCCGTACTTAATAAATAAACTTTATGAACTTATGAAACTTATGTTTGGGTCTTTAAACTTATGAACCACGAATTTGTGTTTTGGTTTAACGTCTTATGCTTCTGCTGATTAAATTGAACTTGGTTAACTTCCTTTTGGTCACCAATCGTATTGTGGTTGGTTTTATTTACCTAATTATGTTGTTCAATATGATTGGTGGCTCGATCCTGGTCATGTCACGCCTCCAAGCGGTGATACTCCACATGGTGGATTTTGGGGGTGTGACAGATTGGTATCAGAGCCATTGGTTATAGTGAACTTGGTTTTAAAAAGGGGAAAAAGCTTTTGGATAAAACCCGACTATAACCTGTACTGTGCTCAACGATCCACAACGACGCTTCGCTCCTCGTGCAAGACTCGACACAATAGGTGGTATGATTTATGTTACATTGTCGGTTAGATAAGTTCACACTGTGCACTAGTTAACGTGATAATTGCTATTTGAAACTTGTGTGCTTACTCTCTACTGACGTCCCACACTTACCCACTTTCGCGACACTTTTCTCACTTACGTTGCTTCATTGTGAAGATCATGAGCGGACGCGGAGGACGTATCAACCTCAGAATGTGTATTGACTACCGCGAACTCAACAAGGTGACCGTGAAGAATCGTTATCCTCTCCCTCGCATTGATGACTTGTTCGACCAGCTGCAAGGGTCAAGCTATTACTCTAAGATTGATTTGAGATCGGGATACCATCAGCTGAGAGTCCGAGAGGAGGACATCTCCAAAACAGCGTTCAGAACTCGTTACGGCCATTATGAGTTTCTGGTCATGCCTTTCGGGTTGACGAATGCACCAGCGGTCTTCATGGATCTCATGAACCGAGTGTGCAAGCCTTACCTGGATAAGTTTGTCATAGTGTTCATTGAGACATCCTGATCTATTCCAAGAGTCAGGAGGAACACGAGCAGCATCTGCGGCTTATCCTGGAACTTCTTCGTAAAGAGCAGTTGTATGCCAAGTTTTCGAAATGTGACATTTGGCTTCGCGAAGTCCACTTTCTAGGCCATGTGGTAAACAAGGATGGGATTCATGTAGATCCATCCAAGGTTGATTCGATCAAGAACTGGCCTGCACCTCATACACCAACAGAAATCCGCCAATTCTTGGGTTTGGCAGGATATTACAGAAGATTTATCAAGGATTTCTCCAAGATTGCGCAACCTCTCACCTTCCTAACTCAGAAAGGTGTCACCTATCGTTGGGGTGATGCACAGGAGTCCGCATTTCAGCACTTAAAAGATAGACTTTGTAGCGCGCCTATCCTCTCATTGCCTGAAGGCACAGATGATTTCGTGGCTTATTGCGACGCTTCCATCCAAGGACTTGGTTGCGTGTTAATGCAACGTGATAAGGTCATTGCCTACGCATCGCGCGAACTTAAAGTTCACGAAAGGAACTACACTACGCATGACTTGGAGCAGTTGTTTTCGCACTTAAGATATGGAGACATTACCTGTACGGTACCAAGTGCACCATTTACACCGATCACAGGAGTCTCGAGCATATCTTTAAGCAAAAGGAGTTAAACATGCGACAACGTCGATGGGTCGAACTCTTGAATGATTTCGAATGTGCAATCAAGTATCATCCGGGTAAAGCCAATGTTGTGGCCGACGCCCTCAGTCGAAAGGATACTATACCTAAGCGTGTACGTGCGTTACAACTTACCATTCACTCTAGTCTGCCTGCCCAAATACGAGATGCTCAGGTTGAAGCGTTGAAAGCAGAGAACATCAGGGCTGAGTCCTTACGAGGATCGAGGCAACGGCTAGAACAAAAGGAAAACGGCGCCTACTATGTAAACGGACGCATCTGGGTTCAACTGTATGGAGACCTATGCGAGCTTGTGATGGATGAAGCACATAAGTCTCGCTATTCAGTACATCCTGGTTCGGATAAGATGTACCACGACCTAAAGACTACATACTGGTGGCCTAGTATGAAAGCCAGCATAGCAACCTACGTCAGTAAATGTTTGACTTGTGCTACGGTCAAGGTCGAATACCAGAAACCATCAGGCCTACTTCAACAACCATAGATCCCGAAGTGGAAATGGGAGTAAATTTCCATGGATTTCGTTACTGGCCTGCCTAGGTCCCAACACGGAAACGATACCATTTGGGTGATCGTGGATCGACTGACCAAGTCTGCACATTTTCTGGCTATCAAGGAAACGGATAAGTTTTCTACTCTAGCAGACATCTACCTAAAGGAAGTAGTATCAAGGCACGGAGTGCCAACCTCCATCATTTCTGATCGTGACGCGCGATTTACTTCGGAACTGTGGCAAGCTATGCACAGGTCTTTTGGCTCACGTTTAGATATGAGCACCGCTTATCACCCACAGACGGATGGGCAATCGGAACGCACCATCCAGACCCTTGAAGACATGCTTAGGGCGTGTGTAATCGATTTTGGTAATGGCTGGGAAAAGCACCTCCCGCTAGTGGAGTTTTCATATAACAACAGCTACCACACCAGCATCCAGGCCGCTCCGTTTGAGGCATTGTACGAACGTAAATGCCGATCGCCTCTTTGTTGGGCAGAAGTTGGTGACAGCCAAATCACAGGCCCAAAACTCATGGTAGACACAACTGAGAGGATTGCTCAGATACGACAGCGAATGTCGGCAGCCCGTGACCGTCAGAAAAGTTATGCGGATAAGCGAAGGAAACCACTCGAGTTCCAGGTTGGGGATCGAGTGCTACTCAAAGTCTCACCTTGGAAAGGTGTAGTTCGTTTTGACAAACGAGGCAAGCTCAATCCGCGTTATGTCGGACCATTCGAAATCATTGAGAAAATTGGCAAAGTCGCCTACAGGTTGAATCTACCTGAAGAACTCAGCGGAGTTCACAATGTTTTCCATGTGTCGAATCTGAAGAAGTGTCTGTCAGATGAGACCCTCATAGTTCCCTTAAAGGAGCTCACTGTCGACGACCAGCTGCGATTCGTCGAGGAACCAGTAGAGATCACTGATCGAGATGTTAAAATTCTCAAGTGCACCAGGATACCTCTCGTCCGAGTCCGTTGGGATTCCCGTCGTGGCCTAGAGTATACCTGGGAACGAGAAGACCAAATGAAACTCAAGTATCCCCAGCTGTTTAAGAAAAGTGCAACCACCACTGAGGCTGAAGCTACTGCAGAATTTCGGGACGAAATTCCAAACCAACGGGGGGATGATGTGATACCCCAGGAAAACCAGGAAACCAACGCAACTTAACTAGCTTCCTCAGTAACCACGTGCTAAATTTCGGGACGAAATTTTCTTAACAGGGGGAGAATGTGACAACCCTCATAATTCCATGTATCCGTACAAATTATTAATGATAATTAAAGTGCTTGATGACTGTGCTGAATTACTTAACTGCTTTCTGATTACTGTGTTATACTTACATGTGCTTGTTAACATATTAGTAGTGTACATAAAAATTACTAAATAGTCCGGTATGCTTTCCTGAGTGTTGAAAGTTAAAAATGTTACAAAAATATATATAAAAGACACCTTACGGATTAATTAAGCACTTTAACGGAACGGTACCTAACCGAACAACCGGAAAATACCCAGAACACAAAAATATTGTTAAACACACTGTTTCACATTTTACTGAGCCAGTTATGATCCCCGAACATCATAACACACTATATAAATATCTAATAAATAAACCCCTAACTAAATACTTGATTTCTAACTAAACTAGCTTAACTATCCATCACCATCCAACTAAACCAACCCCCCCCCCCCAAACCGGTTAGGAGACAAGAAGGACACTCACTTGATTTCTTGAATTGTTTAATTGATTCTTGTCTAGTCA
Source organism: Helianthus tuberosus (assembly GCA_030545235.1). Lineage (NCBI taxonomy): Eukaryota > Viridiplantae > Streptophyta > Magnoliopsida > Asterales > Asteraceae > Helianthus > Helianthus tuberosus. The sequence goes on along the minus strand of CM060408.1, from coordinate 133,689,989 downwards.
CTTGAAGCACATTATCCATTAGTCTTTCACATGTTGGAAATTATAAAAGAAACCATGGGACTTGAACCATCCTACACATTCAACACACTTCAAACAACAACACTTCTCTCCTCCTCTCTTCTTCATCTCGGCAGCCAACCACCATCACCATACCACCACCTTCAACTCATTTCTCATACATTCCACAAGCATACAATGGTGTTAGAAGGCATACAACGAAGCTCGGTGTGTTCGGAAGTTGAAGGACCTTCTCTAAGTGCTATTAACCACCACATTTCTTCACTTGAACTTCCCTAGTCTTGAACTAGTGGTAAGAACTTAGATCCATTCATTATTCATGATATTTAAGTGGTTAAAGTAAGTTACATGATGATAAATTTAAAGAACACAAAGAAACTTGAACTAGAAACATGAACATAATGTTTACATAAAAAGGAAATGTGATGAAGTAATGTTAATATGAAGTTGTTTGATTATTGTTGATTTCCTGATGATTTGCTTGTTAATATTGATGTTTGATGTTGTTGTTGTTTTGATCACTAAACACGTTAACGAAATCAATCGTACACGAATTAGAAAGCTAAAAGCTGAAAACAGCTTCTGTCCGAGCTTTTACAGCCAACTTCAGTTGGCTGTAAACAGGTCAATACTTAACAAAAACTTGATTTTCTTGAGTCGATAACATGTTATTATAAAATACGGTTCTAATGGCACTGGAATCATAATTTTTGGACTTCGTTTACTATTTTTAAGGTGTCGTTTTGTAACAGCAGCTCAAGCTGCATTTTTGCTGCTGAAAATATGCATTTTTTTTTCCATCATAACTTGAAATCTGTGTAGAGTTAGATCATGAAATTTGTACTGTAGATGACTACCGATGTATTTGTAATTCTCTCACTGGAATTTCGTAAATGGAACTCTCGATGGATTTTAAATAAATTATTCCGTGGACTACAGTCAGAAAAAGATAAATCTGAGTTTAGTCCGGAAAATGAATTTTTATAAAATATTGGTGATGAATTGGATCCCGATATTTTTACACAATAATATTTGGATCATTTTAGACCTTCTGTAGAAAGTTAGGAATTTTTGGAACAAGTTAACTATTATATTAAAATCCCCGAAAACAGCCCAGTTTTGAGTATAAAAGCTGAAATGACATAAGTCGTAAATTGCGTGTCTAAATGTCGAGTATGCTATCTGAGGATGATCTAACATGTTGTATGTCAATGAAAGTAATATGTGCAATATCGTATGCTTGTTCTTGAGTAGCTATAGGTGGAATGTTTATATGAGCGTGAACTATTAAAGTGTGTACATGTTATGTGGTAGAAGTAATGTGTAAATAAACCGTACGTAGGATACGTGTTATGCATGAGAAACTGATTGTTATCCGTACCTTATTAGGACGTGATTGACCGACCTTGACTGTTAACTATATTTGAGAATCTAACCGAGCAAACCGAGGTGAGTTCACACTTTTCTACAAAGCATGGAAATTCCCGGTGGGAATGGGAATGGGTTCAGGAATAGGGATTCCTCGTCCTTGAGACGTGTTCAGGAATGTAAATTCCTCGTCCTGTTGGGACGGATTAGACTTACTGGACAACAACTCTATCAGCGAAGTACCTCCCTTTTTGTATCGACTTAATCGCCGAGGCTATGGCGAGCGGGTCATTAGTTAATAGCGCTATTAGGTTTAACAAACATCACTTTGCATCCATATTATTTGACACTGGTGCCGACTATAGCTTCATGTCTGTGGAATTTAAACGCATGCTTGGAGTAGAATCTAGTAGATTAGATATTCCTTATTCTATAGAGCTAGCCAATGGTAAACTTGTTGAATCGGGAGAAGTTGTTAGAGGTTGCACATTAGAACTTGGTGAGAGAAGATTTAACATCGACCTCTTACCTATCCAATTGGGTAGCTTCGATGTAGTAGTCGGAATGGACTGGTTGTCCAAGAACAAAGCTGAAGGTATTTGTCACGAGAAAATCATTCGCATCCCTTTGGAGAATGATGAAACTCTCATTGTACATGGAGAAAAACGAGACGCGCCTCTGGGAATCATCAGTTGTATGAAGGCACAAAAGTGCTTAAGGAAAGGATGTGTTGCTTTCCTAGCGCACGTTGTAGATAAGAAGGCTGAGGAGCCGAAACTCGAAGACATTCCTGTGGTGAAGGAATTCCCTGATGTTTTTCCAGAAGATCTGCCAGGACTACCTCTGCAACGACAAGTCGAATTCCGTATAGACTTGGTTCCAGGAGCCACTCCTGTAGCCAAGGCTCCCTATCGGCTTGCACCATCCGAGATGCAGGAATTATCTACACAACTCCAGGAGTTGTTGGATAAAGGATTCATAAGGCCAAGCTTCTCGCCTTGGGGAGCTCCAGTATTGTTCGTAAAGAAGAAGGATGGAACACTGCGGATGTGTATCGACTATAGAGAGTTGAACAAGCTCACAATCAAGAATCGGTATCCACTACCGAGGATTGATGACTTATTTGATCAGCTGCAAGGATCGAGCTACTATTCCAAGATCGACCTTCGATCTGGATACCATCAGTTAAGGATTCAAGAGGAAAGCGTACCAAAGACTGCATTCAGAACATGCTATGGGCATTACGAGTTCCTTGTGATGCCATTCGGACTGACAAACGCGCCAGTGGTATTTATGGATCTGATGAACCGCGTATGCAAACCATATCTCGATAAATTTGTAATTGTATTTATCGATGATATCCTGATTTACTCGCGAATGAAAGAAGAGCACGAGCAACACCTCAGAACCATTTTGGAACTACTGAAGAAAGAGAAACTTTATGCAAAGTTCTCAAAGTGCGAATTCTGGATTCGCGAAGTACAGTTTCTTGGTCACATTGTGAATGAGAAGGGCATTCATGTAGACCCATCCAAGATAGAAGCAATCAAGAATTGGGAAGCCCCCAAAACCCCAACTGAAGTTCGACAATTTTTGGGCTTAGCGGGCTATTACCGACGGTTTATTGAGAATTTCTCCAAGATAGCTCAACCGCTGACGACCCTTACCCAGAAAGACAAGTACGATTGGGGTGACAAGCAGGAAGAAGCCTTCCAACTGCTCAAAGATAAGCTATGCGATGCACCGATACTATCCTTACCCGAAGGCACTGAAGACTTCGTGATATACTGCGACGCTTCACGTCAAGGGTTGGGTTGTGTGCTCATGCCGCACCAGAAAGTCATCGCTTATGCTTCAAGACAATTGAAGGTACATGAAAGAAACTATACCACTCACGACTTGGAACTCGGCGTGGTGGTATTCACCTTGAAGATCTGGCGACACTATTTATATGCTACACGATGTACAATCTTCACAGATCACAAAAGTCTACAACACATATTTGATCAGAAGGAATTAAACATGCGTCAACAACGATGGGTCGAACTGCTAAATGATTATGACTGTGAGATTAAGTACCATCCTGGAAAGGAGAACATTGTAGCAGACGCATTAAGCCGAAAAGAAAGGGTTAAGACCCTAAGGGTTCGAGCATTGGAAATGACTATTCAAACGAACCTCACTACGCGCATTCGAGACGAACAACAACAAGCCCTTAAGATGGAAAACCGTAAAGCTGAATACCTTCGGGGTATGTTGACATACATGGTGCCAAATGAAGAGGGAACCTTATACTTTAAGAAGCGTATTTGGGTTCCGCTCCATGGCGGCATTCGAGAAGTCATTCTTAATGAAGCTCACAAGTCGAGATACTCGATCCATCCAGGATCGGACAAAATGTATCAAGACTTGAAGGATTACTATTGGTGAACGAGACTTAAAAGCGATGTTGCTATATATGTTGGAAAGTGCCTAACCTGTGCCAAGGTTAAGGTTGAATATCAGAAACCGTCTGGCCTCCTGCAACAACCAGAGATACCCATGTGGAAGTGGGAGCAAATCTCGATGGATTTCATAACGAAATTACCCAGGACCCCTAGAGGGCACTGTGACAACCCTCACAAAATCAGGTATCCGTACGACTTAATTAATAATTAATTACTGCTTAATTACTGTGCTTGCTTGAACTTGTGGATAAACTGCTACTTGAATACTGATACATGTACTTACTTGCATCATACTTTACTTGCTGTCACTCCATGTTTTGCTTACAACACCTTTGTGACAACCTTGATGCACCAAAAGCACAGTAGCACAATGAACGGATAACCTATTAAACGTGTTGTCATAACTAGCACCAGGCAGGTACTGCCTCTAAGGCCTGTAAGAGCCTGAGATAGTTTGCTACACTAGTGGTGAGTGTAGGGATATAAGGGTTGTAGAACTACGTCACTAGGAATAAATTACAGTGACCGGATGTGCCTAAAACGTACTCTAAGTACAAAATTCAGCATTTGGCTAACTAATAAAGTGCCAAAACATGAGGAAAATATTCCCGACACTTTGGAGGAATAAGTTGTGTCACTAAAAATAATAATAACGACACTTTAAAGCTTTGTTAAGCACTTTAACGGATCTCTATCCAACCGAACAACCGGACTTTACCCGGAACCAAAAAATATTGTCATCAACACTGTTTTTCTTTTTCTGAGCCAGTTAGGGTCCCTGAATACCCTAACACCCGTCATAATGCATGACACACTAGTAACCGGGTTAATCCCTAAACTAACTAAATTAATCTAACTAATACTTAAGGTTTAGTTGGAATCTAACCGGATTACCCCCCCCCCCTAACCAAACCGTCCCCTAGGGGGACACCCTTGTACTAATGGTGATTTAAATAATCAAGTTGTCTAATATCTTGCATACATATGAACCATTGGACCATAAACTCTAACTTTGCCTATAAGTTCCTACCTTAACACACATTCTTTCCCACACTTAAACTCTCAACAAAAACTCTCTCTCTCAAAAGAAGCTACGGCCGAACACCCCTACACAACCCATCAATTTTTCGATTTTTTTTCAAGCTATTCCAAGATCACACAAGGGTTAAGGATCACCTACAAGGAAGCTTGGTGCAATCGGAAGGCGAAGGACCTCACTCTATTGCTTTTATCCACTCATTTTGCGTCTAGATTCTTCCCTAGCCTCGAGCTAGTAGTAAGTTGCTTGAATCACACTCTCGAACTATTTTGAAGTGGTTAAAATGTTATGTAACGGCTAAAACTCGTAAACATACAAGTTGATACATAAAAGTCTACTAAAAATGCTAGTAATAGCGGTCAAAAGCTTTAATGTTGTGTAAATCTTGTAGTATTTGATTTGTGTGGTTATTTAGTCCCGATCTATGTTGTGGTAGCTCGGATCATCGTTTAACCCGGATTGGTCATGATCATGGATTATGACATAAAGCTTGTTTAAGTGTAACAAGGGTTAAGTGATGAAACTCTACCACACATCAAACTTGAACTTGTGTAAAAATGATTTTACTTACGAAATAGTGTTTAAAACTAGTAGATCTACGGATCTACAAGCGGTATTTTCGAAGGACCGAGTGTCAAAGAAACCATATTTTTCTAAAAATGGATCTTACATGAGCAAGAATGATTTTTAGAACACACAAGTGTGTAAACACTTGTGTAGCACTAAGTTTCGACAAAATAACTATCTTTGTAAAAATTGATAAGAAGTTGTAAAGATGGAATTTCTTTAAAAACGGGGTTTTTACGAAACCGGATTGATTTATATAAAGATCCACTAAAAGTAATGGAATTTACTTTATATTCTTGGATAAAACGCAAGTTCATGTAACTTATGCGATATACATATTTATTTACTAGTTTGTTGTTTTGGACATTGTTTTGATTGAATGAAAAGAATGTTGGTTTGATTTATGAAAGAAAATGATACGCTTAAAAGCGTGGCCACCTCCAGTTACAGGGGAAACTCTGGCGAAATTTTTCCAAAAACCTAACACTTAGAAATATTTTCACTATAAGTGTTAGAAATACTTTTCGACTTGTTTTCAAATTATAGATTTCGCCACGACTTTATTTACAAAACATCGGAGATGGGATTTCACAAAATAAAACTTGGTAAATATATATTTAGTATATATTTTTCATAAAGTCACTTGATATGTGTTTATGATTATTTTGTGAAAATACTAGTATTATTTTTAGGGTAAAAATAATACTATCGAATGTTAATGGATCCAAAATAATAAGAACGTCTCTACGATAAATATATAAGTTACACCGGTAATTATTATTACCACTCGATCATTAAAACGTAACTTACACATTTTAAGAAAATATGACTTAACGCGTATTTTTGTCAAGGTATTATTTTGGGAAAATTTATGTAATATAAAATATAATATTTTTGAGAAGAATATTTATATTTTGGAGTTAGAAATAAAATATATTTTAAGTGAGACTTAATAATATATTTCGAACACACATGTATTAAATCCCCCATCCTTGGGAAGGAAAATGATTACCAAGTATTTACTAAATGTAAACACGAAATAGTTGTCTAACTATTTCCCAAAAACTTAAACCATAAAGCTAAGTCACGGCCATCCATCTAATAGAATTAGTACGTGTAGGTCGTCACACAGCTGCTTGATCAGGAGACATACTTGGTAGAGACGCACCACTGTGAGTTCATGTCCCCCTTTTCTCTTAACTGTTTTCAGTTTTCTAAACTGCGGGGGTGAAATACATGTTACTATGATTACGAGTACTTTATACATGGTATGGTTAGCATAAGGAGGGTTACTACTTAGATCATGTGAGTGGGTAGGCGGGAACTGGAGGCCATTAGTCCTCATTGTAGGACCGAGGGACGTAAGCGGTAGATCTATCTGGGTGTAGCGAGCCCAGCTCCAGGTCCAACAGTACGGACCTCGGGGTGACTTTGTGCCCAACGCAAAATCCGCTAGGTTTGAGTCTTCCTACTTGCACTTCACACATATCAATGGCCTTGCAAACCATTGGTGATCTCTTTTTCCTTATTTGCTACATACCAGGATTTTTATATATACAAAGGTTTATTTACTCACTACACATGAACTCGCTCAACATTATTGTTGATTTTTCAACTTACATGTATTTCAGGGAATTAAAGGATCTGGCGCGGTATGACACGTTTTCCCGCTGTACTAGTTACGAGGTCATCCGGGTTTGGGGAATGTGACTCTTTCCTGGACAAGTCACAGTCCTTAAACTGTGTTTATGTCATGTTGATGTTTGTGTTTGTTGAACAATGTCGTTAGGATGTGTTTCCGTTGAGACAATGTTGTTGTATTTGGTTTTTAAAACTTAATTAAATGGATGATCTTGCATGGTTTTATTTCATATAGCTTTGTTATGGTTAAGCTATGGTATTAAGAAGTCACACCAAAATAACCACGCTTCCGCAAAGCCAGGGTGTGACAGCTTGGTATCAGAGCTCTGATCATAGCGAACTAGGATTCCTTCTCGAGTCTAGACTATGATCACTAGGGCTCTCACGAAAACATTTTTTTTATTGCATACCATTTAAGTCCAGATCCAAAACTTTTTACAAACAAATGTTGAGCACATTTATTTATTATTTATAGGCTCAGTCTGGGAGGCTGAGGCTCGATCTGGGAGGCCGAGGTAGTTGGCTAGTGGGACTAGGAGAATTGGCTAGTAGGACTAGGAAGAGCAGTTTGAGAGGCTGGGAGAATTGGCTAGTGGGACTAGGAGAATTGGCTAGTGGGACTAGGAAGAGCAGTCTGGGAGGCTGGGAGGCTAGTGGGACTAGGAGAATTATTTGATTGCTTACTTGGTGACTGATGTGCTTATCTGATTGTATGACTGATTATTTGTGCACATTTGTGATTATGTTACAGACACATGGACTCGACCGGCACTGGTGATTCAGACACCACAGGCCCTAGACCTATAGTATCAGACGACCTAGAGTCTTCAGAGCGCGAGGTTCACACATCCGACGTTACTAGCACAGACGAGGATGACTTTCAGCCCTTTGCATTACCTAATGGTGCAGATGAGCTCGCTGATGGCCCTTTGGCCGGGGACCTACCACTTGTAGAGATCCCTGCTCCCATACCACTTGTTTCATATCCTGCTTACGATTTGCTTCCCGACGTCGATCTGTTTGATGACGAGCCCTTAGAGGATGAGGTTCAGGGCGAGGCCCTTCTTGCTGCTGGAGATCTTTTGTTGATCGCAGATGCTCCCGCTGAGGAGTCACCTGCTCACTCTCCGGTCCCAGACTCTTTCGAGTCTGTGGCCTCCGCACCTTCACACACTCAGAGTGCGCAACACTTTTCTCACGGTTCAGATCCAGATAGAGCATCCTCTGTTGCCCCTGCTTCTAGCTTTGCTTTCGACCACAATGTCGAGGAGGACTCCGATCCTGTCTTTCCCCCAGGATTCGACCCAGATGAGGATATAAAGTTTATACCCATGGATCAGCCTATGGAGGATCCGGTCGACCCAGTTGACCCAGTTGATCCCATCAACCCTGAGTTTGATTTTGAGATGGCCTTTGATGATCCCGAGCCTGCCATGGCCCTTGAGCCAGTGGCTGCTCCTGACCCAGTGCTTGAGCATGACCCTGCTCATGCTGGCATGCCTATTGATCCTGTGATTGCTGACCTACCCATTGATGATCACCCTATTGATGCACCACTACTGGAGGGTGACCATGTTATTGCTGTTGATCATGTTGATCCCCCACTTATCGCTGATGTACCTGCTGACCCTCTTTTTGCACCCCACCTTGACCCTATGCCTGTGCAGATTGATCGAGCACTTTTTGATGCACAGATTGACCCACGAGATGAGCACGCCCAGCATGGGTGGATTCCTGCTGATGATGAGGTTCCACCTATTCCCCCTCAGATCACTGATACCCGTCACGTTGATACCTCTTTTACTTTCCCTCAGTTTACACCTCCAGCATGACCTGGAGAGGGTTCTTCGGCCCATCCCTTTGGGCATGTGTCGACGTCTGTTCCCGTTATGCCACAGTTTTCACCTGTGTTACCCCATGTTCCTCCATTTCATGTGACACCTGTTGATCCAGCCAGCGAGCCGTTTCTCGGGACGTCACCTTCTGTTATGCCACCGACCGACCCCTACCATCCTTTCCATATGGGGTATTCTATTGAGGACGTTCTGATGTCGTTTGTTGTCCAGCAGGAGGCACTCACACGGCGTATTCAGGAGCTCGAGAGAGTTCAGCCACCGCCGTGCCAGTGTCAGGGTCAGACCCACCCTGTTTCTTCGTAGCACTCTCGACCATTGTTACCTGACTATGTTGCACGCCTTTTGACACTTGAGCAGCAGGTTTCTTCTTGGTTGCGTACCCAGAGAGCCATGGAGGAGGACTGGCTCCAGTTGCGTCGTTTGTTCTACACTCACTTTCCCCCTCCTCCACCGCCATCTGTGTAGGGCTCTTCAGTACCGTATGGGTAGACGTTGGTGAGAAGACGGCGAATGCTTTAGACTGCACAGCATTTTTGGAGACTACATTTTGATTCTGACTTTTGTTGATCATGTATATGGGATGTATTGACACTGATTTGATATAGTTTTTGGACTAGGGTGATGTAGCCCTTAGTCGACTGATGTTGTATGACACTGTGATGTACTTGTACGCTTACTATGTGGTCTCAATATATGGCAATCGCAGTATTCTCATCATATTTGATGCTTGATTTGGTTATTTATATTCTATGACATGGGATGTTGTGTGATTGATGTTTGTGACATGGGATGTTGTGTGATTGATATGATTATAACATGAGATGTTATGTACTATTACTATCATAATAAAGCATATGTATTATAACATGGGATCTTTACTATGGCCTGACCGACGTAAACACATCTTTTAGAAGATGCCGCCGAGACGTCAAACGCCGATGCCTACCAATGAGGCAGAACTCCAACAAGTCATCGTTGCCGCCATCGCGCAATACGCCGCCTCGCAAGGAGGACCCAGCGGAAGCAGCTCAAACAACAATGGCAACAACAATCCACCTCATGGGTGCACCTACAAGCAGTTTCTAGACTGCAATCCTGTCAACTTTGATGGCACTGGAGGTGCTGTTGCCTTTGTTCGTTGGGCTGAGAAAACGGAATCTGTTCTTCGCATGAGCAAAAGTGCACCAGACCAGCAAGTCACCTACATTTCTGGGCTATTTTTGGATGGAGCCCTATCTTGGTGGAATTTGCAAGTGCAGACACTTGGTGAAGCTGCTGCCTACGCACTAACATGGACCGAACTGAAGGAACTAATGCGCAAAAAGTACTGCTCTCGCACGGAAATCCAAAGATTGGAAACTGAGTTCTGGCATTTGAAGATGGAAGGTCCGAAAATTGCGGAATATGTTCAAAGGTTTCACGACCTGTCACAGGTGGTACCCTATATGGTCACTCCAGAATTCAAGCGGATTGAACACTTTATTTGGGGTTTAGCTCCTCAAATCATTAGTATGGTAACCTCTTCAAAACCGGCAACAATCACTGAGGCGATCGATCTAAGCGTAGCTCTCACTGAGGAGGCGATCCGCCTAAACAAGTTTTCTGATGTTGAGCAAAGGAAGAAGGAGACTCATGTAGAGTCGTCCGGGGATAACAAAAGGAAATTCTCGAATTTCAAACAAGGCACAAGCAGTGATGGCAGGAAAGGAGAACCAAGCGCACCGGTTCAAGCTATGACTGGTACTAGAAGGAAAGGAAAGGGATATATGGGTGCACATCCCAAGTGTAACTCTTGCCAACGCCATCACCCTGGCCGATGCGGGCCAAAAGTATGTGAAGTTTGTGGAAAGACTGGTCACTTGAAGGATTCTTGCTGGGCTAGTTCAGGCCGGGGAGGCCAAGGAGGATTTGGGAATAGAAATAATAATCGTGGTGGTATTGGGAATCGCCCACAGGGGAACAATGGAGGAAACGGGAATCGAGGCAACAATGTGAATCAAGCTGGTAATGCGAACCAAAACAACAATCAAGCTGGGAATGGAGCAGGAAATGGTCAAAGAATGGGTTGTTTTAACTGTGGTGACATTGGGCATTTTAAAAGGAACTGCCCAGAATTGAACCAAGCACGTGGAAGGGTTTTCAATATCGAAGCGAGGGAAGCGCGCCAGGACCCCAATGTCGTTACTGGTACGTTCCCTGTGAACCAACGCTATGCATCCGTTTTATTTGATACTGGTGCCGATTATAGTTTTGTATCGTTAGAATTTAAGAATATGCTTGGTTTAACCGCTAGTAAGTTAGATATTCCCTACTCAATCGAATTGGCCAATGGGAAGTTAGTAGAAGCCAATGAAGTTGTCAGAGGCTGTGTGATCGAATTGGGAGAGCGTGAATTTGCTCTGGATCTACTACCAGTCCAGTTGGGAAGCTTCGACGTGGTGGTAGGAATGGATTGGTTATCAGGCAACAAGGCTGAGATAGTTTGTCACGAAAAGGTTGTTCGTATCCCAACCGAGGAGGGTGAAACAATTGTGGTTCATGGTGAAAAGCGTGATACGCCGTTAAGAATTATCAGCTACCTGAAAGCGCGAAAGTGTTTGCAGAAAGGATGTGCTGCCTTCCTGGCGCACATCGTGGATAAGAAAGCTGAAGAACCAAGAATCGAAGACATCCCTGTCGTGAGGGAATATCCAGAAGTCTTCCCAGAGGACTTGCCTGGACTGCCACCTCAGAGGCAAGTAGAGTTTCACATCGATTTAGTTCCAGGCGCCGCGCCTGTGGCTAAGGCACCTTATAGACTTGCCCCGTCTGAGATGCAAGAATTGTCGACACAACTTCAAGAGTTGTTAGACAAGGGATTTATCCTACCAAGCTTCTCGCCTTGGGGAGCTCCGGTCCTGTTTGTCAAGAAGAAGGACGGTAGTTTTCGTATGTGCATCGACTACAGAGAATTGAACAAGCTGACGATCAAGAATAGATATCCTCTCCCAAGAATCGATGATCTATTCGACCAACTGCAAGGTTCAAGCTTTTATTCAAAGATCGATCTTCGATCTGGATACCATCAGTTAAGGATACAAGAGGAGAGTATCCCGAAGACAGCCTTCAGAACTCGATATGGACACTACGAGTTCCTTGTTATGCCGTTTGGATTGACAAACGCACCTGCGGTCTTTATGGACTTGATGAATAGAGTTTGCTAGCCGTACTTGGACAAGTTCGTGATTGTGTTTATCGACGACATCTTGATTTATTCAAGAACAAAGGCTGAGCACGAACAACATTTAAGAGCTATTTTGGAGTTGCTGAAGAAGGAACAGTTGTATGCCAAGTTCTCTAAGTGCGAGTTTTGGCTACGTGAAGTACAATTTCTTGGACACGTGGTGAACAGAGATGGAATCCATGTGGATCCAACCAAGATCGAAGCGATCAAGAATTGGGAAACGCCAAAGACGCCAACCGAGATTCGACAATTCTTGGGTTTGGCTGGCTACTATCGAAGGTTCATTGAGGATTTTTTGAAGATCGCTCAACCATTGACGCTCCTCTCCCAGAAAGATAAGAAGTTTGATTGGGGAATCAAACAGGAAGAAGCGTTTCAGCTGTTGAAGGATAAGCTCTGCAATGCGCCAATCCTAGCACTACCGGAAGGTACTGACAATTTCGTGGTATACTGTGACGCCTCACGTCAAGGATTGGGTTGTGTGTTGATGCAACGCCAAAAGGTTATTGCTTACACATCGCGTCAATTAAAAGTACATGAAAAGAACTATACCACACATGATTTGGAGCTAGGCGCAGTGATATTTGCTTTAAAGATCTGGAGACACTACCTATATGGTACGAAATGTACAATTTTTACAGATCATAAGAGCCTACAACACATATTCAATCAGAAGGAGCTGAATATGAGGCAGAGACGATGGGTTGAGTTGTTGAATGATTACGACTGCGAGATAAAGTACCACCCAGGGAAGGCGAATGTGGTCGCCGATGCCCTAAGTCGAAAGGAGAGGATCAAGCCCATAAGGGTTAGGGATTTAGAAATGATTATCCAAACCGATCTTTCCTTGCGCATTCGTGCCGCACAGAAAGAAGCTCTTAAGGAAAGAAATCTTGAAGAAGAATATCTCCGTGGGATGGAGAAGCTTTTGGTGCCAAACGAGGAAGGAACGTTATGTTTTGAGAAAAGGATTTGGGTTCCTCTGTTTGGTGGTTTAAGGAAAGTTATTTTTGATGAAGCTCACAAATCGCGGTACTCTATCCATCCAGGAGCGGATAAGATGTACCAAGATCTCAAGGATTACTATTGGTGGCCTAGGATGAAAGGCGATGTTGCTGTTTATGTGAGCAAGTGTCTAACGTGTGCTAAGGTGAAAGCGGAATACCAGAAGCCTTCAGGACTTCTGCAACAACCTGAGATTCCCAAGTGGAAATGGGAACAAATCTCAATGGATTTTATTACAAAGTTGCCAAGAACGCCAAGAGGTCATGACACTATCTGGGTGATAGTTGACCGCCTAACAAAGTCCGCACACTTTCTGCCAATCAAAGAGAAGGATAACACTAGCAAACTGGCAGAAATATACATGAGAGAGATCGTCGCACGTCATGGAGTGCCTCTCTCGATCATCTCTGATAGAGACGGAAGGTTTGTGTCAAGGATATGGCAATCCTTCCAAGAAGCTTTTGGCTCACAATTAAATCTGAGCACTGCGTTTCATCCGTAAATCGATGGGCAAAGTGAAAGAACTATTCAGACCTTGGAAGATATGCTGAGAGCATGTGTTATGGATTTGGGCGGTAGCTGGGATAAGCATTTGCCATTGGTCGAATTTTCATACAACAACAGCTACCACACCAGTATTGGAGCCGCGCCATTTGAAGCTCTTTACGGACGCAAGTGTCGATCACCCCTATGCTGGGCTGACGCAGGTGATAGACAGCTTGTTGGTCCCGAAATCGTCCAAGAGACGATAGACAAGATCGCGCAAATTCGAAAACGCATCGAAGCAGCTCGCGAAAGACAAAAAGCCTATGCAGATCCAAACCGGAAACATTTGGAATTCCAAGTTGGAGATATGGTTTTATTGAAAGTTTCACCCTGGAAGGGTGTGGCACGCTTCGGAAAGCGTGGGAAGTTAAATCCGCGATACATTGGCCCTTTCAGAATTTTAGAAAGAATAGGGCTAGTAGCATACAAGCTGGACTTACCTGCCGAGCTAAATGGAGTTCACGATACATTTCATGTATCCAACCTGAAGAAAAGTCCAACTCAAGATACCATTGCCATTCCCACCGACGAGATTCATGTTAACAACACGCTCCATTTCGTTGAAAAACCGGTTGAGGTTACGGATTGGAAAGTAAACAAGACCCGTCGGAGCAGTGTCAAGCTCGTCAAAGTTCGTTGGAATGCCAGACATGGTCCTGAATACACCTGGGAGCGTGAGGACCGGATGAAAGAGAAATACCCCCACTTATTTCCTAAGAACCCTGCATCTACAAGCAGAACTTAAAATTTCGGGACGAAATTTTTCTAACGGGGGGAGAATGTGACAACCCTCACAAAATCAGGTATCCGTACGACTTAATTAATAATTAATTACTGCTTAATTACTGTGCTTGCTTGAACTTGTGGATAAACTGCTACTTGAATACTGATACATGTACTTACTTGCATCATACTTTACTTGTTGTCACTCCATGTTTTGCTTACAGCACCTTTGTGACAACCTTGATGCACCAAAAGCACAGTAGCACAATGAACGGATAACCTATTAAACGTGCTGTCATAACTAGCACCAGGCAGGTACTGCCTCTAAGGCCTGTAAGAGCCTGAGATAGTTTGCTACACTAGTGGTGAGTGTAGGGATATAAGGGTTGTAGAACTGCGTCACTAGGAATAAATTACAGTGACCGGATGTGCCTAAAACGTACTCTAAGTACAAAATTCAGCATTTGGCTAACTAATAAAGTGCCAAAACATGAGGAAAATATTCCCGACACTTTGGAGGAATAAGTTGTGTCACTAAAAATAATAATAACGACACTTTAAAGCTTTGTTAAGCACTTTAACGGATCTCTATCCAACCGAACAACCGGACTTTACCCGGAACCAAAAAAATATTGTCATCAACACTGTTTTTCTTTTTCTGAGCCAGTTAGGGTCCCTGAATACAATAACACCCGTCATAATGCATGACACACTAGTAACCGGGTTAATCCCTAAACTAACTAAATTAATCTAACTAATACTTAAGGTTTAGTTGGAATCTAACCGGATTACCCCCCCCCCCCCCTAACCAAACCGTCCCCTAAGGGGGACACCCTTGTACTAATGGTGATTTAAATAATCAAGTTGCCTAATATCTTGCATACATATGAACCATTGGACCATAAACTCTAACTTTGCCTATAAGTTCCTACCTTAACACACATTCTTTCCCACACTTAAACTCTCAACAAAAACTCTCTCTCTCTCAAAAGAAGCTACGGCCGAACACCCCTACACAACCCATCAATTTTTCGATTTTTGTTCAAGCTATTCCAAGATCACACAAGGGTTAAGGATCACCTACAAGGAAGCTTGGTGCAATCGGAAGGCGAAGGACCTCACTCTATTGCTTTTATCCACTCATTTTGCGTCTAGATTCTTCCCTAGCCTCGAGCTAGTAGTAAGTTGCTTGAATCACACTCTCGAACTATTTTGAAGTGGTTAAAATGTTATGTAACGGCTAAAACTCGTAAACATACAAGTTGATACATAAAAGTCTACTAAAAATGCTAGTAATAGCGGTCAAAAGCTTGAATGTTGTGTAAATCTTGTAGTATTTGATTTGTGTGGTTATTTAGTCCCGATCTATGTTGTGGTAGCTCGGATCATCGTTTAACCCGGATTGGTCATGATCATGGATTATGACATAAAGCTTGTTTAAGTGTAACAAGGGTTAAGTGATGAAACTCTACCACACATCAAACTTGAACTTGTGTAAAAATGATTTTACTTACGAAATAGTGTTTAAAACTAGTAGATCTACGGATCTACAAGCGGTATTTTCGAAGGACCGAGTGTCAAAGAAACCATATTTTTCTAAAAATGGATCTTACCTGAGCAAGAATGATTTTTAGAATACACAAGTGTGTAAACACTTGTGTAGCACTAAGTTTCGACAAAATAACTATCTTTGTAAAAATTGATAAGAAGTTGTAAAGATGGAATTTCTTTAAAAACGGGGTTTTTACAAAACCGGATTGATTTATATAAAGATCCACTAAAAGTAATGGAATTTACTTTATATTCTTGGATAAAACGCAAGTTCATGTAACTTATGCGATATACATATTTATTTACTAGTTTGTTGTTTTGGACATTGTTTTGATTGAATGAAAAGAATGTTGGTTTGATTTATGAAAGAAAATGATACGCTTAAAAGCGTGGCCACCTCCAGTTACAGGGGAAACTCTGGCGAAATTTTTCCAAAAACCTAACACTTAGAAATATTTTCACTATAAGTGTTAGAAATACTTTTCGACTTGTTTTCAAATTATAGATTTCGCCACGACTTTATTTACAAAACATCGGAGATGGGATTTCACAAAATAAAACTTGGTAAATATATATTTAGTATATATTTTTCATAAAGTCACTTGATATGTGTTTATGATTATTTTGTGAAAATACTAGTATTATTTTTAGGGTAAAAATAATACTATCGAATGTTAATGGATCCAAAATAATACGAACGTCTCTATGATAAATATATAAGTTACACCGGTAATTATTATTACCACTCGATCATTAAAACGTAACTTACGCATTTTAAGAAAATATGACTTAACGCGTATTTTTGTCAAGGTATTATTTTGGGAAAATTTATGTAATAGAAAATATAATATTTTTGAGAAGAATATTTATATTTTGGAGTTAGAAATAAAATATATTTTAAGTGAGACTTAATAATATATTTCGAACACACATGTATTAAATCCCCCATCCTTGGGAAGGAAAATGATTACCAAGTATTTACTAAATGTAAACACGAAATAGTTGTCTAACTATTTCCCAAAAACTTAAACCATAAAGCTAAGTCACGGCCGTCCGTCTAATAGAATTAGTACGTGTAGGTCGTCACACAGCTGCTTGATCAGGAGACATACTTGGTAGAGACGCACCACTGTGAGTTCATGTCCCCCTTTTCTCTTAACTGTTTTCAGTTTTCTAAACTGCGGGGGTGAAATACATGTTACTATGATTACAAGTACTTTATACATGGTATGGTTAGCGTAAGGAGGGTTACTACTTAGATCATGTGAGTGGGTAGGCGGGAACTGGAGGCCATTAATCCTCATTGTAGGACCGAGGGACGTAAGCGGTAGATCTATCTGGGTGTAGCGAGCCCAACTCCAGGTCCAATAGTACGGACCTCGGGGTGACTTTGTGCCCAACGCAAAATCCGCTAGGTTTGAGTCTTCCTACTTGCACTTCACACATATCAATGGCCTTGCAAACCATTGGTGATATCTTTTTCCTTATTTGCTACATACCAGGATTTTTATATATACAAAGGTTTATTTACTCACTACACATGAACTCGCTCAACATTATTGTTGATTTTTCAACTTACATGTATTTCAGGGAATTAAAGGATCTGGCGCGGTATGACACGTTTTCCCGCTGCACTAGTTACGAGGTCATCCGGGTTTGGGGAATGTGACTCTTTCCTGGACAAGTCACAGTCCTTAAACTGTGTTTATGTCATGTTGATGTTTGTGTTTGTTGAACAATGTCGTTAGGATGTGTTTTCGTTGAGACAATGTTGTTGTATTTGGTTTTTAAAACTTAATTAAATGGATGATCTTGCATGGTTTTATTTCATATAGCTTTGTTATGGTTAAGCTATGGTATTAAGAAGTCACACCAAAATAACCACGCTTCCGCAAAGCCAGGGTGTGACAGGCACGATATGATATGGGTAATAGTTGATCGATTGACGAAATCTGCGCATTTCCTACCTATCCGAGAGAAAGACAGCACTGGAAAGCTTGCTGAGCTGTACTTGAAAGAAATCGTGGCACGTCATGGAGTGCCTATCTCAATTATTTCAGACAGAGATGGACGTTTTGTCTCAAGGATCTGGCAATCCTTTCAGTAAGCCTTTGGATCTCAGCTAGATCTGAGCACGACCTTCCATCCGCAAACAGACGGTTAGAGCGAACGGACCATACAAACGTTAGAAGATATGCTTCGCGCATGTGTTATGGACCTAGGCGGCAGCTGGGATACTCATCTACCTTTAGTTGAGATTTCATACAATAACAGTTATCATACAAGCATAAAGCCCCACCGTTCGAAGCTCTGTATGGCCGCAAGTGCCGCTCGCCCTTTTGTTGGGAAGACGCTGGAGACAAACATATTGTGACAACTCGAGTTTCCAAGATTCTATCTTCGCATTTAGTGCACGTTAATTTTTTATTTATTTATTATTGTTCTAGTTGTTGTTGATACGACTCGTTGTTTCACAACGCTTACCTTTGTAATACGTAATATCGTATTTCGACTGATATTTTGTACTTGGAAATCCCTAATATTTATTACATGTGATAGTATATTAATAAGGTTTGTATTAATTACATGTTAATTAAAAGATGGAACTTACTGATAACAAGCACTCATGAAATCACACAAGTGATGAAAACACTTTAGTGTTTTCGTCCAGAATGTTTGGCGAAATCAGAAGATGGGCCTTGGCCCAGTATTTAGATATTTTATATATATAATCATTTTATAAACAATCTTCTCCGAGAAGCCTCACAATTACCAAACCATACCTTATCACTTTGTTCTCTCTCTACATCTGAAAACCCAACAACAGAGAACACATCTTCAAGCAAAAACCTCTGTTTAAACTCTTGGTTAGTAATTTCATGATTCAAGTTGCTTCTTGTTGCATATCGTATGATTTCGGATGTTTAAATCATGATGTATGTATACGTTTATATAGGTGATTATGTGATTGATCATTGTGTGCTTGATAGATAGTTATCATCTATGAACCTTCTGTATATTTGATATTTTGATTAACAGTGGGTATATGTTAATAAAAGATAAACTGATTCAAGTATGTTCTTGATCTCACAAAGTTTTGGTAGAGTATTTGTTTTATATTAATGATTGATTGGATGATTTGTAAATGTTAATCATGTATCTTGTCACACCCCGACCGCGTAAAACAACAAATCGCGGCGGAAACATCGGGGCGTGTTGCGACAGAATTTAATTGTTTCATAACCATGGCACACAAAGTGTATTTTATTTATTTAACAAAGGTGTTACATTGTCTTGAACGGTAAACAAAAGAGTTTATAACATAATTAAACATAGTCTATCATCTTTTAAAGTCTCTAAGGCACAGGTCCGCCCTAGTATCATGATCAACATCCTATGGAAAAGCACCTGAAAACACATGTGAAAATAGGTACGTCAGCATAAAAATGCCTGTGAGATACATAGGTTTTTGAAAATAGGATTCATGACTTATGTTTAAGAAAAATGTTTAGTCATGAACCTTGTAATTTGCTTTGTCTTGTAAATCATTTGAAAACAATAAGATCAGATGATATGTATAAGTAAATGTCAGGTTAAATAAATAACCATGTAAAAATGTGTTTGTATAAGATAAGTTGTTTGTAAATCAATGTCTTGTGAAAAGTATGTTATTTGTATAAAGTGTTCTATGTCTCAAACTGAAATGATTCAAATAACGTTGCGACATGTAATACCATACAAACACTTATATATAGGAAGTACCAGCGGCGTATCCACCATGCTTGTATAATATTACACACGCATCGTTACTTAATCACTTAATCAAACCAAACCAATCAATGTAAGAAGTCTATGTTTAAACAAATTGTCAAATGTATTGAATAATATGTCAAAGTGTTTATGTCAAGATGTAAATCATGTCAAAATGTCTATGTCAAATATCCATGTCAAATGTCTATGTCAAATATCCATGTCAAATGTCTATGTCAAATATGTCATGTATGGCAAGTGAAATGTCTCAACTAAACCATATGCACAAAAACAAAGTATTGAAGTAAAACTTGGTTTAAATCAACGCTATGTTTTGTGTAAATGCATGCAACTATTTAATATGAACATTTATGCGGTATTGTGAAAATGCATACATCCAAGCCTTGTGACTGTGGTGATAAACCCTTTAAACAAATTAAAGGTCTATCTGTCTTATATCATCGAATTCGGTCATTCCTTTCTGTCCCCTTTCCCTGGGATGTCCGGAACGGGAGTTGTCAATTCCTATGGTACCACTACCTACTAACGAACGGCGTAGCTAATGTTAATGAATGTATTGTCCCATGTAAACAAACCAAATGTCATAACAAAATGTAAGCATGTGAAAACGATGCACTAAGTATGTAATCAAATGAACATACGTAGCGTGAAAAGTCATGTAAAACGATGTACTAAGTAATGCACACAATGGGCACACCTAGCATGAAATGTAATGTAAAACAATGTACTAAGTAATGCACACAATGGGCACACCTAGCATGAAATGTAATGTAAAACAATGTACTAAGTAATGCACACAATGGGCACACCTAGCATGAAATGTCATGTAAAACAATGTACTAAGTAATGCACACAATGGGCACACCTAGCATAAGATGAAATGAAATCATGTACTATTATGTACTAACGAACATAGCATGTATATGATGTGAAAACAGGAAAGCTTGAAAGTAACAAGTAGGCACATGTGTTCCACCCCAAAACAGTTTGGAAAACAGTAAAAGAGGGGTCTATGTACTCACATAAACACCTTGAAAACATTTAAAAGAGGGGGTTCTATGTACTCACTTGAGATTGCTCAGATGTCTAAAGATAATCACCAAGCAACGCTAGAGATCTCGGAATCAAACGGCACCTAATATAGGTAACTATGTTAATAAACCGGACCTATCTCGGAAGACTGGGTAGCATTAGGGTTTGTAAACCAAATGAGTGTCGGAACTCACGTGATATGGTTTAACAAAGCCTACATGCTAAATGAAACTTAACCTAAGTCTTATTGACCCATTATGATCCGTTTAGGTAGCTTATGCTACTTTAACGCATCGTGCGCGTGAAACGCGTTCGGACCGCCTAACTAGTCCTATGACAAGTATTATATGCCTAAACATGTTACAAAATCAGTTACGTGACAAAAGTTTAGGTTACATATGCTTAATTACCAATTATACATGAAAAGGGTATTCTGGTAATTTACCTAAGGCATATAAACTACCTATCATACAACTACTTAAACGATGTGACCATAGGGTATAACCTCGGAAGGTTATTCCCTACCTACTATGGTCACCTAATGTGTTTGGTCAGATCCTAATGATCGACCAAATGGGTCGGGTTCGAGGTATAAGCGATTTATTAGATCGCTTACCCTACGACCCTAGACAACGTGGAAATCAGTAGGCATAGTCCCAAGGGACTATGACCATCGTGATCACAATCACGTTGCGAAGTTCAATCGAACTTCGCATTGACCATTACTGGTCAACGCTGAAAGTCAAACAAAGTTTGACTTTCTGACTCGAAAAGCAGTAAAAATAAGGAAAAGAACGAAAGAATACTTACGAAGGGTCCCCGAATGCTAATCTAGATCAATATAGTTCAGGTATGAAACAAGGTTTCAACTTAGAACACAACTAATCAGATTCTAGTGCCTTAAAACAATGAAAGGCATGGGGTATATATAGTTTTAGGTGAACCGTTGAGATCGTTTCATGGAAAACGTGCCTTAATCCCATCCGTACATGTGTTGAAATGTCATGGTGTTTAGGTGTTTAAATTCCATCCATACATGTGTTGAAATGTCATGGTGTTTAGGTGTTTAAATTCCATCCACACATGTGTTGAAATGTCATGGTGTTTAGGTGTTTAAATTCCATCCACACATGTGTTGAAATGTCATGGTGTTTAGGTGTTTAAATTCCATCCACACATGTGTTGAAATGTCATGGTGTTTAGGTGTTTAAATTCCATCCACACATGTGTTGACTAAGCATTGTTAGAATGTGTGGTTGTGAATTAAACAACGGCTAATACATCGAATCTGGTCCCGAAAGTGCAAAACTGATCCAAATGACGCGACGCATGGATTTTTCTTATGCCGAACACTAAAATAAAATGTTTTAGTGCTTACATAAATTTTTGGATGTCCGGATGTATTCAGAACGTAAGTTATGCGCGAAAATGCAAACTTGTGCACTTTTTGACACTTTTAGTCCCTGAATGTCCCAAAAGTTTATTTTAGCACACCAAACCCCTCAAAGCCTATTTCTAAGCTATGTAAAGGATATTTAAGGTGTGTTTAACTTATGGTTATGTTCCGGAATGTTCGTTACAGTTCAAATTGACATACTTTCGCAGTTTGTCATATTTAGTCCCTGTAAGCGAATTAACTTATTTTTGCCATACCAAAGCCTTCAAAACTTATTTCTAAGTTATGTAAAGGTTATTTAAGGTATGTTGAGTATATGTTGATGTTCCAGAGTATTTCTCGCATTAAACTGAGTACGTTTACGCACTAGTTTGCGTATAACTCTCCAGAAAGTGATGTAGAGTTTGGAATTGAACAAAAGTCAAAACATGAAAAATGTAAAACATAACAAAACAAACATTGAGATCAAATAACATTGTTTTATTGATAACAGAACTGTTCATAGTGATTACAAGCACAGTTGTTACAGTCTCCCCTACTTGTGGAAATTTCGTCCCGAAATTTATTTAGAGGAAACTCGTGGAAAAAGATGTGGATATTTCGCCTTCATTTGATCTTCGCGTTCCCAAGTAAACTCAGGTCCACGTTTAGCTTCCCAGCGAACTTTGACCAAAGGAATGCGCTTGCGTTTAAGCCACTTGACTTCACGTTCCATGATTTCCACTGGTTTCTCAACAAATTTCAGTGTTTTGCCAACACGAATTTCGTCAAGCGGTATGGAGAAGTTCTCATCAGCTGAACACTTCTTGAGATTGGATACGTGAAAAGTTGGATGAACATTTCCCAGTTCAGGAGGTAACTCAAGTCTGTAGGCTACCTTTCCGATTCTTTCGACGATCTTGAATGGTCCAACGTATCTAGGTGCAAGTTTTCCTTTCTTTCCAAATCTGATCACACCTTTCCAAGGTGAGACCTTAAGTAATACTCGATCACCGACTTGAAATTCCAAGGCTTTGCGTTTTGGGTCCGCGTAAATCTTCTGACGGCTTCTAGCTGCCTGAAGGTTATCACGAACTTTCTTGACCTTGTCAGTTGTCTCTAAAATGAGGGCAGGTCCAGTAAGTTGAGCCTCGCCAATCTCATTCCAGCAGACTGGTGAACGACATTTTCGACCATAGAGAGCTTCGAAAGGAGCCATTTTGATGCTAGTGTGATAACTGTTGTTGTAGGAGAATTCAATCAATTTAAGATGTGAATCCCAGCTACCACCAAAATCGATCACACAAGCTCTTAGCATATCCTCCAGAGTCTGGATTGTTCTCTCAGATTGACCATCCGTTTGCGGATGATAAGCTGTGCTCAGATTAAGTTGGGTCCCCATAGCAGATTGCATGGTTCTCCAAAAGTGAGAAGTGAAACGAGCATCTCTGTCAGAAATGATGTTCAAAGGAACACCATGTCGAGCTACAATTTCATCCACATAGATTTGAGCAAGTCTGTCAGTAGGAAAATCCTCGCGGATTGGCAAGAAATGCGCTGACTTTGTGAGACGATCAACGACTACCCAGATGGCATCATGACCTTTCTTGGTGCGTGGAAGTTTGGTAACAAGATCCATAGTAATGTTTTCCCATTTCCAAACTGGGATCTCTGGTTGCTCCAATAAACCAGAAGGACGCTGATGTTCAGCCTTAACCTTAAGACAAGTAAGGCATTTTGATACGTATAAGGCAATGTCTTTCTTCATACCAGGCCACCAATAGTGAATACGAAGATCCTTATACATCTTATCTGAGCCCGGATGAATAGAATAACGAGACTTATGGGCTTCATCCATAAGCAAGGTACGAAGATCATCCTGGCTTGGGACCCACAAACGGTCCATGAAGTAATATGATCCATTGTCCTTCAGTTCAAGAGCAGGTGATATGTGATAGGGAAATTCCTTATCCATCAAACCCTGTGAAACACAAGATTGTTGAGCTTGAGAAATGCGGGCTTGAATATCATATCGAGCTTGAATAACAGATTGAACACGTACACAATGAAGCTTAGTACGTTCCTTGCGACTCAATGCATCAGCTACGACATTCGCCTTACCAGGATGGTAGCGAATTTCGCAGTCGTAGTCGTTTAAAAGATCAACCCAACGTCGCTGTCTCATGTTGAGTTCTTTCTGGTTGAAGATATGCTGAAGACTTTTGTGGTCAGTGAAAACCACACATTTTGTACCGTACAAATAGTGTCTCCAGATCTTGAGAGCAAAGACAACTGCACCCAACTCAAGATCATGAGTGGTGTAGTTCTTCTCATGTATCTTCAACTGCCTCGATGCATAGGCTATGACTTTGTTTCTTTGCATAAGAACACAGCCAAGACCCAATTTAGATGCATCACAATACACGACAAAATCATCATCACCCTCAGGCAATGATAGTACAGGCGCATCGCAAAGCTTCTGCTTCAAGTGTTGAAAAGCTTCCTCTTGTTTGAATCCCCAGAAAAAGGGCATTTTCTTCTGAGTTAGAGCAGTTAGAGGAACTGCAATCTTAGAGAAGTTTTCAATGAAGCGGCGATAATAACCCGCTAGACCAAGAAATGAACGAACTTCAGTAGGAGTAGTAGGCGTATCCCAATCCTTAATCGCACTGATCTTGGAGGGATCTACATGAACACCTCGTTCGTTGATAATGTGTCCCAAAAATTGAACTTCTTTAAGCCAAAATTCGCATTTGGAGAATTTGGCGAAAAGTTGCTCTTTCTTCAGGAGTTCCAGAGTAAGACGAAGATGCTGCTCGTGATCAGCTCGCGTCTTAGAGTAAATCAAGATGTCATCGATAAAAACAATGACGAACTGATCCAAATAAGGTTTACAGACCCTATTCATTAAGTCCATGAAAACAGCAGGAGCATTAGTCAAACCGAATGGCATGACTGTGAACTCGTAATGTCCATAACGAGTACGGAATGCTGTCTTCGGAATGTCTTCTTCTTGCACCCGAAGTTGATGATATCCAGATCGCAGATCAATCTTCGAAAAATAAGAAGCGCCTTGTAACTGATCAAAGAGGTCGTCTATGCGAGGTAAGGGATATCGATTCTTGATGGTAAGCTTGTTAAGCTCACGATAATCGATACACATCCTAAAGGATCCATCCTTCTTCTTGACAAAAAGAACTGGAGCACCCCAAGGTGAAAAACTAGGACGTATAAAACCTTTGTCAGAGAGCTCCTGAAGCTGTTTAGACAACTCTTGCATCTCAGATGGTGCAAGACGATATGGAGCTCTGGCAATGGGATTTGCACCAGGTACGAGATCAATGCGGAACTCGACTTGGCGTGCTGGAGGTAGACCAGGTAAATCTTCAGGGAATACTTCAGAATAATCCCGAACGACAGGAATATCTGAAATAGACTTACCCTTGCCTTTATCTTCTGTAACATGTGCTAAGAAAGCCACATAGTTCTTCTGCAGATACTTCCGAGCTTTAAAACAAGACATGAGTTTGAGACCACCGGTGGGCTTCTCACCTTGAACCTGCAGAATCTCGCCTGTCGAAAGCGGCACACGAACAATCTTCTTAGAACAAACTATCTCTGCGTGATGCTTGGATAACCAATCCATTCCCACAATAACGTCGAAGCTTCCAAGTTGCATAGGCGCGAGGTCAATAGGAAAAAGATGGTCGTTAAGATTCAACTGGCAGTTGCGAAGAACAGAATCAAGAATAATGGGTTCACCATTAGCAACTTCTACTGTCAAAGATTTGCCTAGTTTCGTTCTAGACACGCGAAGCATTTGCTCAAAAGATAATGACACGAAACTCTTATCGGCACCAGAATCGAAAAGAACAGATGCAGGCTGATTATTAATAAAGAACGTACCGTTCACCACGTTATCGTCAGCCTGTGCCTCTTGGGCATTCATGTTAAAAACTCGGCCTCGAGCCGGAGCCTGATTCTGGTTCTGGTTCTGGTTCGCCAGTCTTGGGCACCGATTCCTATAGTGGGTCAGATCCCCACAATTATAACAAGCACCCGGTGGGTAATATGGTCTCGCAGCTTGACCCTGTTGCTGAGCAACTTGTTGAGCCGGGTTCTGAACAGCGGGATTCTGAGCAGACCGACAAACATTGGCAAGATGGCCTGATTTCCCACAGTTAGTACAGAAACGGCATGGAAGTTGCGGTTGGTGGTGACTGTTGCATCTATTGCACAAAGGTGCATTCCCTGTATAGGGTTTCTTTGCTGGAGGCTGTGCGGGTTGGTTGGGAGCTGCCAGATTAGCTTGGGCAGTGATATCAAAATTTTGGGAAGCCTTACGCTTCCTTGACCTCTTCGAAGAACCAGAGTTCTTTCCATTCAAGTTTTGACCTTTCTTGCTATCTTCCTTGTCAGCCGACTGCTTCTTGCCCTTGTCACCCTTCCTGTGTAGCTTTCCCTTTCTAATCTGCGACTCAGTCAATGTCGCTGATAACTCGATCGCCTGACGGAGTGTGGCAGGTTCACTACCAGTAAGAATGTCTTGTACCGAGTCAGGTAGGCCGTCGATGTATCTCTCGATAGCCTTGTCGAGTGGGGTAACCATAGTCGGGCAAAGCAAACTCAACTCCTCAAACCGATCCGTATAAACCCTGTGCTCACCACTATCTTGCTTCAAAACATCAAACTCTTTCTCCAACGCTCGCTGCTCATGGCGAGGACAGAATTCCCTCATCATAAGGGCTCTAAGTTCAGCCCAAGTCTGTGCGAGAGCAACTTCTACACCCCGGTCTCTCATAACCCCGTTCCACCATGTCAAAGCCCGCTTCTGAAATACGCTCGAGGAGAACTCGACCTTGCGATTATCCGGACACTGCACATGGCGAAAAGTATTCTCTATGCTCTCGAACCACTGAAGAAGCCCAGTCGCTCCCTCAGAACCACTAAACTTGAGTGGTTTAGCCTGGTTAAAATCCTTGTATTTGCATGGAACATTGTTGTTGTTGTTGGCTTGATTCCATTGAGCAAAGAGATTTGGAAACTGAGCAGCCATCTGCTGCGCAATAATTTCTGCCAGCTCGGCAGTTGCTATCTGATTTTCGCGTCGAGGAGGCATTCTAAAAGAGGAAAACATGAAAGGAAACGAGTGAGATGATTGGATGAAGAGAATGAGATGAAACAAAATCAACAAAAGCAAAGATGGTGGTCATTCGTCCGTATCACAAAGCAAACAAACGACACACAGTGACTAATCAAAGTAAATGGATCAGAAATAATGTATTAGCGAAGACATGCTCGCCTATAAGTGAACACTCACTCCAAGAATTCCCAGGTAAGCACAACTGGTCTCGCGTCTGGTTGAGATGTATACGAAGTGCTTGCCTAGACAGAAAACTCAGAATACAGGCATTCACCCTTCCAGTTTGCACATGTTCACATTATTTAAAACCCAAAACTTTTGACGAGATTTTTGAAAATTTTGAAGGCACAAGGCCAAAAATCAATACTGAAAAAGGGTTCAAAACCATATAACAGAGGGTTCAAAACCTTACAATTGAGGGTTCAAAACCTTGTAAAAATTTATTCAAAAACAGATGATTCTTTTTCAAAAATCGTTTCGGAAAAATTTTGGTTCCTTGTTTTGTTAATCACCTAAGGATAGGTGATGTACATGTTTTAAGATCTAAACACAAGATAACTTGTGTTAGGTTCCTAGAAAAGTTATAGTCTAGGTCAAAGCATTACTAATAACCTAATTCCCTATAACCATTGGCTCTGATACCAACTCTTCTGTCACACCCCGACCGCGTAAAACAACAAATCGCGGCGGAAACATCGGGGCGTGTTGCGACAGAATTTAATTGTTTCATAACCATGGCACACAAAGTGTATTTTATTTATTTAACAAAGGTGTTACATTGTCTTGAACGGTAAACAAAAGAGTTTATAACATAATTAAACATAGTCTATCATCTTTTAAAGTCTCTAAGGCACAGGTCCGCCCTAGTATCATGATCAACATCCTATGGAAAAGCACCTGAAAACACATGTGAAAATAGGTACGTCAGCATAAAAATGCCTGTGAGATACATAGGTTTTTGAAAATAGGATTCATGACTTATGTTTAAGAAAAATGTTTAGTCATGAACCTTGTAATTTGCTTTGTCTTGTAAATCATTTGAAAACAATAAGATCAGATGATATGTATAAGTAAATGTCAGGTTAAATAAATAACCATGTAAAAATGTGTTTGTATAAGATAAGTTGTTTGTAAATCAATGTCTTGTGAAAAGTATGTTATTTGTATAAAGTGTTCTATGTCTCAAACTGAAATGATTCAAATAACGTTGCGACATGTAATACCATACAAACACTTATATATAGGAAGTACCAGCGGCGTATCCACCATGCTTGTATAATATTACACACGCATCGTTACTTAATCACTTAATCAAACCAAACCAATCAATGTAAGAAGTCTATGTTTAAACAAATTGTCAAATGTATTGAATAATATGTCAAAGTGTTTATGTCAAGATGTAAATCATGTCAAAATGTCTATGTCAAATATCCATGTCAAATGTCTATGTCAAATATCCATGTCAAATGTCTATGTCAAATATGTCATGTATGGCAAGTGAAATGTCTCAACTAAACCATATGCACAAAAACAAAGTATTGAAGTAAAACTTGGTTTAAATCAACGCTATGTTTTGTGTAAATGCATGCAACTATTTAATATGAACATTTATGCGGTATTGTGAAAATGCATACATCCAAGCCTTGTGACTGTGGTGATAAACCCTTTAAACAAATTAAAGGTCTATCTGTCTTATATCATCGAATTCGGTCATTCCTTTCTGTCCCCTTTCCCTGGGATGTCCGGAACGGGAGTTGTCAATTCCTATGGTACCACTACCTACTAACGAACGGCGTAGCTAATGTTAATGAATGTATTGTCCCATGTAAACAAACCAAATGTCATAACAAAATGTAAGCATGTGAAAACGATGCACTAAGTATGTAATCAAATGAACATACGTAGCGTGAAAAGTCATGTAAAACGATGTACTAAGTAATGCACACAATGGGCACACCTAGCATGAAATGTAATGTAAAACAATGTACTAAGTAATGCACACAATGGGCACACCTAGCATGAAATGTAATGTAAAACAATGTACTAAGTAATGCACACAATGGGCACACCTAGCATGAAATGTCATGTAAAACAATGTACTAAGTAATGCACACAATGGGCACACCTAGCATAAGATGAAATGAAATCATGTACTATTATGTACTAACGAACATAGCATGTATATGATGTGAAAACAGGAAAGCTTGAAAGTAACAAGTAGGCACATGTGTTCCACCCCAAAACAGTTTGGAAAACAGTAAAAGAGGGGTCTATGTACTCACATAAACACCTTGAAAACATTTAAAAGAGGGGGTTCTATGTACTCACTTGAGATTGCTCAGATGTCTAAAGATAATCACCAAGCAACGCTAGAGATCTCGGAATCAAACGGCACCTAATATAGGTAACTATGTTAATAAACCGGACCTATCTCGGAAGACTGGGTAGCATTAGGGTTTGTAAACCAAATGAGTGTCGGAACTCACGTGATATGGTTTAACAAAGCCTACATGCTAAATGAAACTTAACCTAAGTCTTATTGACCCATTATGATCCGTTTAGGTAGCTTATGCTACTTTAACGCATCGTGCGCGTGAAACGCGTTCGGACCGCCTAACTAGTCCTATGACAAGTATTATATGCCTAAACATGTTACAAAATCAGTTACGTGACAAAAGTTTAGGTTACATATGCTTAATTACCAATTATACATGAAAAGGGTATTCTGGTAATTTACCTAAGGCATATAAACTACCTATCATACAACTACTTAAACGATGTGACCATAGGGTATAACCTCGGAAGGTTATTCCCTACCTACTATGGTCACCTAATGTGTTTGGTCAGATCCTAATGATCGACCAAATGGGTCGGGTTCGAGGTATAAGCGATTTATTAGATCGCTTACCCTACGACCCTAGACAACGTGGAAATCAGTAGGCATAGTCCCAAGGGACTATGACCATCGTGATCACAATCACGTTGCGAAGTTCAATCGAACTTCGCATTGACCATTACTGGTCAACGCTGAAAGTCAAACAAAGTTTGACTTTCTGACTCGAAAAGCAGTAAAAATAAGGAAAAGAACGAAAGAATACTTACGAAGGGTCCCCGAATGCTAATCTAGATCAATATAGTTCAGGTATGAAACAAGGTTTCAACTTAGAACACAACTAATCAGATTCTAGTGCCTTAAAACAATGAAAGGCATGGGGTATATATAGTTTTAGGTGAACCGTTGAGATCGTTTCATGGAAAACGTGCCTTAATCCCATCCGTACATGTGTTGAAATGTCATGGTGTTTAGGTGTTTAAATTCCATCCATACATGTGTTGAAATGTCA
The DNA here is from genome assembly GCA_030545235.1 of Helianthus tuberosus. Classification (NCBI taxonomy): domain Eukaryota; kingdom Viridiplantae; phylum Streptophyta; class Magnoliopsida; order Asterales; family Asteraceae; genus Helianthus; species Helianthus tuberosus. Next base: position 133,659,340 of record CM060408.1, on the reverse strand, counting down.
TGGTGTTTAGGTGTTTAAATTCCATCCACACATGTGTTGAAATGTCATGGTGTTTAGGTGTTTAAATTCCATCCACACATGTGTTGAAATGTCATGGTGTTTAGGTGTTTAAATTCCATCCACACATGTGTTGAAATGTCATGGTGTTTAGGTGTTTAAATTCCATCCACACATGTGTTGACTAAGCATTGTTAGAATGTGTGGTTGTGAATTAAACAACGGCTAATACATCGAATCTGGTCCCGAAAGTGCAAAACTGATCCAAATGACGCGACGCATGGATTTTTCTTATGCCGAACACTAAAATAAAATGTTTTAGTGCTTACATAAATTTTTGGATGTCCGGATGTATTCAGAACGTAAGTTATGCGCGAAAATGCAAACTTGTGCACTTTTTGACACTTTTAGTCCCTGAATGTCCCAAAAGTTTATTTTAGCACACCAAACCCCTCAAAGCCTATTTCTAAGCTATGTAAAGGATATTTAAGGTGTGTTTAACTTATGGTTATGTTCCGGAATGTTCGTTACAGTTCAAATTGACATACTTTCGCAGTTTGTCATATTTAGTCCCTGTAAGCGAATTAACTTATTTTTGCCATACCAAAGCCTTCAAAACTTATTTCTAAGTTATGTAAAGGTTATTTAAGGTATGTTGAGTATATGTTGATGTTCCAGAGTATTTCTCGCATTAAACTGAGTACGTTTACGCACTAGTTTGCGTATAACTCTCCAGAAAGTGATGTAGAGTTTGGAATTGAACAAAAGTCAAAACATGAAAAATGTAAAACATAACAAAACAAACATTGAGATCAAATAACATTGTTTTATTGATAACAGAACTGTTCATAGTGATTACAAGCACAGTTGTTACATATCTGTTATGAGTTTATAGAGTTTCTGGGTTTTTAATATGTTACAGTAAGGAATGTTGATGATGATGAACAGTAACGAAAACACCCCCACCTTATAAACTGGACGAAATCACTTTAAGTGATTTCGGCCCAAACAGTTCAGCCCAAAGGGATTTCGGCCCAATGGTGTTTTCGGCACATGTTTGGTTTTCGGCTCATGTTTGGATTTCGGCCATTAAGGGTTTTCGAATATAAAGTGGTTTTCGGCACTATTTGGTTTTCGGCTATAAAGGGATTTCGGCCCTCATGTGTTTTCGGCACAACTGTTATCTGTTAACTGGTTACATTTATTCTGTTATCTGTTAACTGTTAACTGGTTAAATTTATTAAGTTGTTAACTTATTAAATTACATACAATAACTCTGATTAGTTATGTAACCTTATTTAGCCTACTAACTGTCATTAACTCAGTTAACTTTACACACTATGTAAGATTCATGGATGACATTCTGTTAAATATATAACTCAGTTAAGTAAAGCATGTGACACAGTTAGTTACCAGTTTGTTAAATGTTCATTCTGTTAACTGTATATCCCTGTTTATATATGCTAACTCAGTTAAGCATACTAGCTTTATTAACTATGATGTTGGTTAACTATGTTAGAATTATTGAGAAGGCTTTTATGAGGAAGATGAATGTGCATGAATGAGAGTAACTGTTTACATGATACAAGAATGCAAATTGCTAGACACGCTTTGTGATATTACTGTGATGCTAGTTACATGTGAAATATTACGAACGTAAACTGACTGAACATACGTGCACTATAGGACTTGACTGATTAACTGTGAGCACTTAACTTAGCATACCGAGCAAACAAGGTGAGTTCACACTCTTACCAAGGCATGGGATTCCCAGGGTTGGGAATGGGATTGAAGGAATGAATTTGTACTTACAATGTTACTAGACTATCTACCATCGTCCTCGGATGCGCAGGACACATACGTAAAACCTACGTATACTTGTACACATCACTGTCCTCGGTTGTGAAGGGCACTTACGTAAAACCTACGTAAACTAATACTCATTACTGCCTCGGGTTGTGTCAGGCACTTACGTAAAACCTACGTAAACCCCCGCGTACCCCTGTTCTCGGTTGTGAAGGGCACTTACGTAAAACCTACGTAAACTTAGTACGTACTACTGTTCTCGGTAAGAAGAACACTTATGGTTACAAATAGTCTAGTGTATATGCAAACATGGGAAGCCCCCACTAATAGAACATACTATCGGCCCAGTATAGCCGCACGTTACGAAACGAACTTGCATTTACGAACTTACTTACTGTGAACTCGCTCAACTAGTTGTTGACTCTCTGTTACGTGCCTTGCAGGACCATAGGTACTTTTGGAGCTTGCACGGGAGGCACAGTCGTTGTGGACATGGATCGTGAATGTGTTGTTAAACTTTATGACATTTTGTACTTAAACTCATGTTGGGTTTTACATTAATGCTTCCGCTACACACTTGTTTATATTTGGTTTTGTAAACACCTATCGTATTGATGAATGACTTTTGATATACATACTTATGTTCAATATGATTGGTGGCTTGATCCTGGTCATGTCACGCCTCCAAGCGGTGGTACTCCGCGTGTGGATTTTGGGGGTGTGACACGTATGGTTGGTCCTGAACTTGTACAAGAGACAACCGACAAGATTATACAGATCCGAGAGCGCATTAAGGTGGCTCGAGATCGACAAAAGAGCTACGCTTATTAAAACCAGACTATAACCAGAACAGTGCTCAACGATCCACAACGACGCCTCGTTCCACGTGCAAGACTCATCACTCTAGGTAATATGGTACATGTCTTATTGCCTACTTGCTAGAATTGTATAGAACTTTGCTCCGGGTATGCTTAGGTTAACGTAACACTATTGCATGAGAACACTTGTGTGCTTACTCTCTACTGTTATCGCACTACTCGCGAACCTCTCTCACTTATGTCATATTTTCTATGAAGATCATGTCTGGACGTATCAACATGACACAAGCCTAACTGACGGCTCTCATTAACGAACAAGTTGCTGCGGCTGTTGCAGCCACACAAGCAGGAGGTCAACCACCTGTTTGTACCTTCAAAACGTTCATGGACTGTCGTCCTACTACTTTTAGTGGCACGGAAGGAGCGGTTGGACTCCTCCATTGGTTTGAAAAGCTCGAGTCCGTATTTGAAATGTGCGAATGCCCTGAGGCTCGCAGGGTGAAGTACGCCACTGGTACTCTAGAAGGCATCGCGCTGACTTGGTGGAATGCGCAAATTCAGATGTTAGGGTTGGCTGTTGCTAACGCCACACCCTGGAATGACTTAAAGGAGTTGATCAAAGAGGAATACTATAGCCGTGATGATATTCATAAGCTGGAGGTAGAGTTTTACCACTTGAAAATGACGGGGTCAGAAATTGAAGCGTACACCAGAAGATCGAATGAGTTGGCTATTCTGTGTCCTACTATGGTAGACCCTCCCATTAAGCATATCGAACTGTATCTCAATGGTCTGGTGCCGGAGATTCAAAGCCACGTAACCTCAGCAAATCTTGGCACTATTCAACAGATCGTTAAGCTAGCTCATCGCCTCACCGATCAGGCAGTGGAACAGAACAAGCTGCCTAAACGTATCAGCGCTACTACTACTGCTACTGTTTCAGCAACTACTCCTGCTACCCTCAGTGTTAACAAGAGAAAATGGGAGGGGGATTCCAGCAAAGGTTCAGCTTTAGTACAGTCTCAAGTTCAGCAGCGAAAGACTGACAGCTATCAGAGCCCAAGTCAGCAATCTTCGGGCAGTCACAGGCAGGGTGGTTATCGAGGGAACCTCCCAAGGTGTAACAACTGTAACAGGCATCACAGTGGCCAGTGCAACAAGGGTCGTTGTCAGAGGTGCCTCAGGATGGGCCATGAGGCCAAGGATTGTAGGAGCCCACGGCCTGTAACTCAGAATCAACAGCAGCAGCAAACGCAGCAGAATCAGCAACAGGGTAACAAGGGATGTTTTCATTGTGGTGCTGAAGGTCACTTCAAAAGACACTGCCCTCAGTTAAACCGAAACCAGAACAACAACAACAATAATCAGGGCAGTGGGAACAACAATGGGGGAAACAACAACAATGGTGCAAAGGGTCGTGTATTTGTGATTGGTCAGAGTGACGCAAGGAACGATCCTAATGTGGTTACGGGTAAGTTTCTCCTCGATGACTTTTATGTTACCGTATTATTTGATTCGGGTGCGGATACCAGTTATATGTCTCTGAACGTTAGTCAAATGCTTAAACGCGCACCAACACTTTTGAACACCAAACATGTCGTAGAGTTAGCTAACGGTAAAAGTCTAGAAGCCACACACATAGTTCAGGGTTGTAATCTTATCCTCGCTGGTCAGACTTTCTCTATCGATCTTATTCCTATAACTCTGAGTAGTTTCGACATTGTCATTGGTATGGATTGGTTATCCCAACAGCAAGCAGAGATCCTATGCAAGGAGAAGATCATTCGTATTCCTCGATCTGGCAAAGAACCTCTCGAAGTTCAAGGCGATAAGTGTGGTGTCGTGAGTGGCATCATCTCCTTCTTGAAGGCGCAGAAGTGTCTGCGAAAGGGCCACATAGCTATTTTAGCACTCGTTACTGATACATCGACGAAAGAGAAAAAGATTGGGGATATTCCTGTAGTACGCGACTTTCCTCAAGTGTTTCCTGAAGAGTTACCTGGGTTACCGCCCCATCGTCAGGTCGAATTTCAGATCGAGCTAGCTCCAGGAGCAGCACCTATAGCTCGAGCGCCTTACCGCTTAGCTCCAACTGAACTGGAAGAACTGTCTAAGCAATTGCAAGAACTCTTGGAAAAGGGTTTCATACGTCCTAGCTCTTCGCCATGGGGAGCTCCAGTATTATTTGTAAAGAAGAAAGACGGTACCTTTCGTATGTGCATAGATTACCGCGAACTGAACAAGGTGACGGTGAAGAATCGTTATCCACTTCCACGTATCGATGACTTATTCGACCAGTTGCAAGGGTCGAGTTATTACTCAAAGATTGACCTGAGGTCAGGTTACCATCAACTGAGAGTCCGGGATGAGGACGTCTCCAAAACAGCATTCAGAACTCGCTACGGTCATTACGAGTTTTTGGTCATGCCATTCGGGCTAACGAACGCGCCTGCGGTTTTCATGGATCTTATGAACAGGGTGTGCAAACCTTATCTTGACAAGTTTGTTATTGTTTTCATTGATGACATCCTGATCTATTCGAAGAATCGGGAAGAACACGAACAACATTTACGACTTATTCTGGAACTCCTTCGAACGGAACAGCTGTACGCTAAGTTTTCAAAATGCGACTTCTGGCTTCGTGAAGTCCACTTTCTAGGCCATGTGGTAACTAAGGATGGGATTCATGTCGATCCATCCAAAGTAGATTCGATCAAGAACTGGCCTGCACCTAGTACACCAACCGAAATACGCCAATTCTTGGGTTTGGCGGGTTATTACAGACGGTTTATCAAAGACTTCTCAAAGATTGCACAGCCGCTTACATTACTGACACAGAAAGGTATTGCTTACCGTTGGAGTGATAGACAGGAAACAGCGTTTCAGCACTTAAAGGATAGACTTTGTAGCGCACCTATCCTCTCATTGCCTGAAGGCACGGACGACTTTGTAGTCTACTGCGATGCATCTATCCAAGGTCTTGGATGTGTGTTGATGCAGCGGGATAAAGTTATTGCTTATGCTTCGCGCCAACTTAAGATTCACGAACGAAATTACACTACGCACGATTTAGAGCTTGGAGCTGTTGTTTTTGCGCTCAAGATATGGCGACATTATCTGTATGGCACCAAGTGCACCATCTACACCGATCACAGGAGTCTTGAGCATATCTTCAAGCAGAAAGAGTTGAACATGCGACAACGTCGATGGGTCGAGTTACTGAACGATTACGAATGTGCTATAAAGTACCATCCAGGCAAGGCCAATGTGGTGGCCGACGCCCTTAGTCGAAAGGATACTATACCTAGGCGTGTACGAGCGTTGCAACTCACTATTCAGTCTAGTCTTCCTTCACAGATACGAGATGCTCAGGTAGAAGCATTGAAACCAGAAAACGTCAGGGCTGAAGCCCTACGCGGCTCAAGGCAAAGGTTAGAACAAAGGGCAGACGGCGCCTATTATGTAACCGGACGCATCTGGGTCCCACTCTATGGTAACTTACGCGAGCTTGTAATGAATGAAGCTCATAAGTCTCGCTACTCAGTACATCCTGGTTCGGATAAGATGTACCACGACCTCAGAACTACATATTGGTGGCCTAGCATGAAGGCCCACATAGCAACTTACGTTAGCAAGTGTTTGACTTGTGCGAGAGTCAAAGCGGAATATCAGAAACCATCAGGCCCACTCCAACAACCTGAGATACCACAATGGAAATGGGAGCAAATTTCCATGGATTTTGTTACCGGCCTACCTAGATCTCAGCGCGGAAATGATACTATTTGGGTGATCGTGGATCGACTCACAAAGTCTGCTCACTTCTTGGCTATCAAGGAAACGGATAAGTTCTCCACTCTAGCAGACGTATACCTTAAAGAAGTTGTCTCGAGGCACGGGGTGCCCACATCTATTATCTCTGATCGTGACGCACGTTTTACTTCAGAACTGTGGCAAGCAATGCACAAATCTTTTGGCTCTCGTTTAGACATGAGCACAGCCTATCATCCTCAGACAGACGGGCAGTCTGAGCGAACTATTCAAACTCTAGAAGACATGCTTCGGGCGTGCGTAATTGACTTTGGCAAAGGCTGGGAAAAACATCTGCCACTTGTGGAATTTTCGTACAACAACAGTTACCACACCAGCATTAAAGCTGCTCCATTTGAGGCATTGTACGGGCGTAAATGCCGATCACCTCTTTGTTGGGCAGAGGTGGGTGACAGTCAGATCACAGGTCCGGAAATGGTAGTTGATACTACTGAAAAGATTGCTCAAATACGACAACGCATGGCGGCAGCACGTGACCGTCAGAAAGTATACGCCGATAAAGACAGGAAAATACTCGAATTCCAAGTTGGGGATCGAGCACTACTCAAAGTTTCACCTTGGAAGGGTGTTGTTCGTTTTGGCAAACGAGGCAAACTCAATCCACGATACGTTGGACCATTTGAAGTCATAGAAAAGATAGGCAAAGTGGCCTACAGACTGAACTTACCAGCTGAACTCAGTGCAGTTCACAACGTCTTTCACGTGTCAAATCTGAAGAAGTTTCTGTCAGATGAGACCCACGTAGTTCCTCTGAAGGAGCTCACTATCGACGAACAATTGCATTTCATCGAGGAATCAGTTGAAATCACGGACCGGGATGTTAAGGTCCTCAAGAACACCAGAATACCTCTTGTTCGAGTTCGTTGGAACTCCCGTCGTGGCCCAGAGTTTACCTGGGAACGCGAAGATCAAATGGAACTCAAATATCCCCAGTTGTTCGAAAACAATGCAACTACTACTGAGGCTGAAGCTACTACAGAATTTCGAGAAGAAATTCCAAATCAACGGGGGGATGATGTGACACCCCAGGAAAACCAGTAAACGATAACTTACCTAGCTTCCTCAGTAACCGCATGCTAAATTTCGGGACGAAATTTCTTTCAAGTTGGGGATAATGTGACAACTCGAGTTTCCAAGATTCTATCTTCGCATTTAGTGCACGTTAATTTTTTTTTATTTATTATTGTTCTAGTTGTTGTTGATACGACTCGTTGTTTCACAACGCTTACCTTTGTAATACGTAATATCGTATTTCGACTGATATTTTGTACTTGGAAATCCCTAATATTTATTACATGTGATAGTATATTAATAAGGTTTGTATTAATTACATGTTAATTAAAAGATGGAACTTACTGATAACAAGCACTCATGAAATCACACAAGTGATGAAAACACTTTAGTGTTTTCGTCCAGAATGTTTGGCGAAATCAGAAGATGGGCCTTGGCCCAGTATTTAGATATTTTATATATATAATCATTTTATAAACAATCTTCTCCGAGAAGCCTCACAATTACCAAACCATACCTTATCACTTTGTTCTCTCTCTACATCTGAAAACCCAACAACAGAGAACACATCTACAAGCAAAAACCTCTGTTTAAACTCTTGGTTAGTAATTTCATGATTCAAGTTGCTTCTTGTTGCATATCGTATGATTTCGGATGTTTAAATCATGATGTATGTATACGTTTATATAGGTGATTATGTGATTGATCATTGTGTGCTTGATAGATAATTATCATCTATGAACCTTCTGTATATTTGATATTTTGATTAACAGTGGGTATATGTTAATAAAAGATAAACTGATTCAAGTATGTTCTTGATCTCACAAAGTTTTGGTAGAGTATTTGTTTTATATAAATGATTGATTGGATGATTTGTAAATGTTAATCATGTATCTGTTATGAGTTTATAGAGTTTCTGGGTTTTTAATATGTTACAGTAAGGAATGTTGATGATGATGAACAGTAACGAAAACACCCCCACCTTATAAACTGGACGAAATCACTTTAAGTGATTTCGGCCCAAACAGTTCAGCCCAAAGGGATTTCGGCCCAATGGTGTTTTCGGCACATGTTTGGTTTTCGGCTCATGTTTGGATTTCGGCCATTAAGGGTTTTCGAATATAAAGTGGTTTTCGGCACTATTTGGTTTTCGGCTATAAAGGGATTTCGGCCCTCATGTGTTTTCGGCACAACTGTTATCTGTTAACTGGTTACATTTATTCTGTTATCTGTTAACTGTTAACTGGTTAAATTTATTAAGTTGTTAACTTATTAAATTACATACAATAACTCTGATTAGTTATGTAACCTTATTTAGCCTACTAACTGTCATTAACTCAGTTAACTTTACACACTATGTAAGATTCATGGATGACATTCTGTTAAATATATAACTCAGTTAAGTAAAGCATGTGACACAGTTAGTTACCAGTTTGTTAAATGTTCATTCTGTTAACTGTATATCCCTGTTTATATATGCTAACTCAGTTAAGCATACTAGCTTTATTAACTATGATGTTGGTTAACTATGTTAGAATTATTGAGAAGGCTTTTATGAGGAAGATGAATGTGCATGAATGAGAGTAACTGTTTACATGATACAAGAATGCAAATTGCTAGACACGCTTTGTGATATTACTGTGATGCTAGTTACATGTGAAATATTACGAACGTAAACTGACTGAACATACGTGCACTATAGGACTTGACTGATTAACTGTGAGCACTTAACTTAGCATACCGAGCAAACAAGGTGAGTTCACACTCTTACCAAGGCATGGGATTCCCGGGGTTGGGAATGGGATTGAAGGAATGAATTTGTACTTACAATGTTACTAGACTATCTACCATCGTCCTCGGATGCGCAGGACACATACGTAAAACCTACGTATACTTGTACACATCACTGTCCTCGGTTGTGAAGGGCACTTACGTAAAACCTACGTAAACTAATACTCATTACTGCCTCGGGTTGTGTCAGGCACTTACGTAAAACCTACGTAAACCCCCGCGTACCCCTGTTCTCGGTTGTGAAGGGCACTTACGTAAAACCTACGTAAACTTAGTACGTACTACTGTTCTCGGTAAGAAGAACACTTATGGTTACAAATAGTCTAGTGTATATGCAAACATGGGAAGCCCCCACTAATAGAACATACTATCGGCCCAGTATAGCCGCACGTTACGAAACGAACTTGCATTTACGAACTTACTTACTGTGAACTCGCTCAACTAGTTGTTGACTCTCTGTTACGTGCCTTGCAGGACCATAGGTACTTTTGGAGCTTGCACGGGAGGCACAGTCGTTGTGGACATGGATCGTGAATGTGTTGTTAAACTTTATGACATTTTGTACTTAAACTCATGTTGGGTTTTACATTAATGCTTCCGCTACACACTTGTTTATATTTGGTTTTGTAAACACCTATCGTATTGATGAATGACTTTTGATATACATACTTATGTTCAATATGATTGGTGGCTTGATCCTGGTCATGTCACGCCTCCAAGCGGTGGTACTCCGCGTGTGGATTTTGGGGGTGTGACACGTATGGTTGGTCCTGAACTTGTACAAGAGACAACCGACAAGATTATACAGATCCGAGAGCGCATTAAGGTGGCTCGAGATCGACAAAAGAGCTACGCTGATCGAAGACGAAAACCATTAGAATTCGAGGTGGGAGACAAAGTGTTGTTAAAGGTCCCACCTTGGAAGGGCGTAGTAAGATTCGGAAAACGTGGGAAGCTGAATCCCCGATACATCGGACCATTCAAGATTTTGGAAAGAATTGGTACCGTGGCATACAAGTTGGAATTACCGGAAGAACTTAATGGAGTACATGATACGTTCCATGTATCCAACCTCTAGAAGAGTCTAACACAAGAAAACGTGATCATCCCTGCGGATGAATTGCATATTGATGACGCCCTCCGATTTACAGAACAACCAGTTGAGGTTACCGACTGGAAAGTCAACAAGACCAGGAGGAGCAGTGTGAAACTTGTCAAAGTACGTTGGAACTTTAAGCACGGACCTGAGTACACGTGGGAACGTGAAGACCAGTTTAAAGAAAAGTACCCCCACCTGTTCAAGAAGACTCCTGCGAGAGTTAGTTTAGCCTGAATTTCGGGACGAAATTCTTTTAACGGGGGGAGACTATGACAACTGGCACAAAACCGGTAATTTCCATACAATTTAATTAATACTTAATAACTACAATTATGTGCTTAGGTAAATGACCAAAATGCCCTTTTTACGCCAAAATTCATTTTAAGCATATGTAACATAATTTTTGATATCTAAACTGATTTGGCAACAATATTAGACATGTTAAGGCATATTTTACTTATCATAGGACTAGTTAGGTGTGACAACTGGCACAAAACCGGTAATTTCCATACAATTTAATTAATACTTAATGACTACAATTATGTGCTTAAATGTCAACATTATCTGATTATATGCTATACATGTGAATTCATGCACGTTTTATACTACAAGAAATTGCTTTATTAATGATAGCGTTGCGTCAGAAATACTAGTAAACTCACCGGTAAGACACATTGTGTCAACAATTCTGCAGAAAGCAGTCAGACAATAGAATTGGGGCCTAGGTGTAGGTCCAACGTCAAAAATACATTAAAACCCAAGAGTATAAACAACGGTTAACATATAGACGTTCCGGAAGCTAGAATATGCACTAAAAAACACCCGAAACGCACTTTAAGTGCATAATTTTACAGAATTCAGCTATAATCAGCTTTATAACCTAAAAATATTATGCAGAATCCATGTTTTATTATCCAGAATACCCTCCTAAGTGTTGGGAATTGAAAGGGTTACAAAAGGATGCTTAAAGGACACTAAACGGTACAATTTAGCACTTTAATGAACCGGTATTTAACCGAACAACCGGACATTACCCGGAACATCAAAATATTACTAGAAGCATTGTTTTAATGTTTCTGAACTAGTTATGGTCCCCGAACACCATAACACCCCTTATAACATGATAACACATCAAGTCCCTAAAAATTACACATGAAAGCTTGGAAATTACACTTTGCCCCCCCCCCCCATTCTTGTCTACGGTTACAAGGGGGTGACCCCACCAAATATTTTCCAAATCCTACAATATCCCATTAGATCTATTTTGATATTACTTGGATTCTATATGATTTGGTAGAGATCTTGGAAGATATGAAATACTTATAAGTAGTACACTAAAGCTCCATCTTCACAAACACCACCACTTTCAAACTCTCTCTCTCCCTCTCGGCCCTAGAAGGTGCCGCCACCACCACCACCTTGCCACCACCATCCATCTAATTTCAAGCTAAATTCAAGTGCAAGAAGGTGATAGGGGTGAGCAAAAGGAAAAACCCGACCCTACCCGACCCGAGAACCGATCAAACATAAAATACAGAACTGATTCACTACCCTAAATATAGGGTCGGTTCCGATCCATAGGTTCAAGTCGGGTTTCACCATGAAAAAACCGAGAACCGACCCGACCCTATTTTATATGAAAAATTGGAACCGATCTAAATACCTAGGTACTTCGGTTCGGGTCGGTTGGGTATATTTTCGGTTCGGTTCTCGTCGGTTGGGTATATTTTCGGCTTGGTGCTTGAAGAACCTTCCTCCTTAGCTTTCATCCACCATTTTTCATCATCTTTTTCTAGTGATCTTCTCTATCCTTGTTGCAAGTGGTGAGCTCTCATGATCTCTTATTTCTTCATATCTTGATAGTTAAATGATGATGCATATTGTTAAACACAAGAACACTAAAGAACATGATCATGATACTTTAACATAAGCTTAAAAATATAAGAATACATGTTGAATATGTTGATTTGCTTCTTGTTGATTTATTATTAGTGTTGGTGATGTTAACATCATATGGAGCCTACTAGATTATGATTAAACACATGATCTAGTGTGTTAAAGTGGTGATCTTGTGAAAGACCAAGATCTTCATACCTTATGTCTTCATGAACTTGAATAATGAAATCGGTTTTCTTATGTAAATATGGTTTAAAAAAATACAATTCTTGTAAATAGATGATTACAAAAATAATTTTCTCAAGAAACCAAGATTATTTACAAGACTTACAAAGTCATGGTTGTCACACCCCGACCACGTGAGACAACGAAACGAGGCGGAAACGTCGGGGAGTGTTGTAACAGAATTAATTGTTTCAAATCCATGGCAATTAAAGTTTCGTTTTATTAATCAAACAAGAGAGTTTACATCGTTTTAAACAAGAAACAGAGAGTACATAACAAAAATTAACTAGTTCTTGTCTCGTTTTAAGTCACTAAGGCACAGGTCCGCCTAAGTATGTCTCGATAAGTCCTATGCATCAACTCCTGAAAACACATGTGAAAATAGGTACGTCAGCATAAAAATGCCTGTGAGATACATAGGTTTTGTGAAAATAGGATTCATGACTTGTAAGTTTAAGAAAATGTTTAATAATGTTTAGTCATGAACCTTGTAAATTGATTTGTTTTGTAAATCGTTTGAAAAACAATAAGTTCAGATGATATGTATAAATAAGAGAATAATGTATGGTTAAGTGAATAACCATGTAAAATGAGGTTGTATAAGATAAGTTGTTTGTAAATCAATGTCTTGTGAAAAGTATGTTATTTGTATAAAATGTTATATGTCTCAAATTGAAATGATTCAAATAATGCTACGATATGTAATACCATACAAACACTTATATATAGGAAGTACCAGCGGCGTATCCACCGTGCTTGTATCATATTACACACGCCCCGTTACTTAAATCACTTACTCAAACCAAACCATCAAGATGTAATGTTTAACAATTGTAGAAATGTTTACGTATAGTCAAATGTCTATTGTCAAATGGTTCACATGGTTCAATAGATACAAATGGTTCACATAATGTGATATAATGTGTTCATATGCTGGATGAGCATATGCAACAAAATGTAATGTAAAACAATGTACTAAGTATGCACACAATGGACATACATAGCATGAAATGTAATGTAAAACAATGTACTAAGTATGCACACAATGGACATACATAGCATGAAATGTAATGTAAAACGATGTACTAAGTATGCACACAATGGACATACATAGCATGAAATGTAATATAAAACGATGTACTAAGTATGCACACAATGGACATACATAGCATGAAATGTAATGTAAAACGATGTACTAAGTATGCACACAATGGACATACATAGCATGAAATGTAATGTAAAACGATGTACTAACTATGCACACAATGGACACACATAGCATGAAATGTAATGTAAATCATGTACTAAGTATGCACACAATGGACATACATAGCATGAAATGTAATGTAAAACGATGTACTAAGTATGCACACAATGGACATACATAGCATGAAATGTAATGTAAAACGATGTACTAAGTATGCACACAATGGACATACATAGCATGAAATGTAATGTAAATCATGTACTATAAATGTACTAATGAACATAGCAAGTATATGATGTGAAAACACGAAAACACGAAAGTAACAAGTAGGCACATGTGTTTCACCCCAAAACAGTTTGGAAAACAGTAAAAGAGGGGTCTATGTACTCACTTGAGATTGCTCAATAGACTTTAGATATCCACCAAGCAAAGCTAGAAGATCACGGATTCAAACGGCACCTAATATAGGTATCTACGTTAATAAACCGGACCTATATTGGAGGATCGGATAGAATGAGGGCTCGTAAACCAAATGAGTATGGGAAATCATGTAATATAGTTTAACAAAGCCTACATACTAAAATGAAACCTATCCTAAGTGCTTACGACCCATTACGACCCGTTTAGGTAGCTTATGCTACTATAACGCGTCGTTCGCGTGAAACGCGTTTGGACCGCCTAACTAGTCCTATGAAAAGTAAAATATGCCTTAACATGTCTAATATTGTTTCCAAATCAGTTTAGATACCAAAAGTTATGTTACATATGCTTAAAATGAATTTTGGCGTAAAAAGGGTATTTTGGTAATTTACCTAAGGCATATAAACTACCTATCATACAACTAACTAAACGTCGTGACCATAAGGTATAACCTCGGAAGGTTATTCCCTATACAACTATGGTCACCTAATGTGTTTGATCGGATCCTAATGATCGACCTAACGGGTCGGGTTCGAAAGTATAAGCGATTGTTTAGATCGCTTACCTTACGACCCTATATTGTCACACCCCGACCACGTGGAACATACAAAACGTGGCGGAAACGTCGGGGAGTGTTGTAACAGAATTAATGTTTCAAATCCATGGCAATTGAAGTTTCGTTTTATTAATTAAAAGTGTTACAATGTCTTAACAAACAAGGAAATACAACATAATTAACTAGTCTTGCATCTTTTATTGTCACTAAAGCCCAAGTCTGCCTATGTATATCTTGATCATCTTATGCAACAGTTCCTGAAAAACACATGTGAAAATATGGTACGTCAGCATAAAAATGCCGGTGAGATACATAGGTTTTGTGAAAATAGGTTTCATGACTTATGTTTGAGAAAATGTTTAGTCATGAACCTTGTTATTTGCTTTGTTTTGTAAATCATTTGAAAATCGATAAGACCAGATGATATGTATAAATAATGTATAATGTATGGTTAAATGAATAACCATGTAAAATGAGTTTGTATTAGATAAGTTGTTTGTAAATCAATGTCTTGTGAAAAATATGTTATTTGTATAAAATGTTCTATGTCTCAAACTGAAATGATTCAAATAACGTTACGACATGTAATACCATACAAACACTTATATATAGGAAGTACCAGCGGCGTATCCACCATGCTTGTATCATATTACACACGCATCGTTACTTAATCACTTAATCAAACCAAACCAAACAATGTAAAATGTTCATGTCAAGATGTAAATCATGTCAAATTGTCTATGTCAAATATCCATGTTAAATGTCTATGTCAAATATGTCATGTATGGCAAGTGAAAGGTCTCAACTAAACCATATGCACAAAACAAAGTATTGAAGTAAAACTTGGTTTAAATCAAAGTTATGTTTTATGTAGTAAATGCATGATCAATGTAAATCATGTAATATGCGTCCAAAATGTAAGTATATGATGAATAAGAAATGTACTAAGTATGCTACAACAAACATACATAGCATGTGAACTGAAATATCTGTACTAAGTATGCAACAACATACATACGTAGCATGCGACCTGTACTAAGTATGCAACAATAGACATACGTAGCATGTGATGTAATGTAAAACAATGTACTAAGTAATGCACACAATGGCACACCTAGTATGAAATGTAATGAAATCATGTACTATAATGTACTAATGAACATAGGAAGTATATGATGTCAAAACAGGAAAGCATGAAAGTAACAAGTAGGCACATGTGTTCCACCCCAAAACAGTTTGGAAAACAGTAAAAGAGGGGTCTATGTACTCACATAAACACCTTGAAAACATTTAAAAGAGGGGGTTCTATGTACTCACTTGAGATTGCTCAGTAGTCCTTGAGTAACAACTAAACAATGCTAGAGATCCCGGAAATCAAACGGCACCTAATATAGGTAACTACGTTAATTAACCGGACCTAAATCGGAAGATTGGGTAGCATTAGGGTTTGTAAACCAAATGAGTGTAGAAACTCATATGATATGGTTTAACAAAGCCTACATACTAAATGAAACTTAACCTAAGTCTTATCGACCCATTACGACCCGTTTAGGAAGCTTATGCTACTTTAACGCGTCGTTCGCGTAAAACGCGTTCGGACCGCCTAACTAGTCCTATGACAAGTGTTATATGCCTAAACATGTTACATAATCAGTTATGTGACAAAAGTTTAGGTTACATATGCTTAATTACCAATTATACATGAAAAGGGTATTCTGGTAATTTACCTAAGGCATATAAACTACCTATCATACAACTACTTAAACGATGTGACCATAGGGTATAACCTCGGAAGGTTATTCCCTACCTACTATGGTCACCTAATGTGTTTGGTCGGATCCTAATGATCGACCAAATGGGTCGAGTTCGAAGGTATAGGCGATTTATTAGATCGCCTACCCTACGACTCTAGACAACGTGGTAATCAGTGGGCATAGTCCCAAGGGACTATGACCAACGTGATTACACTCACGTTGCGAAGTTCAAACGAACTTCGCATTGACCATTACTGGTCAACACTGAAAGTCAAACAAAGTTTGACTTTCGGACTCGAAAAGCAGTAAAAATAAGGAAAAGAACGAAAGAATACTAACCCAGGGTCCAAGAATGGAAGGTTTGAACCCGAACACTCTCAGGTATGAAGTGTTAAACACGACAACTTAGAGAGCAAGTTCAGATTCAAAGGTGTGGGTTTTTGGGTGTGATGTTGGTGGGTATTTATAGATAAAGTAGAGCCGCTAGGATCGTTTCTTGAATATCGTGCCACGATCCGAGCCGTACACTTGTCACAAAGGTTATGGAGCCACATATGCTTCTTATCTTAGTAATTAAGCAAGTTGCAAACATGTGGTTGTGGTTAATCAGCTGAAAACAGGCTGTTTGGTACTCTGCATCTGGTCTGCAGACCCCTAGCGCACCGCTACGCTTAAAGTGTAGCGCACCGCTAGGCACTATTTCGGCAGAATTACACTTTTGGTCCCTGAACTGTATTTAGGCCATTTTCGACACGTTTAAGGCCCGTTAACCCCATTTCAAAGCTCTAAAATGAAGTTAAAGTATAGGGAACTTAAAATGTGTTCAAAAATATCTCGGATG
This sequence comes from Helianthus tuberosus, assembly GCA_030545235.1. Lineage (NCBI taxonomy): Eukaryota > Viridiplantae > Streptophyta > Magnoliopsida > Asterales > Asteraceae > Helianthus > Helianthus tuberosus. The sequence continues at coordinate 133,642,091 of CM060408.1, read as the reverse complement.
TCGGTTCGTTTGGCCGTACGAACGCGATGTTCGCTTAATTACGACGGAATGCGCATAAGCGCGAAAAACGAACCAAATGACGCGACGAATGGATTTTTCTTAAGGCGAACACTAAAATATAATGTAGTCATGCTCACATAAATTTTTTGGATGTCCGGATGTATTCAGAACGTAAGTTACGCGTAAAAATGCAAACTTGTGCACTTTTTGACGCTTTTAGTCCCTGAATGACACAAAAGTTTATTTTAGCATACCGAACACCTCAAAGCCTATTTCTAAGCTATGTAAAGGATATTTGTGGTATGTTTAACTTATGGTCATGCTCCGGAAGGTCTGTTACAGTTCAAATTGGCATACTTTCGCAGTTTGTCAACTTTAGTCCCTGTAAGCGATTAAACTTTGATTTCACCACACCAAACCTTTCAAAACTTATATCTAAGTTATGTAAAGGTTATTTAAGGTATGTTAAGCCTATTTCACTATTCCGGAGTGTTCGTTGGATTAAACTGGTTATATTTACACATCAGAGCGCGTATAACCCTCCAGAAAGCGATTTAAAGCTTGAAATCGAACAGGAATTGATATGTGTAAACGATACACATATTTTTACAAATCCCAAGTATGAAATACTATATTTCATTGGTTTGGCATTTGTCTGATGGTTGGAGTGACACGGGTGTTACAGTCTCCCCTATTTTAGGAAATTTCGTCCCGAAATTAATTCGTAGGAGTCTAACTGTGGCTTTGTGTCAAATAACCACCAGAGATATGAAAGGCATAATCCTGTTATTTCTCTTTAACGGACATTTTTCAGAATTGAAAAATGAACGGAGTTATTTTCAACAGGCATTATTCAGAAACAAAAATGAACAGAATAGTCATTTTATATCTTCAGAAACAAAAATGAACAGAATAGTCATTTTACATCTTTAGAAACAAAAATGAACGGAATGGTCATTTTACATCTTCAGAAACAAAAATGAACAGAATGGTCATTTTACATCTTTAGAAACAAAAATGAACAGAATAGTCATTTTATATCTTCAGAAACAAAAATGAACAGAATAGTCATTTTACATCTTCAGAAACAAAAATGAACGGGATGGTCATTTTACATCTTCAGAAACAAAAATGAACGGAATGGTCATTTTACATCTTCAGAAACAAAAATGAACGGAATGGTCATTTTACATCTTCAGAAACAAAAATGAACGGAATAGTCATTTTACATCTTCAGAAACAAAAATGAACGGAATAGTCATTTTACATCTTCAGAAACAAAAATGAACGGAATAGTCATTTTACATCTTCAGAAACAAAAATGAACGGAATGGTCATTTTACATCTTCAGAAACAAAAATGAACGGAATGGTCATTTTACATCTTCAGAAACAAAAATGAACGGAATGGTCATTTTACATCTTCAGAAACAAAAATGAACGGAATAGTCATTTTACATCTTCAGAAACAAAAATGAACGGAATGGTCATTTTACATCTTCAGAAACAAAAATGAACGGAATGGTCATTTTACATCTTCAGAAACAAAAATGAACGGAATGGTCATTTTACATCTTCAGAAACAAAAATGAACGGAATAGTCATTTTACATCTTCAGAAACAAAAATGAACAGAATACATGACAAAATTCGCTGTGGTCTCTGTGCACTGAATTTCCATAATTATGTACGCGTCCATAATTACGTAATTCCTTGCACAGTCCGCACAGTGCATTTCATGATGTGTAGGGGAAGAAAATATCAAACCTGTGATGAGTGTGACTAGACTACCATAGGGTCCTTTTAATCAGATCAACACATGATCTTTTTAATTAGACCTCCAAGGAGTCCTTTCAGCTCTATCATCATTTGATATACTTAACCAGATTTTTGGATCAATCTGTTTAACTAGACCACTCAAGGGGTCTAATTATAGAATAGTACAATAAAATCCAAGGGACTTAACTACAACGTAGAAGCCCATTGAGGATTTAATATAGTACCTTTGGATATCCTACTATGAATCCTTTATACGAAGATATGGAAGATTCTATGAGGATTTGGATGATAAGAATTTGGATCACACAAAAACATAAAAGGAAACACATAAGCACATAATCACATAGTTGTTTGACTTGTTATTAATTTGTTATCTTTGGACGCGGATACTTAAAGCACACCAGGAATCCAATTCGTGGATTTCATTTGGCACTTTAATCATTTCAAGAATCTATCTATGAAGATAGGATAATCTCAAAAGGAATTCGGCTTTACCCTTATTGAATTGTGATGTACGTATTGAATCATACAAAGAATTCAATTAAGGACTCCGATGAATGATACCCATCCACAAGGATCTAATTATGAGGATAGAAAGATCCTACATGGATTTTTGGAGTTTGTGTAACGGGAGGTGTTCCGACACCTTGCACTAGGCGTGCTTAAGCCGATACACAAGGTAGAAAGTTCGTGAGGTTGAGGCGCCAGATATGTCAAGCGACATATGAAGCAGAGTTTGAAGGTTGAGTAGCAGTAGGATTTGTAACAGCTTTGCTTTGGATTGCAAAGCGGCACATGTTAACCAAATGTCTCCATCGTCCACCGTGGGTACATTTGAAACAAGGTATTTGATTCGGATTATGGCAGTGACATTGATTGCGCCAAGGAGCAGTTCCCTTATACGGCTTCATCCCTGAGACGAGTCATGGTGATAGCTAAATCAATTGTCTTCTGGAGTACAACGCCTATTTGCTTGGGCAGTTGCAGCACCTGGTTCGGACATTGTTGTTGCGATGAAGAGGCACCATGAAGAAAATAGAAGACATGGGAGGAAAGAAGCGAAAGATAGTCGAAAGAAAAAAAAAAACAACGCATGAAGGTTGTGACCATTTGTTTGTTACCAAAGGCAAACAAATGAGACATTGACTAATCAAAGTAAGCGGATCATATTAATGTATCACTGAAGACATGCTCGCCTATAAGTGAACACTCATCCCAAGAATTCCCAGGTAAGCACAACTGGTCTCGCGTCTGATGAGATGTATACGAAGTGCTTGCCTAGCCAGAAAACCCAGAATACAGGCATTCACCCTTCCAGTTTGCACGTGTTCACATTATATGACCCAAACTTTGACGAGATCTTGAAAGTTCAAAGGGGTTCAAAACCTTGTAATAAATCATCCTAGAACAGATGATTAATTTTCAAAGCGGTTTTGAAATTTATGTTCTTGTTGTGGTCGTCGCCTAAGGATAGGTGACGGTATTGTTTTATGACTAAACGCAAGTAAACTCGCGTTAGGGTCCTAAGAAAGTTATAGACTAGGTCAAAGCATTACTAATAACCTAATTCCCTATAACCATTGGCTCTGATACCATCTTTTCTGTCACACCCCGACCACGTGGAACATACAAAACGTGGCGGAAACGTCGGGGAGTGTTGTAACAGAATTAATGTTTCAAATCCATGGCAATTGAAGTTTCGTTTTATTAATTAAAAGTGTTACAATGTCTTAACAAACAAGGAAATACAACATAATTAACTAGTCTTGCATCTTTTATTGTCACTAAAGCCCAAGTCTGCCTATGTATATCTTGATCATCTTATGCAACAGTTCCTGAAAAACACATGTGAAAATATGGTACGTCAGCATAAAAATGCCGGTGAGATACATAGGTTTTGTGAAAATAGGTTTCATGACTTATGTTTGAGAAAATGTTTAGTCATGAACCTTGTTATTTGCTTTGTTTTGTAAATCATTTGAAAATCGATAAGACCAGATTATATGTATAAATAATGTATAATGTATGGTTAAATGAATAACCATGTAAAATGAGTTTGTATTAGATAAGTTGTTTGTAAATCAATGTCTTGTGAAAAATATGTTATTTGTATAAAATGTTCTATGTCTCAAACTGAAATGATTCAAATAACGTTACGACATGTAATACCATACAAACACTTATATATAGGAAGTACCAGCGGCGTATCCACCATGCTTGTATCATATTACACACGCATCGTTACTTAATCACTTAATCAAACCAAACCAAACAATGTAAAATGTTCATGTCAAGATGTAAATCATGTCAAATTGTCTATGTCAAATATCCATGTTAAATGTCTATGTCAAATATGTCATGTATGGCAAGTGAAAGGTCTCAACTAAACCATATGCACAAAACAAAGTATTGAAGTAAAACTTGGTTTAAATCAAAGTTATGTTTTATGTAGTAAATGCATGATCAATGTAAATCATGTAATATGCGTCCAAAATGTAAGTATATGATGAATAAGAAATGTACTAAGTATGCTACAACAAACATACATAGCATGTGAACTGAAATATCTGTACTAAGTATGCAACAACATACATACGTAGCATGCGACCTGTACTAAGTATGCAACAATAGACATACGTAGCATGTGATGTAATGTAAAACAATGTACTAAGTAATGCACACAATGGCACACCTAGTATGAAATGTAATGAAATCATGTACTATAATGTACTAATGAACATAGGAAGTATATGATGTCAAAACAGGAAAGCATGAAAGTAACAAGTAGGCACATGTGTTCCACCCCAAAACAGTTTGGAAAACAGTAAAAGAGGGGTCTATGTACTCACATAAACACCTTGAAAACATTTAAAAGAGGGGGTTCTATGTACTCACTTGAGATTGCTCAGTAGTCCTTGAGTAACAACTAAACAATGCTAGAGATCCCGGAAATCAAACGGCACCTAATATAGGTAACTACGTTAATTAACCGGACCTAAATCGGAAGATTGGGTAGCATTAGGGTTTGTAAACCAAATGAGTGTAGAAACTCATATGATATGGTTTAACAAAGCCTACATACTAAATGAAACTTAACCTAAGTCTTATCGACCCATTACGACCCGTTTAGGAAGCTTATGCTACTTTAACGCGTCGTTCGCGTAAAACGCGTTCGGACCGCCTAACTAGTCCTATGACAAGTGTTATATGCCTAAACATGTTACATAATCAGTTATGTGACAAAAGTTTAGGTTACATATGCTTAATTACCAATTATACATGAAAAGGGTATTCTGGTAATTTACCTAAGGCATATAAACTACCTATCATACAACTACTTAAACGATGTGACCATAGGGTATAACCTCGGAAGGTTATTCCCTACCTACTATGGTCACCTAATGTGTTTGGTCGGATCCTAATGATCGACCAAATGGGTCGAGTTCGAAGGTATAGGCGATTTATTAGATCGCCTACCCTACGACTCTAGACAACGTGGTAATCAGTGGGCATAGTCCCAAGGGACTATGACCAACGTGATTACACTCACGTTGCGAAGTTCAAACGAACTTCGCATTGACCATTACTGGTCAACACTGAAAGTCAAACAAAGTTTGACTTTCGGACTCGAAAAGCAGTAAAAATAAGGAAAAGAACGAAAGAATACTAACCCAGGGTCCAAGAATGGAAGGTTTGAACCCGAACACTCTCAGGTATGAAGTGTTAAACACGACAACTTAGAGAGCAAGTTCAGATTCAAAGGTGTGGGTTTTTGGGTGTGATGTTGGTGGGTATTTATAGATAAAGTAGAGCCGCTAGGATCGTTTCTTGAATATCGTGCCACGATCCGAGCCGTACACTTGTCACAAAGGTTATGGAGCCACATATGCTTCTTATCTTAGTAATTAAGCAAGTTGCAAACATGTGGTTGTGGTTAATCAGCTGAAAACAGGCTGTTTGGTACTCTGCATCTGGTCTGCAGACCCCTAGCGCACCGCTACGCTTAAAGTGTAGCGCACCGCTAGGCACTATTTCGGCAGAATTACACTTTTGGTCCCTGAACTGTATTTAGGCCATTTTCGACACGTTTAAGGCCCGTTAACCCCATTTCAAAGCTCTAAAATGAAGTTAAAGTATAGGGAACTTAAAATGTGTTCAAAAATATCTCGGATGTCGGTTCGTTTGGCCGTACGAACGCGATGTTCGCTTAATTACGACGGAATGCGCATAAGCGCGAAAAACGAACCAAATGACGCGACGAATGGATTTTTCTTAAGGCGAACACTAAAATATAATGTAGTCATGCTCACATAAATTTTTTGGATGTCCGGATGTATTCAGAACGTAAGTTACGCGTAAAAATGCAAACTTGTGCACTTTTTGACGCTTTTAGTCCCTGAATGACACAAAAGTTTATTTTAGCATACCGAACACCTCAAAGCCTATTTCTAAGCTATGTAAAGGATATTTGTGGTATGTTTAACTTATGGTCATGCTCCGGAAGGTCTGTTACAGTTCAAATTGGCATACTTTCGCAGTTTGTCAACTTTAGTCCCTGTAAGCGATTAAACTTTGATTTCACCACACCAAACCTTTCAAAACTTATATCTAAGTTATGTAAAGGTTATTTAAGGTATGTTAAGCCTATTTCACTATTCCGGAGTGTTCGTTGGATTAAACTGGTTATATTTACACATCAGAGCGCGTATAACCCTCCAGAAAGCGATTTAAAGCTTGAAATCGAACAGGAATTGATATGTGTAAACGATACACATATTTTTACAAATCCCAAGTATGAAATACTATATTTCATTGGTTTGGCATTTGTCTGATGGTTGGAGTGACACGGGTGTTACATATATAAGCACTAAACTAAAAGTGACGAGCTAAGCATGTTGAAACATGCTTAACTAAGTTTAGAAATAGGTTTGGTATCAAAACAAACGGTTTTGATACCCAAGAGTAGTTTGGTTACAAAATACGCTTAAAAGCGCATTTTGGCCGAAACTACGACTTGTCACTGAGCCTAGATAACGTGGTAATCAGTAGGTTTAGTCACAAGAGACTATAACCATCGTGATTACGCTCACGTTATGAAGTTCAACCGAACTTCGTGTTGACCATAAACTGGTCAACGCAGAAAGTCAAACAAAGTTTGACTTTTAACGCTTAAATAATAAAAGAACGAAGGAACACTTACAAAGGGTCCAAGAACGGAAGGTTTGAATCCGAACACTCTCAGGTATGAAGTGTTAAACACAACAACTTAGAGAGCAAGTTCAGATTTCAAAGGTGTGGGTTTTGGCAAATGAAAGGGTTGGGTATTTATAGATGTGGTAGAACCGTTAGGATCGTTTATTGAATAACGTGCTTCAATCTCATCCATACACTTGTTGAAATACCCATGGAACACCAGATTGGCCCCTCATTATACTAAAGAGGCAAGTGCAAAGGGATTAGGAGGAGGTAACAGCTATTTAATCAGAATCTGCTGATCTGGGGACCACTTACGGACCATAAGGGTGATGGCTTACGGTCCGTAAGCCAGCAACTTTGGCAAATTGACAGTTTTAGTCCCTGTTATGCAATAAAGCCATTTCCGACATGTTTAAGGCCCGTTAACCTCATTTCAAAGCTCTAACATGAAGTTAAAGTATAGGGAACTTAAAATGTGCTCAAAAATATCTCGGATGTTGGTTCGTTTGGTCGTACGATCGCGATCTTCGCTTAATTACGACGGAATGCGCATAAGCGCGAAAAACGATCCAAAATGCGTGACGAATGGATTTTTCTCATGCCAAACATTAAAATAAAATATTTTAATTCTTACATAAATTTTTTGATGTCCAGATGTATACAGAACGTAAGTTATGCGAGAAAATGCAAACTTATGCACTTTTTGACGCTTTTAGTCCCTGAATGACCCAAAAGTTTATTTTAGCACACCGAACCCCTCAAAGCCTATTTCTAAGCTATGTAAAGGATATTTAGGGTATGTTTAACTTATGGTCATGTTCTGGAATGTCTGTTACAGTTCAAATTGGCATACTTTCGTAGTTTGTCAAATTTAGTCCCTGTAAGCGAATTAACTTGATTTCGGCATACCAAATTATCCAAAACTTATTTCTAAGTTATGTAAAGGTTATTTAAGGTATGTTAAGCCTATTTCACTATTCTAGAGTGTTTGTTGCATTAAACTGGTTATATTTACGCATCAGATCGCGTATAACCTTCCAGAAAGCGATTTAGAGCCCGAAATCGAACAAGAATGATATGTGCAAACGATACACATATTTTTTTACAAATACCAAATATGAAACACAATATCTCATTGATTTGGTATTTGTTTGATGGTCACGGAGGCACAGTTGTCACAGTCTCCCCCACTTTAGGAAATTTCGTCCTGAATTTTATTTGTAGGAGCATGTCTGTGACTTTGTGTTAAATAACCATCAAGGATAAGGCATAAACCTGATATTCCTCTTTAACGGACATTTTTTTTTGAAATGGAAATGAAGGAAGAATCAGGGATATTCATTTCCCTTCGATGGATAATTTTCAGAAACGAAAAATGCACGGAATAAGTCATTTTCCTTACTAGGTATCTTTCAGAAACGAAAATGCATGGAATGAGTCATTTTCCACAATTTCTTCAGAAACGAAAATGCACGGAATGAGTCATTTTCCTCAATTTCTACAGAAACGAAAATGAACGGAATGAGTCATTTTCCACAATTTCTACAGAAACGAAAATGAACGGAATGAGTCATTTTCCACAATTTCTTCAGAAACGAAAATGAACGGAATGAGTCATTTTCCACAATTTCTTCAGAAACGAAAATGAATGGAATGAGTCATTTTCCACAATTTTTACAGAAACGAAAATGAACGGAATGAGTCATTTTCCACAATTTCTTCAGAAACGAAAATGAACGGAATGAGTCATTTTCCACAATTTTTACAGAAACGAAAAATGAACGGAATGAGTTATTTTCCACAATTTCTTCAGAAATGAAAATGAACGGAATGAGTCATTTTCCACAATTTCTTCAGAAACAAAAATGAACGGAATGAGTCATTTTCCACAATTTCTTTAGAAACGAAAATGAACTGAGTCAACTTTAGACACCCGACCAAACTTGCTGTGGTTTCTGTGCACTAAATTCCATAATTATGTATGCATCTATAATTACGCAATTCCTTGCACAGTCCGCACAATTTGTTTTGTAATGTGAAGGGGAAGAAAAATTTAACCTGTGATGAGTGAGACTAGACTATCATAGGGTCCTTTTAATTAGATCGACAAATGATCTCTTTTAATTAGACCACCAAGGAGTCTTTTTAGCTATTTCATCACATGATATTCCTGACCAGATTGTTGGATCAATCTGTTTAACTAGACCACTCATGGGGTCTAATTATGGAATAGTACAATATAATCCAAGGGTCTTTACTATTACGTAAAAGCTCATTGAGGATTTAATATAGTACCTTTGGATATCCTACTATGAATCCCTTATACGAAGATATGGAAGATTCTACGAGGATTTGGATAACAAAACTTGGATTACACAAAAACATAAAAGGAAACACATAAGCACATAATCACATAGTTGTTTAACTTGGTTATTAATTTGTTATTAACTTGTTATCGATTGAATATGGATATTTAAGGTACACCAGGAAACCAGTAGATGGGCATCAATGTCCTCTAGGATCTATCTGAAAAGATAGGATGATCTCCCAAAATTTCGATTTTGTTTTCAATGAAACGTAATATTCGAATTTAAGGAACACAACAATTTTAGGATTTACGAAAATACCCTTAGGTACCCTATTAAGGATTTATAGTGGTACTTTGGGTATTCGTCCATTGTTGTAACTTGCGCCTTGTACTTCGTTTTTCCTTAGAAGAAACGGGTACTTAGGAATTTTGTGGAAACGCAAGATATCATAAAATGGAAAAAAAATTTGGGGGGTAGTTTGCTTTTCAAGGAATACGATTCCTTGATTGTCGGTATTGTAGGGGATATGTTGTTTATACATATAACCACATAAATACATTGCAATGTAAATAAAAGATTTATTTATAAACAATGATAACAACTGTTTCATGGATCTTGACAACAAAAGAAAATAATACATAAGACGTGATTATTTCTAAAGAGTGTTGTCTTCTAGTCGGTCAGATGCTCATCCCTGTGCTGGATTTGAATTAGCAAGATTTGGGCAATTTCTTCGGAAATGACCCATCTCGCCACAATTGTAGCAAGAACCTGGTGGAAAGCGAGCTTGAGCAGGATTGTTGTCAGCTTGATTTGGTGCAACTGCTGCTCGGCAAACTTTTGCTGTATGACCTTTACGTCCACAAATTTGTCATTCGCGGCACTTCACACTAGCATGATGATGAAGGTTACATTGGTTGCACAAGGGTGAAGTTCCATTGTATGGCTTCCTAGCAGGGGGTTGAGCTGGTTGGTTGGGGACGGCTTGACCATTGTGAGTGACCACGGCGAATTTCTGAGAAGCCTTTCGCTTCTTTGACCTCTTAGGGGATCCGGTCTGTTCATCCATGGTCTTTGATTCCTCGATTGGTTTCTTATCATCTTTTCGGAAAGTTTACCTTTCCTGATTTGAGATTTAGTCAAGGTAGCAGATAGCTCAATGGCCTGCCTAACCGTAGTGGGGTTACTACCAGTAACAATGTCCTGAACTGAGTCAGGGAGACCATCAATGTATTTTTCGATCGCCTTATCCAAATGCGTAACCATGGTAGGACACAACAGGCTCAGCTCCTCATATCGATCAGTGTATGCTCGATGTTCATCGCTGTCTTGCTTAAGATCGTCGAATTCCCTTTCTAAGGCCCTGATCTCATGACGAGGGCAGAATTCCTTCATCATCAGAGCTCGAAGCTCTTCCCACGTTTGGGCCAGTGCCACATCGGCACCCCTATCTCTCATCACACCATTCCACCACGTCAAAGCTCGTTTCTCAAAGACACTAGATGCGAAATTTACCTTCCGCTCGTTTGGACATTGAACATGTCTGAAGGTGCTCTCTAAACTCTCGAACCATTGCAGAAGTGCAGTCGCTCCTTGAGACCCAGAAAACTTTGATGGCTTAGCCGAGTTGAACGTCTTGAAGTTGCAGGGGGCATTATTGTTGTTGAGAGCTTGGTTGCATTGAGCAACGATGTTCGGGATTGCAGCAGTCATTTGCTGTGTAATGACTGCAGCCAGCTCTTCAATAGATACCTGATTTTCGCGTCGTGGAGGCATTCTAAAAGGGGAAACAAGAGAGAAAACAAACGAAATGGCATTGGGTAAGAATAGGATGTTACAATTACCGACCAAAATCATGGGTGATGGTCATTTGTTTGAACCACGAAGCAAACAAACGACACACAAAGGCTGAATCAAAGCAAATAGACCCTTATAATGTATCGCGAAGACATGCTCGCCTATAAGTGGACACTCACCCCAAGAGTTCCCAGGTAAGAGTGACTGGTCCGATTATGTGGATTTGTACGAACACTCTACCTTAGACAGAAAACCCAGGGTACAGGCATTCACTCTTCCAGTTTGCACGTGTTCATACTATTTAGGACCCAAAGCTTTGACGAGATTTTGAAAATTCAAAGGGGTTCAAAACCTTATAACAGAGGGTTCAAAACCTTACAATAGAGGGTTCAAAACCTAGTAATCAATCATCCAAAAACAGATGATTAAGTTTTCAAAGCGGTTTTGAAATTTGTGTTCTTGTTGTGGTTGTCGCCTAAGGATAGGTGACAGTATTGTTTTATGACTAAACGCAAGTAAACTCGCATTAGGGTCCTAGGAAGGTTATAGTCTAGGTCAAAGCATTACTAATAACCTAATTCCCTATAACCATTGGCTCTGATACCAACTTTTCTGTCACACCCCGACCACGTGAGACAACGAAACGTGGCGGAAACGTCGGGGAGTGTTGTAACAGAATTAATTGTTTCAAATCCATGGCAATTAAAGTTTCATTTTATTAATCAAACAAGAGAGTTTACATCGTTTTAAACAAGAAACAAAGAGTACATAACAAAAATTACCTAGTTCTTGTCTCGTTTTAAGTCACTAAGGCACAGGTCCGCCTAAGTATGTCTCGATAAGTCCTATGCATCAACTCCTGAAAACACATGTGAAAATAGGTACGTCAGCATAAAAATTCCTGTGAGATACATAGGTTTTGTGAAAATAGGATTCATGACTTGTAAGTTTAAGAAAATGTTTAATAATGTTTAGTCATGAACCTTGTAAATTGATTTGTTTTGTAAATCGTTTGAAAAACAATAAGTTCAGATGATATGTATAAATAAGAGAATAATGTATGGTTAAATGAATAACCATGTAAAATGAGTTTGTATAAGATAAGTTGTTTGTAAATCAATGTCTTGTGAAAAGTATGTTATTTGTATAAAATGTTATATGTCTCAAATTGAAATGATTCAAATAACGCTACGATATGTAATACCATACAAACACTTATATATAGGAAGTACCAGCGGCGTATCCACCGGGCTTGTATCATATTACACACGCCCCGTTACTAAAATCACTTACTCAAACCAAACCATCAAGATGTAATGTTTAACAATTGTAGAAATGTTTAGGTATAGTCAAATGTCTATTGTCAAATGGTTCACATGGTTCAATAGATACAAATGGTTCACATAATGTGATATAATGTGTTCATATGTTGGATGAGCATATGCAACAAAATGTAATGTAAAACAATGTACTAAGTATGCACACAATGGACATACATAGCATGAAATGTAATGTAAAATAATGTACTAAGTATGCACACAATGGACATACATAGCATGAAATGTAATGTAAAACGATGTACTAAGTATGCACACAATGGACATACATAGCATGAAATGTAATATAAAACTATGTACTAAGTATGCACACAATGGACATACATAGCATGAAATGTAATGTAAAACGATGTACTAAGTATGCACACAATGGACATACATAGCATGAAATGTAATGTAAAACGATGTACTAAGTATGCACACAATGGACACACATAGCATGAAATGTAATGTAAATCATGTACTAAGTATGCACACAATGGATATACATAGCATGAAATGTAATGTAAAACGATGTACTAAGTATGCACACAATGGACATACATAGCATGAAATGTAATGTAAAACGATGTACTAAGTATGCACACAATGGACATATATAGCATGAAATGTAATGTAAATCATGTACTATAAATGTACTAATGAACATAGCAAGTATATGATGTGAAAATAGGAAAACACGAAAGTAACAAGTAGGCACATGTGTTTCACCCCAAAACAGTTTGGAAAACAGTAAAAGAGGGGTCTATGTACTCACTTGAGATTGCTCAATAGACTTTAGATATTCACCAAGCAAAGCTAGAAGATCACGGATTCAAACGGCACCTAATATAGGTAACTACGTTAATAAACCGGTCCTATATCGGAGGATCGGATAGAATGAGGGCTCGTAAACCAAATGAGTATGGGAACTCATGTAATATGGTTTAACAAAGCCTACATACTAAAATGAAACCTATCCTATGTGCTTACGACCCATTACGACCCGTTTAGGTAGCTTATGCTACTATAACGCGTCGTTCGCGTGAAACGCGTTTGGACCGCCTAACTAGTCCTATGACAAGTAAAATATTCCTTAACATGTCTAATATTGTTGTCAAATCAGTTTAGATACCAAAAGTTATGTTACATATGCTTAAAATGAATTTTGGCGTAAAAAGTGTATTTTGGTAATTTACCTAAGGCATATAAACTACCTATCATACAACTAACTAAACGTCGTGACCATAAGGTATAACCTCGGAAGGTTATTCCCTATACAACTATGTCACCTAATGTGTTTGGTCAGATCCTAATGATCGACCAAACGGGTCGGATTTGAAAGTATAAGCGATTGTTTAGATCGCTTACCTTACGGCCCTATATAAGCACTAAACTAAAAGTGACGAGCTAAGCATGTTGAAACATGCTTAACTAAGTTTAGAAATAGGTTTGGTATCAAAACAAACGGTTTTGATACCCAAGAGAAGTTTGGTTACAAAATACGCGTAAAAGCGCATTTTGGCCGAAACTACGACTCGTCACTAAGCCTAGATAACGTGGTAATCAGTAGGTATAGTCACAAGAGACTATAACCATCGTGATTACGCTCACGTTATGAAGTTCAACCGAACTTCGTGTTGACCATAAAATGGTCAACTCAGAAAGTCAAACAAAGTTTGACTTTTAACGCTTAAAGAATAAAAGAACGAAGGAACACTTACAAAGGGTCCAAGAACGGAAGGTTTGAATCCGAACACTCTCAGGTATGAAGTGTTAAACACAACAACTTAGAGAGCAAGTTCAGATTTCAAAGGTGTGGGTTTTTGCAAATGAAAGGGTTGGGTATTTATAGATGTGGTAGAACCATTAGGATCGTTTATCGAATAACGTGCTTCAATCTCATCCATACACTTGTTGAAATACCCATGGAACACCAGATTGGCCCCTCATTATACTGAAGAGGCAAGTGCAAAGGGATTAGGAGGGGGTAACAGCTGTTAACAGCTATTTAATCAGAATCTGCTAATCTGGGGACCCCTTACGGACCGTAAGGGTGATGGCTTACGGTCCGTAAGCCAACAACTTTGGCAAATTGACAGTTTTAGTCCCTGTTATGCAATAAAGCCATTTCCGACATGTTTAAGGCCCGTTAACCCCATTTCAAAGCTCTAACATGAAGTTAAAGTATAGGGAACTTACAATGTGCTCAAAAATATCTCGGATGTCCGTTCGTTTGGCCGTACGATCGCGATGTTCGCTTAATTACGACGGAATGCGCATAAGCGCGAAAAACGATCCAAAATGCGTGACGAATGGATTTTTCTCATGCCAAACATTAAAATAAAATATTTTAATGCTTACATAAATTTTTGGATTTCCGGATGTATACAGAACGTAAGTTATGCGTGAAAATGCAAACTTTTGCACTTTTTGACGCTTTTAGTCCCTGAATGACCCAAAAGTTTATTTTAGCACACCGAACCCCTCAAAGCCTATTTCTAAGCTATGTAAAGGATATTTAGGGTATGTTTAACTTATGGTCATGTTCCGGAATGTCTGTTACAGTTCAAATAGGCATACTTTCGTAGTTTGTCAAATTTAGTCCCTGTAAGCGAATTAACTTGATTTCGGCATACCAAACGATCCAAAACTTATTTCTAAGTTATGTAAAGGTTATTTAAGGTATGTTAAGCCTATTTCACTATTACGGAGTGTTTGTTGCATTAAACTGGTTATATTTACGCATCAGATCGCGTATAACCTTCCAGATAGCGATTTAGAGCCCGAAATCGAACAAGAATGATATGTGCAAACGATACAGATATTTTTTTACAAATCCCAAGTATGAAACACAATATCTCATTGGTTTGGTATTTGTTTGATGGTCACGGAGGCACATTTGTCACAATGATTTCTAAGTAAACTAATAATATTTTTAGTGTTTAAACAAGAATAGAAACATGGCTGTAACAAGAAAAATACAAGAGAAGTGTTTTTAGAAAAATCATCTTACAAGTTGTAAATGACTAGATCTTTTAATAAAGAAATTTACAAACGAATAACCATGTTTTTAAAGGTAACTAAACCTACTAAATAACATGGTAAATTACTACAAGTTTTTACAAAGCTTCAAGTTCATGATGTAGTATAATTTACTTGATTTTGACACTCGGTAAGTGTGAATGAGTTGTTGATATTGATGATGATTTTAAAAGAAAATAAAAACATGTTTTGAAAACATGGGAAACCTCCATTTTTAAGGGAAACAATGTCAAAATTTTTATAAATTTTGACACTTAGAAAAATATAACTTTTTAAGAAACTTATTCCCTAAAAATGTATCTAAAAATATTTACCAAGGTTTCTCTAATTTTTGTGTAAAGAAATGATGATTTCTTTTAGATAAAAATTGGTATTAAGTATGTATATTTTTGAGGAAAATATATATATTTATTTATCACCAAATTGTGTGCTAAATGTATGTAGTATGTATTATGTGTAATAGTGTTTTAGGACTTGAAAATACACTAAATACTCCTAAGGAGTGAACATACAAAGTACACATACAATATGCTTAGACAAATACAAGAGAAAATATTTATGAAAATATATTTCTTAATAGATTAAATGACTTGGTCAAGTTATGAACACGAAATGAAGTTTTGAACAAGATACATAACTCGGGTGAAAAATACAAGATACTTATACTTATTTTTGAGAAAATAATATAAGTAAGATACATAGTTAAAAATATAAATTATTTTTAACACACAAAGAATACATACATAAAATATGGTGACTTGTACTTGTGCGATGCAAGTCTAGTGACTAACGTTAATAAAACGAGTTTAGGTCACGACGCAATATAAGCAAAACCCGGTGAAGTTTACGGCGCAAGGAACGCAAAATTGTGAGTTCATGTCCCCACTTTTAAACTTTTACTTGTTTTCTAACTTGGGGAAAATACATGTGTTATGGTATGTTGGATACAAAAACTAAGGAAAAACATTCTAGATCATGTCCCGAATAGGGTACCATAAGCACCATTAATCAACGTATACATTCAGACCGCGGAACAAAAGGTTAGATCTAATGGGTTTCAGGCAACCCCACTCTTGGCCTACTTCTACCAATGAGTGCTTCTGTGTCTCAGTCAAAGTCGACAAAAATGCCTAGGATTGGTGGCTTCCTATGTCGTGACACATGTTAGTGGCCTTGCAAACCACTAGCGATCTCATATTACTTACATTCACAGTACTCAGTTACAGATACGTTTTACAAGTTACAGACCATGTTTTCATTCATGTATTTAAACATTCAATACAAAAACTGCATGAATTCACACCAACATTATGTTGACGTTTTTCCAAAAACTCACATGTATTTCAGGTAACTAAAGTGGATGTGCGCGCGGTCATACTCTTGCTCATGGATGTTTATGTTTACCTTTGAATAAAATTGTAAACTTTTCAAACAAAGAGTTGTCTTGTAATGTAAAAACTTAAATAATGATTTCAGTTATGTAATGTCATTGGTATTTGAAGTTGTTTTTACGAGCATGTAGTATGTTTACCATTCGTATGCAATGAGAACCTTTCATGATCACACCTCGTGCGTCCACCTTAGAAAGGGGTGCGACATTAGGCGGTCTGAACGCGTTTTACGTGAACGACGCGTTAAAGTGGCGTAAGCTACCTTAACGAGTCGTAATGGGTCGTAAGCACTTAGGTTAGGTTTTGTTTTAGAATGTAGGCTTTGTTAAACCATATTACATGAGTCCCTACACTCATTTGGTTTACGAAACCTCATTTTATCCGATCCTCTGATTTAGGTCCGTTTATTTACATAGTTACCTATATTAGGTGCCGTTTGATTTTGTGATCCCTCTAGCTTTGCTTGGTTGTTATTCAAGACTTCTAAGCATCCTCAAGTGAGTACATAGACCCCTCTTTTACTGTTTTCCAAACGTTTTGGGGTGAAACACATGTGCCTACTTGTTATTTTCATGCTTTCCATGTTTTTATATCATATACTTGCTATGATCATTAGTACACTATTAGTACATGATTTCATTATGTCTTGCTATGTATGTTCACTTAACATGCTAGCACAATTGTTTTACGTTTTGAACCATTTAAAATCATTAGATGTATGTGAACCATTTGAAATCATTGGATTTATGTGAGCCGTTTGTAACCATTTGATTTATGTGAACCATTTGTAACTGTTTGAGCCATTGGGTTAGGGAAGTGATTAGGTAACGGGGCGGGTGTAATGTGTTAAAAGCATGGTGGATACGCCAGTTGTACTCCCTATATATAAGTGCTTTTAACACATTATATAACGTTGCGTTATCTAGATCACTTGGGTAAACAATTTCGAAACAATGTCACACAAGGATGTTTTCTGAATAATATAAACCATACGAGTTTTATTAACGAGTTTTTATGAGATATTTTACAATTTGATTTAATAAAACAAATGTTTTGGAGTTAAGAATTATGGCTACGAGATTTTGCAAATTATAACCAACTTGACTTGAGTTGGTTAATTATGTCGCAATATTATACTTTTCAAAACAAGGTTTTTAAATAAGTATTGCAACATGTAAAACGAGCCATGAAACTGACAGTCATATAAAACCTATGTACTCGCCGGCATTTTTATGCTGACGTATTTTCACATGTGTTTCAGGTACCATAGTCGATGATGTTTGATGATGATATATGTGTTCGCTCACATAGGAATTGACGAGGCCTTAGTGACTTAATAACAATGAAAGTCTATTTGTTCATGTTTTGTTTCTAATTCCAATGTAATGTAATACATTTAAATTCAATAAAACGAAATTGTTTAAATCCATGGTTGTGAAAAAATGATTCTGTTACAACACTCCCCGACGTTTCCGCCACGTTTTGTTGTTTTACGTGGTCGGGGTGTGACAGAAAAGTTGGTATCAGAGCCAATGGTTATAGGGAATTAGGTTATTAGTAATGCTTTGACCTAGACTATAACCTTCCTAGGACCCTAACGCGAGTTTACTTGCGTTTAGTCATAAAACAATACCGTTGCCTATCTTTAGGCAGCAACCACAATAAGAACACAAAATTTGAATCTTCTTTGAAAACTAATCATATGTTCCAGGATGATTTATTATAAGGTTTCGAACCTTCAAAGTTTTCAAATTCTCGTCAAAGTTTAGGGATACATAATGTGAACACGTGCAAACTGGAAGGGTGGGTGCATGTACCCTAAGCTTTCTGTCTAAGGCTAGAGTGTTCGTACAAATCCGCAATATCGGACCAGTCACTCTTACCTGGGAACTCTTGGGGTGAGTGTCCACTTATAGGCGAGCATGTCTTCGCGATACATTATGAGGACCTATTTGATTTGATTCAGCCTTTGTGTGTTGTTTGTTTGCTTCGTGGTTCATACAAATGACCAACACCCATGATTTTGGTAGGTATTTTTAACATCCTATTCTTACCCAATGCCATTTCATTTGTTTTCTCTCCTGTTTCCCCTTTTTAGAATGCCTCCACGATGCAAAAATCAGATACCTATTGAAGAACTGGCAGCTGTCATTACGCAGCAAATGACTGCTGCAATCTCGAACATCGTTGCTCAATGTAACCAAGCTCTCAACAACAATAATGCCCCCTCTAACTTCAAAACATTCAACTCGGCTAAGCCATCAAAGTTTTCTGGGTCTCAAGGAGCGACTGCACTTCTGCAATGGTTCGAGAGTCTAGAGAGCACCTTCAGACATGTTCAATGCCCATATGAGCGAAAGGTAGAATTCGCATCTAGTGTCTTTGAGAAACGAGCTTTGACATGGTGGAATGGTGTGATGAGAGATAGGGGTGCCGATGTGGCAATGGCTCAAACGTGGGAAGAGCTTCGAGCTCTGATGATGAAGGAATTATGTCCTCGTCACGATATCTGGGCCTTGGAAAGGGAATTCGACGATCTTAAGCAAGATAGCGGTGAGCATCGAGCCTACACGGATCGTTATGAGGAGTTAAGTCTGTTATGACCGAATATGGTTACGCCTTTGGATAAGGCAATCGAAAAGTACATTGATGGCCTCCCTGACCCAGTACAAGACATTGTGACTGGTAGTAACCCCACTACGGTTAGGCAGGCCATTGAGCTATCTGCTACCTTGACTGAATCTCAAATCAGGAAAGGTAAACTTTTCCGAAATGGTGATAAGAAACCAATCGAGGAATCGAAACCCAAAGATGAACAGACTGAATCCTCCAAGAAGTCAAGGAAGCGAAAAGCTTCCCAGAACTTCGCCGTGGTTGCTCACAATGACAAGTTGCCCCCAACCAACTAGCTCAACCCCCTGCTAGGAAGCCATACAACGGAACTGCACCCTTGTGCAACCAATGTAACCTTCATCATCATGCTAGTGTGAAGTGCCGCAAATGCCAAATTTGTGGACTTATAGGTCATACAGCAAGAGTTTGCCGAGCTGCAGTTGCACCAAATCAAGCTGACAACAATCTTGCTCAAGCTCGTTTTCCACCAGGTTCTTGCTACAACTGTGGCGAGATGGGTCATTTCCGAAGAAATTGCCCAAAGCTTGCTAATGCAAATCCAGCACAGGGATGAGCATCCGACCGACTAGAAACAGTATTATGTATTATTTTCTTTTGTTGTCAAGGTCCATGAAACAGTTGTTATCGTTGTTTATAAATAAATCTTTTATTTACATTGCAATATATTTATGTGGTTGCATGTATAAACAACATATCCCCTACAATACCGACAATCAGGGAATCGTATTCCTTGAAGAACAGACTACCCCCAAAATTCTTCCATTTTATGATCTCTTGCGTTTCCCACGAAAATCCTAAGTACATGTTTCTTCCAAAGAAACGAAGTACAAGGCGCAAGTTACAACTCTGGACGAATACCCAAAGTACCACTATAAATCTTTAATAGGGTACTTAAGGGTATTTCCGTAAATCCTAAAATTATTGTGTGCCTTAATTCGAATATTACGTTTCTTTGAAAACAAAATCGAATTTTCGGAAGATCATCCTATCTTCATAGATAGATTCTTGAAAATGATTAAAGTGCTAAATGAAATCCACGGATTGGATTCCTGGTGTGCTTTAAATATCTGTGTCCAAAGATAACAAATTAAAGGTCAAATTAAACAAATATGTGATTATGTGCTTATGTGTTCCCTTTTATGTTTTTGTGTGATCCAAGTTTTTGTTATCCAAATCCTCGTAGAATCTTCCATATCTTCGTATAAGGGATTCATAGTAGGATATCCAAAGGTACTACCTTAAATCCTTATTGGGCTTCTACGTAATAGTAAAGACCCTTGGATTATAATGTACTATTCCATAATTAGACCCCTTGAGTGGTCTAGTTAAACAGATTGATCCAAAAATCTGGTTAGGAATATCATATGATGATATAGCTGAAAAGACTCCTTGGTGGTCTAATTAAAGAGATCATTTGTCGATCTAATTAAAAGGACCCTATGATAGTCTAGTCACACTCATCACATATTTGATTTTCTTCCCCTTCACATTACAAAACAAACTGTGCGGACTGTGCAAGGAATTATGTAATTATGGATGCATACATAATTATGGAATTCAGTGCACAAAAACCACAAGAAGTTTTGTCATGTGTCTAGAGTTGACACAGTTCATTTCCGTTTCTGAAGAATACCCATTGAGGAAAATGACTCATTCCGTTCATTTTTATTTCTGAAGAATATCCATCGAGGGAAATGAATATTCTTGATTTTTCCTTCATTTCCGTTTCTGAAGAATACCCATTGAGGAAAATGACTCATTCCGTTCATTTTTGTTTCTGAAGAATATCCATCGAGGGAAATGAATATTCTTGATTTTTCCATCATTTCCGTTTCTGAAGAATACCCATTGAGGAAAATGACTCATTCCGTTCATTTTCGTTTCAGAAGAATATCCATCGAGGGAAATGAATATTCTTGATTTTTCCTTCATTTCCATTTCTGAAGAATACCCATTGAGGAAAATGACTCATTCCGTTCATTTTCGTTTCTGAAGAATATCCATCGAGGGAAATGAATATTCTTGATTATTCATTCATTTTCGTTTCTGAAGAATACCCATTAAGGAAAATGACTCATTCCGTTCATTTTCGTTTCTGAAGAATATCCATCGAGGGAAATGAATATTCTTGATTATTCGTTCATTTTCGTTTCTGAAGAATACCCATTGAGGAAAATGACTCATTCCGTTCATTTTCGTTTCTGAAGAATATCCATCGAGGGAAATGAATATTCTTGATTATTCGTTTATTTTCCTTTCTGAAGAATACCCATTGAGGAAAATGACTCATTCCGTTCATTTTCGTTTCTGAAGAATATCCATCGAGGGAAATGAATATCCTTGATTTTTCCTTCATTTTCATTTTTTAAAGATTGCCCGTTGAGAGAAATGACAGGATTATTCCTTGCATAATCTTTGATGGGTTATTCTACGCAAATAGATAAACACCGTAGATTCCATGCAAGGCAATTATTTAACACAGCGTCACAGACAGACTCCTACGAATAAATTTCAGGACGAAATTTCCTAAAGTAGGGGAGACTGTGCACCTATGCCTCTGCGACCATCAAAAAAAATACCAAACCATTGAAATATTGTATTTAATACTTGGGATTTGTATAAATATGTGTATCTTTTGCACATATCAATTCTCGTTCGATTTCAAACTTTAAATCGCTTTCTGGAAGGTTATACGCGCACTGATGCGTAAATATAACCAGTTTAATGAAACGAACACTCCATAATAGTGAAATAGGCTTAACATACCTTAAATAACCTTTACATAACTTAGAAATAACTTTTGGAGGGTTTGGTGTGGCAAAATCAAGTTTATTCGCTTACAGGGACTAATTTCGACAAACTGTCAAAGTATGCCAATTTGTACTGTAACGAACATTCCAGAACATGACCATAAGTTAAACATACCCTAAATATCCTTTACATAGCTTAGAAATATGCTTTGAAGGGTTCGGTGTGCTAAAATAAACTTTTTGGTCATTCAGGGACTAAAGGCGTCAAAAAGTGCATAAGTTTGCATTTTCGTGCATATCTTACGTTATGAATACATCTGGACATCCAAAAATTTATGTAATCATTAAAATATTTTATTTTAGTGATTTTCATGATAAAATTTCATTCGTCGCGTAATTTGGATTGTTTTTCGCATTCGTTCGTGTTTCGTCGTAATTAACCGAACAACTCAACTGTACCACCAAACGAACCGACATACGAGATATTTTTGAGCATTTTCATGTTCCCTATACTTTAACTTCATTTTAGAGCCTTGAAATGGGTTTAACGGGGCTTAAACGTGTCAAAAAATGCATCAAAAACCATGTTTTGCACATTCAGGGACCAAAATTGACAATCTGCCATAGTTATCTTAGGAAGGGACCAAAATGAAAAATCTAAATTCCAGCTTGTTCCAGTTTTTCCCCTCATTTTCACATGGTTTTAATGAAACTAGGGGCTCTCATGGTTTCACAAAACCATGGGCACATGTGTACGGATGAGATCGAAGCTATAAATACCCCATCCATCTCATTGTTGCAACTCACATTTGATCTGATATTTCTCTAAGTTGAGGATCTTTCACTTCATACCTGAGAATAATCGGGTCAAACTTCCGTTCTTGGACCTTTTGTAAGTCCTCTTTCGTTCTTTTTCGCGTGAAAGTCAAACTGTGTTTGACTTTCTGCTTTGACCAGTTTATGGTCAACATGAAGTTCGCTTGAACTTCATAACGTGAGCGTAATCACGATGGTTTTAGTCTCTTGTGACTATACCTACTGATTACCACGTTATCTAGGCATAGTGGCGAGTCGTAGTTTCGGCCAAAATGCGTATTCTTGCGTATTTTGTAACCAAACTACTTTTAGGTATCAAAACCGTTTGTTTGGATACCAAACCTGTTTTCAAACCTCGTTAAGCATGTTTTAACTTGTTTAGCGCGTCACTTTAGGTTTAGTGCTTATGTAGGGTCGTAAGGTAAGCGGTCTAAACAACCGCTTATACTTTCGAACCCGGCCCGTTTGGTCGATCTTTAGGATCCGACCAAACACATTAGGTGACCAAAGTTGCATAGGGAATAACCTTCCGAGGTTATACCTTATGGTCACGTCGTTTAAGTAGTTGTATGATAGGTAGTTTATATGCCTTAGGTAAATGACCAAAATGCCCTTTTTACGCCAAAATTCATTTTAAGCATATGTAACATAATTTTTGATATCTAAACTGATTTGGCAACAATATTAGACATGTTAAGGCATATTTTACTTATCATAGGACTAGTTAGGTAGTCCGAACGCGTTTTACGTGAACGACACGTTAAAGTGGCGTAAGCTACCTTAACGAGTCGTAATGGGTCGTAAGCACTTAGGTTAGGTTTCGTTTTAGAATGTAGGCTTTGTTAAACAATATTACATGAGTCCCTAGACTCATTTGGTTTATGAAACCTCATTTTATCCGATCCTCTAATTTAGGTCCGTTTATTTACATAGTTACCTATATTAGGTGCCGTTTGATTCCGTGATCCCTCTAGCTTTGCTTGGTTGTTATTCAAGACTTCTAAGCATCCTCAAGTGAGTACATAGACCCCTCTTTTACTGTTTTCCAAACATTTTGGGGTGAAACACATGTGCCTACTTGTTATTTTCATGCTTTCCATGTTTTCATATCATATACTTGTTATGTTCATTAGTACACTATTAGTACATGATTTCATTATGTCTTACTATGTATGTTCACTTAACACGCTAGCACAATTGTTTTACATTTTGAACCATTTGAAATCATTGGATGTATGTGAACCATTTGAAATCATTGGATTTATGTGAACCGTTTGTAACCATTTGATTTATGTGAACCATTTGTAACTGTTTGAGCCATTGGGTTAGGGAAGTGATTAGGTAACAGGGCGGGTGTAATGTGTTAAAAGCATGGTGGATACACCGATGGTACTTCCTATATATAAGTGCTTTTAACATATTATATATCATTACGTTATCTAGATCACTTGGGTAAACGATTTCGAAACAATGTCACACAAGGATGTTTTCTGAATAATATAAACCATACGCGTTTTATTAACGAGTTTTTATGAGATATTTTACAATTTGATTTAATAAAACAAATGTTTTGGAGTTAAGAATCATGGTTACGAGATTTTTCAAATTATAACCAACTTGATTTGAGTTGGTTAATTATTTCGCAATATTATACTTTTCAAAACATGGTTTTTAAATAAGTATTGCAACATGTAAAACGAGCCATGAAACTGACACTCATATAAAACCTATGTACTCGCCGGCATTTTTATGCTGACGTATTTTCACATGTGTTTCTGGTACCATAGTCGATGATGTTTGATGATGATATCTGTGTTCGCTCACATAGGAATGGACGAGGCCTTAGTGACTTAATAACAATGAAAGTCTATTTGTTCATGTTTTGTTTCTAATTCCAATGTAATGTAATAAATTTAAATTCAATAAAACGAAATTGTTTAAATCCATGGTTGTGAAACAATGATTCTGTTACAACACTCCCCGATGTTTCCGGCACGTTTTGTTGTTTTACGTGGTCGGGGTGTGACAGTTTTCAGGATGAAAACTGATATGCATGGAAACTTGAATACTTATAAAGGAATACTTGTAGCAAAAGTTTTCACTCAAACTCAAAGGGTTGATTATGATGTGACCTTTTCGCCTATGGCGATGCTAAAGTCAATTAGGATATGATTTGCCATACCTGTATAATATGATTATGAGATTTGGCAAATGGATGTCAAAATGGCTTTCCTTAATGGATATCTTAAGGAAGATGTCTATATGGTTCAGCCTGAAGGTTTTGTCGATCCAAAACATCCTAACAAAGTATGCAAGTTAAAGAAATCAATCTAGGGATTGAAACAAGCATCTAGAAGTTGGAATCACTGTCTTGATGAAGAGATTAGGGAATATGGATTCATCAAGATCGTCGATGAAGCTTGTGTGTATAAGAAGGCTAGTGGGAGCATCATCACTTTCTTAGTATTGTATATCGATGACATTCTACTATTTGGAAATGACATTCCAACCATGGAAGGTGTAAAAACCTGGCTTGGAAGTGGTTTTTCCATTAAGGATCTTGGAGAAGCCGCCTATATTTAAAGAATAAAGATCTATAAGGATAGGTCAAGGCGCTTGATAGGTTTTAAACAAAAGTGCATACATTGATAAAGTCTTGAAAATGTTCAAGATGAAGAACTCTAAGAAAGGTTTGGTACCTATTCAAGAGAGGACAATATTGAAAGCGTTTCAATGTCCAAGCTCAAAGGGTGAGCAAGAAAGAATGAAAGGAATCCCATATGCGTCTGCTATAGGATCCATAATGTATGCAATGATATGCACTAGACTGGACATGTCATGCACTTTAAGCATGACGAGAAGATACCAGCGAGTAACGGTCATTGGGTGACTGTTAAAAATATATATATATATATATATATATATATATTGAAATACCTTAGAAGGACTAAGGATATTTTTCTAATATATGGATCTGGTGAAGAAGAACTCGTTGTAAAGGGTTACATGGATGCGAGTTTCCAAACTGATCGAGATGATTCTCGATCACAATCAGGGTAGCATTATCCACTACAGAATCAGAATACATCGCCGCTTCATTGATCGAAATAATTCATACATCAAAGGACTAGACACATTGAGCGGAGTTGCAACTACATAAGGGATGAAGTTGAAAAAGGGAAAGATATGTATTCACAAAGTTCAGACTGATCAAAATACTGCGGATCCACTCACGAAGCTCCTTGAACGGGCAAAGCATGAAGGGTCATACTTGTGCCTTGGGACTTCGATATTCTAGTGATTGGATTTGATCTAATTTTTATTTGGATATTGGAACAATTGTTATTATAACTCTTTATGGTATGTTGAGTTATGTTCCAATTTTAGCATGTTTAAATCCATGAATACGTTACTTATTCTAAATGTCCGTAGTCGATCATACTTATGGGAACAAATATGAATGTAAGACTATTAGGAACTTGGATTGGTGGATATTCATTAGGTATGAATATAGAGCAAAGTGTTGCTGCCAAGGTTCATAGATATTTGTGGGATACAAATATTGGACTGACTCGCTCTCGAATTTTACTGCCTGGAATCATTTGTGATTGATCATAAGTAAATTTGAGTAAAGGAGAATATCATAGTATCCTCTGACCTGAGATACATATTGGGTCTTGATATTCACCAAGTATTATACCTTGACCTAGTTCTTCACTGTCAGTAATATGACAGTACATAAGGCTAAGCTCAGGTGTGGTACAAGGTGATTGTGAGAGACGTATGTAGTCAAGAAGGGATTTGATCCTCTTATTCGTTGAGAGTAAGATGTCTAAGGCCTGCTAAAGTTAAATCAACAGAGACTGATCACTCTATGTCTCTGGATTTAACATGACATCTGTAACGAAATGATAAATGATAAATTCACCTAAATCATATTCAAGTAAGGAACTTGAAGGGGATGATGTTATTGAATAGCACATATAGTCATACGTGTTAGGGGTAGTAAACCGTTGTTAGGCGTCATTTACTGCTTGCATCAATCTTCTATGTATCTTGTGCAAGTGGGAGATTGTTGGATTCTATATGCCCAAGACACATATTAAATTGATATGGCTAGTATGTTATGATCCAAGTCGAGTCATACCCAATAACAAGCTAGACAAACACTTATATTATTTATTTATGATATGATCAAACAAATAAATATTAACACTTATAATATTTGGAAATTGGTTTTCTAAATAATTGCACTTGAGATACTAATAAATTATATGGATAATTTATTTTTGAGAGAATATTTTATTGTGTTATTTAATGGGTTAAATAACATTTTAAAATGTTGTGATGTGTTGCATAAGTCTTGTAACATATTGTGTTATATTTATAAAAGGTTATAAATAAATACAAGACTAAATTTAAAATGAAAATTTGAAATTTATGGTGGGAAAAGCCTTTAATGGCCAGCCCATTTATGGCTTCCCAAGGTGGGTTTCCACCACTTAAAATGCATGCAATACATCTCTTCCAAGACACATTAAATGCTGATTCTCTCTTACTTTTTCCTACTTAATTAAAGTTGCAAAGCTCCATAACTCTCTCTAACACAATTTTCGGCCAAGAGAAGGTTTACAAGGGTTTTTCAAGTTTGAATTTTCAAGTGCAAGACTTGATTTCATTATCTCAAAATTTCGGCCAACTTAATGGTGGTTCAAGAGAGTTTTTCAAGTTCGATTCAAGTGTTCAAATCCTAGCAAACTTAAAGTGTTTTGTTGGAAGGCTTAGGGTATACAAGCTTGAGGTCTTCTACACTTGAAGTCAACCATTCAAGAAGCATCATCCTTTTCTTTTCTTTTACTCCAAGAAGGTAGTATTCTAAACACCCTATGGTTGTGTTTTAATTTTGATAGCATGCATGTTCATATATGGATCCGGGTATTGGGTTTTACATATAAAATGAGTTTTATATCTTCAATTAAAATGTTTTAAATAATCTTTCCACTGCGTTTTTATTTTATAAGGATAAAATAACTTTGATAAACATGTGAAAAACCCAACACGAATGTCTAAGCGGTTGTCGAGACCGCTTGACTTACGACCCTAAACAAGCACTAAACTAGAAGTGACGAGTTAAACATGTTAAAACATGTTTAACTAAGTTAGAAAACTGATTTGATATCAAAACAAAGTATTTTGATACCCGAAAATAGTTTCGTCGCTAAATGCACATAATCATGCATTTTGAACGAAACTTTGACTCGTCACTTCGACTAGTCAACGTGGTAATCAGTAGGTATGGTAGCAAGAGACTATAACCATCATGATTACGCTCACGTTGCAAAGTTCAAACGAACTTTGTCTTGACCAAATCATGGTCAAAGCAGAAAGTCAAACACTATTTGACTTTCTTGCTTAAAATAAATAACAAAGCATGAAAGAACACTTACAAGTGTCCTAAGCTTGGAAAAATGACTAAGAATGCTCAAGTATGAGGCCTCCAACTAAGTGTGGTAGCCTCAATCTGAGCAAGAGTGAAAGAAAATAAAGATGAGAAAGTTTGAATGATGATGAACATGGGTTTATATTTGATTTCATGCACCATTGGATCATTGCCATGTGTTTGTGTGATAACTAAGGAATGATCCACACCTTACACTAGGGGAATTGGGGAACACATAAACCAGCCCACAAGTTGCAAAAACTGAGATTAAAACCAAGTTCAGCAAGCTGTTTTGAAGATTCAGTGAATATGCTGTGTGGGGCAAGGCTTACGGACCATAAGGGTCATTGGCATACGGTCCGTATGGGTGTCATCAGGGGCCAAAGTTTGAAAATTGACACCTTTGGTCCCTGAACATGTTTTGTCGCGTTTCGGAACTTCTAACACATGTTAACCCCATTTTCAAGCTCCATCATGAAGTTAAAGTATATTTAACTTGAATTATACTAAAAAATGTCATGGATGTCGGTTCGTTTGGCTGTACGGCTGCATTTTTCGGTTAATTACGACGGAATCGTAACGAACGCGAAAACGACCCAAATTACGCAACGAAGGACATTTTTGCATTCCCATCACTAAATACAATATTTTAGTGATTATAAAAATTTTTGGATGTCCGATATGGTCAGAACGCCAGATATGCACGCATATGCATACTTTCGCATTTTTGACGCTTTTAGTCCCTGTGATCAAATAAACATATTTTTTTCATACCGAACCCCTCAAAACTTATTTCTAAGTTATGTTAAGGGTATTTAGGGTATGTTTAGCTTATGATCTTGTTTCGGAGTATACGTTGCTATACGAATTGGCAGACTTTTGCAGTTTGTCGCAAATAGTCCCTGTGATCGAATAAACTTGTTTTTGACATACCAAACCCTTCAAAACTTATTTCTAAGTTATATAAAGGTTATTTAAGGTATGTTAATCTTATGTCACTATTCTAGAGTGTTCTTCGATTTCAACTGATTACGTTTGCGTATAATTTTTCCAGGAAGTGATTAAGAGCTCGAAATCGAACACGAATTGATATGCGTAAGTGTCACATGTAATTGTACAAATCCCGAGAATGAAACACAAGATTTCATTGGATTCGTATTTGTATGATGGTCGTAGAGGCACAGATGTCACAAGCACTATTTATTATCGCCATAAACGTTTGCTAATCACGTAATTAGAAGCCTTAATTACCGGTTGTCACATTCACTTCGCCAATTCCTGAGCCATTCGTTCTCCCCTCTCCCCTTTGTTGGGCAAGGGAAAACTACTTAATTTGGTGTGTGGCTCACATATTTTTTGTCCCATAGGCGCTTAGTATATAGTAACTATTAGCTGCGAAAACTGTCTTTTACAATATCTCCGTGTGTTTTACTACTTTGTGCATGTATCACAAATAAAGTTTGGCGTAGGCTCATGTGGGAGTAGCGAAGGATTCGGTGTATGCGCAAGGAACTACTACATGCCTTGGAGATTGTTTTTGTGCATACCCAAATGGTACACGCATTTGTAACTAGCTTGTATGGGAATTAGAAAAAAAGATGATGTAAACGACACTTCTTATATTAATAAAATGAGTTGGCCACAACGACTTTCTTAACATAGATTGTGTCTTACATGTAACACATTTGTAATTGTTGGGCATTCTTAGTTCTTGGGATGATGGTACCGTCTAATGTGTGCAACTTGTACGCGCCCTTGCTTAGGACTTCGTTTATAACGTAAGGTCCTTCCTATTTGGGGCCAGCTTTCTGTTATCACGAAAGACGTGATCTACCAGGATGAAAGTGCACACACATACGTGTGCATTGTAATACTTTTCCAACTCAGACTTGTACCTTGCTTCGTTGATGGTTGCGTTCTCACGCCTTTCCTTCAAAAAGTCTAAGTCATCACGACGCTCCGCCCCATTATCCATTGAGTTGATCAATAATGTTGGACCTGCAAATAACAGATGATAGTCTCAAGACACAACATGATCCACTAATCAAGAAATAAGTAAATGATTGAACCAAACTCTCCCCAAAGATTGAATCTTGGACACCTAGTCAGAACATATATTCAAGAGCAAAGCTAACCTCTGATGAAGACTTGGAACCGCTGTACAAGAATGGAACAACCGTTGAAGCCAACATCTGTTGAAGAGCAAAGCCCTGATCAAGCCAAGGTTTGTTGAAGAAGACTAAACATCTGTTAGGCCAAACAAATGTCTGGACAACTACAACAACGGATAGCTTAGACTGTGTTTATTCAATGCAAAAGTACTACATTTCAATGGGGTTTAGTATTACCTATAACAGATGATAAGATTGCTCAAATGTTTGCAAACATCTGAGAATCTTTTCTGTTAGGAATGTTAGATATCACAATCAGGGTGACGTCAACTGATCTCATAGCAGAGCTTTCGTACTTAGTATAAATAGATCAAACTTGTTATTGATCTATTCGTCACACACCGTCACATTTTCTCTTGTATGAACTGGTCTGTTTGTGTGATCAGTTTGTGACAACTGCCACTTTTCGGTAACTTTCTTGCACTTAAAGTACTCATTTTAGCTACATTTTTATGCATTTTGAACACTCGAACTACTTATTTCGTGACATACACTTAGAATACTCATGGAATACTTACTTAGGATGCATATGATCCATTTTTATTAAGTACATTTGAAACAGTTTAAACAATGCATCGAAACTACTAGAAAAGCACCTAGTAAACTAGTATTCTGACGGAAACGCAGGATCCGCATAAACCATCTAAACGACAGCTTTAGGACTTAGACGAAAGTCCAACATCTAATATATATTAAACCCTAACTAGGAATGCAAGGGTTTGATTTAAAACCTTCCCGAAGTCCGATAACAGTAAAAACTGTCTGAAAAGCACTAAAAGCAACGATTTCAACACTCCTTATGTTTAGTTGTGCAGAAATAAGCCATTTAATATTTTTGCAACATGTAAAATGCGATTTAACATAGAATTCATATGAGGATACCTTCGGGTATCATCCGAACCAATAACTACATCAATTCACACAAGTTACACAACTTAGCGTTCAAATAACGTCTAACCGAAACAATTCGAAACGAATATCTGAACAATATCAAAAAAAAAATTTAGCAACTATCTAACATTATTTGGATCATTTAAGACTAGTTATGATCACCTAAACACCTTGAAACAATTGAATCACCTAAAACATCTAAGCTTTCTAATCATTTTCTAAGTTTATAACACATGGAATGTGACAACTGCCACTTTCTGGTAATTTACGTACATTTAAAGCAATGAATTACGTTATACAAATATGTGTTTTGAATATCCGAATTTCTTGATTACATGATATACATCTTAGAACACTCATTTATGATGCACATTATTCATTTCTATTGGTTATATTTGAAACAGTTTAAAACAATGCATCGAAACAACTAGAGTAGTACCTAGTGAACTAGCGTGCTGACGAAAACTCCAGATCCGTAGAAACCATCTAAATTACATCTTTAGGACTCAGACGAAAGTCCAACATCAAATATACATTAAACCCTATATGGAAATACAAGGGTTTGGTTTAATACTTTCCCGATGTCCGATAACACTAAAAACTGCCGAAAAGCACTAAAAGCGACAATTTCAACACTTTTCCGCAGAAATTCTGCAGAAATCAGCTTTCTAATATTTTTAAGACATGTAAAAATGTTATTAAACATATAATTCATATGAGGATACTTTCGGGTATCATCCGAACCAATAACTACATCAATTCATACAAGTTACACAACTTAGCGTTCAAATAACGTCTAACCGAAACAATTCGAAACGAATATCCGAACAATGTCGGATATTTTTTTTAGTGACCATCTAATATTATTTAGATCATATTAGACTAGTAATGGTCACTTAACCCCTTCTTAACACATTTATACACTTGAAACATTTAAACACCAAAACACCTAAACTTTGCTAAAAGTTTCTAACACTTTAAACACTTAATAACAATTCAACAATTCAAGACCCCCCCCCCCCCCATGTTGTTGTGAACGGTTTTAAAGGGGTCCCACACCCTAATTTTTTTGTTAAATATCTAGATATTTTATTAGTTTGCAAGTGGATTATGTTGGTGAATTATTACAACACTTACTCACTAAGTAAACTAGCTCCTTACACTCATTTTTTTTTCATCTTTTATTACTTTCACTAAAACTCTCTCATCATCTTCATCCATCTTACCAAGAACACCAAAAACCCACTTCACTTTAGTCTTTTATTTGTTGATCAAAATGGATTTCCATGGAAAATAAGAAGATCTAAAGCACTTACAAGTAAAAGGACACTTTTTCATCCATCCAAGAACCTTCAATCATCAAGATCATCATCTTCTTTGGTTCTTAATCATCTTCTAAGATCATCCCTAGCCAAGTGCTAGAAGTAAGCTTCAAGATCTATTTTTTTTCATACTTATATTATGTTTATGATTGTTATTATAACTAATAAATAACTAAATAATCATACATAATAAACATGAAAAATACAAAGAAGCAAAAATAATAATCATGATATATTTATGTTGGTTTATATTGTGATCTAAGACTTGATATATGTATATTTGATCTTGTTATGATGATTATGATATAAATAAATTGTTAGAGGATGTTTTAAAAATATGATCTAACAATTATACATGTTTATGTTAAAGGGTTTTTAACATAAAGGTTTAAAGGGATGATCATAACCTTTGATCTTGTGAAAGTATTTAAAGTTTTTATTTAAAAACAAGACTTTTACAAGATTATAAAAAGTAACATACAACATGAGATTTTATAAAAGTTGTTAAAACTAGAAGTAAACTTGGTTTTTGAACTAGTTAGCACATGTTATGATCATGTCCAAAACCCTACATGATTTGGAGATCATTTTGATAAGTTTATGTTATAAAAATCTCATATGTTTTAGTTAAGATGTTATGAGTAAATTGATGGTGATTTGGAAAAGAAAATGATATGTAAATAAACATGGCAAAGTTCATATTACAAAGGAACTATGGCCAACTTTTCTTAGAAATCATATGTTAGAAAAACTATCATTTTTTTTAACAAAGTCTTTACAAGATTAGAAAGTTGGTCTTTCTAAACATAAAAATTGACATAAATATATATTTTGGTAAAATATACATTTAGTGAACATATCAAGTATGTGCTATGTGTTTATTATTTGTATTAGTTATATATAAAAGTTAGAGACTTGATAACAATGACACAAATAAATACAAGACATACTTACAACTAAAGACTTACAAGAATACATATAGACACACTTGAAAACAACTTACGGACATTCCGAGCTTTCGGACACAACTTATGGTCAAAACGGACGACGGGCGAATCTATAAACATATCGCCAATCCAAGGACTTACTACGACGTATAGGCGATCTTTCGACGCGGACACAAAATTTACGTTACCATTAACAAAATTCGGACATTTTTAAACTTATAAAAACTATTATGTTTTTATTTACTAAAAAGAATACTTAGTGAATTTTTATAAAAATGTTTTATAGAAATGAAAGACTTATACTTTCTTAATGGGCTTACATTTCTAAATGGGCTATTTTATACAAATAGGCTTACATTTTATAATGGGCTTAACATAAATACATGGGCTAAGCCCAATATCAAAAACTCATGGGCTAAGCCCAATACCAAACATATGGGCCAAGGCCCAACACTATTTAAGCCCAACACTATTTAAGCCCAACACTATTTAAGCCCAACACTATTTAGGCCCAACACTATTGAGGCCCAACACTATTTAGGCCCAACACTATTTAGGCCCAACACTATTTAGGCTCAACACTATTTGGGGCCCAATAACATGAAAACATGGGCTCGGCCCAATGACACCATTATTGGAAATTCAATTATACAATTTACTTACACAACGACACGAAATCAAGAAGACAAGACCCGATGATACAACTCACAAGATACAAGATGACATATATATATATATATATAGCAGTTTAACAAATCATTCATCTAAATACACAGTTCAACGAACAGTAAAGACATACAAGTCTTACACATATTTAAGACACAAGACTTGTACTCAAGTTATTACAAAGACCGAAGTGTCTAACAAAGATAAGAACATTTGTAGGTCGCAACACTATTCAGGACGACCGCACGTGAGATCATAGTTACTTCTATTCACAGGACGCGATATTGTGAGTTCATGTCCCCTATTCATTTAAATGTTTTACAACTTTACAACTATCGGGGAAGATACATGTTCAATCGTATGTTAAAGTTAGGGAATGAAACACCTTAGATCATGTGCGAATTAGGGTTATACATCTAAGCACCATTAATCCTGTTTGGACCTAGGTACAAGTGGTTAGATCTAATGGGTTTTGGCGAGCCCCACTCTTGGTCGTGGACCCATACAGAAGAGTGCGTTTGTGTCCCAGTCGATAGTAGTCGACATAAAATCGTCTAGGTTTGGATTGCTTCCTAATTCGTCACACATATTAATGTCCTCGTGAAACATTAATGATCAACGATTTCATTGACGCTTTACATACTACATCATTACATACAGATACATTTTATACAACTCACATTTTATGGATACAGTTTATACAACTCACATTTTATGGATACAGTTTATACAACTCACATTTTACAGATACATTTTATACAACTCACATTTTACAGATACATCTCATACAACTAAACTGCATGAACTCGCTCAACTTTTGTTGATGTTTTCAAACTTACATGTATTTCAGGGAATTAGTGGACCAATGCAACGATTTCAGTTCAAGGAAAACAAGTATCAATACTCCATGCCAACTATTGAAGGGTTTGCCTGTTATATACCGCCTCTTTGCGGTGATATAGTGGTCAAAGTCTTGACATTTTAAGACTTATATTTTGATGTATAAAACGATGACAACATATTTTCATTTGATGGTTTGTAACGAATGCATTTAACTTATGTTGCGTTCTTTTTAAACAATTATGACAATGGCATTGGAGCTTGTTTTTATTCATTTAGTATGTTCACTTATATTGTTATGCAATGAGAACCGATCAGATCACACCTCGCGCTTCCGCTACGAGCGGGTGTGACAGATTGGTATCAGAGCATCGATTGTAGTGAACCAGGATTCTTTCTCGAGTCTAAGTCTACAATCACTAGGGATCTCTCACGAAAACCTCTTGTTCATGTTGAACAGATTATAAATAAAATTGGACAGGTCAAAAGGTTTTCATTGCATAAACATTTTTCAAGGTCCACTACAACAAAAATTCATTTCACATAAATCAAGCGAGGACATTTCCATGGGTGAAGTCTATGAGACAGACACAATACATTAATAGACTATGTGCCTACAATACATTACATTATCAGTTTATGCATTATAAACAGTTTACTGGTTCAGCTTATACAAGATAGAAATCCTTGATTGATAGGATTTACATGATTATATATATAGGTTGTTCATATATATGTTGCATGAAATATTTTGCCAAGAACAAAATACCTTCGACTTCAAACTCTATTATTATTCTTTACTCACACGATGAAAATATCGACCCCAATGTCTAATGCGGAGCTTATGGCGAACATGATTCCTAAGTGAAATCTTAAACTTAATTCCGTAAAATATGGTTGCTTTCTCGCGAATGCTGAGATGCCTGACCATGATAATGACGATCAGGCGAAGGTGGTAACCTTGGACAATAACTCCATTAGTGGGACGAGATCCCTGTGACTCATACTAATCAAGGTGGATATACTCTTGTCCTTACAAGGAAGATGAAGTACTCATCTTGAAGGTGCCTCTTCAGTTGTTATTGTTACAGATTCTTTTCATTTCTATTTCATCTAACGCCGTACCGTTCTGCGAGTAAGGACAACGAACGTTGACACGTGAGCTATCACGAAGGTCCCTCCTATGTTGAAGGTATATTGAGAATAGTGTTTCCTCTCTTATTGATCGGCTGCTTCGTACGAGAGAACGCTAGGGTGACCATGCAAGGCAATTTATTATTACGGTGGCCAACGTAATAACAACTTGTAGTGCATGGGAATTCTGGTGGACTCTGCGGGCCAAGCTAATGATCACTATTCGTTCAAATTCTTAAATTATTATTTGAGATTCAATTTTTCTTATCTATTAGAACACGAACTGTGGTGGTTAGTATAACACCCTACAACACAATACAATACAGGAAGACGACACGTATTTGTTCACACCTAACATTCGATCTATATCACGATTCAGTTGAGACTAGTCATTTAAACAAACAAAACTTGTTAGCTACTCATGGAGGATTTTCCTCAACATTCTCGAAATTCTTGAACATGGGTTGGTTCCATGGTGTCTATGACACTTTACCCTACTTTACCTTACCTTACTTTATCATATTCCACCTTATCATATTTATTGGAAGTGATACAATAAATTCCGTCGTTTGACATTTGTCTTTTTCCAAGGGATGGTATGGCATGCGCCATGCTGCAACTCCCTCATTACATTCTATTCTACATTTTTGGAGATTCTAATAATCTTGCTAGAGCTCGTGAAACTCAAGCACTATTACCATAATTGTCACATGGACAAGTAAGACAAAGGATTTTCTCTACTTAGGATGATCGAGGTCCATAGAGTAGGGAATACATATTATATGGACGAAGACCACTGGTTGGTTTCCCCTCCTCAACGAATTATTTTTTTTTCTTCTTTTTTTCCATTTAAACATATGACCAATACACGCAAGAGGCATTACACCTTTTGGTTTTGGTTATCCACATTATCATTTATTCAAACATGTATGCACAATATGGTCTTGAGGTTTCCATGACCGATTGATTGCATTCTTCATTCTTGGGCACATGATAGACTTTATTTATCCAAATACATGTCTAGATTCTTTTAATAGTGTGTATTAAAAAGATCATGGCGCCAAAAGAATCAATTGTTTAAGTTAAAAGTTATGTGTTGAAAACCATTGCTTTTACACAAGACATGTTTTATACATGACATTGTTACGCAAGACATTGTTATACATGTCATTTGACGTTGGTATACACAAGACATTTTTGGTGGTTATTTGTAAGTGATGAGACGTGTGTAATATGATAAAAGCATGGTGGATACGCCGCTGGTACTTCCTATATATAAGTGCTTATATTATATTGCATATCGTGGTGTTATTTAAATATCTTCGACAAAGACAAGACATGACATTTTTGCACAAGACACGACATCCTCTACACAAGACATAATATTCTATTTCAAGACATGATATATTTATACACTACATTTTCATTGGTTATTTATTTAACCATACATCATTCTTTTATATCATCTGATTTTCATATCTATTTTCATATGATTTTATAAAAGAACTCGATCATAACTAGAGACAATGTTGATGGTTACACTTGATGCTTTCACGGTCTCTCAGGGGTAGTTCCATACTGGGTAACACCCGAATTCAAACACACTAAGTGTTACATTTCGGGTTTAGCTTCAGAGATCCGAAGCATGATCGCATCATCCCTCCCTACCTCGATCACTCAAACAATAACTCTAGCCATGAGAGAAACGAAGGCAATTGCTGCCATAAACGATTTTGGCACCAGGATGTATGCTGGTAACTTGCCGAAATCCTAAATGCGACAAGTGAGACGTTCATCATGAGGGCAATTGCAAAAGCGCCAAGAGTAGCGGTGTGCTGATACCGGGCACAAAACAAAGGCTAGTAAGACGATAATACTTAAGAACGGATCAAGCTAGTGAATAAGTGTGTGTGTGGTTAGAAATATGAATATTCCACAAAATCCCATGAAGTCATGAGTACGCACACTCTACGATCATCATGTATCAATTCTTTTAATACCAACACCGAGCTTAGCTATTGTCTTTAAAAAAAAGTTAAGTATATACTCGAATCAGTGTCATGTTGGACACACATTACTATATCAAGATAGCTAATGGGGAATTATCTGAGACATGTCAAATCATTAAGAGTCACCGACAAATTTTCAATCAACCAAATTCATACATGTGAAGTGAGTTTCATGGCTAGTGACGGGATTGTCCTAGCTACAAATAGGGATTGGGTTATCCTACATCTAAACACAGGGATTGGGTTGTTCTCTACATTTGTACAGTGAAGTCCTTACTACATAGAATTCAAAATGTACTTGGCCTAAAGTCAAGTAAGCTAGACGTCTCCTCATTCTATAGAATTGGCAAATGGTAAACTGGTCGAGTCAGGAGCTAAAATTCAATATCGAACTCTTACCCGTTCAGTTGGGTAGTTTCGAAGTAGTGGTTGGCATGGATTGGTTATCCGATAACCTAGCCGAAGTCTTCTGTCATGAGAAGATCATTCGCCTACCACTGCCGAACAAAGAGACATTTGTTATTCATGGAGAGAAGCACGACACACCATTGCGGATCATTAATTGCATGAAGGCACAAAAGTGCTTACGGAAAGGTTGTATTGCCTTTCTAGCAATTGTTGTAGACAAGAAGGCCGTTGGGCCACAGCTGACAGATATTCTTGTGATAAAATAATTTCCAGAAGAATTTCCTAAAGACTTGCCAGGACTACCACCATATCGACAAGTCGAGTTTCACATCGACTTGGTAACGGGAGCTTCACCCGTAGCCAAATCTCCATATCGTTTACCACCTTCTGAACCTTGTAGTTGACCGAATAAGGACGTTGTGAGTTCATAACCCCCACTCTTTATCATTATACATCTTTATAAAGGTTTTGGGGGTGGAAAGACATGTCAGTTTTGCAAAAGTGCACAACATTTCGATGAATGAAAATTCATATTTCTAAACCATGTTACAAATGAATTTCCAACTAACTCAAATGGTTTATGAAAGGTTCTAGCTTCTACTCTAAGATATA
Organism: Helianthus tuberosus; assembly: GCA_030545235.1. Taxonomy (NCBI): domain Eukaryota; kingdom Viridiplantae; phylum Streptophyta; class Magnoliopsida; order Asterales; family Asteraceae; genus Helianthus; species Helianthus tuberosus. The sequence continues at coordinate 133,602,620 of CM060408.1, read as the reverse complement.
CTTACGATCGGGGTATCACCAGTTACGAATTTAAGAGGAAGGCGTACCGAAAACAGCCTTTCGGAATCATTGTGGTCATTACGAGTTTCTCGTTATGCCTTTTGGTTTAACAAATGCACCAGCGGTCTTCATGGAATTAATGAATCGCGTGTGCAAGCCGTATCTCGACAAATTTGTCATAGTATTCATTGACGACATTTGATATACTCACGATCGGCAGATGAGCACGAACAACATTTGAGAACCATTTCGGAACTACTCAAGAAGGAGAAACTATACGCGAAATTTTCCAAGTGCGAATTTTGGATTCGCGAAGTACAATTCCACAGGCATGTAGTGAACGAGAAAGGCATTCAAGTAGACCCAGCTAAGATTGAAGTAAATGAGAATTGGGAGGTGCCCAAGACTCCAACTGGAGTCCGACAAATTTTGGGATTAGCGTGATATTATCGGAGATCTATTGAGATTTTTTTTTGTAATTACTCAATTGCTAACCTCCCTCACACATAAAGACAATAAATCCGTCCCAATCGAAAAACAAGATATAGCATTACAACTTATTCTTAAGATTGGTGCATAGCATTTTACAATCTTATCATTATCCGATGATGCTGATGACTTTGTTGTAAACTATGATGCTTCGCATCAAGGATTGGGTTGTGTACTCGTGCAACGTGAAAAAGTTATCGTGTACACGTCGCGCCAATTAAAAAGTTCACGAGAAGAACTATACCACTCTCGACCTTGAGTTAGGCGTGGTGAAATTCGCTTTAAAAATTATGGCGACATTATTTATATGGTACTCAATGCATTATTTTCACGGATCATAAAAGTCTTCAACACATATTCAACCAAAAAGAATTAAATATGCGTCAACGATGTTGGTTGAATTGTTGAACGACTATGATTGTGAAATAAAGTACCATCTGGGCAAGGCAAACGTTGTAGCTGACGCCTTGAGCCGCAAGGAGCAAGTTAGAACAGTGAGAGTTCAAGCATTAGAGAAGATGATTCACAAGCACTCAAGGAAGAGCATATTCAAGCAGAAACACTTCGAAGCATGAAGGAACAATTAGTGCCGAAAGAAGCTGGAACTTTATACCTTATGGGTCGAAATTGGGTTCCATTCTTTGGCGGCCTTCGAGATGATATTTTGAGGAAGCACATAGGCCTAAGTATTGAAAGAATACTATTGGTGGCCTAATCTCAAAAGTGATATCGCGACTTATGTCAGAGAATGCTTGACTTGAGCGAAAGTCAAAGTCAAATAGAAAAATCCCTCAGGATTGGTACAACAACCCGAGATTCCCTTTTGAAAATTTGAACAAATATCGAAGTACTTCATTACGAAGTTACCCAGGACCTCAAGAGGTCACGACATGATATGGGTAATCATCGATAGACTAACAAAGTCTGCACACTTCTTACCGATTCGGGAGAAGGATAGTACAGAGAAACTAGAGGAACCCTATCTCAAGGAAATAGTGGCTCGTCATAGAGTGCCTATTTCAATCATCTCAGACCGAGACGATCGCTTTGTGTCAAGAATTTGGAAGTCATTCCAACAGGCCTTTGGATCTCATTTGAATCTAAATACGGCCTTTCATCCACAAACTGACGGCCAGAGAGAACGGGCAATCCAAACACTCGAAGATATGCTTCGTGCATGTGTTATGGATTTAGGCGGCAATCGGGATACTCATCCACCTTTAGTTGAGTTTTCCTACAATAAACAGCTACCATACTAGTATACAAGCTGTACCGTTTGAAGATCTTTATGGTCGAAAGTGTCGCTCTCCGCTATGTTGGGCGGAAACAGGCGATAGTCAATTAATTGGTCCGGAACTAGTCCAAGAGACTACGGATAAAATTTTTCAGATCCGAGACCGTATCAAGGCGGCTCGCGATCGACAAAATAGCTACGCAGATAAAAGACGAAAACCATTATCTTTCGAGAAAGGAGACAAAGTCTTGTTGAAAGTCTCGCCTTGTAAAGGCGTAGCGAGGTTCGGTAAACATGGAAAGCTTAACCCACGTTACATTGGACCATTTGAAATCTTAGAAAAGATTGGCACTGTTGCCTACAAGTTGAAGTTACCAGATGAACTTAGCAGTGTGCACGACACATTTCATGTGTCAAATCTTAAAAAGAGTCCAACACAAGCAACCGTTATCATTCTATTCACATTGACGACAAACTCCAATTCACTAAAGAACCTGTTGAAGTCATGGACTGTAAGGTCTAGAAATCATGGAGGAGTCGTATAAAATTATTAAAATGTACTTTGGAACTCTCGACACGGACCCGAGTATACTTGGGAACGTGAACATTAAATCAAAGCCAAATACTCTCACCTGTTCGAGTAGTCTCCTGTATAGGATGACTCAGCTTGAATTTCGGGACGAAATTCTCAATAACAGGGGGAGAATGTGACAACTGCCACTTTCTGGTAATTTACGTACATTTAAAGCAATGAATTACATTATACAAATATGTGTTTTGAATATCCGAATTTCTTGATTACATGATATACATCTTAGAACACTCATTTATGATGCACATTATTCGTTTCTATTGGTTATATTTGAAACAGTTTAAAACAATGCATCGAAACAACTAGAGTAGTACCTAGTGAACTAGCGTGCTGACGAAAACTCCAGATCCGTAGAAACCATCTAAATTACATCTTTAGGACTCAGACGAAAGTCCAACATCAAATATACATTAAACCCTATATGGAAATACAAGGGTTTGGTTTAATACTTTCCCGATGTCCGATAACACTAAAAACTGCCGAAAAGCACTAAAAGCGACAATTTCAACACTTTTCCGCAGAAATTCTGCAGAAATCAGCTTTCTAATATTTTTAAGACATGTAAAATGTTATTAAACATATAATTCATATGAGGATACTTTCGGGTATCATCCGAACCAATAACTACATCAATTCATACAAGTTACACAACTTAGCGTTCAAATAACGTCTAACCGAAACAATTCGAAACGAATATCCGAACAATGTCGGATATTTTTTTTAGTGACCATCTAATATTATTTAGATCATATTAGACTAGTAATGGTCACTTAACCCCTTCTTAACACATTTATACACTTGAAACATTTAAACACCAAAACACCTAAACTTTGCTAAAAGTTTCTAACACTTTAAACACTTAATAACAATTCAACAATTCAAGACCCCCCCCCCCCATGTTGTTGTGAACGGTTTTAAAGGGGTCCCACACCCTAATTTTTTTGTTAAATATCTAGATATTTTATTAGTTTGCAAGTGGATTATGTTGGTGAATTATTACAACACTTACTCACTAAGTAAACTAGCTCCTTACACTCATTTTTTTTTTCATCTTTTATTACTTTCACTAAAACTCTCTCATCATCTTCATCCATCTTACCAAGAACACCAAAAACCCACTTCACTTTAGTCTTTTATTTGTTGATCAAAATGGATTTCCATGGAAAATAAGAAGATCTAAAGCACTTACAAGTAAAAGGACACTTTTTCATCCATCCAAGAACCTTCAATCATCAAGATCATCATCTTCTTTGGTTCTTAATCATCTTCTAAGATCATCCCTAGCCAAGTGCTAGAAGTAAGCTTCAAGATCTTTTTTTTTCATACTTATATTATGTTTATGATTGTTATTATAACTAATAAATAACTAAATAATCATACATAATAAACATGAAAAATACAAAGAAGCAAAAATAATAATCATGATATATTTATGTTGGTTTATATTGTGATCTAAGACTTGATATATGTATATTTGATCTTGTTATGATGATTATGATATAAATAAATTGTTAGAGGATGTTTTAAAAATATGATTTAACAATTATACATGTTTATGTTAAAGGGTTTTTAACATAAAGGTTTAAAGGGATGATCATAACCTTTGATCTTGTGAAAGTATTTAAAGTTTTTATTTAAAAACAAGACTTTTACAAGATTATAAAAAGTAACATACAACATGAGATTTTTATAAAAGTTGTTAAAACTAGAAGTAAACTTGGTTTTTGAACTAGTTAGCACATGTTATGATCATGTCCAAAACCCTACATGATTTGGAGATCATTTTGATAAGTTTATGTTATAAAAATCTCATATGTTTTAGTTAAGATGTTATGAGTAAATTGATGGTGATTTGGAAAAGAAAATGATATGTAAATAAACATGGCAAAGTTCATATTACAAAGGAACTATGGCCAACTTTTCTTAGAAATCATATGTTAGAAAAACTATCATTTTTTTTTAACAAAGTCTTTACAAGATTAGAAAGTTGGTCTTTCTAAACATAAAAATTGACATAAATATATATTTTGGTAAAATATACATTTAGTGAACATATCAAGTATGTGCTATGTGTTTATTATTTGTATTAGTTATATATAAAAGTTAGAGACTTGATAACAATGACACAAATAAATACAAGACATACTTACAACTAAAGACTTACAAGAATACATATAGACACACTTGAAAACAACTTACGGACATTCCGAGCTTTCGGACACAACTTATGGTCAAAACGGACGACGGGCGAATCTATAAACATATCGCCAATCCAAGGACTTACTACGACGTATAGGCGATCTTTCGACGCGGACACAAAATTTACGTTACCATTAACAAAATTCGGACATTTTTAAACTTATAAAAACTATTATGTTTTTATTTACTAAAAAGAATACTTAGTGAATTTTTATAAAAAATGTTTTATAGAAATGAAAGACTTATACTTTCTTAATGGGCTTACATTTCTAAATGGGCTATTTTATACAAATAGGCTTACATTTTATAATGGGCTTAACATAAATACATGGGCTAAGCCCAATATCAAAAACTCATGGGCTAAGCCCAATACCAAACATATGGGCCAAGGCCCAACACTATTTAAGCCCAACACTATTTAAGCCCAACACTATTTAAGCCCAACACTATTTAGGCCCAACACTATTGAGGCCCAACACTATTTAGGCCCAACACTATTTAGGCCCAACACTATTTAGGCCCAACACTATTTAGGCTCAACACTATTTGGGGCCCAATAACATGAAAACATGGGCTCGGCCCAATGACACCATTATTGGAAATTCAATTATACAATTTACTTACACAACGACACGAAATCAAGAAGACAAGACCCGATGATACAACTCACAAGATACAAGATGACATATATATATATATATATATATATATATATTTGGTGAAATATATATATATAGCAGTTTAACAAATCATTCATCTAAATACACAGTTCAACGAACAGTAAAGACATACAAGTCTTACACATATTTAAGACACAAGACTTGTACTCAAGTTATTACAAAGACCGAAGTGTCTAACAAAGATAAGAACATTTGTAGGTCGCAACACTATTCAGGACGACCGCACGTGAGATCATAGTTACTTCTATTCACAGGACGCGATATTGTGAGTTCATGTCCCCTATTCATTTAAATGTTTTACAACTTTACAACTATCGGGGAAGATACATGTTCAATCGTATGTTAAAGTTAGGGAATGAAACACCTTAGATCATGTGCGAATTAGGGTTATACATCTAAGCACCATTAATCCTGTTTGGACCTAGGTACAAGTGGTTAGATCTAATGGGTTTTGGCGAGCCCCACTCTTGGTCGTGGACCCATACAGAAGAGTGCGTTTGTGTCCCAGTCGATAGTAGTCGACATAAAATCGTCTAGGTTTGGATTGCTTCCTAATTCGTCACACATATTAATGTCCTCGCGAAACATTAATGATCAACGATTTCATTGACGCTTTACATACTACATCATTACATACAGATACATTTTATACAACTCACATTTTATGGATACAGTTTATACAACTCACATTTTATGGATACAGTTTATACAACTCACATTTTACAGATACATTTTATACAACTCACATTTTACAGATACATCTCATACAACTAAACTGCATGAACTCGCTCAACTTTTGTTGATGTTTTCAAACTTACATGTATTTCAGGGAATTAGTGGACCAATGCAACGATTTCAGTTCAAGGAAAACAAGTATCAATACTCCATGCCAACTATTGAAGGGTTTGCCTGTTATATACCGCCTCTTTGCGGTGATATAGTGGTCAAAGTCTTGACATTTTAAGACTTATATTTTGATGTATAAAACGATGACAACATATTTTCATTTGATGGTTTGTAACGAATGCATTTAACTTATGTTGCGTTCTTTTTAAACAATTATGACAATGGCATTGGAGCTTGTTTTTATTCATTTAGTATGTTCACTTATATTGTTATGCAATGAGAACCGATCAGATCACACCTCGCGCTTCCGCTACGAGCGGGTGTGACAGATTGGTATCAGAGCATCGATTGTAGTGAACCAGGATTCTTTCTCGAGTCTAAGTCTACAATCACTAGGGATCTCTCACGAAAACCTCTTGTTCATGTTGAACAGATTATAAATAAAATTGGACAGGTCAAAAGGTTTTCATTGCATAAACATTTTTCAAGGTCCACTACAACAAAAATTCATTTCACATAAATCAAGCGAGGACATTTCCATGGGTGAAGTCTATGAGACAGACACAATACATTAATAGACTATGTGCCTACAATACATTACATTATCAGTTTATGCATTATAAACAGTTTACTGGTTCAGCTTATACAAGATAGAAATCCTTGATTGATAGGATTTACATGATTATATATATAGGTTGTTCATATATATGTTGCATGAAATATTTTGCCAAGAACAAAATACCTTCGACTTCAAACTCTATTTGCAAGTTGTGAAATGTTGATCATTGCTAACACTTTGTGAAACTAGTTTACTAGCACATTACTTCACTTTTTACACCATACATTTCACACACAAAAGCTCTCAACATTCATCACCATTTTAGCCAAGAACACCCCATAAACCCACTTCATTTCAAGCCTTTTCCTTGATGAACAAGATGGATTTCCGTGAAACTTAGGAAGATCTAAAGCAACCACAAGTCAAAGCAAGCATTTCCTTCCATTTAAGAGCTTTCAATCATCAAGATCATCCTTTTTCTTTGCTTAAATCATCATTAATATCATCCCTAGCCATTACTGCTAGAAGTAAGCTTCTAAAATCCCTTTTTCATACTTATTTATGTATTATTTGGTTAAAGAACATGTAATCATACAAAATAATATGAAAATACAAAGAAGCAAAATAATAATCATGATATAAAAGTGTGTTTATGTTGTGATTTAAGGATGAATACTTGCATATTTGATCTAGTTTTGATGATTAGCATACAAATAACTTGTTAGATGATGTTTAAAAACATAATCTTACAAGTGTACATGAAAATGTTTAAGGGTTTTGTTAAACATAAATGTTTAGATGGATGATCATAATCTTTGATTTTGTTAAAGTATATAAGGTTTTTCACTAAAAATAATACTTTTACAAAGTTATAAAAAGAAACATACAAGATGGGTTTTGTATAAAAGTTTGATAAAACTAGAAGTAAAGTATGATTTTTGAACTAGTAAACATATGTAAAGATCATACCAAAACCCTACATGATTATGAGTTCATCTTGTTAAGATTTTGATATAAATCTCATATGTTTTTGTTAAGAATGATATGAGAACTTGTTGGTGATTTTTTATAAAGAAAAAGATATGTTTTTATAAACATGGCAAAGTATATATTTCAAAGGAAATATGGCCATTTTTCTTAAAAATCATAAGCTATAAAAACTATTATTTTTTACAAAATCTTTATTAGATTAAAAGATTTTAAAGAATAGTTTTTATAAAAGCAAAGTTTGTTATAAATATATATTTTTGAGAAAATATATATTTAGTTAACTTAACAACATATGTGCTATGTCTTATTTGTTTGTATTAGTTATATGTATGATAACTAGGAACTTGAATACAATGGTACAAATAAACACAATGTACATTTCGACGAAAGTCTTACAAGACTACATGTAAATACACCTTAAAAACAACTTACGGACATTCCGAGCCCTCAGACACAACTTATGGTCAAAACGGACGACGTGCGAATCTATAAACATATCGCCATTCCGAGGAGTTACTACGACGCTTAGGCGATCTTTCGACGCGAATACATACAAATCACCGACAACAATATCCGGATGTTTTAAAACTTATAAAAACTATTATGTATTCTTTTAATTAAAAAGCCTATATTTAGTAACTTTTATAAAAATTAAAGAATATATTTTAACATATGGGCTTATTTTATACAAATGGGCTTAACATCCTAATTGGGCTTAACATAAATACATGGGCAAAGCCCAATATCAAGACTCATGGGCTAAGCCCAAAACCAAACATATGGGCCAAGGCCCAATAACATTAAGCCCAATAACATTTGGGCCCAATACTATTTAGGCCCAATATTATTTAGGCCCAATAACATGAATTCTTGGGCTAAGCCCAATGACATATAATTGATAAAAAAAATACAATTATACAATTTACTTATACAAAACACGAAATCAAGAAGACAAGACCCGATGATACAACTCACAAGATACAAGATTACATATATATATATATTTGGTGATATATATATAACAGCTTAACAATTCATACATCTAATACACAGTTCAATGAACAACAAAGACATACAAGTCTTACACATATTTAAGACACAAGACTTGTACTCAAATCATTTACAAAGACCGAAGTGTCTAACAAATATAAGAACATTTGTAGGTCGCAACATTGTTCAAGACGACCACGCGTAAGATCACAAACACTTATCATTCACGGACGCAATACTGTGAGTTCATGTCCCCTATTCATTTAAATGCTTTACACCTTTACAACTATCGGGGAAAATACATGTTTAAATTGTATGTTAAGTCATGGAATGAAACACCTTAGATCATGTGCGATTACGGTCATATATCTAAGCACCATTAATCCAGTTTGGACCTAGGTACAGAGGGTTAGATCTAATGGGTATTGGCGAGCCCCACTCTTGGTCGTGGACCCATACAGAAGAGTGCGTTTGTGTCCCAGTCGATAGTAGTCGACACGAAATCGTCTAGGTTTGGATTGCTTCCTAATTCGTCACACATATTAATGCCCTCGCGAAACATTAATGATCAACGATTTCATTGACGCTTTACATACTACATCATTACATACAGATACATTTTATACAACTCACATTTTATGGATACATTTTATACAACTCACATTTTATGGATACATTTTATACAACTCACATTTTACGGATACATTTTATACAACTCACATTTTACCGATACATCTCATACAACTAAACTGCATGAACTCGCCAACTTTTGTTGATGTTTTCAAACTTAACATGTATTTCAGGAAATTAGTGGACCATGAGGACATTTCAGTCAAGGAAAGCAAGTATCAAAACTCCATGCCACCATTTGAAGGGCTTGCCCGTTATATACCGCCTCTTTGCGGTGATATAGTGGTCAAAGCCTTGACATTTTAAGACTTACATTTTGATGTATAAAACAATGACAACTTATTTTCATTTGATGGTTTGTAACCAATACATTTAACTTATGTTGCGTTCTTTTGAAACGATTATGACAATGGCATTGGAGCTTGTTTTTATTCATTTAGTATGTTCACTTATATTGTTATGCAATGAGAACCGATCAGATAACACCTCGCGCTTCCGCTATGAGCGGGTGTGACAGATTGGTATCAGAGCATCGATTGTAGTGAACCAGGATTCTTTCTCGAGTCTAAGTCTACAATCACTAGGGACCTCTCACGAAAACCTCTTGTTCATGTTGAACATATTATAAATAAAATTGGACAGGTCAAAAGGTTTCCATTGCATAAACATTTTTTAAGGTCCACTACAACAAAAATTCACTTCATATAAATCAAGCGAGGACATTTCCATGGGTGAAGTCTATGAGAAATAGACACATTACATTAACAGACTATGTGCCTACAATACATTACATTATCAGTTTACGCATTATAAACGGTTTACAAGTTCAGCTTATGCAAGATAGAAATCCTTGTTAGATAGGATTTTATGTGATTATATATAAATGATTTATATATGTGTTCTAAGGAATATTGTGGCAAGAACAAAATGACTTCGACTTCGAATCCCATTGTCATCCTTCACACACATAACATGGTTAAGACACGACATCTTTTACACAAGATATGATACTCTATTTTCAAACATGACATATTTTATACAATACATCTTCCATGAGAATATCGACCTCATGTCTATTGCGGAGCTTATGACGAACGTGGTTCCTAAGTGAGACCATAAAGTATTGATCCCATGGAAGATGGTTGCTTTCTCGCGGATGCTGAGATGCCTGACTTCAGTAGTGACGACGAGGCAGAGGTGGCAGCCTTAGACAACAACTCCATTAGTGGGATGAGGTCCCTATGGCTCATACAAATCATGATTGACGACACTCTTTTCCAGTTAAGGAAGATAAAGTACTCATCTTGAAGGTGCCTCTCCAGTTGTTATCTTTACAAATTCTCTCTATTTTTATTTCATTTAATGTCGTGCCGTTCTGTGAGTAATGACAACGGACGTTGACACGTGAACTATCACGAAGTTTCCTTCTATGTTGAAGGTATAAAGACAATAGTGTCCTCTCTCTGACTGATCGCCTACTCTGAACGAGAGAATGCTAGGGTGACCATGCAATAACAACTTGTAGTGCATGGAATTTCTGGTGGACTCTGCGGGTCAAGCTAATGATCACTATCCATTCAAAATTCATAAGTGTTCAAGTTTTTATCTAGTAGAACACTAACCGAGATGGTTACTATAACACCCTATAATACAATACAGGAAGACGATACGTATTCATTCGCGTCTAAACATTTGATCTATAACACGAGTTGTTCGAGACTAGTCATCTAAACAAACAAAACTTGTTAACCACTCGTGGAGGACCTTTCCTCAACATTCTAGAATCCTTGTACATGAGTTGGTTCCTTGGTGTCTATGGCACCTTATCTTACTTATTGGAAATGAATACAATAAATTCCGTCATTTGACATTTGTCCTATCCAAAGGGATAGTATGGCATGAGCCATGCTACAACTCCCTCATTGCATTCTATTCCACATCTATGAAGATCTTAATGATCTTGTTGGAGCACGTGAAGCTCAAGCACTATTACCATATTCGTCACATGGGCAAGTACGACAAAGGAATTTCTCTACTTCGGATGATCAAAGCCTATGTAGTATGGAATGCATACTATAGGGACGGAGGCCACTGGTTGGTTTCCCCTCCTCAACAAATTATTTCATTTCCCACTTAGACATATGTCCAGTACACACAAGAGGCGCTACGCATTTTGGTTGCGGTTATCCACATTATCATTTATTCAAACATGTATGAACAATACGATCTTGAGGATTTTATGACCAATTTCCTTCTTCATTCTTGGGCACATGATAGACTATATTTATCCAAAATATATGTCTAGATTCTTTTAATGTTGTATATTAAAAAGATCATGGCGCCAGGAGGATGGTCTACACCCAAAAATGGGTTAACTAATCAACATCTCATAGTCAAACTAAAGTTCTTATGGAACAACACGAGGGTGCAGAAATTGCACAACATGAGGTTAATCGGGATGACACTAGTGACGGTACTGGTGGTACTGGTAGTTCAAGTGATCCAAATCCCGATGGATCGGGAATGAGTAGCAATGCCACACAAGAAGATGCGACCACACAAGGCCTTAATTTTAAGACTTTTTGGACTGTAAGGGGCAAGACCTCGTTAATACGAGAGGTGCGGTAGGTTCTGTCTGCCACGTAAAGACAATGAAGTCGGTTAGTCATACTAGGAAACGCATTCCTGAGTAGACAATTAGATACACAGAGAGTCTCCTGCAGAGCGCAACCTTAACTTGGTGGAATCTCCAGGTACAAACGCTAGGAAGGGATACAGTGAGGAGGTTGTCGGGGGAAGAACTCAAGGATCTCATACGAGAAGAGTATTGCTCGTTGATTTAAATTCAAAGGTTGGAAACAAAATTCTAGAACTCGATCATGATTAGAGCCAATGTTGTTGGTTACACTCGAGGCTTTCACGATATCTCAAGGGTTGTTCCATACTAGGTAACACCAGAATTCAAACACATTGAATGCTACCTTTAGGGTTTAGCCTCTAGGATCCGAGGCATGACCGCATCATCCCACCCTACCTCAATCACTCAAACAGTAGTTACCCGACACGCTTCTTACCAATCAAACTCATGTATGCGAAATGAGTTTCATGGCTAGTGACGGGATTGTCCAAGCTACAATTAGGGACTGGATTATCCTACAACTAAACATAAGGAGTGGGCTATCCTACATCTAAAACATAGGGATTGGGTTATCCTACATCTAAACATGTGGATTGGGCTATCCTACATTTAAACATACGGTTCCTAAAACTATACAGTGAAGTACTCACCACACAGAATTCCAAATGTACTTGGCCTAGAGCCAAGTAAGCTAGACGTCCCCTCATTCTATAGAATCAACATACGATAAACTAGTCGAGTCAGGGAAAGTTGTTAGAGGATGTTCCTTGGAACTTGGTGAGCGAAGATTCAGTATCAATCTCTTACCCGTTGAGTTGGGTAGTTTCGACGTAGTGGTTGGCATGGATTGGTTATCCAATAACCAAGCCGAAGTCTTTTGTCATGAAAAGGTCATTTGCCTACCACTACTGAACAAAGAGACACTTGTTATTCATGGAGAGAAGCACGACACACCATTGCGGATCATCAATTGCATGAAGGCACATAAGTGCTTACGGAAAGGTTGTGTTGCCTTCCTGGCACATGTTGTCGACAAGAAGGCCGTTGGGCCGAAGCTGGCAGATATTCCAGTGGTAAAAGGGTTTCCTGAAGTCTTTCCTGAAGACTTGTCGGGACTATAACCATATCAACAAGTCGAGTTTCATATCGACTTGGTATCGTGAACCGCACCCATAACCAAATCTCCATATGGATTAGCACCTTTTGAAATGCAAGAGTTATTCACACAACTTCAAGAGTTGTTGGATAAAGGATTCATTAGACCAAGCTTCTCGCCTTGGGGAGCTCCAGCTTTGTTTGTAAAGAAGAAGGATGAAACACTCAGAATGTGCATTGACTACAGAGAGTTGAATAAACTCACCATCGACTACAGAGGATTGGTGATTTATTCGACCAATTGTAAGGTTCAAGCTTCTACTCCAAGATAGACTTACGATCGGGGTATCACCAATTACGAATTTAAGAGGAAGGCGTACCGAAAATGGCTTTTCAGACTCGTTATGGTCATTACGAGTTTCTCATCATACCTTTTAGTTTAACGAACACGCCTGCGGTCTTTATGGACTTAATGAACCGCGTGTGCAATTCATACTTCGACAAATTCATCATAGTGTTCATTGACAACATTTTGATATACTCATGATTGGCAGACGAGCACGAACAACATTTGAGAACCATTTTAGAACTACTCAAGAAGGAGATACTAATGCGAGTTTGGATTCGTGAAGTACAATTTCTCGGGCAGATGGTGAATGAGAAAGGCATTCAAGTAGACACCTCGAAGATCGAAGCAATTAAGAACTGGGAAGCGCCCAAGACTCCAACTGAAGTCCGACAATTCTTGGGATTAGTAGGGTACTATCGGAGATTTATAGAGAATTTTTTTCTAAAATTTTCTCAACCGCTAACCTCCCTCACCCAATCGGGAAACAAGAAGAATCATTTCAACTTCTCAAGGATAAGTTGTGCGATGCACCAATCTTATCACTACTCGATGGTACCGATGACTTCATAGTTTACTGTGATGCTTCGCATCAAGGATTGGGTTGCGTACTTATGCAACGGGAGAAAGTTATCGCGTACGCATCACGTCAACTGAAAGTTCATGAAAATAACTATACCACTCACGACCTCGAGTTAGGTACGGTGGTATTCGCTTTCAAAATATGGCGACATTATTTATATGGTACTCAATGCACTATTTTCAAGGATCATAAAAGCCTTCAACACGTATTCAACCAAAAAGAATTAAACATACGTCAACGATGTACGGTTGAATTGTTGAACGACTATGATTATAAAATAAAGTACCATCCGACCAAGGCGAACGTTGTAGCAGACGCCTTGAGCTGCAAGGAGCGAGTTAGAACACTGAGAGTTCAAGCATTAGAGAAGATGATTCACAAGCGCTCAAGGAAGAGCATATTCAAGAAGAAACACTTCGAGGCATGAAGGAACAATTAGCGCCGAAAGAAGATGGAACTTTATACCTTATGGGTCGAAAATGGGTTCCATTCTTTGGGCGGCCTTCGAGATGATATTTTGAGGAAGCACATAGGCCTAAGTATTGAAAGAATACTATTGGTGGCCTAACCTCAAAAGTGATATCGCTACTTATGTCGGAGAATGCTTGACTTATGCGAAAGTCAAAGTCGAATAGCAAAATCCCTCGGGATTGGTACAACAACCCGAGATTCCCGTTTGAAAATGGGAACAAATATCGTTGTACTTCATTACGAAGTTACCCAGGACCTCAAGAGGTCACGACATGATATGGGTAATCATCGATAGACTAACAAAGTCCGCACACTTCTTACCAATTCGGGAGAAGGATAGTACAGAGAAACTAACGGAACCCTATCTCAAGGAAATAGTGGCTCGTCATAGAGTGCCTATTTCAATCATCTCGAATCGAGACAGTCGCTTTGTGTCAAGAATTTAGAAGTCATTTCAAGAGGCCTTTGGATCTCATTTAAATCTAAGCACGATCTTCCATCCACAAACTGACGGCCAGAGCGAACGGACAATCCAAATACTCGAAGATATGCTTCGTGCATGTGTTATGGATTTGGGAGGCAACTGGGATACTCATTTACCTTTGGTTGAGTTTTCTTACAACAACAGCTACCATACAAGCATACAAGCTGCACCGTTCGAAGCTCTTTATGGTCGAAAGTGTCGCTCACCGCTATGTTGGGCGGAAGCGGGCAATAAACAACTAATTGGTCCGGAATTAGTCCAAGAGACTACGGATAAAATCTTTCAGATCAGAGACCGTATCAAGGCGGCTCGTGATCGACAAAAGAGCTACGCAGACAAGAGACGAAATCCATTATCTTTCGTGGTCAGAGACAAAGTCTTGTTGAAAGTCTCGCCTTGGAAGGGCGTAGCAAGGTTCGGTAAGCGTGGAAAGATTAACCCTCGATACGTAGGTCAATTTGAAATCTTGTAAAAGATTGGCACCGATGCCTACAAGCTGAAGTTACAAGAAGAACCTAGTAGTGTGCACGACATATTTCATTTATCGAATCTCAAGAAGAGTCCAACGCAAGAAACCGTTTTCATCCCGGAGGATGAGGTTCATATTGATAACAAACTCCAATTCACCAAAGCACCTGTTGAGGTCATGGACCGGAAGGTCCAGGAAACATGAAGGAGTCGTAACATATTAGCAAAAATTCATTGGAACTCTCGACACGGACCCGAATATACTTGGGAACGTGAAAATCAAATCAAAACCAAAATACCCCCACCTGTTCGAGAATACTCCTGCAAAGGATGACTCAGCTTGAATTTCGGGACGAAATTCTCAATAACAGGGGGAGAATGTGACAGCTGCCACTTTTCGGTAACTTTCTTGCACTTAAAGTACTCATTTTAGCTACATTTTTATGCATTTTGAACACTCGAAATGCGTATTTCGTGACATACACTTAGAATACTCATGGAATACTTACTTAGGATGCATGTGATCCATTTTTATTAAGTAAATTTGAAACAGTTTAAACAATGCATCGAAACTACTAGAAAAGCACCTAGTAAACTAGTATTCTGACGAAAACGCAGGATCCGCAGAAACCATCTAAACGACATCTTTAGGACTCAGATGAAAGTCAAACCTCTAATATATATTAAACCCTAACTAGGAATGCAAGGGTTTGATTTAAAACCTTCCCGAAGTCCGATAACACTAAAAACTGCCCGAAAAGCACTAAAAGCGACGATTTCAACACTTTTTCGCAGAAATTCTGCAGAAATCAGCCATTTAATATTTTTGCAACATGTAAAAGTGCTATTTAACATAGAATTCATATGAGGATACCTTCGGGTATCATCCGAACCAATAACTACATCAATTCACACAAGTTGCACAACTTAGCGTTCAAATAACGTCTAACCGAAACAATTCGAAACGAATATCCGAACAATATCAAATCATTTTTTTAGCAACTATCTAACATTATTTGGATCATTTAAGACTAGTTATGATCACCTAAACACCTTGAAACAATTGAATCACCTAGAACATCTAAGCTTTCTAATCATTTTTCTAAGTTTATAACACATGGAAACACTTAGAAAAAGTTCACAACAAGACCCCCCCCCCACACATACATGGGCCGCCCCTTGTGGGACCCACATGCTCAAGTTGTTGCTAAAAATATCTAGATATTTTACGTCCATTTGCAAGTTGTGAAATGTTGATCATTGCTAACACATTGTGAAACTAGTTTACTAGCACGTTACTTCACTTTTTACACCATACATTTCACACACAAAAGCACTCAACATTCATCACCATTTTAGCCAAGAACACCCCATAAACCCACTTCATTTCAAGCCTTTTCCTTGATGAACAAGATGGATTTCCATGAAACTTAGGAAGATCTAAAGCAACCACAAGTCAAAGCAAGCATTTCCTTCCATTCAAGAGCTTTCAATCATCAAGATCATCTTTTTTTTTTTTTTTTGCTTAAATCATCATTAAGATCATCCCTAGCCATTAGTGCTAGAAGTAAGCTTCTAAAATCACTTTTTCATACTTATTTATGTATTATTTGGTTAAAGAACATGTAATAAACTAAATAATTGTCACACCCCGACCACGTAAAACAACAAAACGTGGCGGAAACGTCGGGGAGTGTTGTAACATAATCATTGTTTTATAACACATGGAAATCGAAATATTGTTTTATTGATTAAAAGAGTTACAATGTCTTGACAATCAAAGAAATATAACGTAAATAACTAGTCTTGCATCTTTTATTGTCACTAAGGCCCAAGTCCACCTAAGTGTATCTTGATAAATCCTACGCATCATATCCTGAAACACATGTGAAAATAGGTACGTCAGCATAAAAATGCCTGTGAAATACATAGGTTTTGTGAAAATAAGATTCATGACTTATGTTTAAGAAAATGTTTAGTCATGAACCTTGAAATTTGCTTTGTCTTGTAAATCATTTGAAAAGTGATAAATAAACCAAATGATATATATGTATAAGAGAATAATACATCGTTAAGTAAATAACCAAGTAAAATGAGTATGTATTAGATAAGTTGTTTGTAAAACAAGGTATTGTGAAAAGTATGTTATTTGTATAAAATGTAATATGTCTAAATTGAAATGATTCAAATAACGCTACGATATGTAATACCATACAAGCACTTATATATAGGAAGTACCAGCGGCGTATCCACCATGCTTGTATCATCTTACACACGCCTCGTTACTTAAATCACTTACTCAAATCAAACCATCAAAGCAGAATGTTTATGTATAATCAAATGTCAAAATGTTTATGTGAAAACCATGTCAAATGTCTATGTCTAATGTAAATCATGAATTGTGTATATCAATGTCAAAATGTTTATGTCTAATGCAAATCATGTAATGTGTATCTGAAATATCATGTATGGTAAGTGAAATATATCAACTAAACCATATGTAAAATGCACAAAAACAAGGTATTGAAGTAAAACATGGTTTAAATCAAAGTTATGTTTTGTGTAATAAATGCATGCTATACTGATATAAACATCTATGCGGTATTGTGAAAACTCATACATCCAAGCCTTGCGACTGTAGAATAAACCCTAGCACAAAGTCTAAGGTCCACCTAGAAATGTATTCGGATCCAGTCATTCCTTCCAATCCAAACAAACCCGGGATTTCAGGAATGGGAGTTGTCAAGTCCTATGGTACCACTACCTACTACCGAGCGGCATGATCGGTGTTAATGAATGTACATTGTCCCATTTAAACAAACCAAATGTCATACCAAAATGTAAGCATGTGATCAATAATAAATGTACTAAGTATGCACACAATGGACATACATAGCATAGAATGTAATGTAAAATAATGTACTAAATATGCACACAATGGACATACATAGCATAGAATGTAATGTAAAACAATGTACTAAGTATGCACACAATGGGTATACATAGCATGAAATGTAATGTAAAACGATGTACTAAGTATGCACACATTGGGCATACATAACATGAAATGTAATGTAAAACGATGTACTAAGTATGCACACAATGGGCATACATAGCATGAAATGTAATGTAAAACAATGTACTAAGTATGCACACAATGGGCGTACATAGCATGAAATGTAATGTAAACCGATGTACTAGGTATGCACACAATGGGCATACATAGCATGAAATGTAATGTAAAAGGATGTACTAAGTATGCACACAATGGGCATACATAGCAAAACACAATGAAATCATGTACTATAGATGTACTAATGAACATAGCAAGTATATGATGTGAAAGCAGGAAAGCATGAAAGTAACAAGTAGGCATATGTGTTTCACCCCAAAATGTTTGGAAAACAGTAAAAGAGGGGTCTATGTACTCACTTGAGATTGCTCAGAAGTCCTAAGATAACCACCAAGCAATGCTAGAGATCACGGAATCAAACGACACCTAATATAGGTAACTATGTTAATGAACCGGACCTATATCGGAGGATCGGATAGAATGAGGGCTCGTAAACCAAATGAGTATGGGAACTCATGTAGTATGGTTTAACAAAGCCTACATACTAAATGAAACCTAACCTAAGTGCTTACGACCCATTACGACCCGTTTAGGTAGCTTATGCTACCTTAACGCGTCGTTCGCGTAAAACGCGTTCGGACTGCCTAACTAGTCCTATGACAAGTAAAATATGCCTTAACATGTCTAATATTATTGCCCAATCAGTTTAGATGTCAAAAGTTATGTTACATATGCTTAAAATTAATTTTGGCGTAAAAAAGGCATTTTGGTAATTTACCTAAGGCATATAAACTACCTATCATACAACTACTTAAACAAAGCGACCATAAGGTATAACCTCGAAAGGTTATTCCTTATATACTATGGTCACCTAATGTGTTTGGTCGGATCCTAATGATCGACCAAACGGGTCGGGTTCGAAAGTATAAGCGATTGTTTAGATCGCTTACCTTACGACCCTATATAAGCACTAAACTAAAAGTGACGAGCTAAGCATGTTCAAACATGCTTAACTAAGTTTAGAAAACAGGTTTGGTATCAAAACAAACGGTTTTGATACCTAAGAGTAGTTTGGTTACAAAATACGCAAGAATGCGCATTTTGGCCGAAACTACGACTCGTCACTAAGCCTAGATAACGTGGTAATCAGTAGGTATAGTCACTAGGGACTATAACCATCGTGATCACGCTCACGTTATGAAGTTCAAACAAACTTCGTGTTGACCATAAACTGGTCAACGCAGAAAGGCAAACATAGTTTGACTTTCGGACTAGAAAAGCGATAAAAGAACGAAGGAACACTTACAAAGGGTCCCCGCTAGTAAAACTTGATCGAATAGCTCAGGTATGAAGAAATGACTTCAACTTAGAGCTTTGAGATCAGATTTGTGGGTTTTTTCAAATGAAAGGGTTGGGTATTTATAGGATTCTGGGAACCGTTAGGATCGTTTATCGAATAACGTGCTTTGATCTGGTCCATACACTTGTTGAAACCTTATGGTAACATCAAAATGGCCCCTCATGAGCATGAAAGGGCAAGTGTAAATTGGCCCCTCATTATCCTGAAGAGGCAAGTGCAAATTGGCGCCTCACTATCCTGAAGAGGCAAGTGCAAATTGGCCCCTCATTATCCTGAAGAGGCAAGTGCAAATTGGCCCCTCATTATCCTGAAGAGGCAACGGCTGTTTAAACTGATCTGCTATTCTGGGGACCCCTTACGGACCGTAAGGGTCATGGCTTACGGTCCGTAAGCCATTAACTTTGGCAGAATTACAGTTTCAGTCCCTGCACCTTGTTTCGTTGCGTAACGGCACTTCTAACACCCCTTAAACCCAATTTCAAGCTCCACAATGATGTTAAGACATAGGTAACATGAAATATTCTTGAAAAAATCTTGGATGTCGGTTCGTTTGGCCGTACGGTTGCGATGTTCGGTTAATTACGACGGAATGCGCATAAGCGAAAAACGATCCAAATGGCGTGACGAAAGGATTTTTCTCATGCCAAACACTAAAATAAAATATTTTAGTGCCTACATAAATTTTTGGATGTCCGGATGTATTCAGAACGTAAGTTATGCGCGAAAGTGCAAACTTGTGCACTTTTTGACACTTTTAGTCCCTGAATGAGCCAAAAGTTTATTTTAGCACACCGAACCCTTCAAAGCCTATTTCTAAGCTATGTAAAGGATATTTATGGTATTTTTAACTTATGGTCATGTTCCGGAATGTCTGTTACAGTTCAAATTGGCATACTTTCGCAGTTTGTCAAATTTAGTTCCTGTAGACGAATTAACTTGTTTTTGACATACCAAAGCCTTCAAAACTTATTTCTAAGTTATGTAAAGGTTATTTAAGGTATGTTAAGCCTATTTCACTATTCCGGAGTGTTCATTGCATTAAACTGGTTATATTTATGCATCAGTGCGCGTATAACCTTCCAGAAAGCGATTTAGAGCCCGAAATCGAACAAGAATTGATATGTGCAAATGATACACATATTTGTACAAATCCCAAGTATGAAATATAATATTTCATTGGTTTGGTATTTGTTTGATGGTCGCAGTGACCCAGGTGTCACAATAATCATACAAAATAATATGAAAATACAAAGAAGCAAAATAATAAACATGATATAAAAGTGTGAACTGTTGTGATTTAAGGATGAATACTTGCATATTTGATCTAGTTTTGATGATTAGCATACAAATAACTTGTTAGATGATGTTTAAAAACATAATCTAACAAGTGTACATGAAAACGTTTAAAGGTTTTGTTAAACATAAATGTTTAGATGGATGATCATAATCTTTGATTTTGTTAAAGTATATAAGGTTTTTCACTAAAAATAATACTTTTACAAAGTTAAAAAAGGTAACATACAAGATGGGTTTTGTATAAAAGTTTGATAAAACTAGAAGTAAAGTATGATTTTTGAACTAGTAAACATATGTAAAGATCATACCAAAACCCTACATGATTATGAGTTCATCTTGTTAAGATTTTGATATAAATCTCATATGTTTTTGCTAAGAATGATATGAGAACTTGTTGGTGATTTTTTATAAAGAACAAGATATGTTTTTATAAACATGACAAAGTACATATTTCAAAGGAAATATGGCCATTTTTCTTAAAAATCATAAGTTATAAAAACTATTATTTTTGACAAAATCTTTATTAGATTAAAAGATTTTAAAGAATAGTTTTTATAAAACAAAAGTTTGTTATAAATATATATTTTTGAGAAAATATATATTTAGTTAACTTAACAACTTATGTGCTATGTGTTATTTGTTAGTATTAGTTATATGTATGATAACTTGGAACTTGAATACAATGGTACAAATAAACATATGAGATGTCCCCTATTCATTTAAATGCTTTACACCTTTACAACTATAGGGGAAAATACATGTTTAAATTGTATGTTAAGTCATGGAATGAAACACCTTAGATCATGTGCGATTAGGGTCATACATCTAAGCACCATTAATCAAGTTTGGACCTAGGTACAGAGGGTTAGATCTAATGGGTATTGGCGAGCCCCACTCTTGGTCATGGACCCATACAGAAGAGTGCGTTTGTGTCCCAGTCGATAGTAGTCGACACGAAATCGTCTAGGTTTGGATTGCTTCCTAATTCGTCACACATATTAATGTCCTCGCGAAACATTAATGATCAATGATTTCATTGACGCTTTACATACTACATCATTACATACAGATACATTTTATACAACTCACATTTTATGGATACGTTTTATAAAACTCACATTTTATGGATACATTTTATACAACTCACATTTTACGGATACATTTTATACAACTCACATTTTACAGATACATCTCATACAACTAAACTGCATGAACTCGCCAAGTTTTGTTGATGTTTTCAAACTTAACATGTATTTCAGGAAATTAGTGGACCATGCGGATATTTCAGTTAAGGAAAGCAAGTATCAAGACTCCATGCCACCATTTGAAGGGCTTGCCTGTTATATACTGCCTCTTTGCGGTGATATAGTGGTCAAAGCCTTGACATTTTAAGACTTACATTTTGATGTATAAAACAATGACAACTTATTTTCATTTGATGGTTTGTAACCAATACATTTAACTTATGCTGCGTTCTTTTGAAACGATTATGACAATGGCATTGGAGCTTGTTTTTATTCATTTAGTATGTTCACTTATATTGTTATGCAATGAGAACCGATCAGATCACACCTCGCGCTTCCGCTATGAGCGGGTGTGACACAGTTGAGGGGGAGTTTGTAGAGTCGATCGAGTTGTATAACTTTTGAATCAGTCATAATTCATTGAAAACAATTCCTTGATGATAACTCCAGGTTTGTGAATATTATTGTGATAATCAATTTTTCTTTGCAAAAAAAGATACTTAGTTTTTAACAAATGGTATCAACGCATGGTCACGTTTAAACTTGATTTCACAATCAGTTTAACACAAAAAGATCGGCTCTTAAAAGATCTAATTTCAGTTCATAGCTCAGGGTTGTTTAGTGAAGAACTGATAATGTATCTCTCATAGACTCTGTTTTTTTTCTTCTAAAAAGAACTTGAGAAAATGGCACAAAATGATCCCCACAACACAGGCTTCAGCAATAAATCTCCTATGTGACACCTGTGTCACTTCAACCATCAAACAAATACCAAACCAATGAAATATTGTATTTCATACTTGGGATTCCTATAAATATGTGTATCGTTTGCACATATCAATTCTTGTTCGATTTCGGGCTCTAAATCGCTTTCTGGAAGGTTATACGCTCACCGATGCGTAAATATAACCAGCTTAATGCAACAAACACTCCGGAACAGTGAAATAGGCTTAACATACCTTAAATAACCTTTACATAACTTAGAAATAAGTTTTGGATGGTTTTGTATGCCGAAATCAAGTTAATTCGCTTACAGGGACTAAATTTGACAAACTGCGAAAGTATGCCAATTGGAACTGTAACAGACATTCCGGAACATGACCATAAGTTAAACATACCATAAATATCCTTTACATAGCTTAGAAATAGGCTTTGAAGGGTTCGGTGTGCTAAAATAAACTTTTGGCTCATTCAGGGACTAAAAGTGTCAAAAAGTGCACAAGTTTGCACTTTCGCGCATAACTTACGTTCTGAATACATCCGGACATCCAAAAATTTATGTAAGAACTAAAATATTTTATTTTAGTGTTTGGCATAAGAAAAATCCATTCGTCGCGCAATTTGGATCGTTTTTCGCGCTTATGCGCATTCCGTCGTAATTAACCGAACATCGCGATCGTACGACCAAACGAACGTTGGTGACCGACCGGATAATATTTAAATCCCACAAATATTATGTTATGATTAAAATCTTATTTTAATCAGGTCCGTGTTGAAAAATAAATTAAAACGCCTAAAAACGTTATTTTTCAAAGTTTAAGCGCGTACCGTGTGTTTCTGCGCAACACAGTGCTTCTACTACAAAACGCAGACAACGCAGCCAGTCCTGGCAACTGAAATTTATTTCAGTAATATCTTGGTGAGTTTATTTTTATAGAGTAATAAAAATATTTTATAACGCCATAAACCGGGATTTAAACACTAGATAAAATACCCGGTACCCAGTTAAATACCCGTTTTAGCCATATGCCAGGAATATGCTAAGGTATACGCTAAGGAATATGCCAAGAATATGCTTGGAATATGCTAAGGTATATGCTAAGGAATATGCCAGGAATATGCTTGGAATATGCTAGGAATATGCTAGGAATATGCTTGGAATATGCTAGGAATATTCTATATGGAAGATCCTATAAATACCCAACCCCATTCAACCCAAAACCCACAAAAATCTGATCTAAAAGCTCTAAGTTGAAGCCATTGCTTCATACCTGAGCTACTTGGATCAAGATTAGCTTTTGGGGACCCTTTGTAAGTGTTCCTTCGTTCTTTTATTCGTTTAGCGTTAAAAGTCAAACTTTGTTTGAGTTTCTGCGTTGACCAGTTTATGGTCAATGCGAAGTTCATTTGAACTTCATAACGTGAGCGTAATCACGATGGTTATAGTCCCTAGTGACTATACCTACTGATTACGTCGTTATCTAGGCTCAGTGACGAGTCGTAGTTTCGGCCAAAATACGTGTTATTGCGTATTTTGTAACCAAACTACTTGTGGGTATCAAAACCGTTTGTTTTGATACCAAACCTGTTTTCTAAACTTAGGTAAGCATGTTTTAACATGCTTAGCTCGTCACTTTTAGTTTAGTGCTTATATAGGGTCGTAAGGTAAGCAATCTAAACAATCGCTTATACTTTCGAACCCGAACCGTTTGGTCGATCATTAGGATCCGACCAAACACATTAGGTGACCATAGTTGTATAGGGAATAACCTTCCGAGGTTATACCTTTTGGTCACGTCGTTTAGTTAGATGTATGATAGGTAGTTTATATGCCTTAGGTAAATTACCAAAATACCCCTTTGACACCAAAATTCATTTTAAGCATATGTAACGTAACTTTTGGTATCTAAACTGATTTAGCAACAATATTAGACATGATTAAGGCATATTTTACTTATCGTAGGGCTAGTTAGGCATTCCGAACGCGTTTTACGCGAACGACGCGTTAAAGTAGCATAAGCTACCTAAACGAGTCGTAATGGGTCGTAAGCACTTAGGTTAGGTTTCATTTTAGCATGTAGGCTTTGTAGACCACATTACATGAGTCTCCATACTCATTTGGTTTATGAGCCCTCATTCTATCCGATCTTCCGATTTAGGTCCGGTTTATTAACATAGTTACCTATATTAGGCGTCGTTTGATATCCGTGATCTCTAGCATTGTTTGGTTGTTACTCAAGGACTACTAAGCAATCTCAAGTGAGTACATAGACCCCTCTTTTACTGTTTTCCAAACTGTTTTGGGGTGAAACACATGTGCCTACTTGTTACTTTCATGCTTTCCTGTTTTCACATCATATACTTGCTATGTTCATTAGTACATTTATAGTACATGATTTCATTGTGTTTTATGCTATGTATGCCTATTGTGTGCGTACTTAGTACATTGTTTTACATTACATTTGATGCTATGTATGCCCATTGTGTGCGTACTTAGTACATTGTTTTACATTACATTTTATGCTATGTATGCCCATTGTGTGCGTACTTAGTACATTGTTTTACATTACATTTTATGCTATGTATGCCCATTGTGTGCATACTTAGTTCATCATTTTACATTACATTTTATGCTATGTATGTCCATTGTGTGCATACTTAGTACATTGTTTTACATTACATTTTATGCTATGTATGTCCATTGTGTGCATACTTAGTACATTTGTTATTCATCACATGCTTACATTTTGGTATAACAATACCGCGTAGATGTTCGTATCAGTATAGCATGCATTTGTTCCACAAAACATAACTCTTATTTAAACCATGTTTTACTTCAATACCTTGTTTTTGTGCATTTTACATATGGTTTAGTTAATATATTCCACTTACCATACATGATATTTTGGATACACATTACATGATTTGCATTAGACATAAACATTTTGACATTGATATACACAATTCATGATTTACATTAGACATAGACATTTGACATGGTTTTCACACAAACATTTTGACATTTGATTATACATAAACATTCTACTTTGAGGGTTTGGTTTGAGTAAGTGATTTAAGTAACGAGGCGTGTGTAATATGATACAAGCATGGTGGATACGCCGCTGGTACTTCCTATATATAAGTGCTTGTATGGTATTACATACCGTAGCGTTATTTGAATCATTTCAATTTAGACATATAACATTTTATACAAATAACATACTTTTCACAATACATTGTTTTAGAAAAAACTTATCTAATACAAACTCATTTTACTTGGTTATTTACTTAACCATGTATTATTCTTTTATACATATATATCATTTAGTTTATTTATCACTTTTCAAATGATTTACAAGACAAAGAAAATTACAAGGTTCATGACTAAACATTTTCTTAAACATAAGTCATGAACCTTATTTTCACAAAACCTATGTATCTCACAGGCATTTTTATGCTGACGTACCTATTTTCACATGTGTTTTCAGGAGTTGATGCATAGGACTTATCGAGACATACTTAGGCGGACTTGTGCCTTAGTGACTTAAAACGAGACAAGAACTAGTTAATTTATGTTATGTACTCTTTATTTCTTGTTTAAAGACAATGTAACTCTCTTATTTGATTAATAAAACGAAACTTTAATTTCCATGGTTGTGAAACAATTAATTCTGTTACAACACTCCCCGACGTTTCCGCCACGTTTCGTTGTCTCACGTGGTCGGGGTGTGACAGAAAAGATGGTATCAGAGCCAATGGTTATAGGGAATTAGGTTATTAGTAATACTTTGACCTAGTCTATAACCTTCCTAGGACCCTAACGCGAGTTTACTTGCGTTTAGTCATAAAAAAATATCGTCACCTATCCTTAGGCGACGACCACAACAAGAACATAAATTTCAAAACCGCTTTGAAAACTAATCATCTGTTCTAGGATGATTGATTACTAGGTTTTGAACCCTCTGTTATAAGGTTTTGAACCCCCTTGAATTTTCAAAACTCTCGTCAAAGTTTTGGGTCCTAAATAGTGTGAACACGTGCAAACTGGAAGAGTGAATGCCTGTACCCTGGGTTTTATGTCTAAGGCTAGAGTGTTCATACAAATCCACATAATCGGACCAGTCACTCTTACCTGGGAATTCTTGGGGTGAGTGTCCACTTATAGGCGAGCATGTCTTCACGATACATTATGAGGATCTATTTGCTTTGATTCAGCCTTTGTGTTGTTTGTTTGCTTTGTGGTTCAAACAAATGACCATCAACCATGATTTTGGTCGGTAATTGTAACATCCTATTATTACCCAATGCCATTTCATTTGTTTTCTCTCTTGTTTCCCCTTTTAGAATGCCTCCACGACGCGAAAATCAGGTATCTATTGAGGAGCTGGCAGCTGTCATTACACAGCAAATGACTGCTGCAATCACGAACATCGTTGCTCAATGTAACCAAGCCCTCAACAACAATAATGCCCCCTGCAACTTCAAGACGTTCAACTCGGCTAAGCCATCAAAGTTTTCTGGGTCTCAAGGAGCGACTGCACTTCTGCAATGGTTCGAGAATCTAGAGAGCACCTTCAGGCATGTTCAATGCCCAAATGAGCGAAAGGTAGATTTCGCATCTAGTGTCTTTGAGAAACAAGCTTTGACATGGTGGAACGGTTTGATGAGAAACAAGCCTGTTGTGTCCTACCATGGTTACGCCTTTGGATAAGGCGATCGAAAAATACATTAATGGTCTCCCTAACTCAGTTCAGGACATTGTTACTAGTAGTAATCCTACCACAGTTAGACAGGCCATTGAATTATCTGCTACCCTAACCGAATCTCAGATCAGGAAGGGCAAACTTTTTCGGAAAAGCGACAAGGAACAAGCAGCTAATGTTCAGGAGGAAAGCAAAATCGAACCTTCTAAGAAGCGTAAGGCTTCGCAGAATTGTGCGATTGCTGCTCAACCTAACCAAAACACCCGCAACCAACCAACTCAACCTCCTGCAAGGAAACCTTATGCCGGTACTGCACCGATATGCAACAAATGTAATGGACACCACTTATGTGACACCTGGGTCACTGCGACCATCAAACAAATACCAAGCCAATGAAATATTGTATTTCATACTTGGGATCTGTATAAATATGTGTATCTTTTGAACGTATCAATTCTTGTTCGATTTCGGGCTTTAAATCGCTTTCTGGAAGGTTATACGCGCGCTGATGCGTAAATATAACCAGTTTAATGCAACGAACACTCCGGAATAGTGAAATAGGCTTAACATACCTTAAATAACCTTTACATAACTTGGAAATAAGTTTTGAAGGCTTTGGTATGGCAAAAACAAGTTAATTCGCTTACAGGGACTAAACTTGACAAACTGCGAAAGTATGCCAATTTGAACTGTAACGAACATTCCAGAATATAAACATAAGTTAAACACACCATAAATATCCCTTACATAGCTTAGAAATAGGCTTTGAGGGGTTCGGTGTGCTAAAATAAACTTTTGGGTCATTCAGGGACTAAAAGCGTCAAAAAGTGCACAAGTTTGCACTTTCGCGCATAACTCACGTTCTGAATACATCCGGATATCCAAAAATTTATGTAAGCACTAAAATATTTTATTTTAGTGTTTGGCATAAGAAAAATCCATTCGTCACGTCATTTGGATCGTTTTTCGCGCTTATGCGCATTCCGTCGTAATTAGCCGAACAACGCAACCGTACGGCTAAACGAACCGACATCCGAGATATTTTGAGAACTTTTTAAGTTCCCTTTACTTTAAATTAATTTTAGAGCTTTGAAATGGGGTTAACGGGCCTTAAACGCGTCGGAAAAGGCCTTATTACACTACAGGGACCAAATCTGCCATTTTTGAAACTTTCTGACCTGCACATGGCTTACGGACCGTAAGCCATGACCCTTACGGTTTGTAAGGGGTCTCCAGAACATCAGAAGCTTCTGTCCAGCTGTTTGCAGCTGTTGTGCACCCATAAACCCATTTCCACCTGTTGATACCTTATGGTGGGTGGCCAAATGAAGTACCACAACTTTCCAACAAGTGTGCGGATAGGATTCGATCACATTTTCCAAGAAACGATCCTAACGGTTCAGGAAATCCTATAAATACCCACATCCCCCAACTTCTAAACCCACAAGAATCTGATCTTAGAAGCTCTAAGTTGAAACCATTGTTTCATACCTGAGCTACTTGGATCACGATTAGCATTCGGGGACCCTTCGTAAGTATTCCTTCGTTCTTTTATTGCTTTTCGAGTCTGAAAGTCAAACTTTGTTTGACTTTCTGCGTTGACCAGTTTATGGTCAATGCGAAGTTCGTTTGAACTTCATAACGTGAGCGTAATCACGGTGGTTATAGTCCCTAGTGACTATACCTACTGATTACCACGTTATCTAGGCTCAGTGACGAGCCGTAGTTTCGGCCAGAATACGTATTCTTGCGTATTTTGTAACCAAACTACTTATGGGTATCAAAACCGTTTGTTTTGATACCAAACCTGTTTCTAAACTTAGTTAAGCATGTTTTAACATGCTTAGCTCGTCACTTTTAGTTTAGTGCTTGTATAGGGTCGTAAGGTAAGCGATCTAAACAATCGCTTATACTTTCAAACCCGACCCGTTTGGTCGATCATTAGGATCTGACCAAGCACATTAGGTGACCATAGTATATAGGGAATAACCTTCCTAGGTTATACCTTATGGTCGCTTCGTTAAGTAGTTGTATGATAGGTAGTTTATATGCCTTAGGTAAATTACCAAAATGCCCTTTTGACGCCAAAATTCATTTTAAGCATATGTAACATAAATTTTGGTATCTAAACTGATTTGGTAACAATATTAGACATGTTAAGGCATATTTTACTTATCATAGGACTAGTTAGGCATTCCGAACGCGTTTCACGCGAACGACGCGTTAAAGTAACATAAGCTACCTAAACGGGTCGTAATGGGTCGTAAGCACTTAGGTTAGGTTTCATTTAGTATGATGGCTTTATTAAACCATACTACATGAGTTCCCATACTCATTTGGTTTACGAGCCCTCATTCTATCCGATCCTCCGCTTTAGGTCCGGTTTATTAACATAGTTGCCTATATTAGGTGCCGTTTGATTCCGTGATCTCTAGCATTGCTTGGTGGTTATCTTAGGACTTCTGAGCAATCTCATGTGAGTACATAGACCCCTCTTTTACGGTTTTCCAAACGTTTTGGGGTGGAACACATGTGCCTACTTGTTACTTTCATGTTTTCCCATCATATACCTGCTACGTTCATTAGTACATTAAAGTACATGATTTCATTACATCTCATGCTATGTATGCCCATTGTGTGCGTACTTAGTACATTGTTTTACATTACATTTTATGCTATGTATGCCCATTGTGTGCGTACTTAGTACATTGTTTTACA
The DNA here is from genome assembly GCA_030545235.1 of Helianthus tuberosus. Lineage (NCBI taxonomy): Eukaryota > Viridiplantae > Streptophyta > Magnoliopsida > Asterales > Asteraceae > Helianthus > Helianthus tuberosus. The sequence continues at coordinate 133,572,212 of CM060408.1, read as the reverse complement.
TTACATTACATGCTATGTATGCCCATTGTGTGCGTACTTAGTACATTGCTTTACATTACATGCTATGTATGCCCATTGTGTGCGTGCTTAGTACATTGCCTTACATTACATGCTATGTATGCCCATTGTGTGCGTACTTAGTACATTGCTTTACATTACATGCTATGTATGCCCATTGTGTGCGTACTTAGTACATTGCCTTACATTACATGCTATGTATGCCCATTGTGTGCGTACTTAGTACATTGCCTTACATTACATGCTATGTATGCCCATTGTGTGCGTACTTGGTACATTGTTTTACATTACATTTTATGCTATGCATGTTCATCATACTTAGTACATTGTTATACAATACACTTTATGCTATGTATGTCCTTTGTTGCATACTTAGTACATTTGTTACTCATCACATGCTTACATTTTTGGATACACATTACATGATTTACATCAGACATGAACATTTTACTTTGGTGGTTTGGTTTGAGTAAGTGATTAAGTAACGAGGCGTGTGTAATATGTTACAAGCATGGTGGATACGCCGCTGGTACTTCCTATATATAAGTGTTTGTATAGTATTACATATCGTAGCGTTATTTGAATCATTTCAATTTGAGACATATGACATTTTATACAAATAACATACTTTTCACAAGACATTGTTTTACAAACAACTTATCTTATACAAACTCATTCTACATGGTTATTCATTTAACCATACATTATTCTCTTATTTATACATATCATCTGATCTTATCGTTTTTCAAATGATTTACAAGACAAAGCAAATTACAAGGTTCATGACTAAACATTTTCTCAAACTTACAAGTCATGAATCCTATTTTCACAAAACCTATGTATCTCACAGACATTTTTATGCTGACGTACCTATTTTCACATGTGTTTTCAGGAGATGATGCATAGGACTTATCAAGACATACTTAGGCGGACTTGTGCCTTAGTGACTTAAAACGAAACAAGAACTAGTTAATTTTTGTTATGTACTCTTTGTTTCTTGTTTAAACAATGTAAACTCTCATGTTTGATTAATAAAACGAAACTTTAATTTTCCATGGTTGTGAAACATTAATTCTGTTACAACACTCCCCGACGTTTCCGCCACGTTTTGTATGTTCTACGTGGTCGGGGTGTGACAACTTAGCTCACCTACAGTGTCGTTTATGTGCATCATGTGGGCGACTCGGTCACCTGGCAAATGCTTGTCGATTTACCCCAAACCAAGGTGGTCCAAACCAACCTCAAGTAAATCCTGCTCAAGATCGTTTTCCACCAGCTCCTTGCTTCAACTGTGGCGAGATGGGCCATTTCCGAAGAAATTGCCCAAAGATTGCTAATGCGAATCCAGCGCAGAGATGAGCATCGGACCAACTAAAAGACAATGTTGCTTAGAAATAATCAAGCCTTATGTATTATTTCCTTTTGTTGTCAAGGTCCATGGAACAGCTGTTGTCGTTTATAAATATTTTTTTTTATTTTACATTGCAATGTACAAATGTGATGGCATGTATAAACAACGTATCCCCTACAATACCGACAATCAAGGAGCCGTATTCCTTGAAGAACAGATTACCCCCCCCCCTCCCCAAAATCTTTCCATTTTATAATCTCTTGCGATTTCCCACAAAAAATCCTAAGTACCCATTTCTTCCAAGGAAACGAAGTACAAGGCGCAAGTTACAACTCTCTACGAATACCCAAAGTACCACTATAAATTCTTAATAAGGTACCTAAGGGTATTTCCGTATATTCTAAAACTATTGTACCTAAATTTAAATATTGCGTTTTCTTGAAAACAAAATCGAATTTTTGGTAGATCATTCTATCTTTATAGATAGATTCTTGAAAATGATTAAAGTGCCAAATAAAATCCACGGATTGGATTCCTGGCGTGCTTTAAGTATCCGCGTCCAAAGATAACAAATTAAAGGCCAAATTAAACAATTATGTGATTATGTGTTCCCTTTTTGTGTTTTTGTGTAATCCAAATTTTTTTTTATCCAAATCCTTGTAGAATCTTCCATATCTTCGTATAAGGGATTCGTAGTAGGATATCCAAAGGCACTATATTAAATCCTTAATGGACTTCTACGTTGTAGTTAAGCCCCTTGGATTATAAAGTACTATTCCAAAGTTTAAAGACATCCTCCGTCGATGTAGTTAAATATTCCTCTTAGGTAGTTTAGTTAGAGAGATTGATTCGTTAATCTAGTTAAAGACATCCTCCGTCGATGTAGTTAAATATTCCCCTTGGGTAGTTTAGTTAAAGAGATCATTCGTTGACCTAAGTTAAAGAGATTGGTTCGACAATCTAGTTAAATATATCATGCGTTGATATAGTTAAAGAGGCCCTCTGGTGGTCTAGTTAAAGAGATCCTTCGTCGATCTAAGTTAAAGAGATTGGTTCGACAATCTAGTTAAATATATCATGCGTTGATATAGTTAAAGAGGCCCTCTGGTGGTCTAGTTAAAGAGATCCTTCGTTGACCTAGTTAAATAGATTAGTTCGGCAATCTAGTTAAAGATATCATGTGTTTATGTAGTTAAATAGGCCCTCGGGTGGTCTAGTTCAAGAGATTGTTCGTTGATCTAATCCTTTGGTGACCTAGTTAAAGAGACTCCATTGCAGTCAAGTTAAATCACCACAGGATTATTCCTTTGATTTTTGTCCCCATACGCATTATGAAATGAACTGTGCGGACTGTGCAAGGAATTACGTAATTATGGAGGCCTACATAATTATGGAATTCAGTGCACAGAAACCACAGGAAGTTTTTATCATGTGTTAAGACCTATAGTGACAAGAGTAATGATATGGGAGAAGTCTTGGACCTTGACCGATGTCATTTTATCTTACATTTCCCAATCCTGAATTCAAGTTTCTTATGATAAGTCTTCATGGGAAACGTTCTCCTATCCATAGTTTGAAACTCCATGTTTTGCTACTACAAGGACTTCACTTTGAGGGATTGACAATTTCTCTAAGAACCCTATCATGGCCCAGAGTTCTACTTAGGGTTCAAGGGATTCATTCAAAGCGAAAACATCACCGTCGTCCTCACAAGTTTCTCCTAAAATTAAATAACCTTTACATAACTTAGAAATAAGTTTTGGATGGTTTGGTATGCTGAAATCAAGTTAATTCGCTTATAGGGACTAAATTTGACAAACTGCGAAAGTATGCCAATTTGAACTGTAACAGACATTCCGGAACATGACCATAAGTTAAACATACCATAAATATCCTTTACATAGCTTAGAAATAGGCTTTGAAGGGTTCGGTGTGCTAAATAAACTTTTGGCTCATTCAGGGACTAAAAGTGTCAAAAAGTGCACAAGTTTGCACTTTCGCGCATAACTTACGTTCTGAATACATCCGGACATCCAAAAATTTATGTAAGCACTAAAATATTTTATTTTAGTGTTTGGCATAAGAAAAATCCATTCGTCACGCAATTTGGATCGTTTTTTCGCGCTTATGCGCATTCCGTCGTAATTAACCGAACATCGCGATCGTACGACCAAACGAACGTTGGTGACCGACCGGATAATATTTAAATCCCAAAAATATTCTGTTATGATTAAAATCTTATTTTAATCAGGTCCGTGTTGAAAAATAAATTAAAACGCCTAAAAACGTTATTTTTCAAAGTTTAAGCGCGTACCGTGTGTTTCTGCGCAACACAGCGCTTCTACTGCAAAACGCAGACAACGCAGCCAGTCCTGGCAACTGAAATTTATTTCAGAAATATCTTGGCGAGTTTATTTTTATAGAGTAATAAAAATATTTTAGAACGCCATAAACCGGGATTTAAACGCTAGATAAAATACCCGGTACCCAGTTAAATGCCCGTTTTAGCCATATGCCAGGAATATGCTAAGGTATATGCTAAGGAATATGCCAGGAATATGCTTGAAATATGCTAAGGTATATGCTAAGGAATATGCCAGGAATATGCTTGGAATATGCTAGGAATATGCTTGGAATATGCTAGGAATATGCTTGGAATATGCTAGGAATATTCTATATGGAAGATCCTATAAATACCCAACCCCATTCAACACAAAACCCACAAAAATCTGATCTAAAAGCTCTAAGTTGAAGCCATTGCTTCATACCTGAGCTACTTGGATCAAGATTAGCTTTCGGGGACCCTTTGTAAGTGTTCCTTCGTTCTTTTATTCGTTTAGCGTTAAAAGTCAAACTTTGTTTGACTTTCTGCGTTGACCAGTTTATGGTCAATGCGAAGTTCGTTTGAACTTCATAACGTGAGCGTAATCACGATGGTTATAGTCCCTAGTGACTATACCTACTGATTACCACGTTATCTAGGCTCAGTGACGAGTCGTAGTTTCGGCCAAAATACGTGTTATTACGTATTTTGTAACCAAACTACTTGTGGGTATCAAAACCGTTTGTTTTGATACCAAACCTGTTTTTTAAACTTAGGTAAGCATGTTTTAACATGCTTAGCTAATCACTTTTAGTTTAGTGCTTATATAGGGTCGTAAGGTAAGCGATCTAAACAATCGCTTATACTTTCGAACCCGACCGTTTGGTCAATCATTAGGATCCGACCAAACACATTAGGTGACCATAGTTGTATAGGGAATAACCTTCCGAGGTTATACCTTATGGTCATGTCGTTTAGTTAGTTGTATGATAGGTAGTTTATATGCCTTAGGTAAATTACCAAAATACCCCTTTGACACCAAAATTCATTTTAAGCATATGTAATGTAACTTTTGGTATCTAAACTGATTTAGCAACAATATTAGACATGATTAAGGCATATTTTACTTATCATAGGGCTAGTTAGGCGTTCCGAACGCGTTTTACGCGAACGACGCGTTAAAGTAGCATAAGCTACCTAAACGAGTCGTAATGGGTCGTAAGCACTTAGGTTATGTTTCATTTTAGCATGTAGGCTTTGTAGACCACATTACATGAGTCTCCATACTCATTTGGTTTACGAGCCCTCATTCTATCCGATCTTCCGATTTAGGTCCGGTTTATTAACATAGTTACCTATATTAGGTGCCGTTTGATATCCGTGATCTCTAGCATTGTTTGGTTGTTACTCAAGGACTACTAAGCAATCTCAAGTGAGTACATAGACCCCTCTTTTACTATTTTCCAAACTGTTTTGGGGTGAAACACATGTGCCTACTTGTTACTTTGATGCTTTCCTGTTTTCACATCATATACTTGCTATGTTCATTAGTACATTTATAGTACATGATTTCATTGTGTTTTATGCTATGTATGCCCATTGTGTGCGTACTTAGTACATTGTTTTACATTACATTTTATGCTATGTATGCCCAATGTGTGCGTACTTATACATTGTTTTACATTACATTACATTTTATGCTATGTATGCCCATTGTGTGCGTACTTATACATTGTTTTACATTACATTTTATGCTATGTATGCCCATTGTGTGCGTACTTAGTACATTGTTTTACATTACATTTTATGCTATGTATGTCCATTGTGTGCATACTTAGTACATTTGTTATTCATCACATGCTTACATTTTGGTATAACAATACCGCATAGATGTTTGTATCAGTATAGCATGCATTTGTTCCACAAAACATAACTCTGATTTAAACCATGTTTTACTTCAATACCTTGTTTTTGTGCATTTTACATATGGTTTAGTTGATATATTCCACTTACCATATATGATATTTTGGATACACATTACATGATTTGCATTAGACATAAACATTTTGACATTGATATACACAATTCATGATTTACATTAGACATAGACATTTGACATGGTTTTCACACAAACATTTTGACATTTGATTATACATAAACATTCTACTTTGAGGGTTTGGTTTGAGTAAGTGATTTAAGTAATGAGGCGTGTGTAATATGATACAAGCATGGTGGATACGCCGCTGGTACTTCCTATATATAAGTGCTTGTATGGTATTACATATCGTAGCGTTATTTGAATCATTTCAATTTAGACATATAACATTTTATACAAATAACATACTTTTCACAATACATTGTTTTACAAACAACTTATCTAATACAAACTCATTTTACTTGGTTATTTACTTAACCATGTATTATTCTTTTATACATATATATCATTTGGTTTATTTATCACTTTTCAAATGATTTACAAGACAAAGCAAATTACAAGGTTCATGACTAAACATTTTCTTAAACATAAGTCATGAACCTTATTTTCACAAAACTTATGTATCTCACAGGCATTTTTATGCTGACGTACCTATTTTCACATGTGTTGTCAGGAGTTGATGCATGGGACTTATCGAGACATACTTAGGCGGACCTGTGCCTTAGTGACTTAAAACGAGAGAAGAACTAGTTAATTTATGTTATGTACTCTTTATTTCTTGTTTAAAGACAATGTAACTCTCTTATTTGATTAATAAAACGAAACTTTAATTTCCATGGTTGTGAAACAATTAATTCTGTTACAACACTCCCCGACGTTTCCGCCACGTTTCGTTGTCTCACGTGGTCGGGGTGTGACAGCCTATGCTTCTCTGATCTGAATACAATATCTGGCAAAATAGGATGGGACATATGCTATCTCAACAGAATACAAGGTGTTTGAGATCTATGGTTTTCGAACCACATGTCCCAATGGTACCTAGTACCGGAAACCCAAATGTATATGAGCCAAAAAAGCCTGAAAACTATCCCGAACAAGATTATAAAAAATTTGAGTTAGATGCTAAAGCCTTTAGTGTTGTGGCTATGGCTCTACCAAATGATTTCTATGCTGGCATGTTGCATTGTAATAACACCAAGGAGTTGTGGGATGCACTCAAAGAACAATTCGGTGGGACGGAGGAGGTTATCGAGAACACTTGAGAAATCCTAAACCAACAATATAAAGTTGGTTAATAAAGAGGAAACCCTGACACAATAGTTTGAACATTTTCTTGTCTAATCAGTGAACTAAAGTTGGTTAATAAAGAATTTTCAAAAGCCACTTTAAGTCAGTGATTTCTAAGATCTCTACCTAAAAATGGGACACTATTGCAATAGTGACGAGGACATCCCTTGATTTCAAGGACATGAGTCTGACCCAGTTACATGGAAAGTTCCTAACCTTTAAGATGGAGCTTGTCCAATTGGAAATTGGAAAAGTATCTGGTAGTTACACTTTTGGTAACACAACACTTTTGGGCCAGGAAAACTCATCATTTGGAATGAGAAATGGTCAGAGCTATAATGACTTTATTGATATATCAATAGGTATCAACTCTGATTAACATTCCACGAGCTATGCATTTACAGCAAGTGATATGTAACACCCCGACCGCGTAAAACAACAAACCATGGCAGAAATGTCGGGGAGTCGTGTCATAGAATCATTGTCTCATAACACATGGATTTTAAAGTTTGGTATTATTTAATAAAATGTTTACATTGTCTTAAATTGAACGGAAAAAGAACCTAAAATAAACTGTCTTTCTTGATTTTAAGTCACTAAGGCCCAAGTCCGCCCTAAGTGAAGCACGATCATCATCAAACATTAGCTCCTAAAGCACATGTGAAAATAGGTACGTTAGCATAAAAATGCCTGTGAGTAACATAGGTTTTGTTGATGAGGATTCATGACTTGAAAGTTAAAATAAGTGTTGAATGAAAAAGTAGTGATGAACCTTATAAAATGTTTTCCTTTATAAAATCATACGAAAATCAATATGAAAATCAAATGATTTAAAAGAAATGATGCATGGTTAAGTAAATAACCAAATGAAAGTGACTTGTATAAAATATGTCATGTCTTGAAATAAAATATCATGTCTTGTATAAAAGATGTCGTGTTTTGTATAAAAGATGTCATGTCTTGTCTTTGTCGAAGTGGTTTAGATAACACCACGATATGTAATATAATAAAAGCACTTATCTATAGGAAGTACCAGCGCCGCATCCACCATGCTTTTATCATATTACACACGTCTTGTTATTTAAATCACTTACCAATAACCACCAAATAATGTCTTGTTTAAACCAATAATGTCATGTATAAACAATGTCTTGTGTAACAATGTCAAGTATAAACAATGTCTTGTGTAACAATGTCTTGTGTAACAATGTCAAGAAACCACCAATGTCTTGTATTGTAAGTAAAAAGTCTTTACTTAAACCACATGTAATAATGTCATGTATAACCAAATGTCTTGTGTAACCAAATGTCGTGTCCAAAACAATGTCTTTGAATAAACAAAAGTTTAAATCAAAAGTTATGTTTTGAAAACCATTGCTTTTATTGTTAATAACATTAATATGGTTTGTTATCGAATACACTCAAGCCTTGTTGACTATCGGATAAACCCTTATCAAGTCAAAGGTTTATCAATGTTCATCGGATTCTGTCATTCCCTAAAGTCACTTCCAAACAAACCTAGGAAGCGGGAACGAGATTGTCAATCCTATGGTACTATTACATACTACCGGTCAACGTGATCAATGTTAATGAATGTATCTTGTCTCATTCAACATACCAAATGTCATGATCAATGTAAGTATGTCATGCAATATGTCTTTAAAACCATGTACTAGGTATGCTAAGTCAACATACGAAGTAAAATGTCCATCAAATCAATGTGCTAGATATGTTATGTCAACAAATGAAGCAAAAGTATCATTAAAATCAAAGTGCTAGGCATGCTAAGTCAACATACAAAGCAAAATGCAACTTAAATCAATGTGCTAGATATGCTAAGTCAACATATGTAGCAAAAGTATCCTTGAAATCGATGTGCTAGGCATGCTAAGTCAACATATGAAACAAAACATAATTGAAATCATGTACTGTATGTGTACTAGATGAGCATAGCATGTATGTCACACCACAACCGATGGCGGAAACATCGGGGCGCGACACTAGCCGAATCAGATTGCTCAAGAGAATCCATAACAACTATTAAGTGGCAATACTTAAAGGGTTAATTGTCCCATACCAATCAACAAACATTCCACAAACAATTATTACAGACAGCGTGTTCTCAAAAGTAAAACAAGTCCGACAACCTAGATTTCTATTAGTGTAATTTTTAGACTACCTATCTTGATTTCCAGCAAACATAGCATCCTATCAACCTGTCACATACGTTAAAATAAAGTCAATACATAATATGTAAAGGTGAGAACACAAGTTTGCATAGCATATAGTAGAGAAATCGTTTACGCATAACCAACATGTAACACGTAACGGGTGAAGCATGTAACTATCAAACAATGTATACAACTTAACCACGAGACTGCGTTTTGGAGTATGCGCGACACATGTTCAGCGAACACGTGAAGTAAAGTGATGTGATCCCTAGCAACCCCCATCTACGATAGGTTCTGAGTCCAAACTATAGTACTATCGTTGCTAGAGGCGGTATAGTGTAACACTGTATAAGCATAGTAACAAGCATTCATAGATCACGTATATCATGATGGAGTGGTTAGCGTTATAAAGTGTTTGCGTTGTGTGTTGTGTTTTGATATAGAAGGTATGTAACACCCAAAGTGCGTTAAAGGAAAATGGGTTCGAGTGTACTCACAGTATGTGTTTAACAAGTAAACACAACTTGATTGGATTGACGGGAGCGCATTGGAGTTAGCCTGAGCATAGAACAGTAGCGTAAGTGTTGAACAGTGCGTAACAGAATAGTTGAGTGTTCGAATGAAGATCCGAACGAATGGGCATCCGAGCGGATGTCCATTCGAACGGATGGCCATTCGAGTGGACGTGTGGGTGTTTGTAAAATCATTAAAATTCGAAGTTCAACCAAATCGTTTAGAATAAGGATTAGTATAAGGGACAGGTCACCTGGTCGGATGGTCATTCGATCGGATGGTCATCCGACCGGATGGTATCAGTTATTTGAAAATTTGTAAAATTTTCTAAGTTAAAATTTTGGAGTTTAACGGAGACGGCGTGATGACGTGTCAAACAACGGAAACACACCAGGTCTAGCTTATTCAGTCGAATGGTCTCAGCCCATTCGATCGGACTCACTGTGCTTGATGGAATTTCATGTTCAACCCGTTAATCGGTCATCTCTCTGGTGGAAATCCGTTTTCAGGCCGGCTCTCAACTAAGAAATGAGTAGAGAGTCTGAATGAGTCCCGGTTCCATCGGTTTTGAGTAAAAGTTGAAGAAAAGTTTGAAAACAGATGAAGAAGTGTGAAATCTTGCAAAACTTAGTTGAAAGTTGTGGAAATCTCTTAGATCTGAACCAATCTTGATTAGTTGGTGCTCCACAACAGGTTGCATAAACTAAATGAGTGAAGGACACCTTCGAGAGGTCTAAACCGGGCAATTTTGAGAGAAAAGTTAGTGTTTGTGTGTGAGTTTGATGAAGAAGATGATGTAGAAGTGTTTAGTGATGAAGATTGTACAAGATTCGAGGAGAAATATTTACGAAATGGCCTTGAATCGAGAGGAAAATTGACTAAGAGCGTCTTGAGTGTGTGTGGTCGGATGGAGATGTCAACATCAGAGAATGAGGTGTACAGGTACTATTTATAGGCGAGTGAGAGAGGGTAAGTCGGTGGAGGGTGGCATTCAGTCGGATGGCTTGCCTGGTCGAATGTCCATTCGGTCGGATGGCCATCCGAGCGGATGGTCATCCGGACGGAAGTCTATTCGATCGGTTTCTCATTCGATCAGCCGAGTTTCATTTTGTTAGTTTTCCAACTTTGTTTCATTTGTTAAGCGTTGCGTTTAAGCGAGTTGTGAGTAAGCCTTTGAGCGTGTAAGCGTTGCGTTGATAACCACATAACAATTAAACAAATAATCACACAATTAACACACATCACATAAGTAAAGCTACGTTTCGAGTCTGCATTGAGTTTGCGTTGCGATAGCGTTTAGTCTAAACAAGAGATGTAACATGCAATGTGAATAGCATTTAAATGTGTTAACTGCGTTTTGAATAAGCGTTGTAATAAGCGTAGTAATAAGCGTTTAAAATGAGTCAAAAATATAATTTGAACCCTTTAGCGTTAATCGAATCTCGGGAATAGAAGCGTTTACGAGAAAAGAAAATCGATAGGTAATGACCCGAAGAGTCGGGTTGTTACAACCTCCCTTACTTTAGGGAATTTTGTCCCGAAATTAAGGCGCAGGCATAACAAAGAGTTGTGAATAGCTTTAATATCACTTTCGAGTTCCCAAGTGTACTCGGCGCCGCGTTTTCCTTCCCAGCGAACCTTCACTATAGGAATGCGAGAGCGTCGAAGTTTCTTGGTCTCTCGATCCATGATTTCTACTGGCTTTTCTACAAAGTGTAGAGTTTCGTTCACTTGCAAATCCTCAAGAGGAACAAGAAGATTTTCTTCAGCTTGACACTTTTTGAGGTTCGAGACGTGGAAAGTTGGGTGGACGTTGCTGAGTTCCTCCGGTAATTCGGTAGGCCACCTTGCCAATTCTTTCCAGAATCTTCAAGGGACCCACGTATCGTGGCACTAGCTTTCTTTTCTTGCCGAATCGGATCACCCCCTTCCAAGGTGAAACCTTTAGGAATACATGATCACCAACTTCAAACTCATGGGGCTTGCGGCGTTTATCGGCATAGCTCTTTTGACGACTCCAAGCTTTCAAGAGATTGTATTGGATTTGGAGGATCTTGTCAGTCGTTTCTTGTAATAACCCAGGACGATGATTTGTGCGTCTCCGATCTCGTGCCATACAATAGGCGATGATTTGAATACTAGCATGATAATTGTTTTTGTACGAGAATTCGACTAAAGGTAAATGTGAATCCCAATTACCACTAAAATCTATAACGCATGAACAAAGCATGTCTTCAAGGGTGCGGATCGTGCGCTCAGTCTGACCATCAGTCTGGGGATGTAATGTGGTACTGAGATTAAGAGTAGTACCGAGGGCGGATTGGAATGTCTCCCAGAGATGCGAGGTGAATCGACCATCGCGATCAGAGATGATATCACGAGGTGTCCCATGTCGACAAATGAATTCGTCGATATAGATTCGTGCTAATCGGTCAACCTTGTAGTCTTCTCGTATCGGCAAAAAGTGCGCGGATTTTGTAAGACGATCAACGATAACCCAAATGCTATCGTGACCTGATGGCGTGCGAGGGAGTTTCGTAATGAAATCCATAGCTATACTCTCCCATTTCCACATCGGGATCTCGGGTTGTTCGAGTAAGCAAGAGGGTCGTTGGTGTTCGGCCTTAACTTTCGAGCAAGTCAAGCACTTCGAGACGTAAAGAGCGATATCCTTCTTCATTCTTGGCCACCAATACCTGGCACGGAGGTCCTGGTACATCTTCTCAGCACCGAGATGAATGGAATATCGGGATTTGTGGGCTTCAGTCATCAATATCTCTCAGAGATTATGACGATTGGGAATCCAAATTCGGTCAAGATAGTGAAAAATACCATTCGGTTTGTTCACTAGTTGGTTCTTGGTTCCAAGTATTCTTTCTTCCTTCAAAGTGTTTTCGAGAAAACATGCGTGTTGAGCGTCGTGAGTGGGGGCTTCGAGGTTGTGTTGGGCTTGAATGTTACGAACACTATGTAAATAGCTTCGTCGACTAAGAGCGTCAGCTACGACGTTTGCTTTGCCTGGGTGGTAGCGTATCTCATAGTCATAATCGTTGAGAAGTTCAACCCATCTGTGTTGGCGCATATTCAACTCCTTCTGGTTCAAGATGTGTTGTAGGCTCTTATGGTCGGTGAAGACCGTACACTTGGTACCATAAAGGTAGTGTCGCCAAATCTTTAACGCAAAAACAACTGCACCGAGTTCAAGATCGTAGGTTGTGTAGTTCTTCTGGTGGACCTTGAGTTAGCGAGACGCGTACGCGATAACCTTGTCTCGTTGCATAAGGACACAACCAAGACCTAGGTTAGAGGCATCGCAATAAACAACAAAGTCATCGTTTCCATCGGGTAGTGCGAGAATGGGAGCATTGCAAAGCATACGCTTGAGTGCTTGAAAAGCTTCCTCTTGTTCGGTTCCCCAAACAAAAGGCTTATCTTTATGCGTTAATGAGGTGAGAGGAACGGCGATTTTAGAGAAATCAGCGATAAATCGACGGTAATAACCTGCCAATCTGAGAAAAGAATGAACTTCGGACGGTGTTTTTGGCGTAATCCAACTCTTAATTGCTGCAATCTTTGCGGGATCGACATGAATACCTTGACTGTTGATGATGTGACTGAGGAATTAAACTTGGAGGAGCCAAAATTCACACTTGGAGAACTTGGCGTAGAGGCAATTTCCTTGGAGAAGCTCGAGGACTAGACGAAGATGCTGCGCGTGTTCGGCTTCGTCTTTGAATAGATAAGGATATCATCGATAAACACGATGACAAAGTGATCAAGAAAGGGTTTACACACTCGATTCATTAAATCCATGAAGATTGCGGGTGCGTTTGTAAGACGAAGGGGCATGACCACGAATTCATAATGGCCATAGCGGGTACGAAAAGTGGTTTTGGGGATGTCTTGTTCCTCAATTCGCAGTTGATGATAACCAGAACGTAAATCAATCTTAGAGAAACACGTAGCGCCTTGCAGTTGATCAAATAAGTCGTCGATTCGAGGTAGAGGGTAGCGATTCTTGATAGTAAGCTTATTGAGTTCCCTATAATCGATGCACATTCGGAATGATCCATCCTTCTTTTTCATGAAAAGGACAGGTGTGCCCCATGGAGATGTGACAACTGCCACTTTCTGGTAATTTTCATACATTTAAATCAATCATTCAAGTTACACAATTATCAGTATTGAATGTCCGAACTGCATGATTACATGACATACACTTAGAATACTCATGGAATACATATTTATGATGCACATGATTCATTTTTATTGATTACATTTGAAACAATTTAAACAATGCGTCGAAACAACTAGAATAGTACCTAGTAAACTAGTGTGCTGACAAAAACGCAGGATTCGCAGAAACCATCTAAATGACATCTTTAGGACTCGGACGAAAGTCCAACATCTAATATACATTAAACCCTAACTAGGAATGCAAGGGTTTGGTCTAATACTTTCCCGATGTCCGATAACACTAAAAACTGCCGAAAAGCACTAAAAGCGACAATTTCAACACTTTTCCGCAGAAATTCTGCAGAATTCAGCAATTTAATATTTTTGCAACATGTAAAAGTAGTGTTTAACATAGAATTCATATGAGGATACTTTCGGGTATCATCCAAACCAATAACTACATCAATTCACACAACTTACACAAGCTTAGCGTTCAAATGACGAATAACGGAAACAACGCCAAACGAATATCCGAACGATATTAAATCTTTTTTTAGTGACCATCTAACATTATTTAGATCATTTTGGTCTAGTAATTGTCACTTACCACATTTAAATACTTAAATCCCTAACACATCTAAACTTCCTAACATTTGTCTTTAAATTCTAACACTTGAAACAATTAGAAACAATTCACCATTCAAGACCCCACCCCCCCATGTTGTGAACGTTTTTAATGGGTCCCACACCCATATTTCACATGCAAAAATATCTAGATATTTACTTAATTGTGCAAGTGGTAAAAGAATGGATAATTAAAGTCATGAAAGACTTATCCTAACTACATATTTTCTACATATTTACACCATCATTTTCACACACTTAACCTCTCATATTCCATCCCTAAAATTCAGCCATGAACACCTTCATTCATCTTCATTTTCTAGCCATTTTCTTGATGATCAAGGTATACTTTCATGGAAGTTCTGAAGATCTACGACATCTCCAATTTGAAGGAAGCATTTTCATCCATCCAAGAGCTTTCTACCATCATAATCTTCATCATCTTTTCTCAACATCTTCATTAAGATCTTCCCTAGCCACAAGAGCTAGTTGTGAGCATCCTAATCTTTGTTTCATTATTGATTATGAATATATTATTTATGTACAATTTAATATCTTGAATGATCATACAGTATGAAGATGAAAATACACAAAAATAAATCAAAGATCATAATATATAAATTGTTTATGTTGTGATATGAAACTTGTTACTTGATTATTTTAATTAGTGAAGATGAACATAATATGTAAACTTGTTAGATGATGTTTAAAAACATAATCTAACAAGTATACATTAAAGACTTGAAAAGGGTTATGTTAAACATAATGTTTATATGGATGATCATAATATTTGATATTGTTAAAGTGTGTAAAGTTTTTCACTAAAAATAATGCTTTTACAAGATTTATAAAAAGTAACATACAAGATGGGTTTTTCTAAAAGTTTGGTAAAACTTGAAGATTAATATGATTTTTGAACAAAGTAATATGTTTGATGATCATACTAAAACCCTACATGATTATGAGTTCATATTGTTAAGTTTATGATCTAAATCTCATATGTCTTTGTTAAGAATGTTATGAGTAAATTGATGGTGAATTTGAAAAGAAAATGATATGTTTACTAAACATGGCTAAGTGCTTAATACAAAGGTTATATGGCCAAATTTTCTTAAAATTCATATGTTAACAAAACTATAATTTTTGGCTAAATCTTTACAAGATTAAAAAGATTGTTAAAGAATGGTTTTTGATAAAAGCAAAGTTAGATGAATATATATTTTTGAGAAAATATATATTTGGTCATTTAACAACTTATGTGCAATATGTGATGCTTGGTGTATTAGTTATATGTGACAAAACTAGGAACTTGAATTCAATATAACAAATAAACACAAGATACATTATAATCAAAGTGTTACAAGACTACATAGAAATACGCCTTAAAAACGAGTTACGGACGATCCGAATGATCGGACACAAATTATGGTCAAATCGGACGACGGACGAAACCATAAACATATCGCCAATCCGAGGAGTTACTATGACGCTTATGCGATCTTTCGACGCGAATACATATAAATCACCGACAACAATATCCGGATGTTTTGAACTTATAAAAATTATTATGTTAACTTATACTTTGTGATTTTTATAAAAATTACTAGATATGTACAAATGGGTATATTTTACAAATGGGCTTAATTTACAAATGGGTATATTTTACAAATGGGCTTAATTTACAAATGGGCTTATATTACAAATGGACCTATATTTCACAAATGGGCTTATATTACAAATGGGCCTACATTTCACAAATGGGCTTATACTTACTAATGGCCCCACTCTTGGTCATGGACCCATACAGAAGAGTGCGTTTATGTCCCAGTCGAGGATAGTCGACACAAAAATCGTCTAGGGTTGGTTTGCTTCCTATTTCGTCACACATATTAATTTCCTTGCAAAACATTAATGATCACGATTTCATTGACGCTTTACATACTACATTTGATACAAATACAATTACATTCACATTTTACAGATACATCTTATATCCAGTTTGGATACAATTACAATTGAGACAAATACATCTTACATACTGTTTTGATACAGATACATCTTATACAGCTAAACTGCATGAACTCGCTCAACTTTTGTTGATGTTTTCAAACTTACATGTATTTCAGGGAATTAGTGGACCAATGCAAAGATTTCAGTTCAAGGAAAACAAGTATCAAGACTCCATGCCAACTATTGAAGGGTTTGACTGTTATATACCGCCTCTTTGCAGTGATATAGTTGTCAAAGCCTTGATATTTTAAGACCTACATTTTGATGTAGGAAACAATGACAACTTATTTTTCATTTGATGGTTTGTAAACAATGTACATAACTTTTGTTGCGATCTTTTGAACAATTATGACAATGGCATTGGAGCATGTTTTATTCATTTAGTATGTTTACTTATATCGTTATGCAATGAGAACCGAACAGATCACACCTCACGCTTCCGTTACGAGCGGGTGTGACAGGAGATATGCTAGGGCGTATGAAGCCTTTATCAAGTAATTCCTGGAGTTGTCTAGAAAATTTTGGACTGTGCGAGGCGGTAAGGGGCTTTAGCAACATGGTTAGCTCCAGGGATGAGGTCGATATGAAAGTCGATATCGCGAGTCGGGGGTAGACCGGGTAAATCGTCAGGAAAGACATTAGGAAAGTCACAAACAACAGGAACGTCCTTCACAGATTTCTTTTCCTCCTCCGCTACTACAATGTGAGCTAAGAAAGCCAAGTATTCCTTATGGAGATACTTGCTTGCTTGAATGCACGACATAAGTTTCAGTTCCTTCGAAGATACTTCGCCATAGACACAGAGTTGATCATCGTTTGAAAGAGAGAAACGGATCATCTTTTCGAAACAAACGACTTCAGCACGATTTTCACGAAGAAAATCCATGCCTACTATGACATCAAAACTACCAAGTTGCATCAGAATGAGATCGATCGGAAAGACGTGATTGTTGAGTTTGAGAGTACAATCACGAAGAACAGAACTAACGGTGACGGTTCTTTCGGTGGCAATTTCTGTGTCGAACGTCGTTGGGAGGTTAGCACGTTTACGGTTTAGGAGCTTTTCGAATTCAAATGACACAAAAATAGTTATCGGCTCCAGTATCAAATAAACATGAAGCATAAATACCGTTAACAAGGAACATACCATTGACAACGTTGTTGTCAGTCTGAGCCTGGCGGACAATGATGTTGAAAGTTCTTCTACGGGCTGCTTGTTGTGGTGGTTGTTGTTGTTGCTGCTGCTGCGGTGGTTGCTGTTGTTGTCGTTGCGGTTCTTGTTTCACAACGCGATTCGGGCAGACGTTAGCAAAGTGATTTGGGTCACCACAAGCGTAGCAAGCTCGTGCATGAACGACGGGAGCAGGAGCTGCTTGGTTACCCTAAATAGCAAGGGGTTGAGCTAGTGGTGCTGGAGGAGCTTGAGCGGCTTGTTGACGCGGGCCTGAACGTTAGTGAGCAGTAAAGTGCCCATAGATGTTGCGGTTTGCACAGAAATGACAATTCACCCCAGCTGGGTGATGATAGGTGCAAGTAGGTCAGAGAGGATGAACACCAGTATACGCACGCTTTGCTGGTGGTGCGTTCGTGACAGGAGCTTGGCGATTCTGGGTGTTGGGTTGAGCAGAGACGGCGTTGGGAGGAGCGGCGGTAGTAGCGTAGTTCTTGTTGTTGTTACCCTTGCGCTTTTGATTCTGATGTGGGGACCTTGAACCCTGAGATGATGCGGTGTCGGTAGCGGGAGCGGGAGTAGCAGTGACTTGGTTGAGGTTTTGAAATACCCAGCTAAGACTCGCTTGTCGTTGATCTCAGCTGCGAGTTGGTAAGTCTCCTCAATGGTAGTAGGTTTAGCTGCTTGAACAAAGTTAGCTACACAGTCGGGTAGAGCTTAAATGTACTTCTTGATTGTCAAATCTGGTGTTGCCACCTGACTAGGACAGATAATACTGAGCTGCTTGAAGCGAGCACGGAGACCAGCGTTGTCACCTCCATCTTGTTTGATATGCCATAATTCATTCTCCAGCTTTTGCACTTCATGAGGAGGGCAGAACTCCTTCATCATGAGCTCTCTAAGTTCCTCACAAGAAAGTGTCACACCCCGACCGCGTAAAACAACAAACCGCGGCGAAAACGTCGGGGAGTGGAGTGACAGAATTATTGTTTCACAACCATGGCATTAAAAGTTTAGTTTTATTTATTAAACTTGATTACATTGTCTTGGGAATAAAGGGAAACATAACATAAGTTAAACTATTCTTGCTTCATTTTATGTCACTAAGGCCTGAGTCCGCCTAAGTGTATCACGTTCCTCATCAAACATTAGCTCCTAAAAACACATGTGAAAATAGGTACGTCAGCATAAAAATGCCTGTGAGATACATAGGTTTTGTTGATGCAGGATTCATGACTTGCAATTTAAAGAAATGTTTAACAAATAGTAGTCATGAACCTTATAAAAACGTTTTCTTCTATAAATCATACGAAAATCGATAAGAAAATCAGATGATATAAAAGAATAATGCATGGTTAATTATATAACCAAGTAAAAATGGATTTGAATAAAATATGTCTTTGTAAAACAATGTCCTGTGAAAATATGTCATTTGTATAAAATGTATCATGTCTTTGTCTAAATGATTTAAATAATGCTACGATATGTAATATCATAAAAGAACTTATATATAGGAAGTACCAGCGGCGTATCCACCACTCTTTTATCATATTACACACGTCTCGTTATATAAATCACTTATCAATAATCACCAAAATGTTTTGTTTAAACCAATGTTAAGATGTTTATGTATAAACAATGTCCAAGTGTCAAATGTAAACCATGTCATGTGTAATCAAATGTAATGTATGGCAAGTAAAAAGTATCTACTCAAACCATATGTATAATGTCAATGTGTAATCAAATGTCATGTATGGTGAATAAAAAGTGGTAAAATGTACAAAACAATGTATTTGAATAAATCATAGTTTAAGTCAAAAGTTATGTTTTGCAAAATCAATGCTTTACTGATACAAACATTTATGCAGTAATGTTTATCGTATACATTCAAGCCTTGCGACTGTCGGATAAACCCTTAACAAGTTAAAGGTTTATCAATTATGTATATCGGATTCTGTCATTCCTTACGTCCAAACAAATCTAGGATTCCAGGAAGGGGAGTTGTCAATTCCTATGGTACCACTATATACTACTGAGCGGCGTGATCAGTGTTAATGAACGTATTTTAGTCCCGTTAAACATACCAAATGTCATACCAAATGTAAGCATATTATGTAAAAACAAAGTACTAAGTATGCTAAGTAAACATACGAAGCAGAAATGTCATTCTAAAACGGAACCTAACCTAAGTGCTTATGACCCGTTATGACCCGTTTAGGTAGCTTACACTACTTTAACGCGTCATTTGCGCAAAAGTGCAAGCGAGTAGTCTAACTAGTCCTATGACAAGTATTATATGCCCTAACATGTTTAAATATGTTGCATAATCAGTTTAGATGTCAAAATTTAGGTTACATATGCTTAAAATGAATTTATGCGTAAAAAAAGCATTTTGGTCGTTTTCCTAAGGCATATAAACTACCTATCATATAACTAACTAAACGAGGTGGGTTATTCCCTATACAACTATTATGACATCTGTGTATTTAAACCCTTGTACTATTCCGAACAACTTTGTATTTAATGAAATATGATGTTTCAATTTCAATATGTGTTTAATTATTTGTGACATTAGTACGTTTTCAATCATTGTTCAATTCCGAACTCTCAAACCTGTTCTAGAAGTGAAATCATAAACCGTTACGTAAACATAATCAGTTTAACGTGACGTACACTTCAGAACTGTGACATAAGCCAGACATACCCTAAAAACCCTTTACATAACTTAGAAATAAGTTTCGAAGGATTCGGTATGGCAAAAACATGTTCATTCGAACTTTAGAACTATTTACGACAAAACTGTGAAACGAACGTTGGTGACCGCCCGGATAATATTTAAATCCCAAAATATTCTGTTATGATTAAAATTTTATTTTTAATCAGGTTCGTGTTGAAAAATAAATTAAAACGCTTAAAAAACATTATTTTTCAAGTGTAAGCGCGTACCGCGTGTTACTGCGTACACAGTGCTTCTACTGCAAAACGCAGACAACGCAACCAGTCTTGGCAACTGAAATTTATTTCAGTAATATTTTGGCGAGTTTATTTTTATAGAATAATAAAAATAATTTAGAACGCCATAAACCGGGATTTAAACGCTAGATAAAACACCCGGTATCCAGTTTAATACCTGTTTTTATCTATTTTTACCATTTAAAATTTACATTTAACCCCCCTCCCATATAATTCACGGTCACAAGGACCCACCATACTCCAAGATTTGATTTTTATTTTTCTTGTATCTTGCTTGATTTTCTTTGGACAAGTGGTGATGCATGCCACCTTCATATCTCTTCCATATCTCTTTATATATCTTCTTCAATCTTTCATAGATCACAAAATCAAAACAAATCCTCCTCTCTCTCTCCTCCCAACCGTAAACACCATCACCTTCACCATATTCATCTTTTCAACTTTGTTCATCAAGATCAAACCCCATTTCAAACAAACTTCAAGTTGGTGTGAAGATCCAAAGGAGTTTCCAACGTGTTTTCAAGAGATTTTAAGCTCCATATCATCAAATTCTCACCAAAAACTTACTTGAATCTTTAAGGTATAACATTTATGTTTAAATCATACTCTTGATTCTTGGTTGTTCTTGATGATTTGAAGTTTCTCTTGAATCTTGGAATTTTCACAAACTTGAAATCTAAAAAGAAATGGGTCTTGATACAAAATAAAAATGGTAGTACATATGTGTGTATGTATGACCGTACATATATATATATATATATATATATGTGTGTGTGTGTATGAGCTTTGAAGTTTAATTTCTTGATAAGTACTTGTTTAAGTTGTTGCTTGTTCTTTAATGATGGTTAAAATGCAATTGTTTAATGATCTATGCATGATATGATAAATGTTCAATTACATCAGCAAATAAACATGAATAAATCACATGTTTGATGCATCTAAACTCATATGAAAAGATGATGATATGATAGTGTGCTTTAGACACTTGTACATGAGAATACATGTTGATATAAAGCTCAAGAAATGATAAAAAATGATTGTATGACAAAAATGTTTTAGAACAGATTATAAACACTAAAAATAACATTATTTGGTATATTATAATGGCATGAAACTTTGACATAGGTTTGATAGCTTTGCATGTTGTACATATAGCTTAAAAAGTGGTAAAATATGTGAAATTTGCATGATTTATGTGCTTTATGTGAGACCTGCACTATCATGAGTATAACCACTACTTTATTCAGTAAATAACATGGGTTATGTTAAAATATCAAGTCGTTTCGATTTGGGATAGTTAGGGTAACGTTTGATGCAAAACTATGCGGAAAAAACGGTTAAAAATCGGCTTTTCGGAGGATTTTTATAAAACTGTTTTAGATCAGTAAGTAAACTGATAAGTTTTTATATAAAAATAAGTATTTTAACTTATATTAAGTTTACTTGGTGTTTGGTTAGTCATACGTGACTTCCGACGCCCAAAAATGTTACCGAATCGCTAAAATAAGTGTTTTTCGACATACACTATAATGGGTTGCTCATGGGTAAATTTTATGTGTTACAATGTGTTATGTGTTTTATAATATGTGTATGATGACATGATAATACTTGACAAGATTATGTGTACTACGATATTTATTTTATGGCACAAGAAGTATATATATTACGACGCGCAAATCATAGATATATTGCCTATAGCCTAGTGAGGGTCACCAATAAAATCGTTCAAGTCGCAAAGTTTTTTTTTAAGATATATATATATATGAACCCATATATATAAATGTCACACCCCGACCGCGTAAAACAACAAATCGCGGCGGAAACATCGGGGCGTGTTGCGACAGAATTAATTGTTTCAAATCCATGGCAAACAAAGTTGTATTTTATTTATAAACAAAGGTGTTACATTGTTTCAAACAGGAAATTTAAGAGTTCAGAACATAATTAAACATAGTCTATCTTCTTTTAAAGTCTCTAAGGCACAGGTCCGCCCTAGTATCATGATCAACATCCTATGGAAAAGCTCCTGAAAACACATGTGAAAATAGGTACGTCAGCATAAAAATGCCTGTGAGATACATAGGTTTGTGAAAATAAGATTCATGACTTGTGTTTGAGAAAATATTCCGTCATGAACCTTGTAATTTGATTTGTTTTGTAAATCACTTGAAAAACGATAAGATCAGATGATATGTATAAATAAGAGAATAGTGTATGGTTAAATGGATAACCATTGTAAACTGAGTTTGTATAAGATAAGTTGTTTGTAAAACAATGTATTGTGAAAAGTATGTTATTTGTATGAAATGTTCTATGTATAAAACTGAAATGATTCAAATAACGCTACGATATATAATACCATACAAACACTTATATATAGGAAGTACCAGCGGCGTATCCACCATGCTTGTATCATATTACACACGCATCGTTACTTAATCACTTAATCAAACCAAACCAAACAATGTAAAATGTTCATGTCAAGATGTAAATCATGTAAAAATGTCTATGTCAAATATCCAAGTCAAATGTCTATGTTTAAACCAATAGTCAAAAGTCCTTGTATAAACCATGTCAAATGTTGATAGTCCAAAAGTAGTCAAGTAATGTATAACCAAAATGATATGTATGGTAAGTAAAATAAGACTACTTAAACCATAAGTAAAAATGTACAAAACAAAGTATTTTGATTATATCAAAAAGTTATGTTTTGTAAAGTGATGCATGATACATTGATACGAACATTTATGTGGTGAGTTAACGCATACATTCAAGCCTTGAGACAGTCGGATAACCCTTTCAGTCAAGGTTATCAAAAGAATTGTATTCGGATTCAGTCATTCCTTACATCCAAACAAACCCGGGATGTCAGGAATGGGATTTGTCAAGTCCTATGGTACCACTACTTACTCCCGAGCGGCGTAGCAAATGTTAATGAACGTAATAAAGACCCGTTTGTGCAAACCAAATGTCATAGCAGTTGTATACTTGTCATATGAAAACAATGTACTAAGTATGCTAAGTTAACATACAAAGCAGAAAAGTCTTGTAAATCAATGTGCTAGCATGCTATCAGTCAACATACATAGCAGAAATGTAATGAAATCATGTACTATAATGTACTAACAAACATAGCCGGTATATGATGTGAAAACAGGAAAGCATGAAAGTAACAAGTAGGCACATGTGTTTCACCCCAAAACGTTTGGAAAACAGTAAAAGAGGGGTCTATGTACTCACTTGAGATTGCTCAGATGTATAAAGATAATCACCAAGTAATGCTAGAGATCTCGGAATCAAACGGCACCTAATATAGGTAACTATGTTAATAACCGGACCTTAATCGGATGATTGGATAGAATGAGGTTTCGTAAACCAAACGAGTGTAGAGACTCGTGTCATTTGGTTTAACAAAGCCTACATACTAAATGAAACCTAACATAATTGTTTACGACCCATTACGACCCGTTTAGGAAGCTTATGCTACTTTAACGTGTCGTGCGCGTGAAACGCGTTCAGACCGCCTAACTAGTCCTATGACAAGTATTATATGCCTATACATGTTACATAATCAGTTATGTGACAAAGGTTTAGGTTACATATGCTTAATTACCAATTATACATGAAAAGGGTATTCTGGTAATTTACCTAAGGCATATAAACTACCTATCATACAACTACTTAAACGATGTGACCATAGGGTATAACCTCGGAAGGTTATTCCCTACTTACTATGGTCACCTAATGTATTTGGTCGGATCCTAATGATCGACCAACTGGGTCGAGTTCGAAGGTATAGGCGATTTATTAGATCGCCTACCCTACGACTCTAGACAACGTGGTAATCAGTGGGCATAGTCCCAAGGGACTATGACCAACGTGATTACACTCACGTTGCGAAGTTCAAACGAACTTCGCATTGACCATTACTGGTCAACGCTGAAAGTCAAACAAAGTTTGACTTTCTGACTCGAAAAGCAGTAAAAATAAGGAAAAGAACGAAAGAATACTAACCCAGGGTCCCCGAATGCTAAACTCAATTCGAAAATCTCAGGTATGAAACAAATGTTTCAACTTAGAGTTTCTCAAAGTGAATTTCTAGTGATTTTGAACAAAGGGGGTTGGGTTATTTATAGTTTTTGGTCCACCGCTAGGATCGTTTCTTGGAAAAGGGGAAAAGATCTAGTCCGTACACTTGTTGCAAGGTTATGGAAGCTTAATTCCATCCTTATCTAGTGACTAAGCAAGTGAAAACATGTGGTGGAGGATTAAACATGTGCAAACAGCCTGTTTTAAAAACTCTGCATCTGGTCAGAAGACCCCCTGCGCATCGTAGGGCAAAAGTCCCTGCGCATCGTAGGGGTGAAGTTTGGCAGATTTACAGTTTTGGTCCCTGAACTGTATTTAGGCCATTTTTGACACGTTTAAGGCCCGTTAACCCCATTTCAAACCTCTAAAATGAAGTTAAAGTATAGGGAACTTAAAATGTGTTCAAAAATATCTCAGATGTCGGTTCGTTTAGCCGTACGAACGCGATGTTCGCTTAATTACGACGGAATGCGCACAAGCGCGAAAAACGATCCAAATGACGCGACGAATGGATTTTTCTTAAGGGGAACACTAAAATATAATATAGTCATGCTTACATAAATTTTTGGATGTCCAGATGTATTCAGAACGTAAGTTATGCGCGAAAATGCAAACTTGTGCACTTTTTGACACTTTTAGTCCCTGAATGACCCAAAAGTTTATTTTAGCACACCGAACCCCTCAAAGCCTATTTCTAAGCTATGTAAAGGATATTTAAGGTGTGTTTAACTTATGGTTATGTTCCGGAATGTTCGTTACAGTTTAAATTGACATACCTTCGCAGTTTGTCATATTTAGTCCCTGTAAACGAATTAACTTGTTTTTGCCATACCAATGCCTTCAAAACTTATTTCTAAGTTATTTAAAGGTTATTTAAGGTATGTTGAGTATATGATGATGTTCCGGAGTATTTCTCGCATTAAACTGAGTACGTTTACGCACTAGTTTGCGTATAACTCTCCAGAAAGCGATGTAGAGTTTGAAATTACATAAAAGTCAAAACATGAAAAATGTAAAACATAACAAAACAAACATTGTGATCAAATAACATTGGTTTATTGATAACAGAACTGTTCATAGTGATTACAAGCACAGTTGTTACAGTCTCCCCTACTTGTGGAAATTTCGTCCCGAAATTTATTTAGAGGAAACTCGTGGAAAAAGATGTGGGTATTTCGCCTTCATTTGGTCTTCGCGTTCCCAAGTAAACTCAGGTCCACGTTTAGCTTCCCAGCGAACTTTGACCAAAGGAATGCGCTTGCGTTTAAGCCACTTGACTTCACGTTCCATGATTTCCACTGGTTTCTCAACAAATTTCAGTGTTTTGCCAACACGAATTTCGTCAAGCGGTATGGAGTAGTTCTCATCAGCTGTACACTTCTTGAGATTTGATACGTGAAAAGTTGGATGAACATTTCCCAGTTCCGGAGGTAACTCAAGTCTGTAGGCTACCTTTCCGATTCTTTCGACGATCTTGAATGGTCCAACGTATCTAGGTGCAAGTTTTCCTTTCTTTCCAAATCTGATCACACCTTTCCAAGGTGAGACCTTAAGTAATACTCGATCACCGACTTGAAATTCAAAGGCTTTGCGTTTTGGGTCCGCGTAAATCTTCTGACGGTTTCTAGCTGCCTGAAGGTTATCACGAACTTTCTTGACCTTGTCAGTTGTCTCTAAAATGAGGGCAGGTCTAGTAAGTTGAGCCTCGCCAATCTCATTCCAGCAGACTGGTGAACGACATTTTCGACCATAGAGAGCTTCGAAAGGAGCCATTCCGATGCTAGTGTGATAACTGTTGTTGTAGGAGAATTCAATCAATTTAAGATGTGAATCCCAGCTACCACCAAAATCGATCACACAAGCTCTTAGCATATCCTCCAGAGTCTGGATTGTTCTCTCAGATTGACCATCCGTTTGCGGATGATAAGCTGTGCTCAGATTAAGTTGGGTTCCCATAGCAGATTGCATGGTTCTCCAAAAATGAGAAGTGAAACGAGCATCTCTGTCAGAAATGATGTTCAAAGGAACACCATGTCGAGCCACAATTTCATCTACATAGATTTGAGCAAGTCTGTCAGTAGGAAAATCCTCGCGGATTGGCAAGAAATGTGCTGACTTTGTAAGACGATCAACGACTACCCAGATGGCATCATGACCTTTCTTTGTGCGCGGGAGTTTGGTAACAAGATCCATAGTAATGTTTTCCCATTTCCAATCTGGGATCTCTGGTTGTTCTAATAAACCCGAAGGACGCTGATGTTCAGCCTTAACCTTAAGACAAGTAAGGCATTTTGATACGTATAAGGCAATGTCTTTCTTCATACCAGGCCACCAATAGTGAATACGAAGATCCTTATACATTTTATCTGAGCCCGGATGAATAGAATAACGAGACTTATGGGCTTCATCCATAAGCAAGGTACGAAGATCATCCTGGCTTGGGACCCACAAACGGTCCATGAAGTAATATGATCCATTGTCCTTCAGTTCAAGAGCAGGTGTTATGTGATAAGGAAACTCCTTATCCATCAAACCTTGTGAAACACAAGATTGTTGAGCCTGAGAAATGCGGGCTTGAATATCAGATCGAGCTTGAATAACAGATTGAACACGTACACAATGAAGCTTAGTACGTTCCTTGCGACTCAATGCATCAGCTACGACATTCGCCTTACCAGGATGGTAGCGAATTTCGCAGTCATAGTCGTTTAAAAGCTCAACCCAACGTCGTTGCCTCATGTTGAGTTCTTTCTGATTGAAGATATGCTGAAGACTTTTGTGGTCCGTGAAAACCACACATTTTGTACCGTACAAATAGTGTCTCCAGATCTTGAGAGCAAAGATAACTGCACCCAACTCAAGATCATGAGTGGTGTAGTTCTTCTCATGTATCTTCAATTGTCTTGATGCATAGGCTATGACTTTGTTCCTTTGCATCAGAACACAGCCAAGACCCAATTTAGATGCATCACAATACACGACAAAATCATCATCACCCTCAGGCAATGATAGGACAGGTGCATCGCAAAGTTTCTGCTTCAGGTGTTGAAAAGCTTCCTCTTGTTTGAATCCCCAGAAAAAGGGCATTTTCTTCTGAGTTAGAGCAGTTAGAGGAACTGCAATTTTAGAGAAGTTTTCAATGAAGCGGCGATAATAACCCGCTAGACCAAGAAAAGAACGAACTTCAGTAGGAGTAGAAGGTGTATCCCAATCCTTGATCGCACTGATCTTGGAGGGATCTACATGAATACCTTGTTCGTTGATAATATGCCCCAAAAATTGAACTTCTTTAAGCCAGAATTCGCACTTGGAGAATTTGGCGAAAAGTTGCTCTTTCTTTAGGAGTTCCAGAGTAAGACGAAGATGTTGCTCGTGATCAGCTCGCGTCTTAGAGTAAATCAAGATGTCGTCAATAAAAACAATGACGAACTGATCCAAATAAGGTTTGCAGACCCTATTCATTAAGTCCATGAAAACAGCAGGAGCATTAGTCACACCGAATGGCATGACTGTGAACTCATAGTGCCCATACCGAGTACGGAACGCTGTCTTAGGAATATCTTCTTCATGCACCCGAAGTTGATGATATCCGGAACGTAGATCAATCTTCGAGAAATAAGAAGCGCCTTGTAACTGATCAAAGAGATCATCGATGCGAGGTAGGGGATATCGATTCTTGATGGTAAGCTTGTTAAGCTCACGATAATCGATACACATCCTAAAGGATCCATCCTTCTTCTTAACAAAAAGAACGGGAGCACCCCAAGGTGAAAAGCTAGGACGGATAAAACCTTTATCAGAGAGCTCCTGAAGCTGTTTAGACAACTCTTGCATCTCAGATGGTGCAAGACGATATGGAGCTCTGGCAACGGAATTTGCACCAGGTACGAGATCAATGCGGAACTCGACTTGGCGTGCTGGAGGTAGACCAGGTAAATCTTCAGGGAATACTTCAGAATAATCCCGAACGACAGGAATATCTGAAATAGACTTACCCTTGCCTTTATCTTCTGTAATATGTGCTAAGAAAGCCACATAGTTCTTCCGCAGATACTTCCGAGCTTTAAAGCAAGACATGAGTTTGAGACCAACGGTAGGCTTCTCACCTTGAACCTGCAGAATCTCGCCTGTCGAAAGCGGCACACGAACAATCTTCTCAGAACAAACTATCTCTGCGTGATGCTTAGATAACCAATCCATACCCACAATGACGTCGAAGCTTCCAAGTTGCATAGGCGTGAGATCGATAGGAAAAAGATGATCGTTAAGGTTCAACTGGCAGTTGCGTAGAACAGAATTAAGAATAATGGGTTCACCACTAGCAACCTCCACTGTCAAAGATTTACTTAGTTTCGTTCTAGACACGCGAAGCATCGGCTCAAAAGACAATGACACGAAACTCTTATCGGCACCCGAATCAAAGAGAACAGATGCAGGCTGATTATTAATAAAGAACGTACCGTTCACCACGTTATCATCCGCCTGCGCCTCTTGGGCATTCATGTTAAAAACTCGGCCTCGAGCCGGAGCCTGATTCTGATTCTGGTTCTGGTTGACTAGCCTTGGGCACCGGTTCCTGTAGTGGGTCAGATCCCCACAATTGTAGCACGAACCAGGAGGAGAATGAGGTCGTGCAGCTTGGCCCTGTTGCGGGGCAGGAGGCTGAGCAACCTGTTGAGCTTGGTTACGAACTGCCTGGTTCTGATTGACAGGAATGCGGCAGTCGACAGCAAGATGACCAGATCTTCCGCAGTTGGTGCACTGACGACACTGGAGATGTGGTTGGTGATGGCCGTTACACCTGTTGCACAAAGGTGCATTGCCAAAATAAGTCTTCTTGGCAGGTGGTTGCGCAGGCTGATTTGGTGCAGCTTGAGCCTGTGCAGTAACAGCAAAATTTTGGGCACCCTTTCGTTTCCTTGATTTCTTTGATGCTTCACCTTCCTTACCCTTACCCTTATTCTTGTTTTTCTCAGAATTAGTCTCCTTCTTTTTATCACCCTTGCGGGTGAGTTTACCCTTCCTGACTAGAGTCTCAGTGAGGGTAGCAGACAACTCGATAGCTTGGCGAAGGGTAGTAGGATTAACACCAGTCAAAATCTCCAGAATAGAATCGGGTAGCCCATCAATATACCTCTCGATCGCTTTATCCGGAGGGGTAACCATGGTGGGACACAATAGACTGAGTTCTTCAAAACGATCCGTGTATGCACGGTGTTCAGCCCCATCTTGCTTTAAGCCATCAAACTCTCGTTCCAAAACTCGAATTTCATGACGGGGACAAAACTCCTTCATCATGAGAGCCCGAAGCTCTTCCCATGTCTGTGCCAACGCCACTTCGGCACCCCTATCGCGCTTAATACCATTCCACCAGGTAAGCGCTCGCTTCTCAAACACGCTTGAAGCAAATTCAACCCTACGCGCATTCTGACACTGCACGTGTAAGAATGTGCTCTCGATACTTTCAAACCACCGTAGGAGCGCAGTTGCTCCTTGCGACCCAGAAAACTTAAGCGGCTTCGCAGAATTGAAATTCTTGAAATTACAGTGTGCGTTATTGTTGTTGTTATTGCCGTTGTTGTTAAATATATCGTGGACTTGAGTTACAACCCCGGGAAGTACAGCAGCCACTTGTTGAGAAACCAGGGCTGCGATCTCTTCAATAGTAAAAGTTCGAGGATCGCGTCGAGGAGGCATTCTAAAAGAGGAAAACATGAAAGAAAGCGAGTGAGATGATTGGATGAAAAGAATGAGATGAAACAAAATCAACAAGAGCAAAGATGGTGGTCATTCGTCCGTATCACAGAGCAAACAAACAACACACAGTGACTAATCAAAGTAAATGGGTCAAAAATAATGTATAATGAAGACATGCTCGCCTATAAGTGAACACTCATCCCAAGAATTCCCAGGTAAGCACAACTGGTCTCGCGTCTGATGAGATGTATACGAAGTGCTTGCCTAGACAGAAAACCCAGAATACAGGCATTCACCCTTCCAGTTTGCACATGTTCACATTATTTAAAACCCAAAACGTTTGACGGGATTTTGAAAATTTGAAGGCACAAGGCCAAAACCAAACTGAAAAGGGTTCAAAACCATATAAAAGAGAGTTCAAAACCTTACAATAGAGGGTTCAAAACCTTGTAATAATTTATTCAAAAACAGATGATTGTTTTTCAAAAATCGTTTCGGAAAAATTTTGGTTCCTTGTTTTGATAATCACCTAAGGATAGGTGATGTAAATGTTTTAAGATCTAAACACAACTAATTTGTGTTAGGGTCCTAGAAAAGTTATAGTCTAGGTCAAAGCATTACTAATAACCTAATTCCCTATAACCATTGGCTCTGATACCAACTCTTCTGTCACACCCCGACCGCGTAAAACAACAAATCGCGGCGGAAACATCGGGGCGTGTTGCGACAGAATTAATTGTTTCAAATCCATGGCAAACAAAGTTGTATTTTATTTATAAACAAAGGTGTTACATTGTTTCAAACAGGAAATTTAAGAGTTCAGAACATAATTAAACATAGTCTATCTTCTTTTAAAGTCTCTAAGGCACAGGTCCGCCCTAGTATCATGATCAACATCCTATGGAAAAGCTCCTGAAAACACATGTGAAAATAGGTACGTCAGCATAAAAATGCCTGTGAGATACATAGGTTTGTGAAAATAAGATTCATGACTTGTGTTTGAGAAAATATTCCGTCATGAACCTTGTAATTTGATTTGTTTTGTAAATCACTTGAAAAACGATAAGATCAGATGATATGTATAAATAAGAGAATAGTGTATGGTTAAATGGATAACCATTGTAAACTGAGTTTGTATAAGATAAGTTGTTTGTAAAACAATGTATTGTGAAAAGTATGTTATTTGTATGAAATGTTCTATGTATAAAACTGAAATGATTCAAATAACGCTACGATATATAATACCATACAAACACTTATATATAGGAAGTACCAGCGGCGTATCCACCATGCTTGTATCATATTACACACGCATCGTTACTTAATCACTTAATCAAACCAAACCAAACAATGTAAAATGTTCATGTCAAGATGTAAATCATGTAAAAATGTCTATGTCAAATATCCAAGTCAAATGTCTATGTTTAAACCAATAGTCAAAAGTCCTTGTATAAACCATGTCAAATGTTGATAGTCCAAAAGTAGTCAAGTAATGTATAACCAAAATGATATGTATGGTAAGTAAAATAAGACTACTTAAACCATAAGTAAAAATGTACAAAACAAAGTATTTTGATTATATCAAAAAGTTATGTTTTGTAAAGTGATGCATGATACATTGATACGAACATTTATGTGGTGAGTTAACGCATACATTCAAGCCTTGAGACAGTCGGATAACCCTTTCAGTCAAGGTTATCAAAAGAATTGTATTCGGATTCAGTCATTCCTTACATCCAAACAAACCCGGGATGTCAGGAATGGGATTTGTCAAGTCCTATGGTACCACTACTTACTCCCGAGCGGCGTAGCAAATGTTAATGAACGTAATAAAGACCCGTTTGTGCAAACCAAATGTCATAGCAGTTGTATACTTGTCATATGAAAACAATGTACTAAGTATGCTAAGTTAACATACAAAGCAGAAAAGTCTTGTAAATCAATGTGCTAGCATGCTATCAGTCAACATACATAGCAGAAATGTAATGAAATCATGTACTATAATGTACTAACAAACATAGCCGGTATATGATGTGAAAACAGGAAAGCATGAAAGTAACAAGTAGGCACATGTGTTTCACCCCAAAACGTTTGGAAAACAGTAAAAGAGGGGTCTATGTACTCACTTGAGATTGCTCAGATGTATAAAGATAATCACCAAGTAATGCTAGAGATCTCGGAATCAAACGGCACCTAATATAGGTAACTATGTTAATAACCGGACCTTAATCGGATGATTGGATAGAATGAGGTTTCGTAAACCAAACGAGTGTAGAGACTCGTGTCATTTGGTTTAACAAAGCCTACATACTAAATGAAACCTAACATAATTGTTTACGACCCATTACGACCCGTTTAGGAAGCTTATGCTACTTTAACGTGTCGTGCGCGTGAAACGCGTTCAGACCGCCTAACTAGTCCTATGACAAGTATTATATGCCTATACATGTTATATAATCAGTTATGTGACAAAGGTTTAGGTTACATATGCTTAATTACCAATTATACATGAAAAGGGTATTCTGGTAATTTACCTAAGGCATATAAACTACCTATCATACAACTACTTAAACGATGTGACCATAGGGTATAACCTCGGAAGGTTATTCCCTACTTACTATGGTCACCTAATGTATTTGGTCGGATCCTAATGATCGACCAACTGGGTCGAGTTCGAAGGTATAGGCGATTTATTAGATCGCCTACCCTACGACTCTAGACAACGTGGTAATCAGTGGGCATAGTCCCAAGGGACTATGACCAACGTGATTACACTCACGTTGCGAAGTTCAAACGAACTTCGCATTGACCATTACTGGTCAACGCTGAAAGTCAAACAAAGTTTGACTTTCTGACTCGAAAAGCAGTAAAAATAAGGAAAAGAACGAAAGAATACTAACCCAGGGTCCCCGAATGCTAAACTCAATTCGAAAATCTCAGGTATGAAACAAATGTTTCAACTTAGAGTTTCTCAAAGTGAATTTCTAGTGATTTTGAACAAAGGGGGTTGGGTTATTTATAGTTTTTGGTCCACCGCTAGGATCGTTTCTTGGAAAAGGGGAAAAGATCTAGTCCGTACACTTGTTGCAAGGTTATGGAAGCTTAATTCCATCCTTATCTAGTGACTAAGCAAGTGAAAACATGTGGTGGAGGATTAAACATGTGCACACAGCCTGTTTTAAAAACTCTGCATCTGGTCAGAAGACCCCCTGCGCATCGTAGGGCAAAAGTCCCTGCGCATCGTAGGGGTGAAGTTTGGCAGATTTACAGTTTTGGTCCCTGAACTGTATTTAGGCCATTTTTGACACGTTTAAGGCCCGTTAACCCCATTTCAAACCTCTAAAATGAAGTTAAAGTATAGGGAACTTAAAATGTGTTCAAAAATATCTCAGATGTCGGTTCGTTTAGCCGTACGAACGCGATGTTCGCTTAATTACGACGGAATGCGCACAAGCGCGAAAAACGATCCAAATGACGCGACGAATGGATTTTTCTTAAGGGGAACACTAAAATATAATATAGTCATGCTTACATAAATTTTTGGATGTCCAGATGTATTCAGAACGTAAGTTATGCGCGAAAATGCAAACTTGTGCACTTTTTGACACTTTTAGTCCCTGAATGACCCAAAAGTTTATTTTAGCACACCGAACCCCTCAAAGCCTATTTCTAAGCTATGTAAAGGATATTTAAGGTGTGTTTAACTTATGGTTATGTTCCGGAATGTTCGTTACAGTTTAAATTGACATACCTTCGCAGTTTGTCATATTTAGTCCCTGTAAACGAATTAACTTGTTTTTGCCATACCAATGCCTTCAAAACTTATTTCTAAGTTATTTAAAGGTTATTTAAGGTATGTTGAGTATATGATGATGTTCCGGAGTATTTCTCGCATTAAACTGAGTACGTTTACGCACTAGTTTGCGTATAACTCTCCAGAAAGCGATGTAGAGTTTGAAATTACATAAAAGTCAAAACATGAAAAATGTAAAACATAACAAAACAAACATTGTGATCAAATAACATTGGTTTATTGATAACATAACTGTTCATAGTGATTACAAGCACAGTTGTTACAATAAATACACCAAAATAATCAAAAATAATAACTTTTCGAGAAATCTCAAAGTTATGTGAAAATTCTAAGTATCGGAGAAACTTATGTATTTTTGTGGGTTTTTGATTATTAAATCATTCTTATTTAATTTAGGACGAATAAACAATTTGATGGATTGTGTTATCATATAAAAACGCACCCAAAGGTGAGTACATAGATCCCCTCTTTTTACTGTTTTTGATTTTTTTGGGGTGATTCATATGTATCAAAACGATTTCGATATTTTATTGATGATTTCAAAAACGATTAAGATGGTTTATACTAAGTTAACAACGATTTCGACGATGTGAACGAACTTGTTGGTTGTAGTTACATAACGAATGTCATTCAATAATTTTGGCCGAACCGACCAGTATTAGGTTATGGTACCATAGGATCTGACAAGTCCCGTTATCAGACTGCACCCATGGTTACGTGTGGGTTAGGTGGGTAACGACTGAACCTAATGATTGTTAACTTACCCTTTGGTGGTTTGTTAATACGAGTTGAACAAGTTAAACGATGAACGAGTCACGAAGGTTTGAATGTTATTAGCGAGACGACCAAAAGTAGTTTTCACAATTAAAACGAGAACGATTTGAACGATTGAACGATTTGAATGATTTGGAACAATTTGAACGATTTAAACAAATGAACGGTGGTTTATTACATGAACGAATTAAACAATTTTAAAGGATGTCAGACAACGAGGTTCACTAAACGATATAAACCATACGAGTTTTATTACAAGAACGATTTATGATTTGGTTTACGAAAACAAATGTTTTGGGGTAAGATTCATGGCATCGAGGTTTTATAAACTATAACCAATCTGTTTTGACTTGGTTATTCCTTTTACAATACCAACATTTTACAAAACAAGGTTTTCTAATATCGATTAACGAAGTGGTACGAGTTATTTCAACATGTAAACGAGCCATGAATCTGACACTCCCACAAAACCTATGTGCTCGCCAGCATTTCTTTGTTGACTTTATTTTTAGATATGTTTCAGGTGATGTTGCTTGATGTTGATTGCTAGGATGCATGAGTCACATAGGATCTGGACGAGACCTTAGTGACATAATAACAATGATAGTCGATATATAACATGTTTGTTTCATGCTAAAACAATGTAAATTACTTAATGAATAAATAAAAACGCAACTCTTTGTATCCATGGTTGCGAAACAATAATTCTGTTACAACACTCCCCGACGTTTCCGCCATGATTTGTTGTTTTACGTGGTCGGGGTGTGACAGAAGAGTTGGTATCAGAGCCAATGGTTATAGGCAATTAGGTTATTAGTAATGCTTTGACCTAGACTATAACTTTCTAGGACCCCAACGCAAGTTGAATTGCGTTTAGATTTTTTTTAAAACAAAACCGTCACCTACCTATAGGTGATAACCACAACGAGAACACAACATCCGAATCTGCTTCGAAAATTAATCATCCGTTCTAGGATGATTGATTACTAGGTTTTGAACCCTCTGTTGTAAGGTTTTGAACCCTTCCAGTTTGACTCATTTTTGGCTTAGTGCCTTTTGAGTTTTCAAATCTCGTCAAAGTTTGGGTCTAAATAATGTGAACACGTGCAAACTGGAAAAGTGAATGCCTGTACCCTGAGTTTTCTATCTAAGGCTAAAGTGTTCGTACAAATCCACATAATCGGACCAGTCACTCTTACCTGGGAACTCTTGGGGTGAGTGTTCACTTATAGGCGAGCATGTCTTCGCGATACATTATTTTGATTCATTACTTTGATTAGTCACTGCGTGTCATTTGTTTGTTCGAGGTAACAAACAAATGATCGCCTTCCTTATTTTTCGTCGATATTTTCAATACCTCTTTTGTTTTTCCTAATTGTCGACCTCACTCGTTTCTCATATTTCCTTGTTAGACAATGCCTCCTCGACGTGATGCACAATCTTTTACTGCTGAAGAAGTCGCAGCCCTTGTCTCTCAGCAAATGGCTGCTGTGCTTCAAGGCGTTGTGACCCAAATCCACGAGCTATACAACAACAATAATAATAACAATGCACAACGCAATTTCAAGAATTTCAATTCTGCTAATCCGCTAAAGTTTTCTGGGTCGCAAGGAGCAACTGCGCTCCTTCATTGGTTCGAAAGTATCAAGAGCACATTCAGACATGTGCAGTGTCCGGATGGACGTAAGGTTGAATTTGCATCAAGTGTGTTTGAGAAGCGTGCTCTTACATGGTGGAACGGAGTGATGCGCGATAGGGGTGCCGAAGTGGCATTGGCACAAACATGGGAAGAGCTTCGAGCTCTCATGATGAAATATTTTTATCCCCATCACGAAATTCGAGCTTTGGAACGAGAGTTTGACGATCTAAAGCAAGATAGGGGAGAACACCGTGCGTATACGGATCGATTTGAGGAACTCAGTCTTTTATGTCCTACTATGGTTACCCCGTTGGAGAAAGCGATAGAGAGGTATATCGATGGGTTACCCGATTCCATACAGGATATTGTGACTGGCGATAATCCTACCACTGTTCGTCACGCGATCGAGTTATCTGCTACCCTGACTGAGTCGCAAGTCAGGAAGGGTAAACTTACCTGCAAGGGTGATAAGAAGAAGACGACCGAATCTGTCAAGGACAAGAGTAAGGGTAAGAAAGATGAGTCGTCGAAGAAGTCGAGAAAGCGAAAGGGGGCTCAGAACTTTGCAGTTACTGCTTAGAACCCTCAGAACCCACCAGCTCAACCGCCTGCAAAGAAAGCGTATGCTGGTACCCGCACCTCATTGTGCTCGCTGCAACGGTCATCATGTTGCACAACAAGCTTGTAGGCAATGCACAACGTGTGGTAAGCTTGGGCATCTGGCCAACGTCTGTCGTTTGGGTCAGAATCAGATCGTTCAGAATCAAGCTCCAGTTCAGGGGAATGCTGCTAGATTCCCATCGGGTTCATGTTTCAATTGTGGAGAGTTTGGTCACTTCCGCAACAACTGTCCGAGGTTGGCGAATGCAAATGCAAATCCGAACGTGAATGTCAACGCGAATGCAAGTCCCGCTCGTGGACGATCATTCAATCTGAATGCAAACGAGGCACGAGCTGAAAACCTCGTTGTCAATGGTACATTTCTTGTTAACAATCGACCTGCATCTATTTGTTTTGATTCGGGTGCCGATAGAAGTTTTGTTTCATTATCTTTTGAACCTTTGCTTGCAATACCTAGAACTAAACTGAGAAAACCCTTATCTGTCGAAGTTGCTACTGGTAAACCTCTTGTTCTTGATTCTGTTATTCATGATTGTCAGTTAAACCTTGATAACCATCTTTTTCCCATTGACCTCACGCCGATGCAACTTGGGAGTTTCGATATTATCGTGGGGATGGATTGGTTAACCAAACATCATGCTGAGGTGGTTTGTTTCGATAAGATTGTTCGTATTCCTCTTCCGCCTGGCAATATTCTGGAAGTTCGTGGCGAAAAGCCATCTGGCGGTTTGAAGCTTATGTCGTGTACAAAGGCCCAAAGTTATTTTTGAAAAGAATATGTTGCTTTCCAGGCACATGTCACTGAGGAGAAAGGCAAGAGCAAGAGTATTCAGGATATTCCGATTGTTTGGGATTATCCAGAGGTGTTTCCCGATGAACTGCCTGGTTTGCCTCCAGTTCGTCAAGTCGAGTTTCATATTGACCTTGTACCCAATGCCAACCCGATTGCGAAAGCACCTTATCGTCTTGCACCGTCGGAGATGCAAGAGTTATCGAAACAGCTTCAAGAGTTTTCTGATAAAGTATTCATCCGTCCGAGCTTTTCGCCTTGGGGAGCTCCTGTCCTCTTTGTGAAAAAGAAAGATGGATATTTTCGAATGTGTATCGATTATCATGAGCTTAATAAGCTTACCATCAAGAATCGATATCCCCTACCTAGAATTGATGATCTCTTCGACCAGCTGCAAGGTGCTTCATGCTTTTCCAAGATCGATCTGCGATCTGGGTATCATCAACTTCATGTACTCGAAGAAGATATTCCCAAAACTGCATTCCATACGAGATATGGGCACTACGGGTTCACTGTCATGCCTTTTGGTTTGACAAATGCCCCAGCTATCTTCATGGACTTAATGAACAGGGTTTGTAAACCTTATTTAGATAAGTTCATCATTGTGTTCATCGACGATATTCTCATTTATTCAAAGTCACGAGCCAACCACGAGCAACACCTTCGTTTGACATTGGAACTCCTAAAGAAGGAACAACTTTTTGCTAAATTCTCCAAGTGTGAATTTTGGCTTAGAGAAGTTTAGTTTTTGGGTCATATAGTCAACGAGCAGGGTATTCATCTAGATCCATCCAAGATAGCTGCTATTAAGGATTGTCATACACCGACGACACCTACAGAGATTCGATCATTTCTTGTCTTGCTGGTTATTATCGTCGATTCATTTCTAATTTCTCAAAGATCGCGGTTCCACTCACTGCTTTGACTCAGAAAAATAAGCCTTTTGAGTGGGGACCTAAGCAAGAAGAAGCGTTCCAAACACTGAAACGGAAGCTCTGTGATGCTCCTGTTTTATCTCTACCTGAGGGAAACGATGATTTTGTTGTCTATTGTGACGCGTCGAATCTAGGACTTGGTTGTGTTCTTATTTAACGAGGTAAAGTCATAGCTTATGCGTCTAGACAGCTGAAAATTCACGAGAAGAATTATACAACTCATGATCTTGAATTAGGAGCTGTGGTTTTCGCACTTAAAATCTGGAGACACTATCTCTATGGAACGAAGTGTGTGGTTTTCACAGACCACAAAAGTCTCCAGCATATTCTCAATCAGAAGGAGCTGAACATGAGGCAACGATGTTGGGTTGAACTCTTAAACGATTATGATTGCGAAATCCGCTACCATCCTGGTAAGGCGAATGTCGTAGCCGATGCGCTTAGTCGAAAGGAACGAGTCAAGCTTCATTCTGTTCGAACTCTATCTGATATTCAATCGCGTGTCCTTCAAGCTCAACGATCTTGTGTGATCAAAGACTTATTGAAATATGAGCTACCGCTTCAACTCGAACTTAAACTCGAAACGAAGGACGATGGGTTGCTATATTTCAAGGATCGTTTGTGGATTCCGAAACAAGACGATCTTCGCACCTTGGTAATGGATGAATCTCACAAGTCTCGATATTCTATCCATCCTGGTGCTGATAAAATGTACAAGGATCTTCGTACTCAGTTCTGGTGGCCTGGTATGAAGAAGGATGTTGCCTTGTATGTATCGAAATGCCTAACTTGTCTCAAAGTCAAGGCTGAACATCAACGACCTTTTGGTTTGCTTGTACAACCAGAGATACCAGTTTGGAAGTGGGAGAACATTGCAATGGATCTCATCACTAAGTTACCGTGTACATCTAAAGGTCACGATGCTATATGGGTTGTTATCGATCGATTAACGAAATCAGCTCATTTTATACCAATT
Source organism: Helianthus tuberosus (assembly GCA_030545235.1). Classification (NCBI taxonomy): domain Eukaryota; kingdom Viridiplantae; phylum Streptophyta; class Magnoliopsida; order Asterales; family Asteraceae; genus Helianthus; species Helianthus tuberosus. Next base: position 133,532,324 of record CM060408.1, on the reverse strand, counting down.
CGCGAGGATCTATCTGCTGAAAAACTTGCAAAGATTTATGTTGATGAGATTGTATCACGGCATGGTGTTTCTTTGGATATCATTTCCGATCATGATGCTCGGTTTTCATCTCATTTTTGGAAGACCATGCAATCTGCGTTGGGAACCCAACTAAATCTAAGCACTGCTTATCATCCCCAAACAGATGGACATTCTGAGAGAACGATTCAAACTTTGGAGGATATGCTTAGGGCATGTGTGATAGACTTTGGTGGTAATTGGGATTCTCATCTTCCACTGATCGAGTTCTCTTACAACAACAGTTATCATGCTAGTATTAATATGGCACCATTCGAAGCTCTCTACGGTCGAAAATGTCGTTCACCTGTCTGTTGGAATGAGATCGGTGAAGCTCAGCTTACTGGACCTGAGCTCATTCTGGAAACAACAGACAAAATCAAGAAAATCCGCGATAATCTTGTGACAGCTCGAAGCCGTCAAAAGAGTTGTGCGGATATGCGATGCAAGCCCTTAGAATTTCAAATCGGAGACCGTGTCCTACTCAAGGTGTCACCTTGGAAGGGAGTGGTGAGATTTGGAAAGAAAGGAAAACTTGCACCCTGATATGTTGGACCATTTAAGATTGTTGAAAGAATTAGAAAGGTTGCCTATCGACTAGAGCTACCTCCAGAGCTTGGAAATATTCATCCGACTTTTAACGTGTCTAATTTGAGAAAGTGTTTAGCTGATGCTGATCTTCACATTCCTCTCGACGAGATTCAAATCGATGAAACGATGCACTTTGTCGAGAAACCTGTGGAGATAGTGGACCGTACCTTCAAACAGTTGAAGAACAAACGGATTCGATTGGTCAAAGTTCGCAGGGAATCCAAACATGGCCCCGAGTTTACTTGGGAATGTGAGGACCAGATGAAGACGAAATATCCGCATTTGTTTTCACAAGTTTCCTCTAAGTAAAAATTTCGGGACGAAATTTCCTAAAGTAGGGGAGACTGTGACATCTGTGTATTTTAACCCTTGTACTATTTCAAACAACTTTGTATTTAATGAAATATGATGTGTCAATTTCAATATGTGTTTAATTATTTGTGACATTAGTACGTTTTCAATCATTGTTCAATTCCGAACTCTCAAACCTGTTCTGGAAGTGAAATCATAAACGGTCACGTAAACATAATCAGTTTAATGCGACGTACACTCCGGAACTGTGACATAAGCCAGATATACCCTAAAAACCCTTTACATAACTTAGAAATAATTTTCGAAGGATTCGGTATGGCAAAAACATGTTCATTCGAACTTTAGAACTATTTACGACAAAACTGCGAAACGAACGTTGGTGACCGCCCGATTAATATTTAAATCCCAAAATATTCTGTTATGATTAAAATTTTATTTTTAATCAGGTTCGTGTTGAAAAATAAATTAAAACGCTTAAAAAACGTTATTTTTCAAGTGTAAGCGTGTGCCGCGTGATACTGCGTAACACAGTGCTTCTACTGCAAAACGCAGACAACGCAGCCAGTCTTGGCAACTGAAATTTATTTCAGTAATATTTTGGCGAGTTTATTTTTATAGAATGACAAAAATAATTTAGAACGCCATAAACCGGGATCTAAACTCATATGAAAAGATGATGATATGATAGTGTGCTTTAGACACTTGTACATGAGAATACATGTTGATTTAAAGCTCAAGAAATGATAAAAAATGATTGTATGACAAAAATGTTTTATAACAGATTATAAACACTAAAAATAACATTATTTGGTATATTATAATGGCATGAAACTTTGACATATGTTTGATAGCTTTGCATGTTGTACATATAGCTTAAAAAGTGGTAAAATATGTGAAATTTGCATGATTTATGTTCTTTATGTGAGACCTGCACTATCATGAGTATAACCACTACTTTATTCAGTAAATAACATGGGTTATGTTAAAATATCAAGTCATTTCGATTTGGGATGGTTAGGGTAACGTTTGATGCAAAACTATGCGGTAAAACGGTTAAAAATCGGCTTTTCGGAGGATTTTAATAAAACTGTTTTAGATCAGTAAGTAAACTGATATTTTTTTATATAAAAATAATTATTTTAACTTATATTAAGTTTACTTGGTGTTTGGTTAGTCATACATGACTTCCGACGCCCAAAAATGTTACCGAATCGCTAAAATAAGTGTTTTTCGACATACAGTATAATGGGTTGCTCATGGGTAAATTTTATGTGTTACAATGTGTTATGTGTTTTATAATATGTGTATGATGACATGATAATACTTGACAAGATTATGTGTACTACGATATTTATTTTATGTCACAATAAGTATATATATTACGACGCGCAAATCGTAGATATATTGCCTATAGCCTAGTGAGGGTAACCCATAAAATCGTTCAAGTCGCAAAGTTTTTTTAAAATATATATATGAACCCATATATATAAATACACCAAAATAATCAAAAATAATAACTTTTCGAGAAATCTCAAAGTTATGTGAAAATTCTAAGTATCGGAGAAACTTATGTATTTTTGTGGGTTTTTGATTATTAAATCATTCTTATTTAATTTAGGACGAATAAACAATTTGAGGGATTGTGTTATCATATAAAAACGCACCCAAAGGTGAGTACATAGATCCCCTCTTTTTACTGTTTTTGATTGTTTTGGGGTGATTCATATGTATCAAAACGATTTCGATATTTTATTGATGATTTCAAAAACGATTAAGATGGTTTATACTAAGTTAACAACGATTTCGACGATGTGAACGAACTTGTTGGTTGTAGTTACATAACGAATGTCATTCAATAATTTTGGCCGAACCGACCAGTATTAGGTTATGGTACCATAGGATCTGACAAGTCCCGTTATCAGACTGCACCCATGGTTACGTGTGGGTTAGGTGGGTAACGACTGAACCTAATGATTGTTAACTTACCCTTTGGTGGTTTGTTAATACGAGTTGAACAAGTTAAATGATGAACGAGTCACGAAGGTTTGAATGTTATTAGCGAGACGACCAAAAGTAGTTTTCACAATTAAAACGAGAACGATTTGAACGATTGAACGATTTGAATGATTTGGAACAATTTGAATGATTTAAACAAATGAACGGTGGTTTATTACATGAACGAATTAAACAATTTTAAAGGATGTCAGACAACGAGGTTCACTAAACGATATAAACTATACGAGTTTTATTACAAGAACGATTTATGGTTTGGTTTACGAAAACAAATGTTTTGGGTTAAGATTCATGGCATCGAGGTTTTATAAACTATAACCAATCTGTTTTGACTTGGTTATTCCTTTTACAATACCAACATTTTACAAAACAAGGTTTTCTAATATCGATTAACGAAGTGGTACGAGTTATTTCAACATGTAAACGAGCCATGAATCTGACACTCTCACAAAACCTATGTGCTCGCCAGCATTTCTTTGCTTACTTTGTTTTTACATATGTTTCAGGTGATGTTGCTTGATGTTGATTGCTAGGATGCATGAGTCACATAGGATCTGGACGAGACCTTAGTGACATAATAACAATGATAGTCGATATATAACCTTTTGTTTCATGCTAAAACAATGTAAATTACATAATGAATAAATAAAAACGAAACTCTTTGTATCCATGGTTGCGAAACAATAATTATGTTACAACACTCCCCGACGTTTTCGCCATGATTTGTTGTTTTACGTGGTCGGGGTGTGACAACAATGGTCACAAAAATATGTTTGGTCGAATCCTAATGATCGACCAAATGGGTCGGGTTCGAAAGTCTAAGCGATTGTGTAGACCGCTTAACTTTCGACCCTATATAAGCACTAAACTAAAAGTGACGAGTTAAACATGTTAAAACATGTTTAACTAAGTTAGAAAAAAAGTTTGATATCAAAACAAAGTGTTTTGATACCCGAAAATAACTTCGTTAAAAATACGCATAAATACGTATTTTGACCGAAACTTTGACTTGTCACTACGCCTAATCAACGTGGTAATCAGTAGGTATAGTCACAAGGGACTATAACCATCGTGATTACGCTCATGTTTCAAAGTTTAAACGAACGTTGTGTTGACCAAACCATGGTCAAAGCAGAAAGTCAAACATTGTTTGACTTTCATGCATGAAATGCAAACCAAGCTTGCTCCAATTTGCAGATTAGAGAAGAAATTCTGAATGACCAAGTTGAAATGTGAAAAATCCTTGGGTATTTATAGAATTCCAAGCTCCATTAGGATCATTCCAAGTGTTTCTATGTTTGATCTTGACGTTACACATGTAGCACATTGTTTAGAATACCAGGGGAGCTCAAAAACAAGTCCATAGAATTGAAAAACCATGTCTAAAAACCAAGGAACAACTGTTGTTTGCAGAAAACAAGTTTTATGCCCAGATAGGGGCTGTCACACCCCGCGTAAGACTCAGCAGGGTCTTACACGCCCCGCGACCTAGTCCAGTTCAGCAACAGTTTCACAATTTAAAGTTTCAGTCCCTGCATGCTTTTAAGCTGATTTTTGACACGTTTAAGCCCCGTTAACTCATTTTCAAGGCTCAATAATGAAGTTAAAGTATAGGGGACATGAAATATTCTTGGAAATATAACGGATGTCGGTTCGTTTAGTCATACGATCACGTTATTCGGTTAATTACGACGAAACACAAACATACGCGAAAAACGATCCAAATTGCACGACGAATGGTATTTTAGCATTCCAATCACTAAAATAAAATATTTTAATTATTACAAAAATTTTTGGATGTCCGGATATGTTCAGAACGTAAGATATGCCCGTAAATGCAAACTTATGCACTTTTTGACGCTTTTAGTCCCTGTTGATCAAATAAGCATATTTTCGCATACCGAACCCCTCAAAGCCTATTTATAAGCTATGTAAAGGATATTTATGGTATGTTTAACTGATGGTCATGTTCTGGAATGTACGTTGCTATACGAATCGGCAGACTTTTACAGTTTGTCGCAAATAGTCCCTGTGAGCGAATAAACTTGTTTTTGCCATACCAAACCCTTTAAAAATTATTTCTTATGTAAAGGTTATTTAAGGTATGTTAAGCGTATGTTGATGTTCCAGAGTTTTTGTCGCGTAAAACTGATTACGTTTACGCATCAGTTTGCGTATAACTTTCAAGAAATCGATTTAGAGTTTAAAATCGAACAAAAATCAAAACGTGCAAAATGTCAAATATAAATGAACAAATATTGGGATCAAATCATATTGTTTTATTTATTTGGAGGAAACTTGTAAGAATAGATGTGGATATTTCACCTTCATTTGGTCTTCACGTTCCCAAGTAAATTCTGGTCCATATTTAGATTCCCAGTGAACTTTGACAATAGGTATGCGGTTGCGTTTGAGCCACTTGACTTCACGTTCCATAATTTCCATAGGCTTCTCAACAAAATGCATCGTGTCATCAACACGAATTTCATCAAGTGGTATGTGGATGTTCACATCAGCCAAACATTTTTTGAGATTGGACACGTGGAAGGTTGGATGAACATTTCCGAGTTTAGGAGGTAGCTCTAGTCTGTAGGATACTTTTCCGATTCTATCGACGATCTTGAATGGTCCAACATATCTTGGTTCAAGTTTTCCTGTGTTTCCAAATCTAATCACACCTTTCCAAGGTGAAACCTTGAGTAAGACGCGATCACCGACTTGAAATTCTAAGGGCTTGCGTCGTCTGTAGTCTCTAGAATGAGCTCAGGTCCAATAAGCCGAGCTTCACCGATCTCATTCTAGCAGACTGGTGAACGACATTTTCGACCATATAAAGCTTCGAAAGGAGCCATGTTGATGCTGGGGTGATAACTATTGTTGTAGTAGAATTCAATCAACAGAAGATACGAATCCCACTACCACCAAAATCGATCACACAAGCTCTAAGCATATCCTCCAGTGTCTGGATTGTTCTCTCAGATTGACCATCCGTTTGCGGATGATAAGCTGTGCTCAAATTAAGTTGGGTTCCCATAGCAGATTGCATGGTTCTCCAAAATCGAGACGAGAATCGAGCATCTCTGTCAGAAATAATGTTCAAAGGAATGCCATGACAGGATACAATCTCATCCACATAGATTTTAGCAAGTTTTTCGGCAGATAGATCCTCACGGATCGGCAAGAAATGTGCTGACTTTGTAAGACGATCAACAACTACCCGAATGGCATCATGACCTCTCTTAGTGCGTGTAAATTTGGTAACGAGATCTATAGCAATGTTTTCCCATTTCCAAACCGGAATCTCTAGTTGCTCCAATAATCCAGAGGTATGTTGATGTTCAGCCTTAACCTTAAGACAAGTAAGGCATTTGGACACATACAAGGCAATATCTTTCTTCATACCCGGCCACCAATACTGGGTTCGAAGATCCTTATACATTTTGTCTGCACCGGGATGAATAGAATAACGAGACTTATGAGCTTCATCCATTAGCAAGGTGCAAAGATTATCTTGACTTGGGACCCACAAACGGTCCATGAAATAATACAATCCATTGTCTTTCAGTTCAAGATCAGGCTTAATGTGACATGGAAATTCCTTACCCATCAAACCATGTGTAACACAAGTATGTTGAGCTTGAGAAATGCGGGTTTGAATATCAGATTGAACTTGAACATAGTGAAGCTTGACACGTTCCTTACGACTCAATGCATCAGCCACAACATTAGCCTTACCAGGATGATAGCGAATTTCGCAATCGTAGTCATTTAGAAGTTCAACCCAACGTCGTTGCCTCATGTTGAGTTCTTTCTGACTGAAAATATGCTGGAGACTTTTGTGATCAGTAAAAACAACACATTTTGTACCGTAAAGGTAGTGTCTCCAGATTTTGAGAGCAAAAATTACTGCACCTAACTCAAGATCATGAGTCATATAGTTCTTCTCGTGTATCTTCAACTGTCTCGATGCGAAGGCTATGACTTTGTTTCTTTGCATGAGAACAAAACCAAGGCCTAAGTTGGATGCATCACAATATAAGACAAAATCGTCATTGCCCTCAGGTAAAGATAGAATAGGTGCATCGTAGAGTTTCTGTTTCAAGGTCTGAAAAGCTTCTTCCTGTTTGGATCCCCACTCGAAAGGTTTATTCTTCTGAGTTAAAGCAGTGAGAGGAACCACAATCTTGGAGAAGTTTTCAATAAAGCGGCAGTAATAACCCGCGAGACCAATAAATGAACGAACCTCAGTAGGAGTAGTAGGAGTATCCCAATCCTTAATCGCACTAATTTTTGGCGGGATCTACATGAATACCTTGTTCGTTGAAAATATGTCCTAAAAATTGAACTTCCTTAAGCCAAAATTCACACTTAGAGAATTTGGCGAAAAGTTGTTCTTTCTTCAGGAGTTCCATAGTAAGACAGAGATGTTGTTCATGATCGGCTCGTGTCTTAGAATAAATCAGAATATCGTCAAAGAAAACAATGATGAACTTATCCAAATAAGGCTTACAAAGCTGAAGGGGTAAGATCCCAAAAACCTTACTTCAAGTGCTTGGGACCATACAACAACCTCATCCTTCTAACTATCTTTAGACCTTGCGCGGCCGCGCACTGGTCTTACAAAGAGAACTTAGAAAGATAACAATAGTCAACACCTGCGCGCCAAAAGGAGAATAACAAATCCTTGCGCCCATCTCTATAGCAGACAGGATGAAAATCCTAGCGGAACACTTCCGCATAAATAATACCCAGACTTGGATATTATTAAACCTCTCTATTACCACAGAATTAACAATAAGGAGAGCCGCACAGGATTACAGCTGTAACCTTCTAGAAGGCTCCCCTATGCACCACCAGACGGTTATAACCGAATGGCCACGTGTCATCATCCCAGGCTCCCTCGAAGCCACGATGATGGCACAGAATTGAAGAGAGATCTTCACTTGCCCACTTTCCACGTGGCAATACCCCAGCCGTTGATCAAGATCGCGATCCGTGTGCTCTCACACTCGTTAATGATTAACAGAGGGAAAAATAACCGCTCACGGAAATTGCACTTTCCGTCAATATTTCACCAACAGGTTTTCCCGCCCAAACTTCGGCTATAAATAGAAGGATAATTCAGGTATAATCTTCAAGTTACATTCACTTCACTTTCACTACTTCTTCTTCATAAAACAAGTACTTATTCTCACACCGGAGGGTGGTCACGGAGAGAACCTCTATTCTCCCCGTGGCGAGTATAACGGTGGTTGTTTTGCAGTAATCGTGAGAAGAAGGAGAGCTGTTACCCACGAACCGAACGAGGAGAGATCAACCTTTTTATGCAGATACAAACCCCCTAGTTTAGTTGATTCCTGTCAATTAAACCAGTGTTTCTTCATTGGCGCCCACCGATTTCTTAGTTTTACCCATTTCTTCTTGTTTCGATTCACTTTTTCATCTCCGTTTTTTAAATGGAAGAAACTCCGACGAACCGTCAAATCAGCCCTCGGCCAAATTTCGCTCACAACACCCAAGTTGAAGGGATTGTGTAGGAGGCTTCGGATGATAATGAAGTTCAGCACACTAATAATCATCCGAATGATCCTATCACTCCAGGAATGCAGCCTGAAATTCCAATAAGCTCAATCCTACCTCCTAGAGAAATCCCTATCTCCTGGTATGTCAGATCCTAAGGAGCAATAAATGTTGTGTATGCATAAATCTGTGCACAAACTGCTCCTCCCACTCAATCACAAAGGCCGGTATCCCGTACTCGAGCACCATCAGTACCTCATGTTTCCCATCATGATACACCATCATGACTCCAGGTAGAAGACACAGAAGTTTACTCTAGATCTCAAGCAAGATATGAACATACTCACTCTGAAAATCGACGAAGAGAGTATCACAATGAGTCTCATTCTCACCGAAGGCAGTCAGTCTACTCCAGGTTGGGCCCACATCGGGACACCCACACCAATGAGTATGACAGAACATACCACGAAGGGGACAGTACAAGCGTGTTCAATCGGTTGCAACCGAATTACAAAAATTGCAAACCTCGCGCGACCTAAAATCTTTAAGCAGAACACGATTACAATTTGATCTACCGCCCGGCGGAGGCAGCAGAAAATTCCAAATTCATCAGTGAGATTGCTTTGGCTCCCTTGGAGAAAGCAAAACTCCCATCTAATGTTGGCAAGTTTAATGGCATGACGGACCCAGATGACCACTTACGGCTCTTCACTAGTGTAGGTTTGGTAGGGGGATGGACCCTACCAATGTGGTGTCACCTATTCATTCAGACTCTCACAAGCGCCGCGCGATTGTGGTTTGATAACCTGCCTGTTGGGAAGATAACATCATAGGTAGACCTACGAGAAAATTTTTTAGTACACTTCAGCCAACAGAGGAGGTCCATCCGAGATACAGCAGATGTCATGAATATTTGGCGACGTGATGACGAGAGCTTAGAAGATTTTATCACGCGCTACAACAATGAAGTGCTCGAGATAGGAGATGTTCATGAGCACCTGATCAGGGCATAGTTTAAGTATGTCATCCAATGCGACTATATGATCAAAGTCTTGTCCAGCACGGAGGGGTTACCAAAAAGCTGGGAGAAGCTGATGGCGGCAGCCAAAGTGTACGCCCAGACGGAGAAAAACCTCAGCACAAACAGACCACCACCACCGCACAGCCGCCCAACAGATATGAGCGCCAGCGGTAGCAAAAAGTTTAAAAAGAATTGGCGTGATTCAAATTCTGGAAATTACTCGTCCGAAGATGCGCGAGCCACTATCAACAAACTCGCTGCGGAAAGAGAGACAAAACAAGAAAACAGAGAGAGGCAGTGGACTCCTCTGACCAAAACCCCAGCGGAGGTGCTAAGCACGGAAGACTACCAGTTCAAGACGCCTCCGCCAATGAAAAATAAACGCGGCTAAGACCTAAATCAATACTGTGACTATCATAAAGATCATGGTCACACTCCCAACAACTGTATCTCCCTGCGCACTGAGATCGAGAAAGCGCTCAAAAGCGGCGAGCTCACACGCCTATTGCAGAATGTGCGCAAAGATATAAAACAAATTACTCGCGGCGAGGAGGGCCCGAGTAAAAAGGCGAAGAACTAAGCAGCATACAATAGTCTCCTCGCAGGTTGGTCAAGTTCAATAGCTTATCAATTCATGGCGAGGACTATAATATGCATAAGTTAAGTTTCATGTAATTATCCTAAAATAGACTTTGTACCATGGCCTCTGTGCCCAATCATGAATCAAAACAAAGTTTCTATTACTTCTGTGTTTATTACGAAGTGCATGCAATTTCTTTTGGTAAACGCAAAAACATTATGGTAGATATAATACAAGTCTCATGAGCGGTCAGCGATCACACACATCGCGCAAGACCTTACGTTCACACATGAGCTTTATACCACCTTTATTCGCCTTACTTAATCAAAGCAATTGTACTCATGCAAAATATTGTAAGTTAAAACACGTCATACTAGTTACTGGCGCGCCACACGCCTTAACATAAAATTATGAATATACATGGCAGTGTATTAACCAAAGTTACTTGCGCAACAGCGCATTAACAAAACAGGGATCCACATCCCAAAAACTATAAGTTAATTGTTCATACAACCACAAAGAAAACCTAAGCTAGGTCTTCATCTTCATCTTTCTCCGGAAAGATTTCTTTCAATTGCGCCACATGGTCCTCAGATTGTAACGCAACATTGATAAGATCCATAACCGGGAGCTATAAGTTAATAAATTCTGTCTTCGCAGCAGCCAGGGCAGCATCTGTATTAACACCATGGGTAGCGGACCTGCTAGTATCCCAGTCGACCTTCAAAGCGTTAACCACATGGTGTGAGCATTCTGCATACCCTTGGGCATATCCATCATTTCGCGCAGCAACCAACAAGTGTGCCACAGTTTTGTCTAGCTCTTCAGAATTCAAGACTGATTCGGCTACCTGCACAAAAAAAGGAAAAGCAAAGTAAGGAGACGCGCACAACATCTTTAAGAATTACCAAAGCAAGAGGAACTTACACTTGTGATTCCACGCTCTTTCAGCCATAACATATCACCTTTCAGAGGTTCAAGCTCACTCTCCGCTATCACCCACGCCGTTTCAGAAATTTCTAACTTTTCTTCGGTTTCAACAAGACGGAGGGAAGTTTCAGCCTTCTCAGCCCGTGCAAGCTCCAGATCTTTCTTAGCAGCCTCAGCTTCCACTTTAAGTTGTTCTTGCTCAGATAGTAAAGCGATAAGTTCTTCTATCTCCTTATCTCTAAGGGCAAGAGTTGCGCAGGTATGTACCTCTCGTTGTTTGTTCTGTTCCCAATGAGAACGCGCTTTATCCCGCGCGGCTTCAGCATCAGCTTTTTCCTTCTTCAATTTTTCGATCTCCGCATCCTGTTTCTTCAACTTTTCAACTTCCGCTTTAAGGTTGTTGATAACATTCCAGAGACCCATCTTTTCAGCATTATCCTTCTCGCAGATCTCTTTCCAATTTTTACGCTCTTTGGAAAGAAGGGCAGCTTCGGCTTCTGCCATTCTCTTCCAACCCGCAACGGACCATTCTTCAGTTTTCTGATCATTCTCAAATTTGGCTTGGTCAGCTTCTAGCTTAGCCCTTAACTGGGCAACTCGGGCCTCATCCTCAGCAGCTTTCTTCTTGGACGCCTTAAAAACAGCCCAATCCTTATGCATGCTATGCCACTGTAACATCCCAAAAACGGGTTTGGTAATCAAACCACGTTAATAGTAAAGACGGGTAAGATACCGTTAGTGGTAAAAAAAATTAAATTAATTAACCCGGTAAATATTAGGACTTAAATAAATAAACCTAATATTAAATAAAAGTAGTATAAAGGCTTTTGAGGAAATAAAGTTTATAGAAGGCCCGACCTAACGGGACTTAAAATAAGCTTAGTTATAAATTCCCCGAACCCACTAAGTTAACTAGGAATGTTTAACCTAGTTAATAAGTAGGAGTATTGTTATTAAAATTTGTAGGTTGTAGCCTACTTAATAACGAACCAAACACGAGGGGTTAAAGTGGGATAACTAGAAAGGTTATTTAAAAGGAAACAAAACACACAAACACACACATAGTGTGTATTTGAGATCGAGCAGGAGCAAGCTCCCTTGGAGCTAAACCCTAAAATTCAACAAAACCCTCAAATTGGAGGATCAAACAAGGGTCAAATTCGGATTTGAACACATAGAAACGGTCACCAAGTCAAGGGGATCGTACGGTATGTCGAATTTCTAACATTCTTGAAGTTGTAAAAATTGGATAATCATCCTAATCGTGAATTAGGCATGGATTAGAGAAGCTATGGCTAGATTAGTGATGTATACTTGCTTAGGAACGAAACCCTAAGTGAAAATCATACATAACATGCTATGATTTGAAGGATTTGATGAATTAACACACTTAGATAAGTGGGTTTTAATGTTATGATGATATTGATGATATAACTATGCTCAGAATCATCATGCATGTTAATTAATCAAGAAATACTTAAACAAATTGCTAGTATGAGTATTTGATCATAAGTGATGGTGGTTAAATTTTGATGTTAATCTTGGTAAAAATGACTAGTTATGAACTAGTTAGCAAATGTGTAAAATTATGCTTATTAGGTGTTTGTTAAAATCTCTAAATGAGAAGTAAAGTGTTGGAATTCAAGTGAAACGCGTAATTGGCAAGCTTGACTAATTACATGAGACATGGGATAAAACGGGTTCTAATCATAATGTTGATTTTCCTTAATCATGTATATTATATGATTAAAGGTAGTTGACTTTAGAAAGTCAAACTAACTAGTGATGAAGTCGAATAGTAGTTTCGACAAAGAAAATAAGTAAGGTGGAATAGTCTGATTGTTAATGACTAATCTAACCACCATGTAAATGTTGATAATAGTTGACGCCTAACGAGCTAGGTGAAGGCTTGGAAAGGAAGCGGGTCAAACAAAGCAAGAATGGAGGAAAAGCATAATTCGGATGTGAGGTAAGTATGGCTTACACTAGTCTTATGTTTAGAATATTCTCTTATCGTATTAGTTACGAATAAGATAAATACATAGTTGAGGTATGATGTTTCGGCGTGTAGACGTACGGAACAAGATAGTCGAGCATGACAAGAAACCATGTTGATGGTTTAAAAGGGGTTAAATCGGTAATTTGATCATTTTATGACAAATGGAAAATGAACTTTTAAATGGTTACCTTATAGGGTTAACCCAAAACAAACCATAATGGTAAAACGGTAAATTGGTCACACGTCGACCATAACTATTGGTTTTAAAAGACACTTGTGAAGTAAGCCTTAATAGGCCGAAAAGTATTAAGAAATGAATTTTAAGTAAAACGACCGCACGGTGTAAATCGGAGCGAGTCATATAGTCGAGATGAAAATACATGTCATCTCGCTAATATAATTGGTCATTTAGACCAAACGGGTCAAAGAGTGAAGATACCGCCCTTTGATGATAGCGACTAATGATTATTGTCGAGTTATATGATTTCAGGAATAAATGTAGAAATGATATTTGCATCGCCATTATTTAGCGAATATTATAGCAAGGCATTAAAACAGGTCAATACATTGACCCGAGCCAGGTATGTGTAATAGAGTAATTATTCATTTAGAACATAAGGTTCAATGAGCATTAAAATGAAGTCTTGGATAGACAATGGGGTACTTAAATGGGTAAACCGAATGTTTTAAAAGAGTGTCGTGGTGTTTCGAAGGGCATAAAGACCTTTCGAACAAGATCATAACTCAAAAGAAGTTTTATGGGTCAAACATGCTCTCAAAGGGCCTTGTCGTAATTGAAAGACTAAAAAGGACCAAAACGCCCTTGTTAGCTAATTCGAACAAACAACCTTTAAAGGTTGTTTGGAAACAAGTTTTATGATTAAGTAAATACTTAGATTAAGTATAGAAGTTGAAAGAGGTATTATGTTAGTCAAACGATACTATTTGAGTTTTTGCCGTAAAATAATGATTCGAGGGGTAAAATTTAGTTTATATAGATCACCACATCAAACCCGCCATAAACACAGTTGTGGTGGGAGATTATAGGATAAGAAATGTGGTGATGAAATGCTAGAAACAATCGAAAGCGATTTTAGGCTCAAAAGTGCTTAAATACCCTTAACGGGTCAAAATAAGCATACAAGCAAAAACGGGTTTAATTTGTGTAATAAACCGGTGATTAGAATCTAATATGGTAGATAACATTAGTTTGAAGAAGTGTATGTGATATAAGGGTCAAATAAACACTTTTGATGATGAAATCACGAACGGGTCAAAAGTTGGTAAAAAGGGTAATAAGCCGAAGAGTTAAAAGTCTGAAATTTTATTATGTAGGATGTTGGATTTCAACTCCATTAGATGGAGAATTAAATTACGGTCGCGTAGGAAAAAGAATCGGGTAAAACGGATCAATAACGAAGAAGTTATGGTCGTTTCCGTAAAATCTGGCATAGCTGAAAATGCAGGACCCAGCTCCAGACCTGCTGGAAACTGGTTTCCCCCGCGACACACGAAGGAACAACATGAATCCGCCGCGACACGCGACGGAACCCTGTTTTGGCGAAATTTTTTTATTTTAATCAGTTTCGCTTCCCGGACTCGTTTAAATACGTTCTAAGTTACGTATGACTAATCCAACTCATGTTTTATGAGTTTCAGGTATTATTTTAGCACCGGCGGACGATCAAGCACAACGAAGAACCGAACACGATCAAGAAATAAGCTTCCGCACTATGTATCGTTGTTTTGTTAAATGACGAACTCAAACATGTTATTTTGTATAGTTTTAATTCTGTAAATAAAGTTTAATTAAACCCGTATTTTCAATGTATTGAAATTCTAATTACCCGTTTATTTTCGTAAATTATACGAAAATCGTTAAATAATAATAAGTGTGTTACAAGTTGGTAATCAGAGCTCAAGGTTGTTGACAAATGTGTTCGGTTCGAGGCTTGATCGCAAATCCGGTAAGTACATGTATGTTAATAGTTTAAAATGCTAAGGTGTTGTAAACAACACATAGGGCTATCATGTGATACACGTTACCCCAATTAAAATGATTGATATAGTTGACGAAAATACGCGCGTTGACGCGTATAGTAGAAAAAGCCTTGTATTATAATACGGGCAATTATTGAAGTTGACGTTACTAACTTTTATGAATGTTTTAATTGAAGGACACTCGCGTTTGAAGACGACGAGAGTCAAACGAATTGTGGATATGATGATGGAACGGTCCGAAGTATGACAAGAGGAGCATGCTCACCGAGGACTAAATCGCGTAACGACCGTGAACAAGGTTAATGGCAAGGAACGCCCGTCAGGGCAAACATTACCAGGTGCACATTTTAAATAACCGCATAAATAGTAATATGCAACAAATAAGTAGAAATTGAAAGTTGCATATGTAGATTAAAAACTTGGAAAAACCCGAATAGAAAATGTATTCGGGATATTGTTTCCAAGAGAAACAAATAGAGGCGTTACTTACATAGGGCGTGATGTGAAAACTATAAAAAGGTCATGTGTGTCATGTGTTAATCGCTTACTCTGGCCAAGTAAATAGTGGCATATGATACCATGAACTTCTTATGGCGGACACGTTTACATCCGATGTAGTAAGGGCGGGGTGAATGGGACTAACTTAAAAGTACCCAAATGAATCAAATGAGCAAAATATTTGATAATAATGTAAACGCACAGCCGGGTGACGGAAGCGTATTACATTAGGATGATGAGCCCGAGTGAAGGGACAAAGATTAATGTAAAAGGATTAAGGTATGCAATTGGGAGGGGTGTGCTTACACTCGAACCCGGAGAATGCAAATATGACTCTTAACGGGCCGATTTTGTAAAACACCAAATTTGAGAACAAAGTAGGAATATAAAAGCGAAACGAAGTCATAATGCATACCGTAAGGGTTGCAATAATAACGACTTCGGTAAAACACCCGGTTGGTGGGTAAGGATTTAAACGCATGCGTAGACTGAGAAACAGGAACGCGAAATAGAAAGTCAAAAGACTCGGAATATGAGTCATGACTAAAAGATGACAAGAATTTTCGCAAACATAAATTTTGATAAAAAAATTACGTTCGACTAGTTAAAAGTCGAACGGGTCGAACAAAGAATGAAATTTGGCGTTCACCAGTGATGAAATTTCACACGAACAAGTCAAACGAATTAAATAAATGATGACGCTTGCTAATGTAAGTGGGCGCGGACTGAATAAGTAAAAGTGTGAGATGTTAACTAACCTATGTAAAGGGTTATGGGCGTTAAGAACGTAAAGATAAAAGAACCCGGGTAATGGGTTGTATAGAAGTATAAGTATGAACCGGGAAACGGTAAGCGTAGAACAAACTGACGCGTAAATAACGTCAGAAGTCATAAAGTCGGAGGATTAGTCCGGAAGTAAACAAATGAAGCCTTAGACTACGGTCAAGGTCAATTGAAGTTCAAGAGCGAAAATAAACGATTCCAAACATAATAAGAGATGCCTTGAAGCTATATATGTATATATACATTTGAATATAGACAAGAATAAAAGATGATCTACGGGATCATCATAACCTATGGGATTAAACACAGTGTTAAGGTCTACGGGACCAAAAAGACCCTCGGGTCATAAAGAGAAGGAAACGAGTTGTTAATGTCTCACCTTAAAAAGGTGAAAAATTTAAAGAAATAGCCTATGAGGCTAAGTGAAAGAACCTACGGGTCAATAGTGTAAAGCAATGGAACTAGTTATGATTCCCCGCGTAAAATGAGAACGGAAAAGAATAAATTATGGGTTGTCGATTTCCTTAATATGAGTAATTGACATAGTTAAAAGGAAAATCGTTAAACTAAAATTCAGTTTTAGTAAGAAACAACGTTTTAACAAATATGAATACTATAAGACGAATTTGGAAATAACAAATATCAAAGAGTATGGGTCTTAACATCGATAGGTGCAAGACGATATATTCGAAAAAGTGGTATTTTCGATAATGAAAGGTTGATATAAATTAAACATGACGTGACACGATCACGGTCAAGAAATGCAATGTGAAGTGGAATCACATTATCACCAAGCGAGCGGTAAAAAGCAACTGGACTAATAAGTCTAGTTAGTGAGACCGGTTAAGGTCATTTAAGTAAGTTGGTTGCTTGTAAGCGGTGGATTCGGTATAACTGAACCGAATAAATGAATTTGAAAACAAAAGAAATTGTTGCTAAAAGTGAAGGATTTCACTAAAGACCTTTAAACGGGTCAAAGTAACGGATTCATAAGGAAATTCGATAGTATATGAAAGCGATGGATATCGCTAAGTTAACTAAACTAGTGGAAATAACGAGATTACGTTATTTCGAAGTTACACTATGTCGTATGAGATATGTAGACAATTAGTAACCAAAAAGATGTTACCGTACTTTTCGGGTATTACTAACGATTGGTTAAAAAGTATAAGTAATGTTTAAAATATTTCTCGGATCGAATACATTGAGTTTAAACTCAATTAATTATGTAAGAAAAGGTTTCGAGGACAAAACCTCTTTAAGGGGGGTAGACTTGTAACATCCCAAAAACGGGTTTGGTAATCAAACCACGTTAATAGTAAAGACGGGTAAGATACTGTTAGTGGTAAAAAAAATTAAATTAATTAACCCGGTAAATATTAGGACTTAAATAAATAAACCTAATATTAAATAAAAGTAGTATAAAGGTTTTTGCGGAAATAAAGTTTATAGAAGGCCCGACCTAACGGGACTTAAAATAAGCTTAGTTATAAATTCCCCGAACCCACTAAGTTAACTAGGAATGTTTAACCTAGTTAATAAGTAGGAGTATTGTTATTAAAATTTGTAGGTTGTAGCCTACTTAATAACGAACCAAACACGAGGGGTTAAAGTGGGATAACTAGAAAGGTTATTTAAAAGGAAACAAAACACACAAACACACACACAGTGTGTGTTTGAGATCGAGCAGGAGCAAGCTCCCTTGGAGCTCAACCCTAAAATTCAATAAAACCCTCAAATTGGATGATCAAACAAGGGTCAAATTCGGATTTGAACACATAGAAACGGTCACCAAGTCAAGGGGATCGTAAGGTATGTCGAGTTTCTAACATTCTTGAAGTTGTAAAAATTGGATAATCATCCTAATTGTGAATTAGGCATGGATTAGAGAAGCTATGGCTAGATTAGTGATGTATACTTGCTTAGGAACGAAACCCTAAGTGAAAATCATACATAACATGCTATGATTTGAAGGATTTGATGAATTAACACACTTAGATAAGTGGGTTTTAATGTTATGATGATATAACTATGCTCAGAATCATCATGCGTGTTAATTAATCAAGAAATACTTAAACAAATTGCTAGTATGAGTAATTGATCATAAGTGATGGTGGTTAAATTTTGATGTTAATCTTGGTAAAAATGACTAGTTATGAACTAGTTAGCAAATGTGTAAAATTATGCTCATTAGGTGTTTGTTAAAATGTCTAAATGAGAAGTAAAGTGTTGGAATTCAAGTGAAACGCGTAATTGGCAAGCTTGACTAATTACATGAGACATGGGATAAAACGGGTTCTAATCATAATGTTGATTTGCCTTAATCGTGTATATTATATGATTAAAGGTAGTTGACTTTAGAAAGTCAAACTAACTAGTGATGAAGTCGAATAGTAGTTTCGACAAAGAAAATAAGTAAGGTGGAATAGTCTGATTGTTAATGACTAATCTAACCACCATGTAAATGTTGACAATAGTTGACGCCTAACGAGCTAGGTGAAGGCTTGGAAAGGAAGCGGGTCAAACAAAGCAAGAATGGAGGAAAAGCATAATTCGGATGTGAGGTAAGTATGGCTTACACTAGCCTTATGTTTAGAATATTCTCTTATCGTATTAGTTACGAATAAGATAAATACATAGTTGAGGTATGATGTTTCGGCGTGTAGACGTACGAAACAAGATAGTCGAGCATGACAAGAAACCATGTTGATGGTTTAAAAGGGGTTAAATCGGTAATTTGATCATTTTATGACAAATGGAAAATGAACTTTTAAATGGTTACCTTATAGGGTTAACCCAAAACAAACCATAATGGTAAAACGGTAAATTGGTCACACGTCGACCATAACTATTGGTTTTAAAAGACACTTATGAAGTAAGCCTTAATAGGCCGAAAAGTATTAAGAAATGAATTTTAAGTAAAACGACCGCACGATGTAAATCGGAGCGAGTCATATAGTCGAGATGAAAATACATGTCATCTCGCTAATATAATTGGTCATTTAGACCAAACGGGTCAAAGAGTGAAGATACCGCCCTTTGATGATAGCGACTAATGATTATTGTCGAGTTATATGATTTCAGGAATAAATGTAGAAATGATATTTGCATCGCCATTATTTAGCGAGTATTATAGCAAGGCATTAAAACAGGTCAATACATTGACCCGCGCTAGGTATGTATAATAGAGTAATTATTCATTTAGAACATAAGGTTCAATGAGCATTAAAATGAAGTCTTGGATAGACAACGGGGTACTTAAATGGGTAAACCGAATGTTTTAAAAGAGTGTCGTGGTGTTTCGAAGGGCATAAAGACCTTTCGAACAAGATCATAACTCAAAAGAAGTTTTATGGGTCAAACATGCTCTCAAAGGGCCTTGTCGTAATTGAAAGACTAAAAAGGACCAAAACGCCCTTGTTAGCTAATTCGAACAAACAACCTTTAAAGGTTGTTTGGAAACAAGTTTTATGATTAAGTAAATACTTAGATTAAGTATAGAAGTTGAAAGAGGTATTATATTAGTCAAACGGTTTTTGCCGTAAAATAATGATTCGAGGGGTAAAATTTAGTTTATATAGATCACCACATCAAACCCGCCATAAACACAGTTGTGGTGGGAGATTATAGGATAAGAAATGTGGTGATGAAATGCTAGAAACAATCGAAAGCGATTTTAGGCTCGAAAGTGCTTAAATACCCTTAACGGGTCAAAATAAGCATACAAGCGAAAACAGGTTTAATTTGTGTAATAAACCAGTGATTAAAATCTAATATGGTAGATAACATTAGTTTGAAGAAGTGTATGTGATATAAGGGTCAAATAAACACTTTTGATGATGAAATCACGAACGGGTCAAAAGTTGGTAAAAAGGGTAATAAGCCGAAGAGTTAAAAGTCTGAAATTTTATTATGTAGCATGTTGGATTTCAACTCCATTAGATGGAGAATTAAATTACGGTCGCGTAGGAAAAAGAATCGGGTAAAACGGATCAATAACGAAGAAGTTATGGTCGTTTCCGTAAAAACAGGCATAGCTGAAAATGCAGGACCAACTCCAGACCTGCTGGAAAGTGGTTTCCCCCGCGACACGCGAAGGAACAACATGAATCCGCCACGACACGCGACGGAACCCTGTTTTCGCGAAAAATTTTTATTTTAATCAGTTTCGCTTCCCGGACTCGTTTAAATACGTTCTAAGTTACGTATGACTAATCCAACTCATGTTTTATGAGTTTCAGGTATTATTTTAGCACCGGCGGACGATCAAGCACAACGAAGAACCGAACACGATCAAGAAATTAGCTTCCGCACTATGTATCGTTGTTTTGTTAAATGACGAACTCAAACATGTTATTTTGTATAGTTTTAATTCTGTAAATAAAGTTTAATGAAACCCGTATTTTCAATGTATTGAAATTCTAATTACCCGTTTATTTTCGTAAATTATACGAAAATCGTTAAATAATAATAAGAGTGTTACAACCACTCACGCACTATGCGGTGCGTAGTGGATGCATAGCTAGCAGCCTCTTCAAGGTAGGCATGATAAGTCTGTTCATGAGGACGCCCTTCTTGGAACTTGATTTCCCTAGGCAGAAAAGTTCCCTGCAACCACTCTCGACACACATGCCAATCGGAAAAAGTGTCACCTTTCTTCAACTTCCACACAGGAATGTGAACTTCATCAGCTTGTTTCTCCGAATAGCATCTGTAATAATAATCCCCCGAAGTTTCATCCGGGTGGATAGGAGAATTTTCATTTGATCGAATAAAAGAACCTTGGTCCCCACCAGGATTCTTCCCCAGATTCTCAGGCACAAAACCAGAAGCCGCAGAATGGGACGTTGTTACAGGGATCTCTTGAGTAGTTTTCCCTTGAGCAACAAATTCAGGAGTCTGTGGATTACCAGCACCAACATCTACAGCCTCCGAACTAGTGATTTTCTCCACATCAACAGGCTTTTCAGCCTTAAGATTCTCTGCCCAGTAGTCTTCTCCGCCTCATTCTCAAGAGTCTCAGTGTTCTTTAATTGCTCATCAACAGAGGCGTGAGAGGGAGAGGGCGCAAGCTCCTCATTGACCACAGACGATGGTTCCGTTTGAACAGTAGACTTTGGCTTTTCTGTAAAAACAAACACATATGTTACAATCATTCAACGCGAGTTAAAGAAAAACAAAGAGAAATACCTACCAAGAACAGGTTTTGTAATAAAGGCATCAAGGTTGCCTCTTCTGGTAATTTTCTTCTGAACCTTCTTGGCAGGCTGACCATCGGCATCAACACCAGTTTGTTTTCTTTTTCCTGTTTTTTTCCTTAGTAGACACTCAGGACTTGACTCTAAATCAATAGGGTCATCAGGGTTCGATGGAGGAATGTCAGCAGTATCCCTGGGTTCTGGCTTAGGTCTCCTCACAACTTCAGGCGCAAGACCCTCCAAAGAATCAGATACCACCACATAATCACACCAGGAATCAGAGGAACGGCGCATACCTTTCTTCTCTCCTCCCACATTTTTCATCTTAGAAGATTGGGCTTTCTCCACTTCACTCTTCTTTAGCGCAACAGTAGCAGCAAGCGCACGTCTTCTCTTTTTAGGGCCTACGCCCAAGTTAGACAGCTCACCTACTGAAAAAGCACAAAGATTGACTTATTCAAATGCGCCAAGACAGCAAGAAAACAACATTATGATAAAAAATTACCAGCGCCAGCAGCAGGTTGCGCAGCCAAATCATCATTCCGCGGAAGAACAAAGTTCCTCACAATGCGGTGATACCAAAGCTCCTCATCAGGCTTCTTGGGAATAGTAGCCATCTTCCCACCTTCTCTCCCAAACGCAACAACATACAAAGAAACAACTGCAAAGGAAGAGAAGCAAAGGCAAATTCAAAAAAAAAGGAGAGAGAGAGAGAAGCAAACAGGGTAAACCCCAAATCTTACTTTTATCGCCTTCCATATACACTGGCTTCTCTTCCTGATTCATCCTCCAGTTCAGGCTCATGCTAGCACCGACAAGGGCTTTCTCCGGCAAAGCAAAGACGGAACGTCTTTCAAATCTTGGTACCAATTTTCATCAGTGGGAGTCTGAAGAGTCTCAGTTGGGACATCCTCTTTCCCCCTAAACATCATCCTCATCGGGATAACCCCTACTTTAATAAAGAAGAACTTTTGTTTCCAGTCATGAAACGACTTTGGGGGTTGAAACAAGATCTTTTTTGAAGATGCTCTTTGCACAAAAGAATAGAACCCCTGAGAACAGTGCATTTGATGGAAAACCCGAAATCGAGGTACCATCGGTTCAATATGCATCGTACGACACACAAATTCAAAATTACGAACCTAACCATACCAATAGGGTGCATCTGGGAGATGTGAAACTTGTAATAATCGAGAATTTCAAGAAAAAATTTCGTTGCAAGAAATCGGAAGTTACCTGCAGAGAAAAAGTCCCAAAATAAAGTTATATACCCGGCCGGAGCATCCGTCGCCGTTTGACCCTCATAAGGGTACCGAGCATCCCAACTAGAAGGAAACTTGAGATTTCGAACCAAGCCATCGAAGGTTTCCCTAGACCATTTCAATGGTGGAAGTTCAACATCCATTTCTTCAGCAGAGTCTTCGCGATAGTCTCCGGTTGACATAAGAAAGAGAAATGGCAAAATCCTTTCAAGAAACTGATCAAGGAGACGAAGAAGAAAAAGGTTTTCAAGAAAGCAATGATTAACAAAAATGAGCAATTGAGAAGATTTATATACCCACCGCCATAAATAACCTAGGTAAGTGCAACAACACCTTTTTCGGGGATTAGCACAGTTATCAAAGCATCTGGGGCGAGTGGGGTGAAGCAAATAACGTGAGTTCACGCGCGTGGGAAGCACGTTCAGTAACGTACAGCTAAGGGTGACAGCATGTCACACATCAACAGTCATTACTGTATCCTTCCACGTACCCAAAGTCAAGATTTTCAAAATCAAAATAAAGAGCAAGAGTATCTTCTACAAAAAGATTCTCCACTTTTGCACTAGAAAACTCTACAACAAAAGCACCCCTCTCTCATAGTCCAGTGCTCCACTTATTTGCATAAGAGCAACACTAGACTGGGGGGACTTGAAGGGGTAAGGTCCCAAAAACCTTACTTCAAGTGCTTAGGACCATACCACAACCTCATCCTTCTAACTATCTTTAGACCTTTCACGGCCACGCACTGGTCCTACAAAGAGAACTTAGAAAGATAACAATAGTCAACACCTGTGCGCTAAAAGGAGAATAACAAATCCTTGCGCCCATCTCCATAGCAGACAGGATGAAAATCCTAGCCGAACACTTCCGCATAAATAATACCCAGACTTGGATATTATTAAACCTCTCTGTTACCACAGAATTAACAATAAGGAGAGCCGCATAGGATTACAGCTGTAACCTTCTAGAAGGCTCCCCTATGCACCACCAGACGGTTATAACCGAATGGCCACGTGTCATCATCCCAGGCTCCCTCGAAGCCACGATGATGGCACGGAATTGAAGAGAGATCTTCACTTGCCCACTTTCGACATCGCAATACCCCAGCCGTTGATCAAGATCGCGATCCGTGTGCTCTCACACTCGTTAATGATTAACAGAGGGAAAAATAACCGCTCACGAAAATAGCACTTTCCGTAAATATTTCACCAACAGTGTTGGATCGTTGTGTGACCCGAATGAGTCGTTCAGAAGAGTTTTGAGTCAGAATCAAAGACGGAATCAATAATTTTAACTTGATACAGCTTGATTTTCCCTAATTATCTTCTTATTACTGATTTCAAAGCTTTTACAGATTGTTTGACAAATCGGCAGCACCTCGGCTTTGAAATCGAAAAGTTACAAATGAATCAGCTGCTCAGGTATTTATAGGGGTGTTGATTTCGTAAGAAATAGCAATGGCTAATTTCGTGCGAAATACCCCTTTGACATTCAAAACCTGTTTTCTAACCTGCTGAGCATTGATTTATCCTATCTAGACACAAGACTCTATAAAGACGAAGTTAACAGACAGTTATGCACCAACAAACAGGTTTTCCCGCCCAAACTTCGGCTATAAATAGAAGGATAATTCAGGTATAATCTTCAAGTTACATTCACTTCACTTTCACTACTTCTTCTTCTTCTTCATAAAACTTGTACTTATTCTCACACCGGAGGGTGGTCACGGAGAGAACCTCCATTCTCCCCGTGGCGAGTCTAACAGTGGTTGTTTTGTAGTAATCGTGAGAAGAAGGAGAGCTGTTACCCATGAACCGAACGTGGAGAGATCAACCCTTTTATGCAGATACAAACTCCCTGGTTCAGTTGATTCCGGTCAATTAAACCAGTGTTTCTTCAAAACCCTATTAATCAAGTCCATGAAAATAGCAGGAGCATTAGTTAAACCGAAGGGCATAACGGTGAACTCATAATGACCATATCTTGTGCGGAATGCAGTCTTGGGAATATCTTTCTCGAGTACACGAAGCTGATGATACCCAGAACATAGATCAATCTTCCAAAAACAAGTAGCACCCTGTAACTGATAAAAAAGATCATCAATGCGAGGTAGGGGATATCGATTCTTGATTGTGAGTTTGTTGAGTTCACGATAATCGATACACATCCTGAAAGATCCATATTTCTTTTTAATGAATAAAACGGGATCATCCCAAGGTGAAAAGCTAGGACGAATGAAACCATTGTCAGAAAGCTCCTGAAGCTGTTTAGATAACTCTTGCATCTCAGACGGTGCAAGACGATATAGAGATTTAGCAATAGGATTAGCACCAGGTACAAGATCAATATGGAACTCAACTTGGTGTGCTGGGGGTAAACCAGGTAATTCTTCAGTAAATACTTCAGGATAATCCCGTACAACAGGGATATCTTTAATAGTCTTACATTTTCCTTTCTCCTCTACGATATGTGCCAGGAAAGCCACATAGTTCTTTCGTAAATACTTTTGAGCTTGAGTACACGTCAAGAGTTTGAGACTAATAGCAGGTTCCTCACCATGAATCTCTAAGATCTAACCAGTCGAAAGCTGAATACGGATAATCTTCTCAAAACAAACTACCTCTGCGTGGTATTTGGCTAACCAATCCATTCCCACTATAATGTCGAAACTTCCAAGTTGCATTGGCGTGAGGTCGATAGGAAAAATATGGTTATTAAGGTTCAACTGGCAATTTCGAAGAACGAAATCGAGTACAATGGGTTCACCACTAGCTACCTCTACTGTCAAAGGCTTCCCTAATTTTGTTCTAGTCATGGAAAGCAAAGGCTCAAAATATAATGATACAAAACTTTTATCGGCACCCGAATAAAAAAGAACAGATACAGGTTGATTGTTAACAAAGAACATACCATTCACCACCTCATTGTCTGCGTCCACGAGCCTGTGCCTGATTTGCATTCGCCAACCTCGGGCATTGATTCCTGTAGTAGGTCAGACCCCCACAATTTTAGCAAGAACCAGGCAGGTAGTGAGGTCGTGCAGCTTGTTGGGCAGGTTGCTGAGCAGGGTTTTGGGCGGCTTAATTCTGATTAGGAACAAAACGACATGTGTTGGCGAGATGACCAGATTTCCCACAGTTGGCACAAAAATGACACTGAACCTGCGGTTGATGGTGACTGTTACACCTGTTGCACAACGATGCATTCCTAGCATATTTTCTCTTGGCAGGAGGCTGTGCGGGTTGATTGGGAGCTACCTAGTTTGCTTGTGCTGTAACAGCGAAATTCTTGGAAGCTTTGCGCTTCCTAGACCTCCTTGAAGACTCAGCTTTCTTACCCTTCTGTTTCTCATTCTTGTCAGACGGTTTCTTATCACTTTTCCTGTGGAGTTTACCCTTTCTAATCTGACTCAGTCAGGATTGTAGCTAGCTCAATGGCCTGACGTACAGTGGTAGGATTGCTACCAGTAACGATATCTTGTACAGGGTCAGGCAGACCATTGACATACCTTTCAATGGCTTTATCCAGCGGGGTAACCATTGTGGGACATAGTAAGCTTAACTCCTCATATCTGTTGGTATAAGCACGGTGTTCACCACTGTCTTGTTTCAGATCATCAAATTCCCTTTCTAATGCCCTTTGTTCTTGACGAGGACAGAATTCCCTCATCATAAGAGCCCTAAGCTCTTCCTAGGTCTGACCCAAAGCAATCTCAGCACCACGATCTCTCATTACCCCATTCCACCAAGTAAGAGCCCTCTTTTGAAATACACTGGAAGCAAACTAGACTTTACGATTATCGGGACACTGAACATGAGGCAAGGTACTCTCAATACTTTCAAACCACTGTAGGATCCTAGTTTCTCCTTCAGAACCACTAAACTTAAGCGGTTTAGCTGAATTAAACTGTTTAAAGTTGCACGGAGCAGGTGCATTATTGTTATTGTTGTTGGCTTGGTTAACTTGAGTGATGATATTTGGGAGTACAGCAGCCATTTGCTACGCAATGATAGCTGCCAGTTCGGCATTAGGTTGTTATGCGTTGCATCGAGGGGGCATTCTAAAAGAGGAAAACATGAGAGAAAACGAGTGAGATGTCATTGGATAAGAATGAGATGTTACAAATATCGACAAAAAGTAAGGATGGTGGTCATTCGTTTGTTACCATAAAGTAAACAAACGACACACGGTGACTAATCAAAGTAAATGCGTCATAATAATGTATCGCGAAGACATGCTTTAGCCTATAAGTGGACACTCACCCCAAGAGTTCCCAGGTAAGAGTGACTGGTCCGATTATGTGGATTTGTACGAACATTCTAGCCTAGGCAGAAAACTCGAGGTACAGGCACCCACCCTTCCAGATTGCAAGTGTTCACATTATTTAGACCCAAACTTTGATGAGATTTTGAAAACTTGGAGGGTTCAAAACCTTATAATAAATCATCTAAGAATGGATGATTGATTTTCCAAACGGATTTGGAAATTTTGTGTTCCTGTTTTTGTTATCAACTAAAGATAGGTGACGGTATTGTTTTAAGACTAAACACAAGATAACTTGTGTTGGGGTCCTAGAAAGGTTATAGTCTAGGTCAAAGCATTACTAATAACCTAATTCCCTATAACCATTGGCTCTGATACCAACTCTTCTGTCACACCTCGACGGCGTAAAACAACAAACCGCGGTGGAAATGTCGGGGAGTGGAGCGACAGAATTATTGTTTCACAACCATGGCATTAAAATTTTAGTTTTATTTATTAAACTTGATTACATTGTCTTGGGAATAAATGGAAACACGACATAAGTTAAACTATTCTTGCCTCATTTTATGTCACTAAGGCCCAAGTCTGCCTAAGTGTATCACGTTCCTCATCAAACATTAGCTCCTGAAAACACATGTGAAAATAGGTACGTTAGCATAAAAATGCCTGTGAGATACATAGGTTTTGTTAATGCAAGATTCATGACTTGCAATTTAAATAAATGTTTAACAAATAGTAGTCATGAACCTTATAAAAATGTTTTCTTTTAAAAATCATATGAAAATCGATAAGAAAATCAGATGATATAAAAGAATAATGCATGGTTAATTAAATAACCAAGTAAAAATGGATTTGAATAAAATATGTCTTTGTAAAACTATTGGTCTTGTGAAAATATGTCAGTTGTATAAAATGTATCATGTCTTTGTCGAAATGATTTAAATAATGCTACGATATGTAATATCATAAAAGCACTTATATATAGGAAGTACCAGCGGCGTATCCACCACACTTTTATCATATTACACACGTCTCGTTATATAAATCACTTATCAATAATCACCAAAATGTTTTGTTTAAACCAATGTCAAGATGTTTATGTATAAACAATGTCCAAGTGTCAAATGTAAACCATGTGATGTATAATCAAATGTAATGTATGACAAGTAAAAAGTATCTACTCAAACCATATGTATAATGCCAATGTGTAATCAAATGTCATGTACGGTGAATAAAAAGTACTTACTCAATCCCATAGGTAAAATGTACAAAACAATGTATTTGAATAAATCATAGTTTAAGTCAAAAGTTATGTTTTGCAAAATCAATGCTTTACTGATACAAACATTTATGCAGTAATGTTTATCACATACATTCAAGCCTTGCAACTGTCGGATAAACCCTTAACAAGTTAAAGGTTTATCAATTATGTATATCGGATTCTGCCATTCCTTATGTCCAAACAAACCTAGGATTCCAGGAATGGGAGTTATCAAATCCTATGGTACCACTACATACTACCGAGCGGCGTGATCAGTGTTAATGAACGTATTTTAGTCCCGTTAAACATACCAAATGTAAGCATGTTATGTAAAAACAATGTACTAAGTATGCTAAGTCAACATATGAAGCAGAAATGTCATGTAAATCAATGTGCTAGCATGCTCAGTAAACATACATTGTAGAAATGTAATGTAAATCAATGCGTCCATATGCTAAGTAAACATATGTAACAAAAATGTTTATGAAACCAATGTGCTAGCATGCTAAGTAAACATACATAGCAAAGCATAATGGAAATCATGTACAATATGCGTACTAATGAACAAAGCAAGTATATGTTCTGAAAGCACGAAAAGCACAAAAGTAACAAGTAGGCACTTGTGTATCACCCCAAAATATTTGAAAGCGGTAAAAGAGGGGACTATGTACTCACTTGATATTGCTAAGTAGTCTTGAAATAAGGATCAAATAACGCTTGAAGGATCACGGAATCAAACGGCACCTAATATAGGTAACTATGTTAATAAACCGGACCTAAATCGAGAGATCGGATAGAACGAGGTCTCATATACCAAACGAGTATTGGAACTCGTATGATATGGTTTAACAAAGCCTACATTCTAAAACGGAACCTAACCTAAGTGCTTATGACCCGTTATGACCCGTTTAGGTAGCTTACGCTACTTTAACGTGTCATTTGCGCAAAAGCGCAAGCGAGTAGTCTAACTAGTCCTATGACAAGTATAATATGCCCTAACATGTTTAAATATGTTGCATAATCAGTTTAGATGTCAAAATTTTTGTTACATATGCTTAAAATGAATTTATGGGTAAAAGGGGCATTTTGGTCATTTTCCTAAGGCATATAAACTACCTATCATATAACCAACTAAACGAGGTGACCATAAGGTATAACCTCGGAAGGTTATTCCCTATACAACTATGGTCACAAAAATATGTTTGGTTGGATCCTAATGATCGACCAAACATGTCAGGTTCGAAAGTCTAAGCGGTTGTATAGACTGCTTAACTTTCGACCCTATATAAGCACTAGACTAAAAGTGACGAGTTAAACATGTTAAAAAATGTTTAACTAAGTTAGAAAACAATTTTGATATCAAAACAAAGTGTTTTGATACCCGAAAATAGCTTCGTTGCAAAATACGCCTAAATACGTATTTTGACCGAAACTTTGACTGGTCACTACGCCTAATCAACGTGGTAATCAGCAGGTATAATCACAAGGGACTATAACCATCGTGATTACGCTCACGTTGCAAAGTTCAAACGAATGTTGTGTTGACCAAACCATGGTCAAAGTAGAAAGTCAAACATTGTTTGACTTTCATGCTTGAAATGCATAACCAAGCATGAAGGAGACTTACAAAGGGTCTGTAACACCTGTGCCTCCACGACCATCAAACAAATACCAAACCAATGAAATATTATATTTCATACTTGGGATTTGTAAAAATATGTGTATCATTTGCACATATCAATTCTTGTTCAAATCCAAACTCTAAATCGCTTTCTGGAAGGTTATACGCGCACCGATGCGTAAATATAACCAGTTTAATGCAACAAACACTCCGGAATAGTGACATAGTCTTAACATACCTTAATTAACCTTTACATAACTTAGAAATAAGTTTTGAAGGCTTTGGTATGGCAAAAACAAGCTAATTCGCTTACAGGGACTAAATATGACAAACTGCGAAAGTATGTCAATTTGAACTGTAACGAACATTCCGGAACATGACCATAAGTTAAACATACCATAAATATCCTTTATATAGCTTAGAAATAGGCTTTGAGGGGTTCGGTATGCTAAAATAAACTTTTGGGTCATTCAGGGACTAAAAGTGTCAAAAAGTGCACAAGTTTGCATTTTCGCGCATAACTTACGTTCTGAATACATCCGGACATCCAAAAATTTATGTAAGCATGACTACATTATATTTTATGGTTCGCCTTAAGAAAAATCCATTCGTCGCGTCATTTGGATCGTTTTTCGCGCTTGTGCGCATTCCGTCGTAATTAAGCGAACATCGCGTTCGTACGGCTAAACGAACCGACATCCGAGATATTTTTGAGCACATTTTAAGTTCCCTATACTTTAACTTCATTTTAGAGCTTTGAAATGGGGTTAACGGGCCTTAAACGTGTCAAAAATGGGCTGAATGCATGACAGGGACCAAAAGTGTAATTCTGCCAAACTTTGGCCTAGCGGTGCGCTACACTTTTAGTGTAGCGGTGCGCTAGCCAAGTCCAGACCAGATGCAGAGTTTCTAACAGCCTGTTTGCAGCTGGTTTCCACTCCCATTTCCCTTGCCAAGTGTTGATACCTTATGGTGAGTGGCCAAATTAGTCACCATAACATTCCGACAAGTGTACGGTATTGATCGTGCCTCCTTTTCCAAGAAACGATCTCAACGGTTCACCGAAAACTATATATACCCCATGCCTTTCATTGTTTTAAAGCACTAGAATCTGATTGATTGTGTTCTAAGTTGAAACCTTGTTTCATACCTGAACTATATTGATCTAGATTAGCATTCGGGGACCCTTCGTAAGTATTCTTTCGTTCTTTTCCTTATTTTTACTGCTTTTCGAGTCAGAAAGTCAAACTTTGTTTGACTTTCAGCGTTGACCAGTAATGGTCAATGCGAAGTTCGTTTGAACTTCGCAACGTGAGTGTAATCACGTTGGTTATAGTCCCTTGGGACTATGCCCACTGATTACCACGTTGTCTAGGGTCGTAGGGTAGGCGATCTAATAAATCGCCTATACCTTCGAACCCGACCCAGTTTGGTCGATCATTAGGATCCGACCAAATACATTAGGTGACCATAGTAGGTAGGGAATAACCTTCCGAGGTTATACCCTATGGTCACATCGTTTAAATAGTTGTATGATAGGTAGTTTATATGCCTTAGGTAAATTACCAGAATACCCTTTTCATGTATAATTGGTAATTAAGCATATGTAACCTAAACTTTTGTCACATAACTGATTATGTAACATGTTTAGGCATATAACACTTGTCATAGGACTAGTTAGGCGGTCCGAACGCGTTTCACGCGAACGACGCATTAAAGTAGCATAAGCTACCTAAACGGGTCGTAATGGGTCGTAAGCAGTTAGGTTAAGTTTCATTTAGTATGTAGGCTTTGTTAAACCATATCACACGAGTCTCCACACTCGTTTGGTTTACAAACCCTAATGCTACCCAGTCTTCCGATTTAGGTCCGGTTATTTAACATAGTTACCTATATTAGGTGCCGTTTGATTCCGAGATCTCTAGCACTGTTTGGTGGTTATCTTTAGACAACTGAGCAATCTCAAGTGAGTACATAGACCCCTCTTTTACTGTTTTCCAAACTGTTTTGGGGTGGAACACATGTGCCTACTTGTTACTTTCATGCTTTCCTGTTTTCACATCATATACCGACTATGTTTGTTAGTACATTATAGTACATGATTTCATTACTTTTCTGCTATGTATGTTGACTGATAACATGCTAAGCACATTGATTTACATGACTTTTCTGCTATGTATGTTGACTGATAACATGCTAAGCACATTGATTTACATGACTTTTCTGCTATGTATGTTGACTGATAACATGCTAAGCACATTGATTTACATGACTTTTCTGCTTTGTATGTTAACTTAGCATACTTAGTACATCATTTTACATTGCATCTATGTTGTATATGTTCCAGTAACATATGGACACATTGTTTTACAACTCTACCTTGTATGTTTACTCTAGCATACTAGGTACATTATCTTCATCTCATGCTTACATTTTGGTATGACATTTGGTTTGTTTAACGGGTCTATATAACATTCATTAACATTTGCTACGCCGCTCGGTAGTAGGTAGTGGTACCATAGGACTTGACAAATCCCATTCCTGACATCCCGGGTTTGTTTGGATGTAAGGAATGACTGAATCCGAATACAATTCTTTTGATAACCTTGACTGAAAGGGTTATCCGACTGTCTCAAGGCTTGAATGTATGCGTTAACATACTGCATAAGTGTTTGTATCAGTAAAGCATGCATTATTCTACAAAACATAACTTTGATTTAAACCAAGTTTTACTTCAATACTTGGTTTTGTACATTTTTACTTATGGTTTAAGTAGTCTAAATTTTACTTACCATACATATCATTTTGGTTATACATTACTTGACTACTTTTGGACTATAAACATTTGACATAGACATTTGACATGGATATTTGACATAGACATTTTGACATGATTTACATCTTGACATGAACATTTTACATTGTTTGGTTTGGTTTGTTTAAGTGATTAAGTAACGATGCGTGTGTAATATGATACAAGCATGGTGGATACGCCGCTGGTACTTCCTATATATAAGTGTTTGTATGGTATTACATGTCGTAACGTTATTTGAATCATTTCAGTTTGAGACATAGAACATTTCATACAAATAACATACTTTTCACAAGACATTGATTTATAAACAACTTATCTTATGCAAACATATTTTACTTGGTTATTCATTTAACCTTACACTTATTTATACTTATCATCTGATCTTATCGTTTTTCAAATGATTTAAAAGACAAAGCAAATAACAAGGTTCATGACTAAACATTTTCTCAAACATAAGTCATGAATCTTATTTTCACAAAACCTATGTATCTCACAGGCATTTTTATGCTGACGTACCTATTTTCACATGTGTTTTTCAGGAGCTGTTGCATAAGATGATCAAGATACACATAGGCAGACTTGGGCTTTAGTGACAATAAAAGATGCAAGATTAGTTAATTATGTTGTAATTCCTTGTTTGTTAAGACATTGTAACACTTTTAATCAATAAAACGAAACTTAAATATCCATGGTTGTGAAACATTAATTCTGTTACAACACTCCCCGATGTTTCCGCCACGTTTTGTATGTTCTACGTGGTCGGGGTGTGACAGAAAAGATGGTATCAGAGCTAATGGTTATAGGGAATTAGGTTATTAGTAATGCTTTGACCTAGTCTATAACCTTCTTAGGACCCTGACGCGAGTTTACTTGCGTTTAGTCATAAAACAATACCGTCACCTATCCTTAGGCGACGACCACAACAAGAATATAAATTTCAAAACCGCTTTGAAAACTAATCATCTGTTCTAGGATGATTGATTACTAGGTTTTGAACCCTCTATTGTAAGGTTTTGAACTCTCTATTATATGGTTTTGAACCCTTTGAGTTTTCAAAATCTCGTCAAGGTTTTGGGTTTTTAATAATGTGAACACGTGCAAACTGGAAGGGTGAATGCCTGTATTCTGGGTTTTCTGGCTAGGCAAGCACTTCGTATACATCTCATCAGACGCGAGACCAGTTGTGCTTACCTGGGAATTCTTGGGATGAGTGTTCACTTATAGGCGAGCATGTCTTCGCGATACATTATTTTTGACCCATTTACTTTGATTAGTCACCGTCTCATTTGTTTGCCTTAGGTAACAAACAAATGATCGCAATCTTCATGCGTTATCATTCTGTTTTGATTGTCCAATAATCTTTCACCTGTTTCTCCCTATGCCTTTCTTTTTCTTCAAGAATGTCTCTTCATCACGATGACGCCCAGATATCTGAGCAAGCAGCCAAATTCGCTCAGCGAATAGGCGAAGTAGTCCTGAAGACTGTGGAATTAGCTACTGCCATGTATCGTCTCCTGGATGAAGCCACTTAAGAGTCACCAAGACAGGCAGGACCTAGTCAGGTGACAACACCATCAGCCAATAAACCAATCGAGGAATCAAAGACCATGGATGAACAACCCCCTAAGAAGTCAAAGAAGCGAAAGGCTTCTCAGAACTTCGCCATTGTCGCTCACAATGGTCAAGCCTTCCCCAACCAACCAGCTCAACCCCCTGCTAGGAAGTCATACAATGGAACTGCACTCTTGTGCAACCAATGTAACCTTCATCATCACCCTTGTGTGAAGTGCCGCAAATGTCAGATTTGTGGACTTATAGGTCATACAGCAAGGGTTTGCCCAACTACAGCTGTACCAAATTAAGCTGGCGACACTCCTGCTCAAGCTCGTTTCTCACGAGGGCTTTGCTATAACTGTGGCGAAATGGGCCATTTCCTAAGGGATTGCCCAAAGCTTGCTAATGCAAATCCGACCCACAGATGAGCATTCAGCTGAACAAAGGATGTTGCTGTCTTATGCCTTTGTTTCTTTTGTTTTCGTGTATTGTGAAACAATATGTCTCGTTCATAAATAAAAGTTGTTGTTCACAATTCTGATATACAAGTATAATTACATGTGTGTATGACTTTTCCTATGATACCTACATCAAGGAACTATGTTCCTTACAAACTACTCTTGTGATTCTCCCTTTCAAATGATCGCTCATGATTCCTTCGAAAATTTTAAGTATTCGTTTCATTCTAAGATACGGAGTACAGAAAATAAAGTGACATTATGAGTAATCATGCTTCTGCACATCTGTGCCTTTGAAATCCTTGGTTAAATAACTAAGGGTATTTTCGAATCTCATACCCATTACGTTTTGATTTTTCAACATACACAGTACAAGTATTTCAAAACAATCTTCATGATCTCAAAACATTTCATATAGTTTGAAAACAATTTTTCTAGATGCATTGTCTATGTTATTTCAAAAACATTGGCCATGTTATCAAAACCAACCTTTCTAATTTCAAAATATTTCATATAGTCTGAAGACAATATTAACACAATACATTTTCTTATCAAGTGCATGATTTCGAAAAGCATCATTCATGTCTTTCAAAAACCTTATACATAATTTCAAAATTCATCTTGCATGATTTTAAAACATTTTTGTAAATATATCTATCTAATACACCTACTTTATGATTTCAAAAGTATTATATATAAGGTTTCAAAAACGTTAAACACATTTTTCTTAAAAGAACCCCATGCATAGTTTTCAAAAATATTTTCCTCATACATTGACTTAACCTTCAAAATTCCGCTTCATATGTCGCCTTGACATATCAAGCATCTCAACTTCTTAAGCATTCTTACTTCATGTTTTGACATAAGCACATCCAGTGCAAGATTTCAAAACATCTTCAACTTCTAAAAATTCATATGGGATCTTTTTATCTCCACAATTAGACCCTTGTGGATAATCATCATTCAAATCAGAGTCCTTAATTGGATTCCTTATGTACCTGAATTCGAACATTTCGGTTCCTAATAATCGAAATCGAATTTTCTTTTTAAATCTTTCTATCTTTATAGTTAGATTCTTGATAATGTTTAAAGTACCAAATGAAATCCACGAGATGGATTCCTATTGTACTTTAAATGCATGTACGCAATTTACAAGACAAATTAACAAACAATTTTGTGGTTATGTGACTATGTGTTTACTCATCTTATGTTTTCTTTTATGCATTTTTGGTGTTTTTACTACTCTGGATATTCTTTATCCAAATCCTTGCAGGATCTTTCATATCTTCATATGAGGGATTCGTAGCAGGATATTCAAAAGGTACTACCTTTAATCCTTAAATGGGCTTCTATGTAATAGTTAAGACCCTTGGATTATATAGTACCACTCCATGATTCATAAGAGACCCTTTAGTGGTCTAGTCAAAAAGATTGATTCACAATTTGGTTAAAAAAAAAATGACATCTAGTGATGTAGCTGAACAGACTCCTTGATAGTCTATTTAAATCATTTATTGATTTAGTCTAAAGGACTCTATGGCGGTCTAAGTCACGCTCATCACAGGATTGTTCATTTGGTTTTACCCTACACATTATAAAATAGACTGTGTGAACTGTGCAAGGAATTCTCTAATTATGGATGCGCACATAATTATGAAATTTAGTGCACAGAAATCCAGTAAGATTTATTATGTGAAGGAACCGATAGTGACAACAATAACAAAATGAGAACGATGTAATGGAGGCATGGTGGACGCACCAATGACGCTTTATATACTTGTATATAAGTGTCCCTCTTACATTGCAAGCATGATGTTATTAAAGTTACTAGAAGTTCAGAACCCTAACCAATGTTGTTCGATCTTTTCAACTTCATGTTTTAGACTCTCACAAGTTTCCTCTAAATAAATTTCGGGACGAAATTTCCTAAAGTAGGGGAGACTGTAACACCTGTGCCTCCACGGCCATCAAACAAATACCAAACCAATGAAATATTATATTTCATACTTGGGATTTGTAAAAATATGTGTATCATTTGCACATATCAATTCTTGTTCAAATCCAAACTCTAAATCGCTTTCTGGAAGGTTATACGCGCACCGATGCGTAAATATAACCAGTTTAATGCAACAAACACTCCGGAATAGTGACATAGTCTTAACATACCTTAATTAACCTTTACATAACTTAGAAATAAGTTTTGAAGGCTTTGGTATGGCAAAAACAAGCTAATTCGCTTACAGGGACTAAATATGACAAACTGCGAAAGTATGTCAATTAGAACTGTAACGAACATTCCGGAACATGACCATAAGTTAAACATACCATAAATATCCTTTATATAGCTTAGAAATAGGCTTTGAGGGGTTCGGTATGCTAAAATAAACTTTTGGGTCATTCAGGGACTAAAAGTGTCAAAAAGTGCACAAGTTTGCATTTTCGCGCATAACTTACGTTCTGAATACATCCGGACATCCAAAAATTTATGTAAGCATGACTACATTATATTTTATGGTTCGCCTTAAGAAAAATCCATTCGTCGCGTCATTTGGATCGTTTTTCGCGCTTGTGCGCATTCCGTCGTAATTAAGCGAACATCGCGTTCGTACGGCTAAACGAACCGACATCCGAGATATTTTTGAGCACATTTTAAGTTCCCTATACTTTAACTTCATTTTAGAGCTTTGAAATGGGGTTAACGGGCCTTAAACGTGTCAAAAATGGGCTGAATGCATGACAGGGACCAAAAGTGTAATTCTGCCAAACTTTGGCCTAGCGGTGCGCTACACTTTTAGTGTAGCGGTGCGCTAGCCAAGTCCAGACCAGATGCAGAGTTTCTAACAGCCTGTTTGCAGCTGGTTTCCACTCCCATTTCCCTTGCCAAGTGTTGATACCTTATGGTGAGTGGCCAAATTAGTCACCATAACATTCCGACAAGTGTACGGTATTGATCGTGCCTCCTTTTCCAAGAAACGATCTCAACGGTTCACCGAAAACTATATATACCCCATGCCTTTCATTGTTTTAAAGCACTAGAATCTGATTGATTGTGTTCTAAGTTGAAACCTTGTTTCATACCTGAACTATATTGATCTAGATTAGCATTCGGGGACCCTTCGTAAGTATTCTTTCGTTCTTTTCCTTATTTTTACTGCTTTTCGAGTCAGAAAGTCAAACTTTGTTTGACTTTCAGCGTTGACCAGTAATGGTCAATGCGAAGTTCGTTTGAACTTCGCAACGTGAGTGTAATCACGTTGGTTATAGTCCCTTGGGACTATGCCCACTGATTACCACGTTGTCTAGGGTCGTAGGGTAGGCGATCTAATAAATCGCCTATACCTTCGAACCCGACCCAGTTTGGTCGATCATTAGGATCCGACCAAATACATTAGGTGACCATAGTAGGTAGGGAATAACCTTCCGAGGTTATACCCTATGGTCACATCGTTTAAATAGTTGTATGATAGGTAGTTTATATGCCTTAGGTAAATTACCAGAATACCCTTTTCATGTATAATTGGTAATTAAGCATATGTAACCTAAACTTTTGTCACATAACTGATTATGTAACATGTTTAGGCATATAACACTTGTCATAGGACTAGTTAGGCGGTCCGAACGCGTTTCACGCGAACGACGCATTAAAGTAGCATAAGCTACCTAAACGGGTCGTAATGGGTCGTAAGCAGTTAGGTTAAGTTTCATTTAGTATGTAGGCTTTGTTAAACCATATCACACGAGTCTCCACACTCGTTTGGTTTACAAACCCTAATGCTACCCAGTCTTCCGATTTAGGTCCGGTTATTTAACATAGTTACCTATATTAGGTGCCGTTTGATTCCGAGATCTCTAGCACTGTTTGGTGGTTATCTTTAGACAACTGAGCAATCTCAAGTGAGTACATAGACCCCTCTTTTACTATTTTCCAAACTGTTTTGGGGTGGAACACATGTGCCTACTTGTTACTTTCATGCTTTCCTGTTTTCACATCATATACCGACTATGTTTGTTAGTACATTATAGTACATGATTTCATTACTTTTCTGCTATGTATGTTGACTGATAACATGCTAAGCACATTGATTTACATGACTTTTCTGCTATGTATGTTGACTGATAACATGCTAAGCACATTGATTTACATGACTTTTCTGCTATGTATGTTGACTGATAACATGCTAAGCACATTGATTTACATGACTTTTCTGCTTTGTATGTTAACTTAGCATACTTAGTACATCATTTTACATTGCATCTATGTTGTATATGTTCCAGTAACATATGGACACATTGTTTTACAACTCTACCTTGTATGTTTACTCTAGCATACTAGGTACATTATCTTCATCTCATGCTTACATTTTGGTATGACATTTGGTTTGTTTAACGGGTCTATATAACATTCATTAACATTTGCTACGCCGCTCGGTAGTAGGTAGTGGTACCATAGGACTTGACAAATCCCATTCCTGACATCCCGGGTTTGTTTGGATGTAAGGAATGACTGAATCCGAATACAATTCTTTT
Organism: Helianthus tuberosus; assembly: GCA_030545235.1. NCBI lineage: Eukaryota > Viridiplantae > Streptophyta > Magnoliopsida > Asterales > Asteraceae > Helianthus > Helianthus tuberosus. The sequence continues at coordinate 133,493,060 of CM060408.1, read as the reverse complement.
GATAACCTTGACTGAAAGGGTTATCCGACTGTCTCAAGGCTTGAATGTATGCGTTAACATACTGCATAAGTGTTTGTATCAGTAAAGCATGCATTATTCTACAAAACATAACTTTGATTTAAACCAAGTTTTACTTCAATACTTTGTTTTGTACATTTTTACTTATGGTTTAAGTAGTCTAAATTTTACTTACCATACATATCATTTTGGTTATACATTACTTGACTACTTTTGGACTATAAACATTTGACATAGACATTTGACATGGATATTTGACATAGACATTTTGACATGATTTACATCTTGACATGAACATTTTACATTGTTTGGTTTGGTTTGTTTAAGTGATTAAGTAACGATGCGTGTGTAATATGATACAAGCATGGTGGATACGCCGTTGGTACTTCCTATATATAAGTGTTTGTATGGTATTACATGTCGTAACGTTATTTGAATCATTTCAGTTTGAGACATAGAACATTTCATACAAATAACATACTTTTCACAAGACATTGATTTATAAACAACTTATCTTATGCAAACATATTTTACTTGGTTATTCATTTAACCTTACACTTATTTATACTTATCATCTGATCTTATCGTTTTTCAAATGATTTAAAAGAGAAAGCAAATAACAAGGTTCATGACTAAACATTTTCTCAAACATAAGTCATGAATCTTATTTTCACAAAACCTATGTATCTCACAGGCATTTTTATGCTGACGTACCTATTTTCACATGTGTTTTTCAGGAGCTGTTGCATAAGATGATCAAGATACACATAGGCAGACTTGGGCTTTAGTGACAATAAAAGATGCAAGATTAGTTAATTATGTTGTAATTCCTTGTTTGTTAAGACATTGTAACACTTTTAATCAATAAAACGAAACTTAAATATCCATGGTTGTGAAACATTAATTCTGTTACAACACTCCCCGATGTTTCCGCCACGTTTTGTATGTTCTACGTGGTCGGGGTGTGACAGGGTCCAAGCTTGGATCTAGAACAAGAATACTGAAGAATGGAGCCTTCAACCAAGAAGGGATAGCTCCAATATGCAGATTAGAGAAGAAATTCTGAATGAGGAAGTTGAAATGTGAAAAATCCTTGGGTATTTATAGAATTCCAAGCTCCATTAGGATCATTCCAAGTGTTTCTAGGATTGATCTTGACCTTACACATGTAGCACATTGTTTAGAATACCAGGGGAGCTAAAAAAACAAGTCTATAGTATTAAAAAACCATGTCTAAAAACCAAGGAACAACTGCTATTTGCATAAAACAAGTTTTCTGCCTAGATAGGGGCTGTTGCGCCCCGCGAAAGACTCAGCAGGGTCTTACGCGCCCCGCGACCGTGTCCAGTTCAGCAAACAGTTTCACAATTTACAGTTTCAGTCCCTGCATGCTTTTAAGCTGATTTTTGACACGTTTTGAGCCCCGTTAACCCATTTTCAAGGCTCAATAATGAATTTAAAGTATAGGGGACATGAAATATGCTTGGAAATATCACATATATCGGTTCATTTGGTCATACGATCACGTTATTCGGTTAATTACGACGAAACACGAACAGGCACGAAAAACGATCCAAATTGCACGACGAATGGTATTTTAGCATTCCAATCACTAAAATAAAATATTTTAATGATTAAAAAAATTTTTGGATGTCCGGATATGTTCAGGACGTAAGATATGCGCGTAAATGCAAACTTATGCACTTTTTTACGCTTTTAGTCCCTGTTGATCAAATAAGCATATTTTCACATACCGAACCCCTCAAAGCCTATTTCTAAGCTATGTAAAGGATATTTATGGTATGTTTAACTTATGATCATGTTCTGGAAAGTACGTTGCTATACGAATCGGCAGACTTTTGCAGTTTGCCGTAAATAGTCCCTGTCAGCGAATAAACTTGTTTTTGCCATACAAAACCCTTTAAAACTTATTTCTAAGTTATGTAAAGGTTATTTAAGGTATGTTAAGCATATGTTGATGTTCCGGAGTGTTTGTCGCATTAAACTGATTACGTTTACACATCAGTTTGCATATAACTTTCCAGAAAGCAATTTAGAGTTTAAAATCGAACAAAAATCAAAACGTGCAAAATGTCAAATACAAATAAACAAATATTGGGATCAAATCATATTATTTTATTGATAATTGAATGGTTCAGAGTTGTACAATGATTACACAAGCACAGATGTCATAGAAAAGCCATAAGCTGCATCGTTGCCGCGCCCGTTGCGCTCACCAGTCCACCAATCCAGAGCTCTGGATTGAAAAACTCCAGTAGCATTCATAGTACGCAGATTTTCTAGACATCCACTTTGTCTGAAAGTGACTTCGATTGAGTCAAACCACTGGAACATAGCACTGGGTCCATCTTCACCCGTGAAGTTAGCAAGACCACAAGCCTTGAATTGCTTAAAGCTGAAAGGCGTTTTCGGAGCTTTTGCCTTTGAATCGACAGAAGATTTGCTGCTGACCTCGTTGATCTCGATGACGATCTGAGGTATCACTTTAGCCATTTCCCTAGCTACAAGCGAAGCAATACGCTTGTCAGCATGGTTTCGGCGAGTATCACGTAGCGTATGCGATCCAAATGACGATATTGTCTGCAGCAGACATCGTCATAGGGTTTAGACGAGATTCGATTGTATTGGGTTTTGGAAAGTTTAGCATTTAACCAACATATTTATTATTATTAGGTAAAGCTCAGGAACACGTAGGCACATAAGACATAGGCAGATAGTCTACGTAAGCACATAAGCATATAAGCACATAAAGCACGTAAGCACATAGTTCACATAAGCACATATTTTGCACGTATTCACCTACATATTTTGCACGTATTCACCTATCTTTCAAAGCACGTAGAGCGTTCAAGAGTTTTGAGCCTCGTTATCGCTCGTAGTATAAGCGTCTATCATAAGCAAGGGGCATTGCGAGTAGTATAGTGTACGAGAGTTCATAGTTTGTCTGCGATTATTAGCGTTCTAGATACGGGAAGTTGTGCGAGTTGTGCATGTTTTGTGGAGCGATGAAAGCGAAAAGTTGAGAGTGGTATAAAAAACATAGTGTACGTGACCTAGATACTTCATGCTTTCTGCTAAACAAATGAAATCACAAATTGCAAAAACGTAGTTACAATAAAATGAATAACACGCGAAATCAACGAATGCAGGCTCAGAATCGAGACAGAGTGTCTTGGGTGTTAGACATCGACTACCCAAAGTGATTCGACTATCCTCAACGAGATCGAGTACACACTTTGGCCTAATAGACTGTGCTCTCACCGAAATACAGCGAACGACACTCATCCTTCCAGTTACTACGTGACTCGGGTCATTGGAATCCATCGAGACTTTGGTGAGAGTTTTGTAAAATCAAAGTAGAGAGTGGAACAAGTTATTTCAAGACTACTTAGCAATATCAAGTGAGTACATAAGCAAAATGAGTGAAGGACACCTTCGAGAGGTCCAAACCGGGCTATTTCGAGAGAAAAGTTAGTGTTTGTGTGTGAGTTTGATGAAGAAGATGATGTAGAAGTGTTTAGTGATGAAGATTGTACAGGATTTGAGGAGAAATACTTACGAAATGGCCATGAATTGAGAGGAAAAGTGACTGAGAACGTCTTGAGTGTGTCTGGTCGGATGGAGATGTCAACATCAGAGAATGAGGTGTACGGGTACTATTTATAGGCGAGTGAGAAAGGCTAAGTTGGTGGAGAGTGGCGTTCGGTCGGAGGGCTTGCCTGGTCGAATGGCCATTCGGTCGGATGGCCTTCTGAGCGGATGGTCATCCGGACGAAAGTCCATTCGATCGGTTGCTCATTCGATCAGCCGAGTTGCGTTTTGTTAGTTTTCCAACTTTGTTTCGTTTGTTAAGCGTTGCGTTACGTTTAAGTGAGTTGCAAGTAAGCGTTTGAGCGTGTAAGCGTTGCGTTGATAACCACATAACAATTAAACAAATAATCACACAATTAACACACATAATATAAGTAAAGCTGCATTTCGAGTCTGCATTGAGTTTGCATTGCGATAACGTTGTGATAGAATTTAGTCTAAACAAGCAATGTAACATGCGATGTGAGTAGCGTTTAAATGTGTTAACTGTGTTTTGAATAAGCGTTGTAATAAGAGTTTAAAATGCGTCAAAAATATAGTTTAAACCCTTTAACGTTAACCGAATCTCGGGAATACAAGCGTTTACGAGAAAAGACAATCGATAGGTAACGACCCGAAGAGTCGGGTTGTTTCAATGTATATGTCATGAAAACATGAAAGTAACAATAGGCACATGTGAATCACCCCAAAATATTTGAAAGCATTAAAAAGAGGGGTCTATGTACTCACTTGGGATTGCTTAAGTCTTGTAGTAAAGATCAAACAATGCTTGAAGGAACAAGGAATCAAGCAGCACCTAGTATCGGATAACTATTTTTATAAATCAGGACTTAAATTGGGGGATAGGATAGAATGAGGTCTTGTAAACTAAATGAACATTGGAACTCATATGAAATGGTTTAACAATGTCTATATTCTGATTTAAAAGTAATCCTAAGTGCTTTTGACCTGTTTTGACCCGTTAAAGTAGTTTACGCTACTTTAACGTATCATTTGCGTAAACGCATGTTCGAATGGTTATACAAGTCCTATGATCAGTCTTAAATGCCCAAAGAATGTTTGAAAATGTTATTATATCAGTTTACATGTCAAAAGTTTGATTACATATGCTTAAAATGAACTTATGCGCAAAAACGACATTTTTGGTCATTTTCAAAAGGGCATATAAACGACTAATCAAATAACTAACCAAACGAAGTGACCATATGGTATAACCTCAATAGGTTATTCCCTATACAACTATGGTCACAAATATGTGTTTGGTCGGATCCTAAGATCGACCAAACGGGTCGGGTTCGAAAGTCTAAGCGGTGGTCAAGACCGCTTGACTTATGACCCTAAGTAAGCACTAAACTAGAAGTGACGAGTTAAACATGTTAAAACATGTTTAACTTAGTTGAAAAACTGATTTTATATCAAAGCAGAGTGCTTTGTTACCCGAAAATAGTTTCGTCGTAAAATGCACATAATTGTGCATTTTGACCGATACTTTGACTCGTCACTTCGACTAGTAAACGTGGTAATCAGTAGGTATAATCGCAAGGGATTATAACCATTGTGATTACGATCACATTGCAAAGTTCAATTGAACTTTTACTTGACCAATTCATGGTCTAAATCGAAAGTCAAACAGTAAGTCAAACTGTTTGACTTTCAACTTAAAATAACTAAAATAAATAAATAAGACTAGGAAGAACACTTACTTGTGTTTTAGGATGAAGAGTACTCAGATGGGAGGCCTCCAATAAGATGGTAGCACTCTAATAGAGCAGATGAAGAAGAAAGAAAGGAATGAGTAAGGATTTGAGTAAAATGCCTTGCCATTTATAGTGAATTTGAAGCCTTAGGATCATCACAAGTGTCCCTTGTGTTGTCATGATCCTAGGGTGGGTTGGACACTTGTCAATAGCAGGTTAGAAGGTGGCAAAATCGTTTACTTGGGATCCAAAACTTGAAACATGGTGCTGCCACATAGCTGCTAATGCAACAAAGAAAGATTCTGCCTCTGTTGTCTCTCGCGCCCCACGACCCAGGAGGCTACTCCTTTCGCGCCCCGCTAGAGAAAACCATCAGGTTTCAGAAATTGTCAGTTTCAGTCCCTGCAGCCTTTCAAACTTTTTTTGATGTATTTAACCTCCGTTAATCCAAATTTCAAGCTTTATAAGGGCGTTAAAGTATAGGGGACTTGAAATATGCTTAGAAATGTCGTGAATTTCGCTTGATTACGAAGAACACTTTAACGAATGTGAAAAAGATCCAAATTGTGTAACGAATGGTATTTTTGTATTCCCATCACCAAAATACATTATTTTAATGATTACAAAAATTTTTGGATGTGCGTACTTGTTCCGTATTAACAATTACGCGAATTGGCAGACTTACATGGTCTTCCAGAAGTGAGACGAGAATCGAGCATCACGGTCAGATATGATGTTCAAAGGAACCCCATGTCGAGATACAATCTCATCTACGTATATCTTGGCAAGTTTGTCAGCAGATAGATCCTCACGGATCGGCAAGAAGTGTGCTGAATTTGTTAGACGATCGACGACTACCCAAATGGCACCATGACCTCTATAAGTGCATGGCAATTTGGTAATGAGATCCATAGCAATGTTTTCCCATTTCCAAACCGGTATCTCTGGTCGCTCAAATAATCCAGAGGGAAGTTGATGTTTCACCTTAACCTTAAGACAAGTAAGGCATTTGGATATGTATAAGGTAATGTCTTTCTTCATACCCGGCCACCAATACTGGGTTCGAAGATCCTTATACATTTTGTCTTCACCAAGATGGATTGAATAACAAGACTTATGAGACTCATCCAATAATAAGGTGCGGAGATTGTCTTAATTTGAAACCCATAAACGGTTCATGTAATAGAGAAATCCATTGTCCTTTGTTTCAAGTTGAAGCTCCAAGTGATGTGGTAATTCCTTACCCATCATGTCTTGTGCAACACAAGCACGTTGAGCTTGAGAGATGCGGGTTTGAATACCAGATCGAACTTGTACACAATGAAGCTAGATGCGTTCCTTACGACTCAATGCATCAGCCACGACATTTGCCTTACAAGGATGGTAGCGAATTTCGCAGTCATAGTCGTTTAGAAGTTCAGCCCAACGTCGTTGCCTCATATTTAGTTCTTTCTAATTGAAAATGTGTTGGAGACTTTTGTGGTCAGTAAAAACCACATATTTAGTACTGTAAAGGTAGTGTCTCCATATTTTGAGAGCAAAAACTATAGCGCCTAACTCAAGATCATGAGTCGTGTAGTTCTTCTCATGTATTTTCAATTTTCTTGATGCGTAGGCTATAACTTTGTTTCTTTGCATGAGAATGCAGCCAAGGCCTAAATTAGATGCGTTACAATATATGACAAAGTCGTCGTTGCCCTCAGATAAAGTCAGGGTATGTGCATCGCAGAGTTTATGTTTCAAATTCTGAAAAGCTTCTTCTTGTTTGGATCCCCACTCAAAAAGTTTATTCTTTTGAGTTAAAGTAGTGAGAGGAACCGCAATCTTGGAGAAGTTTGCAATAAAATGGTGGTAATAACCTGTGAGACCAATAAATGAATGAACCTCGGTAGGAGTAGTAGGTGTATCCTAATCCTTAATCGCACTGATTTTTGGCAGGATCTTCATGTATACTTTGTTCGTTAACAATGTGTCCCGAAAACTGAACTTCCTTGAGCCAAAATTCACAATGAAAACAATGATGAACTTGTCCAAATAAATCTTACAAACCCTATTCATCAAGTTTATGAAAATAGCAGGAGCATTCGTTAAACTGAAGGGCATAACAGTGAACTCATAGTGACCATATCTTATGCGGAATGCAGTCTTGGGAATATCTTTTTCGAGTACACGAAGCTGATGATACCCAGAACGTAGATAAATCTTCTAAAAGCAAGTAGCACCCTGTAGCTGATCAAAGAGATCATCAATGCGAGGTAGGGCATATCGATTCTTGATCGTGAGTTTGTTGAGCTCATGGTAATCGATACATATTCGGAAAGATCCATCTTTCTTTTTCACAAATAGGACTAGAGCGCCCCAAGGTGAGAAACTTGGACAGATGAATCCTTTATCAGAAAGTTCCTGAAGCTGTTTAGATAATTCTTGCATCTCAGATGGTGCAAGATGATACGGAGATTTAACAATAGGGTTGGCACTAGGTACAAGATCACTACAAAACTCAACTTGACGTGCTGGGGGTAAACCAGGTAATTCTTTAGGAAATACCTCAGGATAATCCTGAACCAAAGGGATGTCTTGAATCGTCTTACCCTTGCCTTTTTCCTCTATGACATGTGCCCAGAAGGCCACATAAATCTTTCATAGGTATTTTTGGGCTTGGGTACATGTCATGAGTTTGAGGCTACTAGCGGGTTTCTCACCACGAACCTCTAAAATCTCACCAGTCGAAAGCGGCACACGAACAATTTTGTCATAACAAACCACCTCTGCATGGTATTTAGTCAACCAATCCATTCCTACTATAACGTCAAAGCTTCCAAGTTGCATTGGCCTGAGGTCAATGGGAAAAAAGATGGTTATTTAGGTTCAATTGGCAATTTCGAATGACGGAATTGAGTACAAGGGGTTCACCACTAGCTACTTCTACTATCAAGGGCTTTCCTAGTTTTGTTCTAGTCATGCAAAGCAAAGGTTCAAAGGCTAAGGATACAAAACTTTTATCGACACCCAAATCAAAAAGAACAGAAGCAGGTTGGTTGTTATCAAAGAACGTACCGTTCACCTTCATTGTCTGCACAAGCCTTGTTTGCGTTAAGATTGAATGCTCGTTCATGAGTTGGGTTCGCATTTACCAGCCTCGGGCAATTATTTCTGTAGTGGGTAAGATCCCCACAATTATAGCAAGACCCAGGTGGGTAGTGAGGTCGTGCAGGTTGTGCTGGTGGTTGAGCAGGGTTTTGAGCTGCTTGATTTGGTGTAGGAGCAAAACAAAAGTGTTGGCCAAATGACCCGATCTTCTACAGTTGGTGCAAATACGACACTGTAAATGGGGTTGATGGTGACTGTTACACCTGTTGCACAAGGTGCATTGCCAGCATACTGTTTCTTGGCAGGTGGTTGTGCTTGTTGGTTAGGAGCTATCTGGTTTGGTTGTGCCACAATGGCGAAGTTCTTAGAAGCCTTATGATTCCTAAACTTCTTTGAAGACTCAGCTTTGTTACCCTTTTGTTTCTCATTCTTGGCAGACGGTTTCTTGTTACCTTTCCGGTGGAGTTTACCTTTCTTGACTTGAGATTCAGTCAAGTTTGCAGCGAGCTCAATGGCCTGTCGGATGGTAGTAGGGTTGCTACCAGTGACGATATCCTGAACAGGATCTGGTAGACCGTCAACGTACTTTTCGATCGCCTAATCCAAAGGCGTGACCATTTTCGGGAATAGCAAGCTTAACTCCTCATACGGGTCAGTATAAGCACGTTGTTCTCCACTATCTTGCTTTAGGTCATGGAACTCATTTTCAAGCTCCCTCTGCTCGTGACGAGGGCATAACTCTTTCATCATTAGAGCCCTGAATTCCTCCCATGTCTGTTCCATAGCAACATCAGCACCTCGATCTCTCACTACTCCGTTCCACCACGTGAACGCCCTCTTTTGGAACACGCTCGAAGCAAACTCGACTTTACGATTGTTTGGACATTGAATATGTCGAAAAGTACTCTCAAGACTCTCGAACCATTGTATGAGCCCAGTTGCTCCTTCAGAACCACTAAACTTGAATGGTTTAGTCGAGTTAAACTGTTTAAAATTGTACGGAACAGGTGCATTATTGTTGTTGTTGGCTTGGTTAATTTAAGTAATGAGATTGGGTAGTACAACAGCAATCTGCTGAGCTATGACAGCCGCCAGTTTCGGCGTCCGGTTGTACGTTTCGTCGAGGAGGCATTCTAAAAGAGGGAAACATGAGAGAAATGAGTGAGATGAATGTTGGATAATCAAAAATGAGATGTTATAAATATCGACGAAAAGTAAGGATGGTGGTCATTCGTTTGTTACTTAAAACAAACAAACGACACACAGTGACTAATAAAAGTACAGTAGAAACTCGATAAATTAATACTCGATTATTTAATAAACTCTCTAAGATAATATTTTTTGCCAGTCCCGACTCGGGGATAGGGTGCTAAATTAATAATTTGCTAAAATTATAAGATAATACATTTTTGATAATTTCTTTAGACCCCATATAAAATAAAAATTAATAATTCCTTATATATAGCATATTACATGAATGATTTATGAAGGTTTCTTGAAAAATAACTCAATTGTCTTTTTTTTTTTGTTAAAATCAATTTCCCCTTGAATCTCGTCTCTAATTTTCCTTAGCGTGGTAAGAACTTCTGGTGTTGTTTTCTCAAAGCTCAACAAGAAATTGTTCAATGTGATTGCCGCTTTAATAGCTTCGTTTCGCGAAGGGGGCTCCATTGTAGAACTTTCATCATCTTCTTCATCGATATCATCTTTATTAATTCCAATAACGCTTTCAATAATTTCTTCATCAGTCAACAACTGTGCAACTACATTTTCTTCTGGGTGAGTCAGAACATCTTCGACATCCATTGCATTGCGATAATTTGATCAAATTCTGGAGTTCTTGAGTGCTTTCACCACCTTCATCTGAGTTCTCAAAAGTCATGTTTTACAATGATGAAAGCAGTTCGCAATTGTACACAAGAAGCATAATAAGGTGGGAGATTGAATGTTTCTTTCAAATTGGGCCGTTCATTTGATATACATGCATTGTATACAATAATTAAGTGGAAGCTTGAAAGGTGTTTGTAAACTAAGTATTCTACTATAAATTAATAAAATATTAATTAATATATAAATTAATAATTATTAATTTATCGATTAATTAATAACTCTTTTAATTAATAAATTTTGGTGGTCCCAAGTGTATTATTTTATAGAGTTTCTACTGTAAATGGGTCTTTATAATGTATCGCGAAGACATGCTTTAGCCTATAAGTGGACACTCATCCCAAGAGTTCCCAGGTAATAGTGACTGGTCCGAAAATGCAGATTTGTACGAACACTCTAGCCTTAGACAAAAACTCGAGGTACAGGTAACCACCCTTCCAAATTGCATGTGTTCACATTATTAAGACCCAAACTTTGACGAGATTTTGAAAACTTTGAAGGCTTAAAGCCAAAAAGGAATCATCCAAGAATAGATGATTATTTTCAAAATCGTTTTAAAATTTGTGTACTTATTTTGGTAATCACCTAAGGATAGGTGATGTTTATTGTTTTAAGATTTAAACACAAGATAACTTGTGTCAGGGTCCTAAAAAGGTTATAGTCTAGGTTAAAGAATTACTAATAACCTAATTCCCTATAACCATGAGCTCTGATACCAAATCTTCTGTCACACCCCGACCGCATAAAACAACAAACTGCGGCGGAAACGTCGGGGAGTCGTGTCACAGAATCATTGTCTCATAACACATGGATTTTAAAGTTTCGTATTATTTAATAAAATGTTTACATTGTCTAAGATTGAACGAAAAAAGAACATAAAATAAACTGTCTTACTTGATTTTAGTCACTAAGGCCCAAGTCCGCCCTAAGTGAAGCACGATCATTATCAAACATTAGCTCCTGAAACACATGTGAAAATAGGTACGTCAGAATAAAAATGCCTGTGAGTAACATAGGTTTTGTTGATGAGGATTCATGACTTGAAAGTTAAAATAAGTGTTTAACGAAAAAGTAGTCATGAACCTTATAAAATTTTTTCCTTTATAAAATCATATGAAAATCAAATGATTTAAAAGAAATGATGCATGGTTAAATAAATAACCAAATGAAAGTGAATTCTATAAAATATGTCATGTCTTGATATAAAATATCATGTCTTGTATAAAAGATGTCGTGTTTTGTATAAAAGATGTCATGTCTTGTCTTTGTCGAAGTGGTTTAGATAACGCCACGGTATGTAATATAATAAAAGCACTTATATATAGGAAGTACCAGCGGCGTATCTACCATGCTTTTATCATATTACCAATAACCATCAAATAATGTCTTGTTTAAACCAATGTCATGTATAAACAATGTATTGTGTAACAATAACCACCAAATAATGTCTTGTTTAAACCAATGTCAAATGTCATGTATAAACAATGTTTTGTGTAACAATGTCAAGCATAAACAATGTCTTGTGTAACAATGTCAAGTAATCACCAATATCTTGTATGGTATGTTAAAAGTCTTTACTTAAACCACATGTAACAATGTCATGTGTAACCAAATGTCTTGTGTAACCAAATGTCATGTCCAAAACCATGTCTTTGAATAAACAAAAGTTTAAATCAAAAGTTATGTTTTGAAAACCATTGCTTTTATTGTTAATAACATTTATATGGTTTATTATCGAATACACTCAAGCCTTGTTGACTGTCGGATAAACCCTTATCAAGTCAAAGGTTTATCAATGTTCATCGGATGTTGTCGTTCCCTAAAGTCACTTCCAAACAAACCTAGGAAGCGGGAACGGGATTGTCAATCCTATGGTACCATTACATACTATCGGTCGGCGTGATCAATGTTAATGAATGTATCTTGTCTCGTTCAACATACCAAATGTCGTAATCAATGTAGCATGTCGTGTAAAATGTCTTTAAAACCATGTACTAGGGATGCTAAGTCAACATACGAAGTAAAATGTCCATGAAATCAATGTGCTAGATATGCTAAGTCAACATATGCAGCAAAAGTATCTTTGAAATCAAAGTGCTAGGCATGCTAAGTCAACATACGAAGCAAAATGCAATTTAAATCAATGTGCTAGATATTCTAAGTCAACATATGTAGCAAAAAATTATTGAAATCGATGTGCTAGGCATGCTAAGTCAACATACGAAGCAAAATATAATTGAAGCCATGTACTATATGTGTATTAGATGAACATTGCATGTATATGTCTTGAAAACACGAAAGTAACAATAGGCACATGTGAATCACCCCAAAATATTTGAAAGCATTAAAAAGAGGGGTCTATGTACTCACTTGGGATTGCTTAAGTCTTGTAGTAAAGATCAAACAATGCTTGAAGGAACAAGGAATCAAGTGGCACATAGTATCGGATAACTATGTTTATAAGTCGGGACTTAAATCGGGGGATAGGATAGAATGAGGTCTTGTAAACCAAATGAGCATTGGAACTCATATGAAATGGTTTAACAATGTCTACATTCTGATTTGAAAGTAATCCCTAGTGCTTTTGACCTGTTTTAACCCGTTAAGGTAGTTTACGCTACTTTAATGCGTCATTTGCGTAAACGCGTGTTCGAATGGTTATACAAGTCCTATGATAAGTCTTAAATGCCTAAACATGTTTGAAAATGTTATTATTTCAGTTTACATGTCAAAAGTTTGATTACATATGCTTAAAATGAACTTATGTGCAAAAACGACATTTTCGTCATTTTCAAAAGGATATATAAACGACTAAGCAAATAACTAACCAAACGAAGTGACCATAAGGTATAACCTCATTAGGTTACTCCCTATACAATTATGGTCACAAATATGTGTTTGGTCGGATCCTAAGATCGACCAAACGGGCCGGGTTCGAAAGTCTAAGCGGTGGTCAAGACCGCTCGACTTACGACCCTAGATAAGCACTAAACTAGAAGTGATGAGTTAAACATGTTAAAACATGTGTAACTTAGTTGAAAAACTGATTCGATATCAAAACAAAGTGTTTTGATACCCGAAAATAGTTCCGTCATAAAATGCACATGATTGTGCATTTTCACCGAAACTTTGACTCGTCACTTCGACTAGTAAGCGTGGTAATCAGTAGGTATAATCGCAAGGGATTATAACCATCGTGATTATGATCACGTTGCAAAGTTCAATTGAACTTTGACTTGACCAATTCATGGTCTAAACCGAAAGTCAAACAGTAAGTCAAACTATATTTGACTTTTAGCTTAAAATAGCTAAAATAAATAAATAAGACTAGGAAGAAAACTTAATTGTGTTCTAGGATGAACAATACTCATATGGGAGGCCTCCAATAAGATGGTAACACAGCAATAGAGCAAATGAAGAAGAAATAAATGAATGAGCAAGGATTTGAGCAAAATGCCTTGCTATTTATAGTGAATTTGAAGCTTTAGGATCATCACAAGTGTCCCTTGTGTTGTTATGATCCTTGGGTGGCTTGGACACTTGTCAATAGCAGGTTAGAAGGTGGCAAAATCGTTTACTTGGGGTCCAAAACTTGAAACATGGTGCTGCCACACAGCTGCTGATGCAACAAAGAAAGATTCTGCCAGCGTTGTTTCTCGCGCCCCGCGACCCAGGAAGCAAAGATCAAACACGAAAGTGTGATTTTTGTGGAAGAACAAATCATATGACAAAAGATTGCTTTAAATTAAGAGCATATGATATTAATAGAACAAACAATGTCTATATATCCACTCTTGGGTGTACTATTTGTGAAAAACTCAACCATTTGACTCAACAATGTTCTTTTCTTAAACCATTTGATGTAAATCTGAATGACCCAAAAAAGAAAATGAACTTTAAAAAGGAAGATGGGCTTGGTAACAGGAATACCCAATCTATTTCTAAAAGAGTTGAGCCTAACAAAACTGTTTATCCACAAATGTCAAACCAGCCATCTGCATAGAGATTAGGTCAAACCTATGTTGCATCATAAAATACATTACCCAGAGGCTATGGATAATCAACCTGCAATAGACTGCCTTACAGGTATATAGAACCTACACCACAACCTCAAAAGCAGAGGGAAAATGTGTGTCCATATGGGTATCAACATCTTGTTGGGAATGGTCAACCTCTCATTGACCGAACTGTGAAGGCACTTGTAGAGGGTCAAAAACAACTGTTGGAGATAGTTCAAAAAGTCCTAGTGACCAAAGACCAATCCCAACAAGCAATTGCAGTGGTTGACAACACCAAATCTAAGGCAGATAATGCTTTGGATCATCTGCAGGATTAACCCATTCACTATCATCTGGAGGGAACCACTGTTGGTAATTTTAAAGTGCCAACAGAGGCTATCTGCACAAGTATCCTTCTATCCAAATAATAGAAATAAAATGTTATGAAAAAACCTAAATTTTTATATCTTCCTTTTTTTTTATGTCAAAAATCAGAAAAACCTTAAATTTTGTTTTAAAAATCAACGATAAAATCACCAAAAACCAAACTCTGTTCAAAAGAGTTAAAACAACTGTTGGAGTGGTTCAAAAGTCTGTTCAAGTGTAATAACCATTGTTTAATGCAAAAGAACCACTGTTTTTTCAAAACCATTGTCTGACATTAAAAGTCAAACAGAGCCACTGTTTTCATACAAAATTTGTTTAACCCAATAAAGGTTTCAAACAGACATTTTGAAAAACAGATCTTTGGTATCTTCATCAGCGGGTTTCCTATGTAGGACCCACTCTCTGAACAGAGGTTTGCTATGACATATAGCAATTGACCACGTAGACTAAAAGGTAACTGTTGTCCACACTGGCAACCTTGTTCCATTAACTCTATAAAAACCCATGAGAATACATCTTAGCATTTTATCAATCATCATCATGGTTTAAAAACAGGATCCGAATCATAACGGTTTGTTAACATCTTTTATTTATTAGACATGCTATAAATCATTATGTCCTCATCATACTAACATCGAACCACCGACGTTCAAGTTATTCAAGCAAGTATTTGAACAAGTATGCCCATGTAGTATGCAAACAGTAAAATACACTAACCGGTGGATTTAGAAATGGAGGTGAATGTGCGGGATTGAGAAGGAGAGATGAAGCTTCTAGGAAGATAAAAAAAGCTGTTGTGGACTGATTCGGGGAGGTGAAGCCGTCGTCTACTTCCCAAAATGGAAAGAAGGTGTTTTTAGGGTTTTTCAAAAAGAGGTGCAGAGAATGTTTTGTGAAAGAAAGGAATAATTGCTATCGTCAATGATTGAAATAATCATTTTAGGGTTGGTAGCTTTTGGGTATTTATACTCACACAAGGTCCCGCACATATGCATGTGGGCCCCAAATAAAGAAATGTGTGGTTCCTTTAGGGTTAGTTGTGGGTTTATGATTGGGCCTGAATTAATGTATGTGTGGTCAAGGAGGGGTGTGTGAGCTATATATTTAGGTTGCACACTAAATGTTTAAAGCGTGTGGATAGAGGTGTCAGTTGTGCGGCCTACCAAGATTTCTATTACACTCTCTTATATAATATTACATATCTATATATACAGCCAACTATAATAATCACGTTCATTAATTTCACAATATTACAACGCAAGTGAAATGTGGAAGGGAAAATTCGAGTTGTCACACGTTATAACGGCTAGTTTTAAAAAAAAAAAAAAAAATTTCTTTCCCACTTTATAAATATATACCCTTTATTCCCCCATTTTAACCCAAATCTTTCCAGTCTCTCTCATTTTTTTATACATCACCTTAATTTTTATAAAGTTTTAGGTAGGTCTTCTTCTTCATCATGGTGTTCGTCATCTTCGAGTGAGGGTGATTTATTTTTTGCTAACGCCGTACTGCTAGCAGCCCAGATGATCATGGAGGAAGAGGAAGAAACGTCGTCAAAACCACGGACTAGGGCAACCGCCTTAAACCAAAACTGAGAATGTTATCTTTATTTTACAGTGAAAATGATATATTTAATTTTTTTCAGTGTTAATAATGTATTTAATTTATTTTTCGGTGTTATTATTTAGGTGCCCATGATAGTTTAGTGGCCGATTATATTTCCGACGAACCTGTGTACACGGCCGCGATGTTTAAATGTCGATCCCGAATGAGTCGTCGACTGTTCTTATGTGTAGCAGACGACTTGGCGCAGTCTGATCCATTTTTCACACTTCGATGCGATGCTAGGGGCCATAGGGGTTTCACCACTTTATAGTAATGTACTGTGGCCATTCGCCAACTTGCATACGGGACGACACCCGATTCGTTGGACGAGTATTTAAGGATGTCCAAAAGAACTTCATAAGAATATTTGCACAAGTTTTACAAAAGGATGGTGAAGCTATATAACAAGAAATATCTGTGGAAACCAAACGCAAATGATGTCCAAAAATTATATCAAGCGCACGAAGAAAGGCATGGTTTTCTAGGTATGCTCGAAAGCATTGATTGCATACACTGGCCGTGGCAGAACTGCCCTACTGCGTGGCAAGGTCAACATACTCGGGGCGATCATGGTCATCCAACTAGAGGCTGTTGTGTCACATGATCTCTGGATTTGGCATGCTTTTTTTGGTCTGACTAGTTCACTTAACGACCTTAACGTCATCTACCAATCAGATATCTTTCACGATGTAATAACAGGGACTGGTCCAGACACCAGCTTTTCGGTTTCTGGGGTGGAATACAGGTGCGGTTACTGCCTTGCGGTTGGAATATACCCACCGTACTCTACAATCGTTAAAACTATTATGCACCCGACATACGATAAACGAAAGAAATTTGCCAAGTTTCAAGAGGCGGCGAGAAAAGACATTGAACAGTGTTTTGGGGTTCTACAAAAAATGGCATATCATTGAACATCCAGCACGTTCTCTTACACCACAGAGGTTGCGACACATTATGTACGCTTGTATCTTGCTGCATAACATGATCATCGAAGACAAAGGTAGAGCGATTTGTGAGTACGAAGTAAACGCGCCTAACGGGAATTCTGTTCCAGTAAGTGTAGAACAACATGATTTAAACGAATTCTCACTATGTGGGTGGGGAGGTTAGGCTTTTGGTAGGAGGGTGAATTTAGGTTTTTAGGGGGTGGGGGGTGTCAGTGGGGGATGGGTTAAGTGGTTTAGCCTTTCCGTATTAGTGCACATGTGCAGTATATTTTTTTTTGAATTTTTTTATATATAAAAATTAGCGTTTTTTTATAAAAAAAATGTAAAAAAAAACTTGGTATGGTTTTAAGGTTTTTTTTTAGTTAGTTTTTTGGTTTTCTCATTTAAACTAGTTTTCTCATGATCCATCCCATATATAGGGTCAGGATTTAGAGAAAACGGGGGAAAGTGTGAGAACAGAGAGAATGATTATGGATCGTCAGATTAAAACAATCTATGGACTAGATTGGCGCAGTGTGTCACACCCCCAAAATCCACCTGCGGCGTACCACCGCTTGGGGGCGTGACTGACCAGGATCCAGCCACCAATTATACTGAGCAATGATTAATAGTAAAAATATTCACCAACCACAATAGTTAGTAAACATCATAGTTTAAAGATTTAAAAGTTTAAGTTCGAATAATAGTTTAAGTAAGCAGCGGAAGCATAAACCAAACAGTTTCAAAACAAGGTTCGTAGTTCAAGATTATTTAAAACCCCAACACACGGGTTTAGACGACCACTACACTTTCCCCAAGCCGCAAGCTCTTGAGTCACTGGGTACCTGCAAAGCATGCAGTAGGGTGTCAACAAAAATGTTGGCGAGTTCACGAGGTGTCCAGTTCTATCTTTTCGAAAACGTAGGTTGTTTAGATAAAGCATTTATAATCACGGCATGGGGAGCTACCCCATGTGAAAGCTACTAAACTGAAGTTACCGAAACTATTGACGAGAAGATTTTTATGCCCCAGGTCAATGTCTATCGTCATTGACCAAGATGCAAGGTCTACTAGTTCACGCTCGATCTCCCCCGGTCACGGTGTGAGGTTGTCAAACCTAATAGCGCTATCAACTAATAACTCGTTCACCCCTGACGATTAATCGGTACTGTAAGCAGTGACTTTGGATGATAGAGATTCGTTTAGTTTTGCTAGTTGTGATTTATAAATAATACCCAAACGCATTTTTCCCCCGGAAATAGTAGTTTAAAAGTTATTCTTGATTTTGTTCGTGTCCCTCCCTGGGACGCATGCTTTTAGTGTGTGAACTCACCTTGGGTTGCTCGGCAGTTTAGTTTACTTGGTTAAATATGCTGGTCACCACGTCCTAATATGGTTACCAGTATGGGTCAGGCTCGGATATAAGTAAGTCACGTATGTTTTACACATAGCATACATATCACGTCATTGGGCCTATCCTACCAGTTAAACAGTTATAGATAACACATGGTTCGGTCAAACAGGCAGCCCAAACAATTCACATTGTGGCCCAATAACTGAAGTAAGCAGTCCAGTCGAGACAAAGTGGTCTCAAGTCGTAACCAGGAGGTCTCGAGTCATGGACTTCTGGTCTCGAGTTGTGCAGGTATGAGTCGCAATCTCAGAGGTCTCGAGTCCAATCTCGAGTCGAGATCATGGGGTCTCGAGTCGAGACCTTGATGGTCTTGAGTCGCTGAAGTCTGTCTCGAGTTGTCACTATGTGGTCTCGAGTCGCAATCACCGCGATCTCGAGTTGTAGTTCGATGGTCTCGAGTCGAGACCAGGGGTCTCGACTCCCATCACCTGCTGGTTCTAGAACATTTGTCTACATTGTACTATCCAATAGAATTTCATGTTCATGTAACCGTGTACTATCCAATCGAAATGCATCAACATGTTTTCTTGTCTAACACCTTAATCAATTGGATCAAACATAGCAAATTTCAAATATTCAAATCACATTCAACAAGTTCTTCATCTAGGGTTTTCATCATTTTGCAAACATGATCATTTAACTCTTGAATCTAGCATGCGTTTAACTCAAAATAGGAATATGTATTCATACAATCTATATATCATGGCTACCTTGGATATTATTATCAAAACAACATTTGTCCTATAACTTCTAACATAAATCGGATGATCATAAGCATCTCATACATTCATTATTCAAATATCTTAGCAACTCATTATCATACAAGAGTTCTCATATTTTAATCATTCAAAGCGAGTAGTACCATTGTTCACATAAGCACCTAGTGAGCATCTAATAACACTAACCGGTTGATATAAACTCATGACTATCATTCCTTTTAACCAACAACTACAAGATACTAACCGGTTAGATGAAAGGGTATGAAGGATTGATGAACTAAATTTCGAGTGATGGTCTCGAGCTAATCCGAGAGTCCCTTGGTTGCCGCCAGTTTGATCCGAGAGAGAAGGAGAGGAGAGGTCGTGTTTAAGGTTTTAAGGGTTTTCTAGAGAGAGGGAGAGTGAGGATGAAATGAGAGAGAGTGAAAAGGAGAGTGTGTGAGGGTTTTGGGTTTATATAGAAGGTGATGCACCCTTAGTGGGTTTCCGAGTGGGCTAAGGGAGTGCATGGCCCAACTGATTTGGTTCACTCGAGACCGGGTGGTCTCGAGTCGGGTCCATGGTG
Source organism: Helianthus tuberosus (assembly GCA_030545235.1). Classification (NCBI taxonomy): domain Eukaryota; kingdom Viridiplantae; phylum Streptophyta; class Magnoliopsida; order Asterales; family Asteraceae; genus Helianthus; species Helianthus tuberosus. Next base: position 133,473,136 of record CM060408.1, on the reverse strand, counting down.
GTCTCGGTTCACTTATGTTCATATATAACATACGTACATACAACACATAGCACAATTAAGATATTCTACACCTTCCATTAAATAATTAAGTACACGCAATATTGAAACAAGAAGGTTGTTCGGGAAAAAAAATCCAGAGTGTCACCTTATCCCCCCATTAGTTTGGAATTTCGTCCCGAAATTTGGTTGTAGCTTCAGTGCTGGGAGTTTCATTTGGGAACAACTGGGGATACTTGCGCTTCATCTGGTCCTCCCGCTCCCAGGTAAACTATGGGCCACGTCGCGAGTTCCAACGAACCCGCACAAGAGGTATCTGGCTACGTTTGAGGGTTTTGACTTTTCGATCCGTGATCTCAATCGGTTCCTCAGTAAAGTGTAGCTGTTCGTCGATAGTAAGTTCCTTGAAAGGAATGATGAGTGTTTCATCTGACAGACACTTTTTCAGATTAGACACGTGAAAGACGTTGTGCACAGCACTCAGTTCTTCAGGCAGATTCAATCTGTAAGCAACCTTACCGATCTTTTCGATAATTTCGAATGGTCCGACATATCGCGGATTAAGCTTGCCCCGCTTTCCAAAACGAACTACACCCTTCCAGGGTGAGACTTTGAGTAGAGCCCGGTCACTAACCTGGAACTCTAGAGGTTTCCTATCCTTATCAGCGTAACTCTTCTGACAGTCACGAGCTTCCGCCATGTGTTGCCTAATCTGGGAAATCTTTTCCGTAGTGTCTACCACCAGTTCTGGACCTGTGATCTGGCTGTCACCAATTTCCGCCCAGCAAAGGGGCGATCGACATTTACGACCGTATAATGCCTCAAAGGGTGCTGCCTGAATCCTGGTGTGGTAGCTGTTGTTATAGGAGAATTCCGCTAACGGTAGGTGCTTCTCCCAATTCTTGCCAAAATCGATCACACATGCCCTAAGCATGTCTTCAAGGGTTTGGATGGTGCGTTTAGACTGCCCATCCGTTTGTGGATGATAAGCGGTGCTCATGTCTAAACGTGAGCCAAAGGATTTGTGCATATCTTGCCACAACTCAGAAGTAAAACGAGTGTCTCGATCGGAAATAATAGAGGTTGGCACTCCGTGCTTCGAAACCACTTCCTTTAAGTATACCTCTGCTAAGGTAGAGAACTTGTCTGTTTCTTTAATAGCCAAAAAGTGGGCAGATTTAGTTAATCGATCCACTATCACCCAAATGGTGTCATTTCCGCGTTGAGACCTAGGCAAGCCAGTAACAAAATCCATTGAAATTTGATCCCATTTCCACTGCAGGATCTCTGGTTGTTGGAGTAGGCCCGATGGTTTCTGATACTCAGCCTTGACTCTTGCACAAGTCAAACATTTTCTGACATAGGTTGCTATGTGGACTTTCATGCTAGGCCACCAGTATGTAGTCCTTAAGTCGTGGTACATCTTATCCGAACCAGGATGTACTGTGTAACGGGACTTATGGGCTTCATCCATTACTAGCTCGCGCAAATTCCCATAAAGTGGGACCCATATACGCCCGTTTACGTAGTAAGCACCATCTTCTTTTTGTTCTAGCCGTTTCCTTGATCCTCGCAGGGACTCAGCCCCGACGTTCTCGACTTTCAGTGCTTCAACCTGAGCACTTCGGATTTGCTTAGGGAGGTTCGAGTGGATGGTGAGCTGTAAGGCGCGAACACGCTTAGGTTTGGTTTCCTTCCTGCTGAGGGCATCTGCTCCCACATTAGCCTTGCCTGGATGATATTTAATTGCACACTCGTAATCGTTTAGGAGTTCGACCCATCGGCGTTGCCGCATATTCAACTCCTTTTGTTCCATTATGTGTTGGAGACTCTTGTGATCAGTGTAAATCGTGCACTTGGTACCGTACAAGTAGTGTCTCCAAATCTTGAGCGCGAAGACCACAGCTCCGAATTCTAAGTCATGTGTCGTGTAGTTCCGTTCGTGGATCTTGAGCTGTCGCGAAGCGTAAGCAATAACCTTCTCGCGTTGCATCAACACGCAACCAAGTCCTTGAATAGAAGAGTCGCAGTAAACAACGAAGTCGTCGGTGCCTTCAGGTAAGGAAAGAATAGGAGCACTACAGAGGTTCTTCTTTAGTTCCTGAAAGGCAGATTCCTGCGCATCATTCCACTTATAAGCAACACCCTTCTGAGTGAGGGTCGTAAGTGGTTGAGCGATCTTAGAGAACCCCTTGATAAATCTTCGATAATATCCTGCCAATCCCAAGAATTGGCGAACTTCGGTCGGAGTCTTAGGTATAGGCCAATTCTTAATGGATTCGACCTTAGCGGGGTCGACATGAATCCCATTCTGATTGACTATGTGCCCAAGGAAATGGACTTCTCTAAGCCAGAAATCACATTTCGAGAATTTGGCGTACAGTTGCTCATTGCGAAGGAGTTCGAGAATAAGACGCAGGTGTTGTTCATGCTCCTCTTGACTTTTCGAGTAAATTAGGATGTCGTCAATAAACACAATCACGAACTTGTCGAGGTAAGGTTTGCACACTCGATTCATTAGATCCATGAAGATCGCAGGTGCGTTGGTCATTCCGAAAGGCATAACAAGGAATTCGTAGTGACCATATCGGGTTCTGAAAGCCGTCTTAGGGATGTCCTTATCGCGGACTCTCAGCTGGTGATAGCCCGATCGCAGATCGATCTTAGAATAGTAGCTCGACCCTTGCAGCTGGTCGAACAGATCGTCGATACGGGGAAGTGGATAACGATTCTTGATGGTAACCTTGTTCAGCTCACGGTAATCAACGCACATTCGGAATGTGCCATCCTTCTTTTTGACAAAGAGCACTGGGGCTCCCCAGGGTGATGAGCTTGGACGGATAAAACCTTTGTCCAGAAGTTCTTGTAGTTGAGTAGAAAGTTCCTGGAGTTCTGCGGGAGCTAGACGATAAGGTGCACGAGCTATAGGTGCTGCTCCGGGAGCTAGCTCGATTTGAAATTCAACCTGACGGTGAGGAGGGAGTCCAGGCAGTTCTTCAGGAAATACCTCAGGATAGTCGCGTACAACTGGGAAATCTTCAATCCGGTTTTCCTTTTTCTGCGTGTCCGCAACAAGTGCTAAGATAGCGGTGTGCCCCTTTCGTAAACACTTCTGGGCTTTTAAGAATGAAATGATGCCTGTGACTTCTCCGCTTTTGTTGCCTTGGACGATAAGGGGTTTGCCAGGAGGACGGGGAGTTCGAACAGCTTTCTCTTGGCAGAGGATTTCAGCTCGATGCTTGGATAACCAATCCATACCAATGACGACGTCGAAGCTTCCGAGAATGATGGGGAAGAGATCGATACGGAAGGTCTGACCAGACAATTCTAGTTTGCAGTTACGAATAACGTGTGAGGCCTCGAGGTTTCTACCATTAGCTAATTCAACGATGTGCTTAGAGCTTAGCGGCGTAAGAGTGGACTTAAGCTTCTTACTAATACGTAGGGATACATAACTAGCATCTGCTCCAGAATCAAACAATATGGAAACATAACGATCGTTAAGTAGGAACTTACCCGCTACAACGTTGGGGTCATTCCTCGCTTCTCCAGCTCCAATCACAAAGGCCCTTCCTCTTGCACCATTTCCAGCATTGTTGGTGTTGTTGTTGTTATTTCCCGCACCCAGGTTATGGTTGTTCTGGTTTAACTGGGGACAATTCTTCTTAATGTGCCCCTCGGCTCCGCACTGGAAACAACCCTTGATGTTCCCATGGTGCTGTTGCTGCTGAGGCTGGTTCTGTCTTGCGGGGTGAGGGCTCCTACAATCCTTGGCCTCATGCCCCATCTTGTTGCATCGCTGACACTTGTTCTTCACACAGGGCCCATTATGATGTCGATTGCACTTGTTACACTTGGGGAGATGGCCCAGGTAGCCGCCCTGCTGCTGAGGGCCCTTGTTGCTTTCAGTTTTCCTTTGCTGGGCTGGGGTCTGAGTAGGGTTAGCATCCGTACTCTAATTTCCATCCCACTTTCGTTTGTTGTCACTAGAATTTCCGACTGTAGCATTTATCCTTTTGGGCAACTTGCCCTCTTCCACAGCCTGATCAGTGAGTTTGTGAGCAAGACGGACCACTGGCTGAATGGTATTGAGGTTGGCTGAGGTCACATGGCTCCGGATTTCTGGGGCCAAACCTTTGATGTACAATTCGATCCTTCGATACATAGGTCGAGACATGTTTGGGCAGAGAGCAGCATAGTCATTGGACTGTTTGGTGTAGGTCTCCATCTCTGATCCAACCATCTTGAGCTCATAGTACTCGTTTTCGAGTTGGTGGATGTCATCCCTGTGACAGTACTCTTCCTTGATCATGTCCTTGAAATCTTCCCATGCAGTAGCATTCACAGTCTCCAAACCAAGCATCTGAATCTGTGCCTTCCACCATGAAAGTGTGTTTCCTTCAAGCGTACCAGTCGCAAACTTTACCCAATTAGCAGGGGGACACTCGCAGACAGCAAAAACAGCTTCGGCCTTTTCAATCCAGTGCAGAAGGCCTATGGCACCTTCAGTGCCATTGAAAGGGAGAGGTTTGCAATCCATGAAGGTTTTGAAAGTACAAACACGTGGTTGCGCAGGCGCTTGCTGACCTGTTGTGAGAAGCGAAGCGAATAGGCTTAGAGGTAAAAAGACGACGCGGGGGTAGGATCTAAACATCCTAAAGTAACGAGTTTACCTCCAGGGTGAGCTGCGAAAGCTGTAGCCACAGTGTTGAGCAAGTTAGTGAACTGAGCCTGAGTCATCTTAACGTTTCCTCTTCCGCGTCCACTCATTGTCTTCACAGCCAGAAAACACAGTATGAGTGTGATGTCGTAACATAGCGAGAATGAGATAGAAGAGGGATGTGTATCTATCTGATTAGGCACACTAGTACGTATAGTAGAACAATAATACAAAGTAAACAAGCAAGTAAACACAAGTCCGAGCTATGAGGTCTAATAAACTGAGTCTTGCCCTTGGAGTGTAGTGTCGTCATGAGTCACGGGTTATAGTCTGGTTTTTCTCAAAAAGACTTTCTTTTTAAAACCAAGTTCACTATAACCAATGGCTCTGATACCAATCTGTCACACCCCCAAAATCCACCTGCGGTGTACCACCGCTTGGGGCGTGACTGACCAGGATCCAGCCACCAATTATACTGAGCAATGATTAATAGTAAAAATATTCACCAACCACAATAGTTAGTAAACATCATAGTTTAAAGATTTAAAAGTTCAAGTTCGAATAATAGTTTAAGTAAGCAGCGGAAGCATAAACCAAACAGTTTCAAAACAAGGTTCGTAGTTCAAGATTATTTAAAAACCCAACACACGAGTTTAGACGACCACTACACTTTCCCCAAGCCGCAAGCTCTTGAGTCACTGGGTACCTGCAAAGCATGCAGTAGGGTGTCAACAAAAATGTTGGCGAGTTCACGAGGTGTCCAGTTCTATCTTTTCGAAAACGTAGGTTGTTTAGATAAAGCATTTATAATCACGGCATGGGGAGCTACCCCATGTGAAAGCTACTAAACTGAAGTTACCGAAACTATTGACGAGAAGATTTTTATGCCCCAGGTCAATGTCTTTCGTCATTGACCAAGATGCAAGGTCTACTAGTTCACGCCCGATCTCCCCCGGTCACGGTGTGAGGTTGTCAAACCTAATAGCGCTATCAACTAATAACCCGTTCGCCCCCGGCGATTAATCGGTACTGTAAGCAGGGACTTTGGATGATAGAGATTCGTTTAGTTTTGCTAGTTGTGATTTATAAATAATACCCAAATGCATTTTTCCCCCGGAAATAATAGTTTAAAAGTTATTCTTGATTTTGTTCGTGTCCCTCCCTGGGACGCATGCTTTTAGTGTGTGAACTCGCCTTGGGTTGCTCGGCAGTTTAGTTTACTTGGTTAAATATGCTGGTCACCACGTCCTAATATGGTTACCAGTATGGGTCAGGCTTGGATATTTGTAAGTCACGTAAGTTTTACACATACCTAACACATAGCATACATATCACGTCGTTGGGCCTATCCTACCAGTTAAACAGTTATAGATAACACATGGTTCGGTCAAACAGGCAGCCCAAACAATTCACATTGTGGCCCAATAACTGAAGTAAGCAGTCCAGTCGAGACAAGGTGGTCTCGACTCGAGAACACGCGGTCTCGAGTCGTAACCAGGAGGTCTCGAGTCATGGACTTCTGGTCTCGAGTTGTGCAGGTATGAGTTGCAATCTCAGAGGTCTCGAGTCCAATCTCGAGTCGAGATCATGGGGTCTCGAGTCGAGACCTTGATGGTCTTGAGTCCCTGAAGTCTGTCTCGAGTTGTCACTATGTGGTCTCGAGTCGCAATCACCGCGATCTCGAGTTGTAGTTCGATGGTCTCGAGTCGAGACCAGGGGTCTCGACTCCCATCACCTGCTGGTTCTAGAACATTTGTCTACATTGTACTATCCAATAGAATTTCATGTTCATGTAACCGTGTACTATCCAATCGAAATGCATCAACATGTTTTCTTGTCTAACACTTTAATCAATTGGATCAAACATAGCAAATTTCAAATATTCAAATCACATTCAACAAGTTCTTCATCTAGGGTTTTCATCATTTTGCAAACATGATCATTTAACTCTTGAATCTAGCATGCGTTTAACTCAAAACAGGAATACGTATTCATACAATCTATATATCATGGCTACCTTGCATATTATTATCAAAACAACATTTGTCCTATAACTTCTAACATAAATCGGATGATCATAAGCATCTCATACATTCATTATTCAAATATCTTAGCAACTCATTATCATACAAGAGTTCTCATATTTTAATCATTCAAAGCGAGTAGTACCATTGTTCACATAAGCACCTAGTGAGCATCTAATAACACTAACCGGTTGATATAAACTCATGACTATCATTCCTTTTAACTAACAACTACAAGATACTAACCGGTTAGATGAAAGGGTATGAAGGATTGATGAACTAAATTTCGAGTGATGGTCTCGAGCTAATCCGAGAGTCCCTTGGTTGCCGCCGGTTTGATTCGAGAGAGAAGGAGAGGAGAGGTCGTGTTTAAGGTTTTAAGGGTTTTCTAGAGAGAGGGAGAGTGAGGATGAAATGAGAGAGAGTGAAAAGGAGAGTGTGTGAGGGTTTTGGGTTTATATAGAAGGTGATGCACCCTTAGTGGGTTTCCGAGTGGGCTAAGGGAGTGCATGGCCCAACTGATTTGGTTCACTCGAGACCGGGTGGTCTCGAGTCGGGTCCATGGTGGTCTCGGTTCACTTATGTTCATATATAACATACGTACATACAACACATAGCACAATTAAGATATTCTACACCTTCCATTAAATAATTAAGTACACGCAATATTGAAACAAGAAGGTTGTTTGGGAAAAAAATCCTGAGTGTCACACAGTGGCGTTATTGTAAATAACACCAATTCTATTAAGTGGACGTCTTTCATTAAGGGTAAAAGGGTCTTTTACCGCTCAAATAAAAAACGCCACCTAAAATAAAAATGCACCATCCAAAACAAATAAAACGCCATTAAATACAAAACGCCAAAAATTAGTGATAAAATACGTTAGAGATTACAGGAAGAGGAAACAACACAATAACTGAAATTCAATTGTTAACATTTATTAGAAGAATTTTCCTCCTAAATTACGCGCCAAAAACATCATTATATCAACGACGTTAAACATCGCTTCCGTAATCACTTCAATCTATCACTATACAAAAACATCTTTTACTAAAAACGCCAAGTCTAACTAAAATGCCAAAAATGGCAACCATCGTTGGGTGGAGATACACTCTGGCAATCAGAGGATTCGTCCTATGTTTTGACAACAGAAGGGAGGTATATGTTAGGACAATCAAAGCAATTTTAAAGATGGAAGAAAAGGTACAGAGGGGTATCCTATCGCGTGGCATCGCTCTAGATAACGAATGTCATAAAACACATAAGCTCATGAAAACATTAACAAGGAAATTTGGACCTATCAAAGCAGATGGAAAATCGGACCCAGTCATGACATATGGCATTTTGATGAGAAAACAGACATGGTGGCCATTATATATGACAGCGGAGAGCAGGAAGACTACCTGCTTGAAAACATCATGATAAAGCAGGGGATTGGGTTCATGGAAGAATTGCACAATGCCACTTGTTTGAACACAGACATTGTGACAACTGGCACTTTTCCACATATTCCGTACAATGTTAAACAATAATTTGTGCATTAATGACTGTGCCTGATTTAATTAATGACATGAATGATTTTCTGAATGTTGCCATATACATGCACGTGCCTTACATGTTGCAAGATTATTTATCATTTTTGCATGCAACACATTATGGTTCAATTAGTGCATGAAACAAAGTTAGCACAGTTATCAGACAAATTAGAAGTACTGACGGGAGTTCAGTACTCAAGCAGACATGATGTTAAGACACAGAATGAGTCTGAAACCAAGAGTTACATTAGAATAGTGTGTAGGAAAGTAGGGAGTTCAAAATTGCCTTCGTAGTGATGATTTAAGTGCCGGAAAGTGCCTGAAACACACAAAAACTGCAGAATTCTGCAGAAAACAACACAAATCAGCAATTTTCAGCATTTTAACTCTAAAATTTAATGCATAAATGTGGTTTAATGGTCCAGAATACCTTTCTAAGTGTCGGGAATCAAAACTGTCATAAAAGGGAACATAAAGCACACTAAACTGCGTAATTTAGCACCTTAACGAACCGGTAACCAACCGAACAACCGGACATTACCCGAAACACCAAATTTTCACTAGAAGCATTGTTTTAGTGTTTCGAAGCTAGTTATGGTCACCGAACATAATAACACATCCAAAAACACTATAATACATATAACCCTAACAAGTGTCATCACAAACTAACTACATTCCTTAACTAAAGTTTACAACTCAACTACACAACCCCCCCCCCCATTTACGGTCCCAATAAGGGACCCACCAACTTGATTTTCCTTGAATTGTTTATTATATTTGTGAGGCACTTTAGAAACATTTAGACCAAAGGGTTTCAGAATGTTGGAAGATTGTTATTAAAAACCACAAGTGACTTAATTCTATTCATTTTCACAACATCAACACTTCATCTTTCTCCTCTCCTTTCCCTTACTCACGGCCTCAACAACATACACACCCATCCATTTCAAGTTCATTCTCCTACATTCTTAAGGCTCTCTAAGGTATAAGAAGCATAACTAAGGAACTTGGAAGCGTTGGAACTTGAAGGACCACTTCCTAGAGCTTTTATCCACCTAGTTTATCATCTTCATCATCTTTGGTTTCTTCCCTAGCCTTGTGCTAGTAGTAAGGCTCTAACAACTTGTTTTTACTTTTTTTTTTGTTGGTTAAAAGATTATGTTAATGGTTAAACATGAAGATCATGAAGAAACAAGAAGATGAACTTTAACATAAAGCTAAATAACATAAGAAACTAGGTTGTTTTAGTATATGTGTGAATCTTGATTGTTGATTTCTTGTATTTATGATGTTAAACATCATATGAAACTTGCTAGATTGTGATTAAACACATGATCTAGCAAGTGAGAGGATGATCTTGTGAAAAATCAGGATGCTCATCCTTTATGTTCATCATGAACTTGAAAAAAAAGATGATTTTGTGTAAGATGATGATGGATACATGATATTAGTCTATTACATGGATGATTTCAAAGATAGTTTTCTCAAGAAACCAAGTTAAATTACCAGATTTACAAAACCATGATTTTTAAAGAAACTAATCATGTTTCTAGTGTTAAATCAAGTATAGAAATATGTTGATAACAATTCAAAAGAATGATTTTTAGAAAAATCATTTTACAAGTTGTGAAAGACTAACTTTCCCAAAAATGATGTTTATGAACAAATAACCACACTTTTAAGGGTAACTAAGCTTACTTAACAACATGCTAAGTTACTACAAATTTTTACAAAATTTCAAGTTCATGATGTACTGTAAATTGTAAGATTTTGGCTCATGGTAAGTGTTGTTTGATTTTTTGAAGGATTGGTGATGATTTTAAAAGAAATTGATATGCTTTGAAAGCATGGAAACCTCCATTTTTAAGGGGAAACTATGGCAATTTTTTTGTAGAATTTAAACACTTAGAAAAATATTTTTAAACAAGTGTTTACAAGTATATTTTACCCATGATTTTTCATATAAAATTTGCCATAATTTTTGTTACAAAAATTAAAAATATTGGAGGTTGGTTTTTGATAAATAAAAGTGACTAAATATGTATTTAGGAAAATTTATATTTAGATGTCACAGTTTGTGTGATTCTTTGTATATTATGTGTGTTAGTTATATTATTTTAGGACTTGAAATAATATAACTTACCAAGATACCAAGAATAGTAACACAAAATATTACCAAATCTCCAAGGTAATGAATATATAATTTATACCCAAAAATTTGACAAACCGAACCAAATATATGAATTACACATATATATATTCCGGAATTAAGATTATATATATATATATATATATATATATTGACGAATAAGTTAAACGGTATTTTGGAAGCCCAAGAATCGGAAATTATAATTTTTACAAGTGTTACAAAAATATATCATATTTTTGTTAAGTAGAAAATACCTTATTTTTGAATAAAGGAAAGATGTATATATTTCTTGAATTATTAGAAAATATATTATTTTTGATGAAAATATATATTCTCTTAAGCAAGTTAGAATATATTATTTTTGAAGGTGAAAAATGGATTTATAAGTATTTTCTAAGTTAATATTGAAAATATATTATTTTTGAGGTTTATATGAAAATATAATTATTTTCACCAAGGAAGAATTATAGCTAATTTTCTATAAAAAGATTTCTTAAAATATATATATTTTAAGAATATATATTGGTGAATTTTTATTTGATTAAAATATTATTCCGGGAAATTTAATACGAATATTAAGTATAAGAATACTTAATAAATACAAGAAATATATGTATTCTCGTACGTACAAATACACACCGGAATACGCCAGCAATACTTGGCAAAAATACACAAGTATAATTACACCCATCCTTGGGAAAACATACATGTATAAATACATGATGTACCAAGTCAAGATATATTATTTTGACAAATATTCCAAATAATTAATGAGTATAATTTAAGTTAAAAATTATTATTTTAACAAATAATTATACACTTTGGAATAATACAAGTACATCAAATATGTAACACAAAGATACTAAGTCATAACAAACAGGACTAAAAGTCGTGGCACGACCCAGCCGTCTAATAAACCATAACACGTGTGTAGGTTGTAGTACGGCGTAAGGATACATACTTTGGGTATACAGGAGACAGGATGCAAATCTGTGAGTTCATGACCCCCTTTTCTTTTAACTGTTTTCAGTTTTATAACTTCGGGGGTGAAATACATGTTACAATTGTTTCAATGATTACAAATGGTATGGTTAGCTAAGGAATGAACTGTTAGATCATGTGAGTGGTGGGTACAACACTTAAGACCATTAATCCTCGTATAAGGACCGAGGGACATGAGTGATAGATCTATTTGGGTGTTGCGAGCCCCACCCCTAGGCCGGAAGTGGCCGAAGGTGGTGACTATGTCTTACAGCCGGAAGCCCGGTACAAAATCCACAAGGTTTGAGCCTCCCTGCACCATTGCACACATATTAATGTATTAGCTAGACATTAATTGATCTGTTCATAGACGGTTCCATACCGATTTACGAAAGGCATACTTACAGATGTTTACAAGATTATTCGAACTCATACAGAAACACATGAACTCGCTCAACTTTTGTTGATGTTTTCAAAATTACATGTATTTCAGGAAACAAGATGGATCTTGGGCGCAGGTGTTGTTTTCAAGACGTAAAGTCCAAGTTTAGATGCCATCCACTTTCTTATTGTAACATGACTTGAGGATTTTGGTTGAAACTTAAAAGACTTGTGTTTATAAATTTTCAAACTTATGAATGGATGAACATCATGTTTTAATCATACAGTTGTTTATTATAATTGAATGCAATGATATTGAACAAGTCACACATCATTACGCTTCCGCAAAAGTCAGGGTGTGACAGTTTGGTATCAGAGCTTCGATTGTAGTAAACTAGGATTCCTTCTCGAGTCTAGACTACAATCATTAGGATTCTCTCACGAAAACATTTTTACAAAGAGGTTTTTCATTGCATTTACAAAAAGCGCCAAGATCCATGAGTCGAACATTATTCAAGGGAAAGACAAAGCAAAGACAAAGCAAAGGCAAAGTAAGGACAGTAGTAGGGAAGGGAATACCCTGACTAATGTGCCAATTGTGGTATAGTCAGTCCATGTGGGATAGACTTGCCAAAGGAAAAATGACCCCCCCCCCCCCCCCGAAGGAACATACGAGAGTTATATGTGACATGTTGCATTTGTTTGCTTGTATATACTAAGTAACATTATTATCCATTAATACATGTGCATAAATATGTATGGGATTATTATTGATCGGAACGGGATACCTTCAACTTAGAATTCTATTACTGTTCTCGACTCGCACAATGCTACTAACGACCTCACGTTTGATGCGGAGCTCATGACTGAGGTAATTTCTAAACAAGACCCTGAGCTCGATTCCATAGAAGATGGTTGTTCTCCCCTCTCGAACGTGAAGGTGCCTGACTACGGTAGCGACGGCGAGGCAGAGGAGGCAACCTTGGAGAGCAACCTTATTAGTGGGACGAGGTCCCTAGGGCATTTACGAAAACCTGATTGACGACACTCTTTTCCAGACAAAGAGAATGAAGCACTCATCTTAAAGGTGCCCCTCCAACTACTAATACTAGGAACCCTCCTTGTTCCTATTCTGTCTAAGCATTGTGCCATTTCACGCGTAACAACAACGAACGTTGGCGTGTGGACCATCATAAAGGTCCCCTCTCTGATTGATCAACTACTTTGAACGAGAGAAAATTTGGGCGACCATGCAAGACGATTTATTATTACGAGGGCCCACGTAATAACAACTTGTAGTGCATGGAAATTCTGGTGGACTCTGCGGGTCAAGCAAATGATCACTACCCATTTGAAATTCCTATATTGTTCCAAATCCCCACTCAGTAGAACATTAGCCGAGATGGTTACTATGATACTCCACAAGGTAGGAAGTCTGCCTATACCTGCTTCGTACTTAACACTTCTACCTATAGTACGAATCGTTTGAGACTCGATCTCTAAGCAAGAGAAGATGGCTAACACCCAGGAAAGATTTACCTCAACACTGCAGGATTCTCATGTATGAACTTGTACGGTACTTAGAACACCCCCAAACCTATCCATTGTAGATGTTATGATAAGACCCCAACCTTTGGCATCCGCTTTACCCCAAGGAGGTAGCATGGCGCAAGCTGTAGTGTAACTTATTTACCGCACTCTACTCGGCATTCAGGAAGACTAGGCCAACCATATTGGGACTCATGGAGCCCAAGCCGAATCAATGTATGCGTCGCACAGCCCAGTGTGGCAAAGGGGTCCTCCCTATATTGGACAATTGAGAACCATGAAGTATAAAACACATATTATAAGGGCGGAAGTAACCACTCGATATTCTCAACAGATTGTTGTTCAATTTAGGCACATGGAAGACACGTGAAAGAAGATTCTTCTCGATCTACACCTCTATCAGTACTTTCGCACTCTTTATCCTGTAGTGCACCCCATCGTTAGGGTAGTGCATTCACACCCTGGAAACCGCTCTGCGTTTGCTGCAAAACACAATCTGGCCCCAAGGAAGAAGCCATGTATCCTCACGACCTTGCTTCTGTGATTCCACTATCGCCCCCCTCATACTCGTGGTAATAATTCACAACCCCATCCTTTGGGAAGTGTGCCCGTTTTTGTAAAAGTAAAGACTATGGAAGAGTCGGAAACTTTGGGAATAAACAAGGAACAAGGTGAAGGGAAGGCCTCACCGAATTTTGCATAGCACTGGGTGGCTTGCATCAATCGGAGTAAGGTGACTCCGAGGAAGTTTTCTGCGCAATAATAATTGCAACAAGTTGATATGGCGTATGTAAAAGTTGATATACCCTTAGCAAGATGCGACTCATTTTACCTCGCTACAATGATGAGATGATTATGGTGGGAAGGTTTGCACAAGCATCATTAGGAATTACCCTACCTTTATACTTATGGTACACGACGAATGAACTTGCTTTCACACGTAAGACGACAACATTTATTCCAAAATAAATGATTAATTTCGCCGACGTGTTTTATACATGAGAAGCACATGGAACCACAGCGAAGGAAAAGCTGGCCGAGTCTAATCAGGACCTTTACCTGCGACAAGAGCTGAGCTTGAAGCTCTGTGGAGTCTTCTTTGGATAAGGATAAGAGGAAGTATACGCATTACAAGCAAAACGTTAAGTCAAGCAACAAACATAAGGAAAACGCTGCGACTAGGACAGTCAAGGCATCCGTAACCACAGCTAAGGCATGTGATAAAAACTACCAAGGAGAGTTACCGAGGTGTAACAGGTGTGATAGGACAGTCAAGGCATCCGTAACCACAGCTAAGGCATGTGATAAAAACTACTAAGGAGAGTTACCGAGGTGTAACAGGTGTGATTACCATCACACCGGTCCGTGCAGGGCTCATAGGTGTGGAAGTTGTGACAAGACCGGGCATAGCAAGGAAGCAATGCTGGTCAGGTATGGGGTGTGGAAATAGAAGCCAGGACAGTGATAGAAACCAGAGCGATAGTAGGGAGCAGAGTAATAATAGAAACAACAAGGGCAAAGGTTGTTACGGATGTGGTGACAAAGGACACTAACGGAAGGACTGCCTAAAGAAAAATAAAATTCGTGGGGGCATTTGTTACGAAAGGAGCACCCAAGGCGCGCCAGGACCTGAACGTAGCTATGGGAACGTTCTGTTTAAACCAACACTATGCATCCATTTTGATTGATACTGGCGCCAACTTTAGCCATGTATCGATATAATTTAGAACCTACTTGGTCTAGAGACAAGTAAACTAGACACCCCATACTCTGTAGAGTTAACAAATGGAAATTAGTCGGAGAGGATGAAGTTATCAAGGACTGAACACTTGGACTTGGAGAACGAAGGTTTTCTATTGACCTGCTACCAGTTGGTTTGGAAAGTTTTGATGATATAATCGGCTTGGATTGGGTATCCAAGAATGGAGCTGAGGTTGTTTGTCATGAGAAAGTCATTCGCATCCCTCTTGCGAATGATGAAACACTTATAATACACAGCCTTCATACAGTTGATGCGAGGACGCTGGGCCCTATAAGGTGGAAGACTGTGACATCTCACATTGGTTATGAGAGCACAGAATTGTCTCCAAAGAGACTGCATAGCCTTCCTTGCTCGTAATGACGACTAGGAGACCTAGGAACCAAGATTAGAAGACATCCCCATTATAAAGGAATTCCTATAAGTCTTTCCCGAAGACTTGATTGGACTACCTCCACAAGAGACAAGTGGAGTTTCGGATAGATCTAGTGTTAGGAGAGGCACCAGAGACAAAGGATCCTTACCAACTAACTCCGTCCGAGATGCAAGAACTTTTGACTCAACTGCAAGAGCTGCTAGACAAGGGAACTTATCAGGTCGAACTTCTTACCCTGGGGAGCTCCAGTGTTATTGGAAAGGAAGAAGGACAACAGTTTTCGTATGTACATATGAACCGATCTAGGAAGGAATCAAGAACTGGTGAGGAAAACGTATTGTGCATAAGTTACAGGGAGTTAAACAACTAACCATCAAGAATTGGCACCCCTTACCGAGAATTGATGACTTACTACAAGATTCCAGCTACTATTCCAAGATCGACGTAAGGACATGATATCGTTAATTGAAGACACAAGGAGAAAGTATCCCTACAGCGGCCTTTAGGACTCGCTATGGATATTACGAGTTCCTTGTCATGCCGCTTGGCTTAACAAATGCACCGGCAGTATTCATGGACCTCATGAACCGGGTGTATAAACCATACCTGGATAAGATCGTAATTATGTTTATTAACGACCTTCTTATTTACTCAAAGACCAAGGAAGGTCATGAGCAACATCTGCGAGCTACCTTGGAGCTTTTAAAGAAAAGGGCGGATTTATGCAAAGTTGCCGAAGTGCGAAATTTGGATTTGCAAGGTGCAATTCCTAGGTCGCATGGTGAAATAGGATGTAATCCATGTAGACCCTGCTAAGATAGAGGCAATCAAGAATTGGGAGGCACCAAAAACCACAACCAAGATACGACAAATTCTGGGGTTAGCAGGCTATCACAGACGATTCATTGAGAATTTTTCAAGTCTTACTCAACCACTAACCCAAAAGGATAAGAAGTTTGATCGAGGAGAGAAACAAGAAATAACTTTGCAGATGTTGAAGGATAAACTCTGCGATGCACCTATCTTATCTTACCTGACGATACCAATGGATTTGTAGTTTACTGTGAGGCTTCTCGACAAGGTCTTGGTTGTGTGTTGATGTAACAAGACAAAGTCATCGCTCACGCGTCACGCCAATTAAAGGTGCATGAGAAGGACTACACGACGCACAACCTTGAATTAGGTACTGTGATCTTCGCGTTGAAGATCTGGTGCCATTTCTCGTAGGGCGCTCATTGCACGATCTTTACAAGATCATAGAAGTTCGCAACACATTTTCGATTAGAAGGATTCGAATATGAGACAGCGTAGATGGTTTGAGCTATTGAATGATTATGAGTGTGAAATCAGATAACCCCCGGGTAAAGTGAACGTTGTGGCCGACGCCTTGAGTCGCACGGAACGCACAAAGCCTCTAAGGGTGCGAGCCTTAGAGATGACGATACAAGCTGATCTCACAGTTCGGAACCGTGATGTGACAACCGTGGCGAAATCAGGTAAACCCTTATTTATACGTACGACTTACACGAGTAACGAAATGATACTGATTATGACTCGGATGAATCCGAGGGTACCTTATGAGTAATATATGAATAATAGTACCTAACAGTGCGATATTGATGCCTCAGTGTGCTAAAAACAGGTTAAACGGAGGATTTTCGTTTAACATTCCGCAAAACCGTACAATAACGATTTTGATGCAAACAGAAGTGTCGTAGACTTTTCAAAGAGTACGGAATTACTTTGACATGGTAATTAGACAATAATGTAAGATTTGAGGCCTTAACATGTAGTTGGCACGTTAAACGAAGCGGTTCCAATCAACGAAACGTCTTCGATTTTAACGCACACAGAAACAACCAAACTTGCATGGTACAGTCAGTCAAGCCTAAAAACACTTATAGAACACTAATATAATGTATTTCAATCAAATATGGGAAAGCGTTCAGCTTTTCGTTAAAGACGGGTTCGTATTGTTAAAACTGTGCGTTACACAGTAGTTCACCAAACTGACGGGTCGAATGACAATTTGAACAATGAGATACCTTGACAGAGGTTTAGTAGTATAAAGACCCTTTTTGATAATAATTATAAAATATATTATATTTGACCCTACTTCGTTTTTTAACCAAACTTGGGTCATAATGTATAGAAAAATAAGCTCATCTCAAGGGTATATACATAATTTTATAGAACGATATATTTTGTCAGTTACACGAGTAACACGAGTGAAGCAGCTGAATTAATTATAAACTAATAAAAAAACAACAACAACCGCCTTCACCAATTTTCATCCTTACCCATATTACGTATCAAATAAAGTATCCTTTTTCCTGTTACTTCAACTTTTAGAATTCTAAAATACTCATAAAGCTTCTTTACATCTGCTCCTATAATTTTCCAGCAAAAACCAAGCCAAGGTTTAAGGTATAATAGTGTTATGGTGGTATTTTTATGACTTTTTCATACTAAAACATGTAGTTAACAAAGGAAACTTGATTTGATCCATAAATATTTGATATTTTAGGCCATGAAGGCTATTGAAACATTATTAATATGTAATCAGATTATACATGGTGTTTGGTAATGCCAAACATCAGTTTATGATGACAAAACACAACCTATTCGACAATCTTCGGTCAAATCAAACGCTAATTGAAAAATAATGGTTCTAAGACTTGATTGACATGAGTAAATGCATATTTGTGTTGTTTATGGTGTATAGGTACTGAACATAAGGATCTTTCACTTCTGGAAGTGCAAAAGTTGCTTGAAAACGCACAAACCGCTAGGTATAATTTGCGAAAACCGAATCTAGGATACAGAATTGTTTATAGCATAACTTGGTCCGTGGGTATTCAATAAACTTGAAATTTTGCAAGATGATCTCATATGTTGAAAATAATACTCGACCAAAATTTTAGTATTTTCTAAATTTTTGGTGATTTTTGGTGAATTTTTAACTTTTTTAAATAATAATTTCAGAAAAAAATAACAAACAAGCTCAATAAATCACCAAAAATTACATGCATCTTAAGCTAAATATGGAAAACATCCTGGAAAATCTTGGTGATCATTTACTGAGCTTTACTTGGGTTTCAAAAATCGCGTTGTCGCGAAGTTTCAGTAGCCGGAAACGCGCTATAAAGAATTCAGAAAAATCTCAAATTTTTCCAAGAAGTTCCTGGGCATATTGGTACACTTCTGTGATTTTTTGGGAATTTTTGAAAGTAAGATCATTATGGGCGCAAATTATTCGGTTAAAATACAGTTTTTCATGATTTTATTAAAATTAATAAATTATTTTTATAAATTCTGAAAATATTTTTTTCCAGAATTCTATATATTTTTATCAACTTATATAAAAAGTTTCAGAATTTTATAACATATATACATTTAGTAATAATGTTTTTGAATTAAAAATCTTATTATTTTATAGAAACCCGGCAGTTGTAAACGCACAACGAACCTGCCGGATCCGCGAACTGGCCAAAGACTAAAATGGCAATAAGTGGAACACTAGAGTCATTCTGGACCGTTCCAGGACAAAATGGGTACTTAGGGTACATTACACGCCAGTTCGGACAATTACCCGACGGCGAAAACGGAAACTTAAAATTGGGCAACCTGGGATCCCCAAACGACCAAACTCCCTTAATATAACGTTAATTATTTTTAATGGAAAACTTATTAGTACCTTCCATATGATCAAGCCATTTTCCGAACATCTAAAACAAGCGACTTTGACAGGCACGCAAAACGGTGCCGGAAGCCAAACTGAAATCTGACACTAAGATAATACCCACAGCTCTATTGTTATGCTATAGGTCAATTCTCGGATGAATATTCCCATCCGAACCCAAGTTATAACGATTCCCAAACAGAAACCCTGTTTTCGGTAATTAACCCAACACTAACTGATACTAGGACTGAAGTAGTAGAGCACTGACACATATACCACGCGTGATTGTTGTGCTTACTTATTACGTGAGTTTTACTTCCCCGTTTTAAATCTGTTTTCCTGTTTTACATGGGGTGAAATGCATGTTACATACGTTCATACGTGCACATATATACATGATATAACGTGAATGATCTGAGTAAACACTAGTACATTAAAAGTCCCCACAGACCCAAGTGATTAACCGTAGGCCGGTGAATGTGTAAATAGTACTATTGGTCCGACAAACCCAATTGCGATGGCCAGGAACGCCATGAGATGCACACGCAATTGTACATGTTCAAGCATAGACTATGGGGTACTAGCCATAGTTACACAGGGGCAGTGCCGTGGGGGTGGACCATGGGGTTGAGTTGACAGTCAAGGATTCACTTGTAGGCTCAGTTTATATTCAATCAAATGTGCCAAACTTGAACTATAATTACATCTATTTAATACAAACTAAAACAGTGAAACTCACCAACTATGTTTAGTTGACTTTTCCAATTTGTAATATGTTTTTTAGGCAAAACAAAATAGGAATAAGCTTGTAGGAGTTCCAAGTTTTGAGTATGGATAGTACGTGAATAGAGGCATAGCTACTAGTACCAGACTACTTGTGGGAAAACTTAGTTGTAACTTACGTGTTGTTGTGTTAATAAATAATGTAAACGAAATACGTTGGTAATGTATAATATACATCTTTATGAGCAATGTGTCTGTTCCATGTGTCTGTTGCTCCCCGCGTGCGCTTCCGTTGTGAGTCAGGGTGTGACACGTGAAGCCCAGCAGGAAGCACTTAAACCAGAGAACCTACGAGTTGAATCACTGCGTAGTATGGAAGCGAAAGTGGTTCCAAAGGAAAACAGAACATTATACTTCATGGAATGAATTGAGGCACCATCCTTCGGCAATCTACGAGCACTTATTTTGGATGAAGCTCATAAGTCAGGGTACTCGGTCCGTCCTAGATCCGACAAGATGTACCCAGACTTAAAAGATTGGTATTGGTGGCCCAATATGAAAGTTGACATTGCTATATATGTGGGTAACTGTCTTACTTGTGCTAAAGTGAGGTGGAATACCAGAAACCGTAAAGGTTACTGCAACAACCTGAGATTCCCGTTTGGAAGCGGGAACCGATCTCAGTGGATTTCATTATGACGTTACCAAGAATACAAAGAGGACATGATATGATTGAGGTAGTTATCGATTCACTCACGAAGTCTGGACACTTTGTACCTATCAGTAAGAAAGACAGCACAAGGAAGTTAGCGAAAATATCTGAGAGAGAATGTGGCACGTCATGGAGTGCATGTACCCATCATATCCGACCGGGATGGTCGCATTGTGTCAAGGATTTGGCAGACGTTTCAACACGCATTTGGTTCACAGTTGAGTTGTAGCACAGCCCTTCACCCCAAACGGACGGCCAGAGTGAACGGACGATTCAGACATTGGAAGACATGCTACGTGCTTGTGTGATGGACTTGGGTGGGAGTTGGGATACTCACCTACTCTTGGTGGAGTTTTCCTACAACAATAGCCATCACACCAGTATACAAGCCGCCCCATTTGAAGCTCTATGGACGTAAGTGTCGATACCCGCTGTGTTGGGCGGAGACCAGAAATTTACAACTTATTGGTCCTGAGTAGTTCAGGAGAAACACAGACAAGATTTGCTCAGATACGTGATCGTATCAAGTCAGCCGTTATGGACAGAAGAGTTACGCCGACAAGCGGTGGGAACCGTTGGAATTTGAGGTTGGTGGTATAGTTATACTGAGAGTCTCGCCTTGGAAAGGCGTGGCACGATTTGGTAAACGTGGAAAGTTGAACCCACGGTACATTGGACACTTCGAAATCCTGGAAGGATCAAAACCGTTGCATATAAACTAAAGCTTTCAGAATAACTTATTAGTGTTCATGATACGTTCCATGTGTCTAATCTCTAAGAGAGCTCTACACAGGAAACAGTAGTTTCTTTTTGCAGACGGGATTCATGTCAAACGACAAACTCCAATTTACTGAAGAACCTGTAGAGGTTACGGATTGAAAAGTCCACTAGACCAGAAAAGTCGTATTAAACTTGTCAAAGTTCATTGAAATTCATGCCATGACCCAGAGCTTACTGGGAAGCGTAAAGACCAAAACAAATCAAAATGTCCGTATTTGTTTCACAACTCCCCTGCAACCGGTAACACAACTTGAATTTCGGGACGAAATTCTTTTAACGGGGGGAGAATGTGACAACTGGCACTTTTCCACATATTCCGTACAATGTTAAATAGTAATTTGTGCATTAATAACTGTGCCTGATTTAATTAATGACATGAATGATTTTCCGAATGCTGTCATATACATGCACGTGCATTACATGTTGCAAGATTTTTTATCATTTTTTCATGCAACACAATATGGTTCAATTAGTGCACGAAACAAAGTTAGCACAGTTATCAGACAAATTAGAAGTACTGACGGGAGTTCAGTATTCAAGCAGACATGATGTTAAGACACAGAATGAGTCCGAAACCAAGAGTTACACTAGAATAGTTTGTAGGAAAGTAGGGATTTCAAAAGTGCCTTTCTAGTGATGATTTAAGTGCCGGAAAGTGCCTGAAACACACAAAAACTGCAGAATTCGGCAGAAAACAACACAAATCAGCAACTTTCAGCATCTTAACTCTAAAATTTAATGCAGAAATGTGGTTTAATGGTCCAGAATACCTTCCTAAGTGTCGGGAATCAAAACTGTCATAAAAGGGAACATAAAGCACACTAAACTGCGTAATTTAGCACCTTAACGAACCGGTAACCAACCGAACAACCGAACATTACCCGAAACAACAAATTTTCACTAGAAACATTGTTTTAGTGTTTCGAAGCTAGTTATGGTCACCGAACATCATAACACATCCAAACACACTATAATACATATAACCCTAACAAGTATCATCACAAACTAACTACATTCCTTAACTAAAGTTTACAACTCAACTCAACTACACAACCCCCCCCCCCCATTTACGGTCCCAACAAGGGACCCACCAACTTGATTTTTCTTGAATTGTTTATTAGATTTGTGAGGCACTTTTGAAACATTTAGACCAAAGGGTTTCAGAATGTTGGAAGATTGTTATTTAAAACCACAAGTGACTTAATTCTATTCATTTTCACAACATCAACATTTCATCTTTCTCATCTCCTTTCCCTTACTCATGACCTCAACAACACACACACACCCATCCATTTCAAGTTTATTCTCCTACATTCTAAAGGCTCTCTAAGGTGTAAGAAGCATAACTAAGGAGCTTGGAAGTGTTGGAACTTGAAAGACCACTTCCCAGAGCTTTAATCCACCTAGTTTATCATCTTCATCATCTTTGGTTTCTTCCCTAGCCTTGTGCTAGTAGTAAGGCTCTAACAACTTGTTTCTACTTCTTATTTTGTTGGTTAAAAGATTATGTTAATGGTTAAACATGAAGATCATGAAGAAACAAGAAGATGAACTTTAACATAAAGCTAAATAACATAAGAAACTAGGCTGTTTTAGTATATGTGTGAATCTTGATTGTTGATTTCTTGTGTTTATGATTTTAAACATCATATGAAACTTGCTAGAGTGTGATTAAACACATGATCTAGCAAGTGAGACGATGATCTTGTGAAAAATCAAGATGATCATCCTTTATGTTCATCATGAACTTGAAAACAAAGATGATTTTGTGTAAGATGATGATGGATACATGATATTAGTCTATTACATGGATGATTTCAAAGATAGTTTTCTCAAGAAACCAAGTTAAATTACAAGATTTACATAACCATGATTTTTAAAGAAACTAATCATGTTTTTAGTGTTAAATCAAGTATAGAAAATATGTTGATAACAAGGAAAATTCAAAAGAATGATTTTTAGAAAAATCATTTTACAAGTTGTGAAATACTAACTTTCCCAAGAATGATGTTTATGAACAAATAACCACACTATTAAGGGTAACTAAGCTTACTTAACAACATGCTAAGTTACTACAATTTTTTACAAAATTTCAAGTTCATGATGTACTGTAAATTGTAAGATTTTGGCTCATGGTAAGTGTTGTTTGATTAGTTGATGGATTGGTGATGAATTTAAAAGAAAAATATATGCTTTGAAAGCATGGAAACCTCCATTTTTAAGGGGAAACTATGGCAAAATTTTTGTAGAATTTTAACACTTAGAAAAATATTTTTAAACAAGTGTTTACAAGTATATTTTACCCATGATTATTTATATAAAATTTGCCATAATTATTGTTACAAAAATTACAAATATTGGAGGTTGGTTTTTGATATATAAAAGTCGCTAAATATGTATTTAGGAAAATATATATTTAGATGTCACAGTTTGTGTGATTACTTGTATATTATGTGTATTAGTTAAATATTATTTTAGGACTTGAAACAATATAACTTACCTAAATACCAAGAATTATAACACAAATATTACCAAATCTCCAAGGTAATGAATATATAATTTATACCCAAAAATTTGACAAACTGAACCAAGTATATGAATTACACATATATATTCCGGAATTAAGATTATATATATATTTTTTAACGAATAAGTTAAACGGTATTTTGGAAGTCCAAGAAACGAAAATTATAATTTTTACAAGTGTTACAAAAATATATCATATGTTTGTTAAGTAGAAAATACCTTATTTTTGAATAAAGGAAAGATGTATATATTTCTTGAATTTTTAGAAAATATATTATTTTTGAAGAAAATATATATTCTCTTAAGCAAGTTAGAATATATTATTTTTGAAGGTGAAAAATGGATTTATAAGTATTTTCTAAGTTAATCTTGAAAATATATTATTTTTGTGGTTTATATGAAAATATAATTATTTTTGCCAAGGAAGAATTATAGATAATTTTCTATAAAAAGATTTCTTAAAATATATATATTTTAAGAATATATATTGGTGAATTTTTATTTGATTAAAATATTATTCCGGGAAATTTAATACGAAAATTAAGTATAAGAATACTTAATAAATACAAGAAATATACGTATTCTCGTACGTACAAATACACACCGGAATACGCTAGCAATAGTTGGCAAAAATACACAAGTATAATTACACCCATCCTTGGGAAAACATACATGTATAAATACATGATGTACCAAGTAAAGATATATTATTTTGAAAAATATTCCAAATAATTAATGAGTATAATTTAAGTTAAAATATTTTTATTTTAACAAATAATTATACACTTTGGAATAATACAAGTACATCAAAGATGTAACACAAAGATACTAAGTCATAACAAATAGGACTAAAAGTCGTGGCACGACCCAGCCGTCTAATAAACCATAACACGTGTGTAGGTTGTAGTACGACGTAAGAATACATACTTTGGGTATACAGGAGACAGGACGCAAATCTGTGAGTTCATGTCCCCTTTTCTTTTAACTGTTTTCAGTTTTATAATTTCGGGGGTGAAATACATGTTACAATTGTTTCAATGATTACAAATGGTATGGTTAGCTAAGGAATGAACTGTTAGATCATGTGAGTGGTGGGTACAACACTTAAGACCATTAATCCTCGTATAAGGACCGAGGGACATGAGTGATAGATCTATTTGGGTGTTGCGAGCCCCACCCCTGGGCCGAAAGTGGCCGAAGGTGGTGACTATGTGTTGGGATTGAACCCTACAAAGGAACAGTTGATTAAAGCCAAAACTGGATCAGATAAGTGGATTCACAATAAGCAATTGTTTGCATCAGTCTTTCCCCCTGAAAGTGGCCTAACATCTGATGATCTCTAAAGTACTGCCCTTCTACAACAACTGCTGATCTACAACAACTGCATATCACCCAAAGACTGTTGAAGACAAAGCACTAATGCTCAATCTACGGATATGGATCAAGTACTGTTGAAGACACAAAGCACTGCTGGGGCTATAACAGTGGAATGAGAAGCTGTAGTGTCACACCCCAAAAACGTCGCAGCGGAATATTAAACATAGTGGTGACGAAAGTTGGTGCCCGTTTATACCTTGTTGGACGATGCACTCATTTGTTGGACATATTGACTTGTTTTAAAACATAAAGTATTTAAACATTACATTTTTAAAACCATGACATAACCACAAAAGTAAAGTTGTCTTGATCCTTACGGATCTTATTACAAACGTCCCAGAAAGTTTAAAAGTTGTCCAACATTTTCAAATGAAACAACATGCATCATCAAACACAAGATACGCCATGATTCCGGAAGCCGAACTTAAGTACCTATAGAACACGTTAAAATTAAGTGTCAACACAAAGGAAGGTGAGTTCACATATTCACATACAAATAAATTATTTCAAAGGAAAACTTTCTGATTATGTGTTTATTTTAAAACATCCATATAATTTTTATAAAGTCCATTTCTACTTCCTTATTAAAATCCATGGGTCTTCCATCGCGGTTTAACAACCCGACAATAACAATCTTACCCAGGTTTTGTATATTCAATTATTGCATCAATTTTCAGACTCGTAATTTTAGCTAGACAATACGAACTATATATTAACCATCCAGGGATAATCAATGCTAGACAATAATCAGAATAAAAATTCGTCGCTTGACTTGACACGGGGCGACCGGTCACGACAGGGTTGTCAACCTGATAGATCTACAAACAATTCCTCGCGTGCAATACTTAAATGATTAAACGACATCATGGGCGCAGGGTCCTTTTCAAGAACAATATGATGTCTGCCTCACGTACAATATATATATCCTACTAATATGACAACTTAATACACGAAGTTGTATGAACCCCCTGGCTCCCCTTCCCTGGGACCAGGCCGACATCCGTCCCAACTTTACGGTCTGTTTCGCCTCGGAAACACCGTACCAATCCCTTTTCATCCCGAAACAAATATATTTAAATAAACCGTTTCATCACCGAAACATATATTCAACAAAAACCGTTTCATCCCCGAAACATATATTCAATAAAAACGGTTTCATCCCTGAAACATATATTTTCACAAATCCATATATTTTCAATGAAAATATATAATTTATATAAAAAAGGTATGTTTTATTCCGAAAACTTTATTAAACTCTTTTATTGGCGTGTTCTACCCCCAAAATATATACAAAGCAGTAAAAAGAGGGTTTTAGTGACACTCACCTTTGGGTGCGTATTTTAAATAGCGCAATCCCAGAGATAGATTTTTACACGTCCTATTATATATATAGGAACGATTTTAAATCAACATTCATAACACAAAAATCCTAAGTTTCTCCGTTTCTTAGAATTATCACATAACTTTAAGATTTTCTCGAAAAGTTATCATTTTTTATTATGTTGGCACGTTAATATATATATGAGTCCATATATATATATATATATATATATATTCTAATTTTGCGACTTGAACGATTTTATTGGTGACCATTATTGTGTAAATCCGTTAACACTCCTGTTTATACGCAATATATCTACGATTTGCGCGTCGTAATATATATACATAAACGTTCACATAATTTATCATCGAAACATACAAAGTTTGGTTAACTTATCTATTTTGTCATTTTTAAAGAAAATATACATAAAATTCCTCATATGTATCAAATTTCATGCTTGACAAACAAATTACACATTTAACGCGGTTTTTACCGTTTCTACCGCACAAAACGCACAAATATACATGCATTATCTAAATTTCCAAAATCATGTTAATAACTTAACATAATTTCACATTCTCATGTTTAAATCACATAACACATTTTAATACATATGATTTACCCAAAATTTTACCCATACTTGTGTATACTGAAAAATGCGTATTTTAGCGATTTGGTAACGTTTTCAGGCGTCGGAAGTCACGTATGACCAACCAAACACCAAGTAAGCTTAAAATTTGTTAAAATACTTATCTTTAAACTAAAAACATCAGCTTACTGATCTAAATCATTTTTGCAAAAATCACTCGAAAAGCCGATTTTTGACCGTTTTAACGCATAGTTTTGCGTTAAACGTTACTATAACCATCCCAACTCGAAACAACTTGATATTTTATCACAATACATTTTATTTACTGATTAGAATAGTGGCTATAATCAGATTAGTGCAGTTTTTGTGTAAGTCACATAAATCATGCAATTTCACGTATTTTACAACCTTTAATGCACTAAGTACAACATGCATAGCTAGCAAATATTATGACAAAGTTACATGTCACTAAACACTTTAAAATATCCTTATTTTAGTGTTTATAATCTGTTCAAAACTGATTTTTACTAAATCATACTCAAATCATCTTTTTAATATCACATATCATCATGCATGTCTAAGTATATGCATCTAATATACTCATATCATAACATTATCAGCTAATATGATCTTATCATGCTCAAAACTTTACTAACATCATATTCTTACAAATATTACACGTAACACTTTAATCCTTCAAATCATTCATGTTCATTCATACTTAGATCCTTCACATTTAAGATTATACATCAACTTTTATATGCACGCATACACATATACATACATATATATATATATGAAATTTATACACACATATACTTCCAAAATTTCACTTTTCAATATATCACTTTCAAATCTTTAATCACTTTAGAACATTCTTATTTGACAACTAACAATTCCTTTATGCTTTACCCTTTTCAAGAAATCAAATAACCAAGAAATCTTTGAAAAAAATTCAAAATACAATATACACACATACACACACCCACTCTCGGCCATATATACATACATGCATACACCCATTTTCAATTTGTTCAAAACTCATTTGTTTGTTAGTTTCAAGTTGATGTTTAGATTCAAGAATCAAGAGAAACTTTCATTATCTTTGTCACTATGAATCAAGAACAATATTTAAAGAAAATATTTTATACCTTCAAGATTTTTTGTGGGTTTTTGATAAAGATTGCGATTTAGGGTCTTGTTCTTGCTTGAAACTACTTGAAATCACTTCCAAACCTTCTTACAAGCTTGAAATCACCTTGATTAGCCCTTGAATCTTCATGATTTGATTTTGAAAATGAAATGTTGATGTGGTTTAGGGGTGTTCGGCCGTGAGTTGGTATGGGGGAGAGAGAGTGAAAATTTTGAATGAGCTTCTTGGAAATATGAAGGAATAAGAATGCATGCACAAGCCTTAATCATCACCATACATTCTCTAAGTGTTACATGTGTCCAATTGAAAGAATCAAGGCATTTTGGCTGCCCTATGTGCCACCACTTAACCTCCCCTCTAACATATATTTTATATACATATATTTATATATGTAAATTTCGGTTAAAAACAGGCATTTTACTGTACCGGGTATTTTATCTAGCCTTTTAATCCCGTTTTAGTGTGTTTTAAATTATTTTCACCATTCTATAAAAAAATCACTTAAAATTATTACTGAAATAATTACCAGTTGCCTTGACTGGCTGCGTTGACGGTATTTTGTCTAATTCGCGCGGTACGCGCTCAAACTCGAAAAATAGAGTTTCTTAGCGTTTTAAATTATTTTTCCACACGGATATAATTAAAATTATTATTCTAATCATAGCAGACTATTTTTTTAGGATTTTAACACTGATCGGGTGGTCACCGACGTTTGTTTCGCATTTTAATCGTTACGCGATAAGCGTTAGTTTTATCGTTGCCAACATAATTTTTATATACATCTAAATTTATCAACACATCAAATATCATATACTAACATCACAATCAGTCACAAACAACCATTTTACATGTTCATTACACAGATTACTATTGTACGGTACGGCCTGAGAGCCGGGTGTCACAATCTCCCCCTGTTTATGGAATTTCGTCCCTGAAATTCTACTTTACAGGTTTCGTTTTCGCACTCGGTGGGAAGCGATGAGGATATTTCTGTTGCATTTGGTCCTGTCGCTCCCAGGTGAACTCGGGTCCACGCTTAGAATTCCAGCGGACTTTGACCAACTTAATTCTCCTCCTCCTGAGTTTCTGGGTTTTCCGATCCAGAATCTCCACTGGTTCTTCGATAAATCTCAGTTTATCATCCACTCGAACCTCTCCAGGGGGTATAATTAGTGCCTCATCTGACAGACACTTTTTCAGGTTGAAGACATGGAATACATCATGTACTCCACTCAGCTCCTGTGGTAACTTGAGCCTATATGCGACTGGTCCAACTCGAGAGGCGATTTCGAAAGGACCTACATAACGCGGGCTCAACTTTCCCCCTTTCCCAAACCTCACAACGCCCTTCCATGGCGATACCTTCAACATAACTCTATCACCGACTTGAAATTCCAGCGGTTTCCTTCGGTTATCTACATAACTCTTCTGTCGATCTGCGGCAGCCTTCAACCTATTCTTGATCTGGATGACTTTGTCCGTGGTCTCCTGAATAAGCTCGGGTCCGGTCAAATGCTTCTCGCCGACTTCAACCCAACAGAGCAGTGATCGACACTTCCTTCCATACAGGGCTTCAAACGGAGTGGCTTTTATGCTGGCGTGGTAACTATTGTTGTAAGAAAATTGTGCCAAGGGCAAATGAGTATCCCAACTTCCACCAAAATCAATCGCACACGCTTTCAGCATATCCTCTAACATCTGAATGGTCCTCTCACTCTGACCATCCATTTGGGGATGATATGCGATACTCATATCAAAACGAGAACCTAGCGATTTTTGGAGAGATCGCCAAAACCTGGAGTCAAATCGTCCGTCTCTATCCGAAATGGTTGACACTGGTACTCTATGACGGGCTACAATCTCATTAAGGTACAACTGCGATATCTTCTCCGCATTGCCTGTTTCCTTAAGTGCCAGGAAATGAGCAGACTTTGTCAATCGGTCCACAATTACCCAGATCATATTGTGTCCACGCGACGTACGGGGTAACTTGGTGATAAAGTCCATCGTAAGATGTTACCACTTCCACTTAGGAATCTACGGTTGCTGCAGAAGCCCAGACGACTTCTGATGCTCAGCTTTAACCTTAGAGCACGTCAGACATTTACTCATATAGGCCGAAATGTCTCTCTTCATCTTCGGCCACTAGTAAAACTCCTTGATGTCCTGATATATCTTGGTAGAACCTGGGTGAATGGAATACTTGGATTTATGAGCTTCGTTCATAACCAATTCACGGAGGTTACCTTTAAGCGAAACCCAGACCCGGTTCACGACGTACATTACTTCATCCGCTTCCGGTATCAGTTTGCATTCTAAGCCCTTCAAACCTTCTCTTCTCAAACCTTTATCCTTCAAAGCTTCTCGCTGTGCATCACGAATTTGATCGGCCAAACTCATCTGTATGGTCAAACCCAAAGCACGCACATGTAGAGGCTTTTCTCATTCCTTCCTGCTGAGCGCATCTGCAACAACGTTTGCTTTCCCTGGGTTATACCGGATATCACACTCGTAATCATTGAGTAACTCTACCCAACGTCGTTGTCGCATATTGAGCTCCTTCTGATCGAGAATGTGCTGGAGGCTCTTATGGTCCGTGTATATCGTACACTTTATGCCATACAAGTAGTGTCTCCAGATCTTCAAAGCAAACACAACAGCTCCAAGCTCCAAATCATGTGTTGTGTAATTCTTCTCGTGCACTTTCAACTGTCTGGATGCATAGGCTATCACTTTGTCTCTTTGCATTAAAAAGCATCCAAGGCCCAAACGTGAAGCATCACAGTAGACGATGAAATCATTACTCCCCTCAGGAAGGGAAAGAATAGGTGCACTGCAGAGCTTTTCCTTCAAGGACTGAAAAGCTTCCTCCTGCTTCTTCGTCAAGTCAAACTTCCTCTCCTTCTAGGTTAATAGCGTCAATGGCTACGCTATTCTAGAGAAGTTCTCAACGAACCTTCGGTAGTACCCAGCAAGCCCTAAGAATTGTCGCACCTCCGACGGAGTCTTTGGCGCTTCCCAATTCTTTATCGCTTCGATCTTAGATGGATCTACATGTATACCTTTCTCATTTATGACATGTTTGAGAAAATGAACTTCTTGAATCCAGAACTCACATTTAGAGAACTTGGCATACAGCTTCTCTTCCTTCAACAACTCTAAAATCAATCTCAAATGATGCTCATAATCTTCTTTGGTTCGCGAATAAATAAGTATATCGTTGATGAATACTATCACGAATTTGTCCAAGTAGGGTTTACATACCCTGTTCAAGAGATCCATGAACACAGCTGGCGCATTAGTTAGGCCAAAAGGCATGACTAGGAACTCATAATGGCCATATCGTGTTCAAAAGGCTGTCTTCGGTATATCTTCGTAAGCAACCTTCAACTGATGATATCCCGAACGCAGATCTATCTTCGAGTAATAGCTGGATCCCTGAAGCTGATCGAACAAATCGTCAATCCTCAGCAAAGGATACCAATTCTTGATAGTTAACTTGTTCAGCTCCCTGTAATCTATACACATCCTGAAGGATCCATCCTTCTTCTTCACGAACAAGACATGTCCACCCCATGGCGAAAAACTTGGTTAAATGAAACCTTTGTCTAGTAGCTCTTGAAGCTAGTTTGACATTTCTTTCATTTCAGACGGTGCCAATCTATAAGGAGATTTTGCAATCGGTGCAGCACCAGGTACCCGATCGATTCGGAACTCGATCTGTCTCGCCGGGGGTAATCCAGGTAAGTCTTTAGGAAAAACTTCTAGATAATCACGAACAATAGGAATCTCCTCGATCTTCCTACATTCGGCCTGTGTATCCATCACGTTAACTAAGAACGCAGGATAACCTTTCTGCAACATCTTGAGCATCTTCATAACACTGACAACACTCGACACATGACTCGAACGATCTCCAAAGACAACTATTGCTTCGCCACCACCAGCACGAGGTATCCGCACTTGCTTCTCCGAGCAAACAATCTCTGCTTTGTTCTTGGATAGCCAATCCATCCCCACAACTACATCGAAGCTTCCCAACTCCACTGGTAGTAAATTGATACTAAATTTATGATCGTCTAACTGAATACTACAGTCGCGAACGACTTCGCAAGTTTCTATCAGTTTACCATTTGCTAGTTTTATCGAGTACTTCTTATTTAGCTTACTTGTAGGTGAACAAAGAAATGGTTCAAAGTTTTTAGAAACAAAACTCAAGTCAGCTCCGGTATCAAAAGTACAAACGCGGAATGGTTACTGATAAAAAACATACCAGGGACAACAGCAGGATCTTCACGTGCCTTCCTGGCGTTTAGCTCGAACGCTCTACCCCTGGAATTCTGACCTCCCGCCTTAGGACAGTCCTTCTTGAAATGTCCCTGTTCCCCGCACTGGAAGCATCCTTCAAACTTTGTCCCCTCCAAAGTACTTTTGGCATAGCATTCGCGAGCAACATGTCCATTTCATCCGCATCTGTTACATTTCTTCTGCCTTCCTCACGAGTCTTCCTCTCAGATCCACTTCGGCTATCTCTGGTGCTATCCTTTCTAGTACTACTAGAACTGGCTACATACGCCTTTCTCGAACTGCGTTTCATGTCGCGCTTCTCGTCTGTCTCCTTCCTCGAGCTCTCGGACTTGCGTTTCTTCGAATCCTCAGACTTAGTCTCAGAACGCCCCGGCCGTTCAGATTTCGCATATGCTTTGGCCTTGCCCGATGACTTCCCGGTTTCCTCCTTTTTATCAAGACCACCTTTGAGAGCAGCGTCATCGGCTAATGATTTTGCCAATGTAGTAGCGTCTAGGTAGGTGGTAGGTTTCGCGGATGTAACCATACTGCGAATTCATGGCGACAATCCCCAGATATACCTTTCTACCTTTACGTATTCGGGAGTAACCATTCGTGGAACTAACTTCGCCAAGTCGTTAAAACGAGAAATGTAAGCTCTGACGTTCAGACCTTCCATGGTTAGGTTCCAGAAGTTGGTCTCAAATTTCTGAATTTCACTGCACGGGTAGTACACTCTCAGGAACATCTCTTTAAGTTCGTTCCAGGTCAGACCGTAGGTAGCGTCTTCACCCAAAATTTGAACTTGCGAGTTCCACCAGGACAGTGCTTCATCAAGAAAAGAACAAGAAGCATATCTCACCCGTTGATCAGCAGCACAACCACTGATTTCCATGACAGATTCCATCTTCTCAATCCATCGGGTGATATCTAAGGGTCCTTCTACACCGGTAAATGATCTTGGGTTATAGCCCTGGAATGTTTTATATGTACATCCGTGCACTGTTCAATAATGTTAATAGAAATCAGGAATTCATTCCAATGATAACGTAACACATGAACTACTAAAACTTTCCGATCACATTTTACCTGGAGGATTTCCATTATGTGCCACACCAAAACCTTGCCCGTGTGCAACACGTCCACGTCCCTGACCATCATTTTGCTTAGCATTGAGCTGTTCCATGGCAGTATTAACGTGTTGGGCTATGAGTTGAGCCAACTCTTCCGGTGTGGTAGGTAATCCAGTAGCCTGCCTGGCTTTTGGCGGCATTTCGTCGTTTCTATTATTACAACAATAATATCCACATAAGACGATAACCAAAAATAATTCAATCATTAAATGTTGGTGGATCAAACATTGCGCATGTATAATATCCACATTTTAATGAGAAAATTTTTAAACCAAAAGTATATCATTGATATTTATTATAGAAATTATTTAAACTCGTTTTCAGTACAAAATGACTATCCTTGGCATGTCTACGTCGACACCCATAAACAAGTTCACACAAAATCCCCAAATAATATCCAAAAATGAAACTGGCACGCAGGCCACAACATAAAGAATATCAAAAATGTCTAACAATACAATCCAACCAACAACGAAACAAACAAACAACCACGAACATCAACGCTTCAAACATAAAGACGCTAACATCTCCTGGACAAGTTTCTCCAAATCCACAACCCTCCAATGCATCTCATTTCTCGCAATGTCATCTATAACCTTCAACTCCTCATGCTCGTCCATCTGTCCCTCAAGGTACTTCGCCTTTCCTTTAGCTATGTCTAAATCTTTGAGCAATGCGGAGAGCTGTCGATCACAATGGCAATATTGATCTACCCTATCTCCTTTCTGCTTCTTGGAAGCAGGTACCGTCTCAGCACATGACGTAGATGCGATATCTCCAGCAGGCCTAATCCTCTTCCTACGACGATAATAAACTAACAGCGGCGTCGAAGAAGTGCGTGACTTTAAAACAGGCAACGAAGACTCAGACAAAACAAGCAGAGGGATCTCAGTAACAGGCTCGATCACAGCAGCAGGTGGGACGACTGATGGCTCTAAGGGTCGAGCCATGACGATAGTGGCGTCCACCACTGGTGCGATACTGGAAGATCCTCTGACAGTAGGGACACTCCTGATCATGTCACCGATAACTGGTACAGTGCCAGATGATCGTCCCGTCTCATGGAGTGAGAGAGGTACATCATCAACATCAATCCACCTATTGCTAGTGAAAGCGTATCGGGGGTCTACCTGGCTGGCAAAAGCAGCAGGGTCGACATGGAAAGATGAGGTAAGCTCGGTAGTACCAACCATCTGTGGAGCCGTAACAGGTGTCTCTGGCAGCATAGGTCTGGGTGAAGTCTCGAAATCTGGCTCGTAACCTGAGTCGTGGATCTCGATGACCTCGTGTTCGTGTGACATCTGAGACACACATATAACCGTACAAGTAAGTGCATAATCAAAATGAACAGTAACACATAAGGGCAAATAAACAGAAAATCACGCATGCACATATACACATAATGGTTTTCATACATGATAAAATATTTTCTATGTTTATTTAGAAATCTTGGCTTCGAGAATTTTGGACTTTACATTTCAAAATTCTTCGGTTGAAGTCTAGTGTTTTCCCCGAAAACATCTAGTTCACTAACAACCAATGGCTCTGATGCCAACTTCTGTCACACCCCAAAAACGTCACAGCGGAATATTAAACGTAGTGGTGACGAAAGTTGGTGCCCATTTATATCTTGTTGGACGATGCACTCATTTGTTGGACATATTGACTTGTTTTAAAACATAAAGTATTTAAACATTATATTTTTAAAACCACTACACAACCACAAAGTAAAGTTGTCTTGATCCTTACAGATCTTATTACAAACGTCCCAGAAAGTTTAAAAGATGTCCAACATTTTCAAACGAAACAACATGCATCATCAAACACAAGATGCGCCATGATTCCCGAAGCCGAACTTAAGTACTGTAGAACATGTTAAAATCAAGTGTCAATAAAAAGGAATGTAAGTTCACATATTCACATACAAATAAATTATTTCAAAGGAAAACTTTCCAATTATTTGTTTATATTAAAACATCCATATAAGTTTTAGAAAGTCCATTTCTACTTCCTTATTAAAATCCATGGGCCTTTCGTCGCGGTTTAACAACCCGACAATAACAATCTTACCTAGGTTTTGTATGTTAAATTATTGCATCAGTTTTCAGACTCGTAATGTTAGCTAGACAATACGAACTATATATTAACTATGCAGGGATAATCAATGTTAGACAATAATTAGAATCAAAATTCGTCGCTTGACTTGACACGGGGCGACCGGTCACGACGGGCTTGTCAACCCGATAGATCTACCAACAATTCCTCGCGTGCAATCCTTAAATGATTAAACAACATCATGGGCGCAGGGACCTCTTCGAGAACAATATAATGTCTGCCTCACGTACAATATATATATATATATATATCCTACTAATATGACAATTTAATACACGAAGTTGAACAAACCCCCTGGCTCCCCTTCCCTAAGACCAGGCCGGCATCCGTCCCAACTTTACGGTCTGTTTCACCTCGGAAACACCATACCAATCCTGTTTCATCCTGAAAAAAATATATTCAACAAAACCGTTTCATCCCCGAAACATATATTCAACAAAAATCGTTTCATCCCCGAAACATATAT
Organism: Helianthus tuberosus; assembly: GCA_030545235.1. NCBI lineage: Eukaryota > Viridiplantae > Streptophyta > Magnoliopsida > Asterales > Asteraceae > Helianthus > Helianthus tuberosus. Next base: position 133,436,861 of record CM060408.1, on the reverse strand, counting down.
TCAACAAAAACGGTTTCATCCCTGAAACATATATTTTCACAAATCCATATATTTTCACCAAAAATATATAATTTATATCAAAAAGGTATGTTTTATTCCGAAAACTTTATTAAACCCTTTTATTGGCGTGTTCTACCCCCAAAATATATATAAAGCAGTAAAAAGAGAGGTTTAGTGACACTCACCTTTGGGTGCGTATTTTAAATAGCGCAATTCCAGAGATTGATTTCTACACGTCCTATTATATATATAGGAATGATTTTAAATCAACATTCATAACACAAAAATCCTAAGTTTCTCCGTTTCTTAGAATTATCACATAACTTTGAGATTTTCTCGAAAAGTTATCATTTTTTATTATGTTGGCACGTTAATATATATATGAGTCCATATATATATATATTTATGATTTTGCGACTTGAACAATTTTATTGGTGACAATTATTGTGTAAATCCGTTAACACTCTCGTTTATACGCAATATATCTACGATTTGCGCGTCGTAATATATATACATAAACGTTCACATAATTTATCATCGAAACACACAAAGTTTGGTTAACTTATCTATTTTGTCATTTTTAAAGCAAATATACATAAAATTCCTCATATGTATCAAATTTCATGCTTGAAAAACAAATTACACATTTAACGCGGTTTTTACCGTTTCTACCGCACAAAAGTCACAAATATACATGCATAATCTAAATTTCCAAAATCATGTTAATAACTTAACATACTTTCACATTCTCATGTTTAAATCACATAACAAATTTTAATACATATGATTTACCCAAAATTTTACCCATACTTTGTGTATACTGAAAAATGCGTATTTTAGCGATTCGGTAACGTTTTCAGGCGTCAGAAGTCACGTATGACCAACCAAACACCAAGTAAGCTTAAAATTTGTTAAAATTCTTATTTTTAAACTAAAAACATCAGCTTACTTACTGATCTAAATCATTTTTGCAAAAATCACTTGGAAAGCCGATTTTTGACCGTTTTAACGCATAGTTTTGCGTTAAACGTTACTATAACCATCCCAACTCGAAACGACTTGATATTTTAACATGATACATGTTATTTACTGATTAGAATAGTGGTTATAATCAGATTAGTATCAGTTTTGTGTAAGTCACATAATTCATGCAATTTCACGTTTTTTACAACCTTTAATGCACTAAGTACAACATGCAAAGCTAGCAAACATTATGACAAAGTTATATGTCACTAAACACTTTAAAATATCCTTATTTTAGTGTTTATAATCTGTTCAAAACTGATTTTACTAAATCATACTCAAATCATCTTTTTAAGATCACATATCATCATGCATGTCTAAGTATATGCATCTAATATACTCATATCATAACATTATCATCTAACATGATCTTATCATGCTCAAAACTTTACTAACATCATATTCTTAAAAATATTACACATAACACTTTAATCCTTCAAATTATTCATGTTCATTCATACTTAGATCCTTCACATTTAAGATTATACAACAACTTTTATATGCATGCATACACATATTCATACATATATATACGAAATTTATACACACGTATACTTCCAAAATTTCACTTTTCAATATATCACTTTCAAATCTGTAATCACTTTAGAACATTCTTATTTGACAACTAACAATTCCTTTATGCTTTACCCTTTTCAAGAAATCAAATAACCAAGAAATCTTTCATCAAAAATTTAAAATACAATATAAACACATACACACACCCACTCTCGGCCATATATACATACATGCATACACCCATTTTCATTTTGTTCAAAACTCATTTGTTTGTTAGTTTCAAGTTGATGTTTAGATTCAAGAATCAAGAGAAGCCTTCACTATCTTCTTTGTCACAATGAATCAAGAACAATATTTAAAGAAAATATTTTATACCTTCAAGATTTTTAGTGGGTTTTTTTATAAAGATGGCGATTTAGGGTCTTGTTCTTGCTTGAAACTACTTGAAATCACCTCCAAACCTTCTTACAAGTTTGAAATCACCTTGATTAGCCCTTGAATCTTCATGATTTGATTTTGAAAATGAAATGTTGATGTGGTTTCGTGGTGTTCGGCCGTGAGTTGGTATGGGGGAGAGAGAGTGAAAAATTTGAATGAGCTTCTAGGAAATATGAAGGAATAAGAATGCATGCACAAGCCTTAATCATCACCAAACATTCTCTAAGTGTTACATGTGTCCAATTGAAAGAATCAAGGCATTTTGGCTGCCCTATGTGCCGCCACTTAACCTCCCCTTTCACAAATATTTTATATACATATACTTATATATGTAAATTTCGGTTAAAAATAGGCATTTTACTGAATACCGGGTATTTTATCTAGCGTTTTAATCCCGTTTTAGTGCGTTTTAAATTATTTTTATCATTCTATAAAAATAATCACTTAAAATTATTACTGAAATAATTACCAGTTGCCTTGACTGGCTGCATTGACGGTATTTTGTCTAATTCGCGCAGTATTGCGCGGTACGCGCTCAAACTCGAAAAATAGAGTTTCTACGCGTTTTCAATTATTTTTCCACACCGATATAATTAAAATTATTATTCTAATCAGAACAGACTATTTTTTTAGGATTTTAACACTGATCGGGTGGTCACCGACATTCGTTTCGCATTTTAATCGTTACGTGATAAGCGTTAGTTTTATCGTTGCCAACATAATTTTTATATACATCTAAATTTATCAACACATCAAATATCATATATTAACATCACAATCAGTCACAAACAACCATTTTGCATGTTCATTACTATCATACCCCAACCGATGGCGGAAACATCGGGGTACGAGCACTAAGCGTTCAGATTGCTCATGAGATTCCATAACACTAGAAATTTCATAATAGATTTAATTGATTTAACATTGTCTAAAACGAACAATCATCACATCAAGTATCAAGTTACACCAAATACTAATATTGTTCAAAGTTTAATTAACTACGTGGGTTTCTAAGCATCACCCTAGCTTGATTCACTTGTTCCCTCAGCATCCTATCAGCCTGCAACATGTATTAAAATAGGGTCAGTACAAAAATGTACCGGTGAGTATACAAGTTTGAGTAATAGTATAATAAGTTAAAACAACTCATATCCGTATGTAAGCGCAACAAAAATAGTTTCAGCCATGCTAGTGTTCGCAGTCCAACAAGTGATAGCCCAAGTATCCCGATGCTATGTTGTTTTCCCAAGTCTCAAGGAAAACTAGAATCCTCCTAACAATACCCCCGAGAATAATGGGGAGGTGCATCTCCTACAGCGCTACTATTGTTAAGGAGGAACTACACACCCTGGATTAAACGTTCACATAGCACAAATAGAATACAAGAATCACAAGTTTCACAAACACGTAGGATGGAGTTTAGTTTGCAAAAATCTCAAGTATCGTAGTTTAGTAGAATACATGTTACATCCCAAAGTTTAAAGCAAAAAGGGATCGAGTATACTCACAGTGATTGCTTAACAGTTCAACTGTTATTGGATCAAAGGGAGCTCTTTAGAATTAGCCTGATTAGGATTACAGTGAATAAGTGTCGTTCAAAACAACGAGATTGCACAAGTTTTGGATTAGTCACTGGATATGATGGCCATCCGATCGGATTGCCAGTCGATTGAGGTGACAAGTGTATGAGGGAACGGATGGCTGCCCGATCGGATGGTTATCCGATTGGGTCACCACTCGATCCAAGTTCAAGTTTCAAGGTTGCCTCGATCGGATGGCTGTTTGATCGGATGGCTATCCGATCGAACTGCCACTCGATGATGAGGACTTCAAAGTCTCAAGAGTTTTTAGGGTTAAGGGAAAGTGTCACTCGATCGAGTGGCTGTTTGATCGGATGGCTATCCGATCGGATGGCTATCCGATCGGATTGCCACTCGATTGGGTTACCTTTTCCCGACCTTAATTTTTGTAAAACTCTAAGTTTCTATTTAAACAGCGACGTTATGGTACGTATTGAGACAATGGTAAACACATCGGTGTTCAGCCAATCCGATCGGGCGGGAATCACCCTTGTCTATTCGGTCATCCGTTCGTGATAATATTTATGTCAGAATCCGTACTCCGGTCATCTTCTCCAGCAACAATCCTTCTCCAAACCGACTCCAGACTAATAATCAAGTCTATAGTCCGTTTAGATTCGGATCTCACCGTCTTAGTAAAAGTTTTAGAAAAGATGAAGATAAACATAGGTTTTAGTTTGAAAAGATGAGACGATTTAGTGTAAAACGCATGAAATTCCTTAGATCTAAGCTAGATTCTATCAGGAATGACATTATATAGTAGTTTGTACAAACCCCCATGATGACATCATCCTTAAGAACTCAGATCTAAGAGATCTCACGGTGAAAAGTGTGATTTCAAAGGAGAATCACGTAGAGAAAGAGGTATAGATCAAGAAAGCACAAGTATCTAGTGTAAAACGTACCAGAATCGTCAAGAAATCGAAGGAAAGTGGTGTGCATGCGTCCGAGTCTAGTGAGGCTGTCACATCAGTGAAAATGGTGATGTGACAGGCCTATTTATAGTGTCAGAGTGTGTGAAGGGAGACGGTATGCACGGATCGGACGGTGGTCCGATCGAGCAGCCATCCGACCGGGTGGTCATCTGATCGGATTGCCACTCGGTCAATCCCATCTTTCTGTTTCACCGTCTCTGATTCTTTTCACACGTCTGATTAAGCGTTGCATATTATTGGGTAATAGTATAACTAGATTATAGTAATAACACAAAAGTTTTCAGAATTTCATAGTTTCTGCCAGTGACAAGACTCCAGTCCCTCGTTCAACCGAGTCTCAAGTTTCACAAGCCTCAAGAGTCAAGCACCAAAGTATATAGAATTAGGCATTCCAAGTATATAGAATTAGGCATTCCAAGTATATAGAATTTGGCAATTCAAGTATTTAGATTTAGACATTCCAAGTATCTAGAATTAGGTATTTCAAGTATATAGTATATGACATAGAATTTACCAAGTACCAAAAATATCAACGACCACATAGTTCAGGGATTAAAGTTGACAATAGGAAAGGTCCATGGAATAAACTTGCCAATAGCCTAAAGTTTAGGGACGCAGGGCGTTACAGTCTCCCCTCCTTTAGGAGATTTCGTCCCCAAAATCTTAGAGGAAGACTGCTCGAAGAGCTGCGGATACTTGGTCTTCATCCCACTTTTTAATTCCCAAGTGAATTCGGTGCCACGCTTTCCTTCCCATCGAACCTTGACAATGGGAATTTTGCTACGCCTTAATCGCTTGACTCCTTGATCCATGATTTCAACCGGTTTCTACACAAAGTGTACAGCTTCGTTCATTTGCAAGTCTTCGAGGGGAACCTGCAGTTCCTCGTCGGCTAGGCATTTACGTAGATTGGATACGTGGCATATTGGATGTACGCTGTTTAGCTCTTGTGGCAGGTCGAGTCTGTACGCTACTTTGCCAATCCTTTCGAGTATCATGAAAGGACCTACATAGCGAGGAGCGAGCTTTCCCTTCTTACCGAAATGAACTACTCCCTTCCTGGGAGATATCTTGAGAAGAACTCGGTCACCAACATCAAATTCCAGAGGCCTGCGCCTATTATCAGCATAGCTCTTTTGTCTGCTCCTAGCCTTGATCAAGTTATCACAGATCTGAAGAATCTTATCCGTAGTCTCTTTAATGATTTCAGGGCCAGTAAACTGCTTGTCACCAACCTCATACCAGATGAGAGGAGATCGGCACTTGCGGCCATACAAAGCTTCAAAAGGAGACATCTGAATACTGGAATGATAGCTGTTGTTGTACGAGAACTCAATCAATGGTAAATGTACATCCCAGTTACCACCAAAGTCGATAACACAAGAATGGAGCATATCCTCTAGGGTCTGAATAGTACGCTCGGTCTGCCCATCCGTTTGAGGATGAAAGGCCATGCTAAGATTCAAATGAGTACCCATAACGGATTGAAAGGTTTGCCAAAGACGTGAAGTAAAATGACCATCACGGTCTGAGATTATGTCAAGAGGTATGCCATGATGGCATATAATCTCATCAGTATAGATTCGAGCAAGTTTCTCCACTTTAAAATCTTCACGAATAGGAAGAAAGTGGGTGGATTTGGTCAAACGGTCAATTATTACCCAGATACTGTCGTGACCAGACGGTGTTCGAGGTAGCTTGGTAATAAAGTCCATAGCGATGCTATCCCATTTCCAAACTGGAATTTCGGGCTGTTCTAAGAGACCTGAAGGACGTTGATGTTCAGCCTTAACTTTTTAGTACAAGTAAGGCATTTAGAAACATATACAGCAATGTCCCTTTTCATGCCAGGCCACCAATAAGTTGTACGCAAATCATGGTACATCTTATCAGCGCCCGGATGTATGGAGTAATGGGATTTGTGAGCCTCATTCATAATGATCTCACGAAGATTATCGTGATCCGGTACCCAGATGCGATTAAGGTAGTATTGTAGTCCATTAGGTTTAGTTTCAAGTTGTTCAATCTTAGCACCTTGGTTTTCCACTTCTAGACTTCCTTTATTTGCTGACGAATACTGAGCGTCACGAATACACGTATGGAGATCATTAGAAATATGAATAGCATTCACATGAGTCTTACGACTAAGAGCATCGGCCACTACATTCGCCTTGCCAGGATGATAGCGAATTTCGCAGTCGTAGTCGCTAAGCAATTCCACCCAACTCCTCTGTCGCATGTTCAGTTCCATTTGGTCAAAGATATGTTGAAGGCTCCTATGGTCAGTGAAAACCACGCACTTAGTCCCATACAGGTAGTGTCGCCATATCTTTAATGCAAACAAAACTGCACCAAGCTCCAGTTCGTGAGTAGTATAGTTTTTCTCGTGTACCTTGAGTTGACGGGAGGCATAAGCGATAACCTTGACTCGCTGCATGAGCACACAGCCCAAGCCACGGTTCGAGGCATCGCAATATACCACGAAGTCATCATTCCCATCGGGGAGAGTTAAAACAGGAGCATTACACAAAAGAGTCTTAAGAGTTTGAAAAGATTTCTCTTGTTCAGGACCCCAAGCAAAAGGTCTCTCTTTCTGAGTCAATGAAGTGAGAGGTACAACGATTTTAGGGAAATCCGAAATGAATCGGCGGTAATAGCCCGCCAATCCTAAGAAAAAACGAATCTCAGATGCAGATTTAGGTGTACTCCAATTCTTCACAGCTTCAATTTTAGACGGGTCAACATGAATACCTTGCTTACTAACGACGTGACCAAGAAATTGCACTTCATTAATCCAAAACTCACACTTAGAAAATTTAGCATACAAACGTTCACCACATAAGAGTTCAAGCATCAAGCGTAAATGTCGAGCATGGTCAGCTTTAGTTTTAGAATAAACGAGAATATCATCAATAAAGACTATCACAAAACGGTCAAGATGAGGCTTACAAACACGGTTCATTAGGTCCATGAACACAGCGGGTGCGTTGGTCAATCCAAAAGGCATGACCACGAACTCGTAGTGTCCATAACGGGTACGAAATGCGGTTTTGGGCACATCATCTTCGAGAAATCGAAGCTGATGATAACCAGAACGAAGATCGATTTTCGAGAAACATGAAGCGCCTTGTAGTTGGTCAAATAAATCATCGATACGGGGAAGAGGATAACGATTCTTAATGGTAAGCTTATTAAGTTCACGGTAGTCGATACACATACGAAACAAACCATCTTTCTTCTTGACGAATAGCACGGGAGCACCCCACGGGGAGGTACTTGGATGAATAAATCCCTTGTCGAGTAGTTCCTGAAGCTGACTAGATAATTCTTGCATCTCGGAAGGTGCAAGACGATACGGGACCCTGGCGACCGGAGTCGCACCAGGTATGAGATCAATGCGAAAATTGACGGTTCTAGGAGGTGGAAGACCGGGTAGATCTTCAGGAAAGACATCGGGGAAATCACACACCACTGGAACATCGTTTATGTTCTTCCCCTTGCTCTTTTGTTCCACCACGTCGGCCAAGAAAGCAAGGTTCTGTTTACATAAGCACCTGCTCGCTTGTGTGCATGACATCAGCCTCAGCCCTTTCGAAGGTCGGTCTCCATAGACATGCAAGATATCACCAGACGGTAGAGGTATACGGACAAACTTCTCATGACAAGCAATCTCGGCATGGTTCTTACGCAACAATCCATACCGATAATGACATTAAAACTACCCAATTGCATGGGTATTAGATCAATAGTAAACATGTGGTCGTTAAGAATCAAGGAACAACCACGAAGAATAGAATCAACTAGAATAGACTTCCAATCGGCAATCTCTACCGAAAACGACTTAGGTAACATAGAGCATGCACAGTTTAGAAAAGATTCAAATTCTACGGACACAAAGCTTCTGTCGGCACCAGTATCAAATAGTATCGAAGCATAAAGGTTATTCACAAGAAACGTACCATTCACGACATCATTGTCATTACGAGCCTGATTAGCATTGAGATTGAACGCTCACCCACGAGCGGCTGGCTGCTGGTCCTGGTTCAGCTGAGGACACTGGTTACGAAGGTGAGTAGTATCTCCACATTTGTAGCATGCACGAACTGCATTGATAGACTTCGGATTCTGTGGAGGAGCTGGGAGAGCTGGTAGGGCTGCCTGAGCAGGGGTTTGTTGAGCTTGCTGAGCTGGGTTAGCTTGACGACAATAGGGAGTCGTGTGTCCATAGCGATTGCAGTTGGTGCACAAACGACATGCAGAAGCTACAGGATGATGAAAATTACAAGTGGTAGAGTTGGGGTAAGACCCGGTGTACTGTTTCTTAACTTCAGGGGCGGGAGGGTTCTGAACAGTAGCAGCAGGAGGAGCAGGCTTAGCGGCAGGATTCGCAGCCGGAACAATAGCATTGCATCCCAAACCCTAAGACTTTCGCCTCTTGTTCTTGCTGCCACTTGGCTGCTGGGTAACTTGATGTGCAGACTTGGAGGGAGTAGGATTAGCAAACTGTTTATCATGCACGCAGTTGTTGTTGAGACTAGCTGCAAGACGATAGACTTCCTCAATATTTCCGAGTTGAGCTGCTTCAATAGAATCACGCATAGCAGGAGGTTTTGAGATACTTGGTTATCATTCGCTTAGGAGTAGAAACCAAGTGAGGAACAATCAAGCTGAGTTGCTTGAAACGGGTAGTATAAGCCAATTATCATCACCAATCTGCTTCAAGTGCCAGAATTCTTCTTCAAGCTTCATTTGTTCATGATGAGGGCAGAATTCAAGCATCATTAATTCTCGCACCTCAGCCCATGGAAGAGCATAGTCTTGTTCATTCGAACGGATGTTTTTCTCCTTTGTCCACCACTCCAATGCTCTGCCTTGAAACATTCCAGTCCCACTCCTAGTCTTTAGATGATCTGGGCATTCGCTGTTAATGAAGGTAACCTTGATGCTGTCAAACCACTCGAGAATAGCAGTCACCCCATCACTGCCCGTAAAAGACTTAGGGTTGCAAGAGACAAAATGCTTATAGCTGAACTTGGTAGACTTTTCTTTCTCCATCTTAGAGTCAACAGAAGAGGGCGGAGTATTCGATCCTTGGATCTCAGAGACGATCTTTGGCACGACTCGAGCGATCTGGTCAGCCATGAAGGACATCATCTTTTTCTGAGACTTTTCCATGGATCTCTTGAGAGTGTCGGAGTGCCTTCGAGCAGACATCCTAGTGATCCAATAAGATGATCGTATAACTATAGATACAACATACGATAGATTAAAGACTCGAGATTTAACAAGATTCACATAGTTCACATTAGTCTTAACACCACAACTCATGCCCTTCGCATGGCACGTTGTACGAAGTTTGGCCACATGTCAAAAACGCTTATATATAGGAAGTACTGACGGCGTATCCACCACGCTTCGGGCATATTGCTTCCGCCTCGTACTCGGTGTCATGTTACGTGTCATAAAACACACTCATCATCATAGATACACATAGACTACTCCAATAGTTTCACATAGATTCAAATATATTCCACAGGTTTCAATAGATTTAATAGATTCATTGACTACAATGGACTCAATAGCTTCCAATAGATTCATAGATTCCAATAGATTTAATAGTTTCAAATAGTTTCACATAGATTACCATAGACAATCCACAAACAACGAAATCTCGCATGGCACGTGCTACGAAAGTTCGACAACATGATGGAAGCACTTATATATAGGAAGTACCAGCGGCGTATCCACCACGCTTCGATCATGCCACGTCCCCCTCGTCATCGGTGTCACGCTTCGTTAACCATAACATTAGATTTCACCACTTTTCTCAACATAGATTAACCAAATAGATTCAACATAGACTAACCTAGTAGGTTCAACATAGATTAACCAAATAGATTTCCACAACTTCAACCCGAGCCTAAAAAACTACGAACTTCACTTAGCGCGTGGTACGAAGACTCGGTAACATGCCAGAAATACTTATATATAGGAAGCACCAGCGGCTTATCCACCATGCTTCGGACATGTCGCTTCATCCTCGTCTTCGGCGCTAGGCTATGTTTCGCATTTTGTTTCTCAAACAACACATACTTAGATTACACGTAGATTACACTAGAGTACACATAGATTACACATAGATTCCTCATAGATTACTCAAGTAGTTTCCCATGGATTAGATTTCAACAAACTCATCACCGGTCTGCAAAACACTAAGTTTTGCATGGCACTTAGTACGAAAGTTGGTAACCTGTCTGAAACACTTATATATAGGAAGTACTAGCGGCGTATCCACCATGCTTCAGACACGTCACTTTTCCCTCGTACTTCTATGCCATGTTACATTTAGTGCTTTACAGCCCTATTAACACATAGATTCACCAGATGGATTCACGTAGCATCATAGTCGATCAAGATTCCCACACGGGCTATCATGATAGAATGAAGCTTCATAAATTTAGTCGATCCTGAGATTAGAGTTAACGTTTTAGATTGCAGACATACGTGCGATTCATGAAAAAGTCTTAAAATAAACGAGGAATCAGGATAAACGAAGAATTGAGTCTAAAATCACATTGTAAAAATCGAGATAACATAAAAGATAGGCTCATAAAACATAGAGTGTTTCGGGTAGAGGAACGGTGACTAACCAAAGTGATTCGAACCCCTTTTCGAATTGAGGCAACGCGTCTTGACTTACTTAGACAAATACGCCATCGATGTTAGCCCTACGTTATTCGTCCTTTTGGTCATTTCGCGTACCCAATTGAATGGAAGTTTAGAGACTTTGGCGAGACATAAAATCATCAAAGAGTGGGACTAGTTACCAAGGTCTGAGTTCCACCTCTAACTTGACAACATCATACCCTAATAGCGTCGGTACTTATCCGCAGACAAGACCTAATAGAATAATATGGAGACTTTCCATCAAGGTTCGGATGTCACTCCTGTCTCGAGGGCAATCTCGTACAAAACACAAACACTGGTCAACAATGTTTTCAAAGTGTCAGGTGTATATTGTATCAGCCTTAGGAAAGGCATTGTAAGCTTAGCAGGAAAGTGTGCTGCTAGGAAGCAGATACAGTAGATTGCATAAGTCTTAAACAACAAATAAGAATCAAGATTCCTAGAACTATAGACTAGGGTAAGTATTCCTACTTATCCTAATTCCCTATAGTTATGGATCTGATACCAATCTATCACACCCCAACCAATAGCGGAAACATTGGGGTGCGAGCACTAAGCGTTCAGATTGCTCATGAGATTCCATAACACTAGAAATTTCATAATAGATTAAATTTATTTAACATTGTCTAAAACGAACAATCATCACATCAAGTATCAAGTTACACCAAATACCAATATTGTTCAAAGTTTAATTAACTACGTGGGTTTCTAAGCATCACCCTAGCTTGATTCACTTGTTCCCTCACCATCCTATCAGCCTGCAACATGTATTAAAATAGGGTCAGTATAAAAATGTACCGGTGAGTATACAAGTTTGAGTAATAGTATAATAGGTTAAAACAACTCATATCCGTATGTAAGTGCAACAAAAATAGTTTCAGCCATGCTAGTGTTCGCCGTCCAACAAGTGATAGCCCAAGTATCCCGATGCTTTGTTGTTTTCCCAAGTCTCAAGGAAAACTAGAATCCTCCTAACAATACCCCCGAGAATAATGGGGAGGTGCATATCCTATAGCGCTACTATTGTTAAGGCGGAACTACACACCCTAGATTAAACGTTCACATAGCACAAATAGAATACAAGAATCACAAGTTTCATAAACACGTAGGATAGAGTTTAGTTTGCAAAAATCTCAAGTATCGTAGTTTAATAGAATATATGTTACATCCCAAAGTTTAAAGCAAAAAGGGATCGAGTATACTCACAGTGATTGCTTAACAGTTCAACTGTTATTAGATCAAAGGGAGCTCTTTAGAATTAGCCTGATTAGATTACAGCGAATAAGTATCGGAAAAAACAACGAGATTGCACAAGTGTCGGATTAGTCACTTAATCGGATGGCCATTCGATCGGATTTCCAGTCGATTGAGGTGACAAGTGTATGAGGGAATGGATGGCTGCCCGATCGGATGGCTATCCGATTGGGTCACCACTCGATCCAAGTTCAAGTTTCAAGGTTACCTCGATCGGATGGCTATCCGATCAAGCTGCCACTCGACGATCAGGACTTCAAAGTCTCAAGAGTGTTTAGGGTTAAGGGCAAGTGTCACTCAATCGGGTGGTTGTTCGATCGGATGGCTATCCGATCGGATTGCCACTCGATTGGGTTACCTTGTCCCGTCCTTAATTTTTGTAAAACTCTAAGTTTCTGTTTAAACAGCGACGTTATGGTACGTATTGAGACAATGGTAAACACATCGGTGTTCAGCCGATCCGATCGGGCGGGAATCACCCCTGTCCGTTCGGTCGTCCATTCGTGATGATATTTATGTCAGAATCTGTACTCCGGTCATCTTCTCCGGCAACAATCCTTCTCCAAACCGACTCCAGACTAATAATCAAGTCTACAGTCCGTTTAGATTCGGATCTCACTGTTTTAGTAAAAGTTTAAGAAAAGATCAAGATAAACATAGGTTTTAGTTTGAAAAGATTAGATCTAGCATACATTTAGTGTAAAACGCATGAAATTCCTTAGATCTAAGCTAGATTCTATCAGGAATGACATTATATAGTAGTTTGTACAAACCCCCATAATGAAATCATCCTTAAGAACTCAGATCTAAGAGATCTCATGGTGAAAAGTGTGATTTCAAAGGAGAATCACGTAGAGAATGAGGTGTATATCAAGAAAGTACAAGAATCTAGTGTAAAACGTACCAGAATCGTCAAGAAATCGAAGGAAAGTGGTGTGCGTGCGTCCGAGTCGAGTAAGGTTGTCACATCAGTGAAAATGGTGATGTGACAGGCCAATTTATAGTGTCAGGTTATGTGAAGGGAGGCGGTATGCACGGATCAGATGGTGGTCCGATCGACTGGCCATCCAACCGGGTGGTCATCCGATCGGATGGCTATCCGATCGGATTACCACTCGGTCAATCCCATCTTTTTGTTTCACCATCTCTGATTCTTTTCGCACGTCTGATTAAGCGTTGCGTATTATTGGGTAATAGTATAACTAGATTATAGTAATAGCACAAAAGTTTTCAGAGTTTCATAGTTTCTGCCAGTGACAAGACTCCAGTCCCTCGTTCAACCAAGCCTCAAGTTTCACGAGCCTCAAGAGTCAAGCACCAAAGTATATAGAATTAGGCATTCCAAGTATATAAAATCAGGCATTCCAAGTATATAGAATTTGGCAATTTAAGTATTTAGATTTAGACATTCCAAGTATCTAGAATTAGGTATTTCAAGTATATAGTATATGACATAGAATTTACCAAGTACCAAAAATATCAACGACCACATAGTTCAGGGATTAAAGTTGACAATAGGCAAGGTCCAGGGACTAAACTTGCCAATAGCCTAAAGTCTAGGGACACAGGGCGTTACAATTACACAGATTACTATTGTACGGTACGACCTGAGATCCGGGTGTCACAAGTAGTTTACTTTTTATTTTGTATTTAACTTGTAATCAGTGTTTTGTAAGCAGTAGTTGCAATAGTTAGTGGTTAGAGGTTGTTAGGAGGTTAGATGTCACTTTCATGGTGACATCAGTAAAGATGCCACAGTGGTTTGCTCTGTACTATAAATAGAACAGTACTCTATACTATTCTATTAGCTCTCTTCATCACCAAGTCATTCTGTATGAACAATCACTGTGAGCTCAGGCTGAGGGGAATCTTCATAGAACAGAGTTTTAATAAACCCTAGGCATCAAAAGACTGCCTATGAAATTCTGTATAAAATCAAACCACTGGTCTCATATTTCAAAGTTTTTGGCTGCCGATGCTTCATTTTAAACTTAAAAGATTCCATTTCAAAGTTTACAGCCAAAATTGATTGTGGTTATCATTTGGGATACTCAACCACTGCTAAGGCCTACAAAGTGTTTAACACTAGGACTAAGACAGTAGAAGAGACTTTGAATGAGAAGTTCAATGAACTTTCTTCAATGAAAATCCCTGCAAATCCTACAGAATTATTTGATCTTGATAAATTTACTTTTGAAAATGTTTCTGTCAAGACTAACAGTGCAGGTCCATCTCAAAATCCTCCATCAGACTATGGATATGAAGTCATCATTCCACAACAAAAGTCTGCATCAATTGGTATAGCAGCAGATGTTCAAAACAGTTGTCAAAGCTCAACCACTGCTACCTCAACAGTTGTTGACCAAAGTAGCCCTTTAACCCCTGCTTCCACATCCTCAAGCACTGTTGATAAAAATCTTCAAACAGTGGATAAAAATCAATATGTTTCCACACCACTTCCTCCTATTCCTCCACCTCCATTTCAAGACCTTATTGGATCATCAAAGTCACCAACAGTGATTAGCTCAGATGATTCACATCTGCAGCCTTCACCATTAAATGCCATTGTTCCATACAAAGGAGATTTAATCTTCTTGAAGTCTCATCCACCTGACCAAATCATTGGCAACATCAGTGAAAGGGTGCTCAAAAGAAGCCAATCCCAAAACATCTGTCTTTTTGCTGGTTTTCTATCACTCCATCAGCCAGTCAAGTACCAAGAGGCACTAAAAGACAAAAGTTGGGTAGAAGCCATGCAAGAGGAGCTCCAACAGTTTAAAAGACAATAAGTATGGGAGCTTGTACCACTGCCAGAGTGTGTGAGTCCTATTGACACAAAGTGGGTCTTCAAATATAACACTGATGAAAGGGGCATTGTTGTCAAGAATAAAGCAAGGCTAGTGGTTCAAGGGTTCAGAAAAGAAGAGGGCATTGATTATGATGAAACTTTTGCCCCTATATCAAGATTGGAAGCTATCATATTATTCCTTGCCTTTGCTGTCAACCACAACATAAAGGTGTTTCAAATGGATATCAAATGTGCATTCCTCTATGGTAAGATACAAGAAGAGGTATATGTTTGTAAACCTCCAGGTTTTGAGGATCCATTTAATCCAAATCAAGCCTACAAGCTAAATAAAGCTTTGTATGGGCTGAAACAAGCACCTAGAGCCTGGTATGAAACTCTTTCCACCTTTCTTCTCTCTATTGGTTTCACAAGAGGTAAAATAGACAAAACACTGTTTTTAAAATGGAGAGGGAAATATTTGATGATTATCCAGATTTATGTGGATGACATCATTTTTGGAAGCACATGTTCTAAAATGTGTGAAGAGTTCAGAAAACTCATGACAGCTGAGTTTGAGATGAGTGCAATGGGTAAACTATAGTGCTTTCTTGGTCTCCAAGTAAAGCAACTGGAAAATGGTACTTTCATCCATCAAGGCAAATATGCCAAAGAACTTTTAAAGAAATTTGAGATGGATGATTGCAAACCATGTAGTACACCCATCGCAACCACAAAGATAGTCATGTCTGATGAGAAGGATGATTTGGTTGATCAAACACTTTATAGAAGCATGATTGGGTGGGTCTTTATTGTACCTAACTGCATCTAGGCCAGACATCATGTTTGCAACATGTGTTTGTGCAAGATCCCAATCAGCCCCTAGAAAGACAAATCTTATTGCTGTAAAAAGGATATTCAGATACTTAAAAGGTGCTCTCACACTTGGTATCTGGTATCCAGCTGATGGAAATATCAAGCTTTTAGGTTTCTCAGATAGTGACTTTGCTGGATGCAATACAACAAGGAAGTCCACTTCAGGAGGGTGCCAATTCCTAGGCAGTTGCTTAGTGTCTTGGAAAAGCAAAAAGCAAGCAGCTGTTTCAACATCCACTACTGAGGCAGAGTATATAGCTGCTGCAAGTTGTACAACCCAACTGTTATGGCTTCAAAATCAACTGCTGGATTTTGGTATCACTGCTTTAAAGACACCTCTCATGTTGGATAGTCAGGTAGCAAAAATATCATCAAAAATCCAGTTTCACATTCAACCACCAAGCACATTGATATTAGACATCACTTTGTGAGGGATTGCTATGAAAAAGGTTTGATTTCTCTGCACCATGTTCCAACTAAAGATCAGCTGGCAGATGTGCTAACAAAAGCATTAGACACATCCACCTTTGAAAGCTTGATCTCTAGGATTGGCATGCTGAACATGGAATAACAGGCAAAATCCTGTTTTTCTATGAATAAAAGCATTAAAATGTTTTCAGAAAATCAAAATTTCATCCTTAAAAATAGCTAAAAATGAAAATTTTCATTAATCCTTAAAAGTCTGCCATAACCACTGTTTTGATTCAAACATCTGTTCTGTTGATATTATCCACTGCTGAAAGTTAACCTCTGTTCCTTCATTTCATTGTTAATCACTGTTGTCAAACATTAGTGTTTTTAACCCACTAATGGCTATCCACTGATAGTTTAAAGTCATCCGTTATTTCATTTCACCAGTGTGAACCACTGATATTGCCCATTAGTGGTTTCCTAAACAACTATCTTCCATTATTCATCAGAGGTTGGCACGTGGACAGTACTTAGTCGTCAGATCTTTTGTAACCGCTGCCACATCAGCATACACTTTTTCACTTTATAAAACCCTGATCAAAACCCCAAACAGGGTTTTCACTGTCGAATCGAATTCAAAATTCCTTTCAAAAGCAGTTACCATCAAATTCTCTCCAATCATTCATCATCTTCTTTCTCTCGCAATCACTCTCAAATCACCATGGCTCTTCCTTGAAAAACCCCTCATAACTACCTGTGTATACTTGAGAAACCAAGTCAAAGCACAACCTTCAACTCCGTCATTGATGCTCTCTCGTCCTCAAAGTACAAAACTTTGTTGACCTATAATGCTCCCATCTACTTGGATACCCAACGAGAATTTTGGAAAATGCGAAACTTGATGTTAAGGACAAAAAGCCCTTAGTTATTAATTCATCCATAAGAGGAATTCCAGTTACTATCACACCTCAAACCATTTCAGAGGTTTTTGAAATCAATGATCTTACAGGTAAAAGCTCTTTTCCAAAAACAAAGTACCAAACTGATTTCATTAAGAGAGGGTATGAAGAAGAAGAAATGAAAAAAGATACTTTACAAAAGGGCAGTTTCCCACCTGCCATGAGGTTTTTATTCCATACCCTCCTCATGTGTATGTCAAATAAAACTACTGCTTTCAATGAGATACCATTGAAAATTCAATACCTGGGCTATGCTATAATGACTGAAGAAAATTTTAACTACTCCCAGGAAATTTTCAATGATATGGTTAAAAATATTAATAATATTAAAGATAATAAGAAACCATTTCTTTTGTTTCCAAGGTTTTTAAGTTTTTATTTACAAAAGAAATTTTCCAAGGATAATGCACATGTGCTAATCCAAGGAAATCCTTTTTCAAATAAACAACCTCTCTTCTGAAACATTCACAAGGCTATCAAAACCTTCAAAAACACAAACAAAGGAACCTGAGCAGAATTTAGCAGCAACAACTGCTCCTCAGGACCCTGCTGTTGAGCCCAGTGCTCAAGGTGATCACAGTAGCAGACCCACTGCTGTGAAACCCACACCTAAAATCACCAAAAAGCCCAAACAAAAAAATCACAAAAGCCCCCCAAACCCTCCAAAAAGTTAACTCTGGAAGATGAGATCCCAGAGATTATACCTATGACAACACAAAAGTCACCAATAACCACTGCTGCTACTTCCTCACAGGAGTTGGAAGAAAGATCTCAACCTGAGCCTAAAACTCTTCATGCATCCTCTCAAAAGGAACAGGTTGTATCCATAGGGACACCACATTATGAAGCAATGGATTCACTTGAATCTATCTTCCACAGCCCAGCTCCCGGGGAAAATTCTCTTTCTACACCCATCCTCACTGCACAACTTCCACCATCAATGATACCTTTGTTGGATGCACTTGATATAGCCCAGACACAAATCAGTTCTTCTCAACCACTTGTTAATGAGAATATACCTCAACAAGTGACTGAGTCTGGTCTCCCTATCTCTGCTAACCCACCAACAACTGAGGAGGTTACACTGCAGGAATTACAAGTAATTCCTGTCAGTAGTTCAAGTGGAGCAGCTACTATAGGTGTTGAATCCACTGATTTACACTTGGATAGTAGTTTCATTATTAAGACTCCCTTGAAGCCAATTTCTTCTTTGGGAACCTTAGTATCCACTGGTGTGTTTCCATTATACACTGTTATGCTTAAAAAGGTAACCTCAGCTGAAGAAAGAAGTCCCCAGTACCAAGAACAAGGGGCATCAGTGGATAATTTTTGGGAAACTTTCCCTACGTCAACCACTGATACAACCACCACTGGTGGGAAATCAGATGATCCCATTAACTTGGGTGATGGTTTAAAATACAAGGAATTGATGGAGAGGGTTGATAAACTTGACACATTTGTTGCAGAAATAAAAAATATGTTGCAACAGTTGTTACAAGCTCAAAAGGCTACACCCACTGCTACAACATCTGCTCCACCCCATGCTGAGCTTTGGAATTTATTTCAACCTATGCTTCATCAACAAAGACAATATGCTGATCAGCAACATGAAGTTCAAATTCAAATGATCAGAAATGTGATGGAAGCCGGGTACAAGGACACACAAGCATATATCAAGGCAATCAAGGCCCATTCGCTTCAAACCACTGGCACTGCTCCTCCTTCAATCATCTTTGTTGAAACCCTTGATGATGCCAAAAAGGGGGAGAAGGGTAAAAAGGAAAAAGATGGTCTATACATTAAACCAGATCCAATGTCTAAACTGGTTGTAGAAATCCCAAGGCCAGATGGTTCCAAAAAGGTTGATGAGACTCAAAATGCTTTAGCTACATTAAAATCAAACATGAAAGAGTCAATGGAAATAAAAGGGTCAAAAAGGTTTGCTCAGGAGAAGAAAGTTTTGATGGAAAAGGAAGAGCAGGGTACTTCTAAACCTAAGAGAAGACAGCCTACCAGAAAAGTAAGCCAACCCAAAACCACACCTTCCAAAACCACCAAACATACTCCTCAAATCCCCAAAAGTTCCTCTCATCAAACCTCCAAACCAACAGATGTTAAGACACCTGTTGTATCAACAGTTGTTGGTACTTCAGTGGTTTCAACAGATGTTATCCCAACAACTGCCATCACTACTACATCAACCCACACTCAATCCACTGCCATACCAAAAACAACATCACCACCACAAAAACCACCTGCCAAAAAGCAGAAGACAACAGTTGACACATCAACTATTGTAGTGACAACAGTGGTTGAAACACCAGTTGTTTCAACAGTTGTTAGTCAGACACCTACCACTTCAATCACCACCACTAAACCCACAAATACACCACCAACTTCTCCAAAGCATAAAAGGAAAAGGGTAACAAACATTGTACTGGAAGATGACACTTCCCCAACTCCAACATCTACACAAAC
The DNA here is from genome assembly GCA_030545235.1 of Helianthus tuberosus. Taxonomy (NCBI): domain Eukaryota; kingdom Viridiplantae; phylum Streptophyta; class Magnoliopsida; order Asterales; family Asteraceae; genus Helianthus; species Helianthus tuberosus. Next base: position 133,416,919 of record CM060408.1, on the reverse strand, counting down.
TCTGACCCTTGCTACCATTCCTAACCTTGTTCCAATCTCTTCAGCTCAAGTTCTAAATCCAAACCCTGCCATTGTTCCTGCAGGAGTACAATATCCATTAGACCTTCGAGCAGTCAGGGAAGAGATCAAGTCCTTTTACTCTGAAGATGACCCTGCAAAAAGGAAACTCCCATCTATTCAAGGTTATCCTTTCCCAAGAAATATAGAAGAGTATCTCAAAATAAAGGCCAAACAAGCAGAGGATATTTCTCAAAGAGATACAGAGGGAAAGTCTGACAAAGAGATTCAGAGAAATCTGCAATACCTGCTCACCAAGGTTAGAACTTTAGAACAGTTCTCAAAAGACCTGTGCCAGAAATTGTCAGAAAGGGATGATGAAAGTATGAGACAAGACTACATTGAACACATCATGGCATACAAGAAATATAGGGCAGAAAAGAGCCAGTACAAGGAATGGACCATCAGTGAACTTAAAGAGGAGTTGGCCAGAATTGAAAAGATGATTAAAGACAAAGTAGAGCAAACTCCTCCAGTCTGGGTAAATTACAAGAAAAATGTTCCATAAAGGACCTTGAAACTGAAAAGAATGAAAGAAGAGCTCATTGCTGCTGATTATGGGTCAAGGAACCAGGTTGCAAGATGGTCAGAGATGAAAGTGATTGACACCTATAAAAGGTTGGAAGAGTTAAGGAAGAAAGATCCCATTGCTCCCAAAAAGCCTGATTATCCAGAAACAGTTCCAGAAGTAGTGGTTCCAGTCAAACAAAAGTTGCCCATTAGAAGATCCACTGCTCCACCTGCTGCTATCCTTTATCAAAGAAGGAAACAAAAGCAGATGGATGCAGAAACTAAAGAAGACAAGGCTCAAGAGGAATACATCATGAAAATGGTTCTTCAGACACTGTTGGCAGAAAAACAAAACTTAGAACAATCTCAAGATCCTGCCACAGTTGTCATCACCAGGCCTCCATATCCAAACTCATCAGCAATAAAAACTCTCCCAAGAAACCCATTGGATTCAAAGATACTAAAGTGGAATCTGATCAAAAGACCCACGTATTAACTCTGCTCAAATCCAATGGTGAGGTGAAGCACATTTCAAGGGAACAAGCACTTGGCTTGGGTGTTGAAGATTTACAAGATCTCCTTATGCTTCCACTTTGCAGGGATGAAAATGATGAGGACTCTATGAACTTTGAATTACAATTCAAAGGTCAAGTTAGGGAACTCTTGATGAGACAATAAAAATCCAGAATAATGAAGAGTTTTTGGCATCATCTGTTCTAGGGGGAGATTGTTGAGATTGAACCCTGCAAAGGAACAGTTGATTAAAGCCAAAACTGGATCAGATCATTGAATTCACAATAAGCAGTTGTTTGCATCAGTCCTTACCCTTGAAAGTGGCCTAACATCTGATGATCTCTAAAGTACTGCCCTTCTACAACAACTGCTGATCTACAACAACTGCTGATCACCCAAAGACTGTTGAAGACTAAGCACTAATGCTCAATCTACTGATATGGATCAAGTACTACTGAAGACACAAAGCACTGCTAGGGCTATAACAGTGGAATGAGAAGCAGTAGTTTACTTTGTATTTTGTATTTAACTTGTAATCAGTGTTTTGTAAGCAGTAGTTGTAATAGTCAGTGGTTACAGGTTGTTAGGAGGTTAGATGTCACTTTCATGGTGACGTCAGCAAAGATGCAACTGTGGTTTGTTCTGTACTATAAATAGAACAGTACCCTGTACTGTTCTATTAGCTCTCTTCATCACCAAGTCATTCTGTATGAACAATCACTGTGAGCTCAGGCTGAGGGGGAGACTTTGTGCATGCATGCATTAGTTTTGAGTATTGTAATCAAATACAATCATTCGATTCTATGTTAAACATGTTTGCTTAAAATTGTTCTCTCTCTGACTGTGTTGAAAGTTTATTCATCTATTTCCGCTGCAACTATTTCTGATTCATCTTCATTTTAGTTAAACAAACACAATCATATCAAACTCAGATCCTAACACTATGTCTTACAGCCGGAAGCCCGGTACAAAATCCGCAAGGTTTGAGCCTTCCTGCACCATTGCACACATATTAATATATTAGCTACACATTAATTGATCTGTTCATAGACGCTTTAATACCGATTTACGAAAGGCATACTTACAGATGTTTACAAGATTATTCGAACTCATACAAAAACACATGAACTCGCTCAACTTTTGTTGATGTTTTCAAAATTACATGTATTTCAGGAAACAAGATGGATCTTGGGCGCAGGTGTTGTTTTCAAGACGTAAAGTACAAGTTTAGATGTCATCCACTTTCGTATTGTAACATGACTTGAGGATTTTGGTTGAAACTTAAAAGAATTGTGTTTGTAAATTTTCAAACTTATGAATGGATGAACATCATGTTTTAATCATATAGTTGTTTATTATAATTGAATGCAATGATATTGAACAAGTCACACATCATTACGCTTCAGCAAAAGTCAGGGTGTGACAGACATGGACTCAAAAATGGCGTTGATGCAGGACATGTTCAAATGGAGGCTTCAGAATCTTCAACAACAAGAAGCCGATGAAAGTGTAGGTGATGACATGGATGAAAGTCTAGATGAAGACTCCGAGGAAGAGACGATGGAAGTGATGGATACTTCTCGGATAAAGTACCTTCTGACGTGAAGTTTTAGTTTTTTTTTTTTTTGGTTTTCTTCTGTGTAAATTTTTTTAAAGATAATTAAATTCAATATTTCTCCATTTAGTTTCAAAACGCCAAAAAAATACTACAAAAAGTTATTGCTTACAAAACGCCAAAAATAATAAAAATTATTTTTCCTGATTAATATTTTCTCTGTTATTGTAATTTGTCATATTGGTCTACATAACGCCATTAAAAAACAAACTTGAAAGATGGGACGTCTATCACCCTAAAACTGATAAAGCTGAACAAAACAGTAAATAAACACAGTAACTGAAAAGATGATTACTTTATTACTATCATTTATTATAATAAAAATCCCGCCTAAACTACGCGCGAAAAAACTCCTATAAGAGAGAGGTCTCTACACAATGAATTGATCACACCCAGAAAACAAACGCCATGTTTCCTAGAAACCACTCACTTTAAACGCCAAAAAAAATAGTTAAAAAAACCACAGATGGCAAAAATTTCACTGAATGGATTCTTCTCTGAGGTGGGTATCTCTATAAGCTTTTGCTGAATGAGATGGGCAAATATTCAAGAAAAATAGACTGATGACAGTGATATGTAATCATGTGAGCTTTGTTCTTGATGACTATATGCATGGCATGAAGGGATCAATACCAGTGTAAAATGCTATTTTGGACTCCATTATTATAAATAACATTCAAACAGGAGTTGATCTTCAATGACATGTCACCAAACAAGAATATCACACCAGAAAACAGGATGCCACTAACAAGCTTTGTCTAAAAAGACTGGCGTTATGTAGGAAAGTTGGCATCTAGCTAAGGTATTCAAATGTTCAAAACGCCAAAACAAATTCAAGAAGAAGAGACTGATGACAGTGAAGATTTGGATGAAAATTAGATTACCATTTTTATTTTTTTTCATTTTCTATTGTTTTATTATCTATTTATCTGTTGTTTGTTATCTAATTATCTACTAATAAATACATTATTATATAAAATGCCAAAAACTACAAACACCAAAACGCTAATAGTATGAAAACTGTGAGAACGGATGCTGGCAAAGCACCTTGTTAATATATTAAACGCCAAAAAAATTGACTAAACGCCATAAAAAACATTTGGTCTTATTGTAAATATTAATGAATTGTAATGAATTATTAACAACGCCACGAACGCCAAAAAATTGATCAGGGAAACGCTATAACGCCAAACAAATTATCTATGTGACACAAAAACATTTAATTCAACGTGACAGATCTAAGAAACAATAAAAATTAGTTAATGAATATATTTAACGCCAAAATTGTCACACCCCGACCACGTGGAACATACAAAACGTGGCGGAAATGTTGGGGAGTGTTGTAACAGAATTAATTGTTTCAAATCCATGGCAATTGAAGTTTCGTTTTATTGATTAAAAGTGTTACAATGTCTTAACAAACAAGGAAATACAACATAATTAACTAGTCTTGCATCTTTTATTGTCACTAAAGCCCAAATCTGCCTATGTGTGTCTTGATCATCTTATGCAACAGCTCCTGAAAAACACATGTGAAAATAGGTACGTCAGCATAAAAATGCCTGTGAGATACATAGGTTTTGTGAAAATAGGTTTCATGACTTATGTTTATGAAAATGTTTAGTCATGAACCTTGTAATTTGCTTTGTTTTGTAAATCATTTGAAAAACGATAAGATCAGATGATATGTATAAATAAGAGAATAATGTATGGTTAAATGAATAACCATTGTAAACTGAGTTTGTATAAAATAAGTTGCTTGTAAAACAATGTATTGTGAAAAGTATGTTATTTGTATAAAATGTTATATGTATCAAACTGAAATGATTCAAATAACGCTACGATATGTAATACCATACAAACACTTATATATAGGAAGTACCAGCGGCGTATCCACCATGCTTGTATCATATTACACACGCATCGTTACTTAATCACTTAATCAAACCAAACCAAACGATGTAAGATGTCTATGTTTAAACCAACTTCCAAATGTATTGCAATAATATGTTAAAATGTTTATGTCAAGATGTAAATCATATAATGTATAACCAATGTCAAAAGTGTTTATGTGTCAAATGTAAACCATGTAATATGTATCCAAAATGTAAGCATGTGATGAATAACAAATGTACTAAGTATGCAACAAACAGACATACGTAGCATGTGACCTGTACTAAGTATGTAACAATAGACATACGTAGCATATGACTTGTACTAAGTATGCAACAACAGACATACGTAGCATGTGACCTGTACTAAGTATGCAACAATAGACATACGTAGCATGAAATGTAATGTAAAACGATGTACTAAGTAATGCACACAATGGGCACACCTAGCATGAAATGTAATGTAAAACAATGTACTATAATGTACTAACGAACATAGCAGGTATATGATGTGAAAACAGGAAAACTTGAAAGTAACAAGTAGGCACATGTGTTCCACCCCAAAACAGTTTGGAAAACAGTAAAAGAGGGGTCTATGTACTCACTTGAGATTGCTTAGAAGTCCTAAGATAACCACCAAGCAATGCTAGAGATCGCGGAATATCAAACGGCACCTAATATAGGTAACTACATTAATAAACCGGACCTAAGTCGGAAGATCGGATAGAATGAGGGTTCGTAAACCAAACGAGTGTAGAGACTCGTGTCATATGGTTTAACAAAGCCTACATGCTAAATGAAACCTAACATAAGTGCTTACGACCCATTACGACCCGTTTAGGTAGCTTATGCTACTTTAACGCGTCGTTCGCGTAAAACGCGTTCGGACCGCCTAACTAGTCCTATGACAAGTAACATATGCCTTAACATGTCTAATATTGTTGTCAAATCAGTTTAGATGTCAAAAGTTATGTTACATATGTTTAAAAATGAATTTTGGCATCAAAGGGGTATTTTGGTAATTTACCTAAGGCATATAAACTACCTATCATACAACTACTTAAACGAAGCGACCATAAGGTATAACCTCGGAAGGTTATTCCCTATATACTATGGTCACCTAAAGTGTTTGGTCGGATCCTAATGATCGACCAAACGGGTCGGGTTCGAAAGTATAAGCGATTGTTTAGATCGCTTACCTTACGACCCTATATAAGCACTAAACTAAAAGTGACGAGCTAAGCATGTTAAAACATGCTTAACTAAGTTTAGAAAACAGGTTTGGTATCACAACAAACGGTTGTGATACCTAAGGGTAGTTTGGTTACAAAATACGCAAGAATACGTATTCTGACCGAAACTACGGCTCGTCACTGAGCCTAGATAACGTGGTAATCAGTAGGTATAGTCACTAGGGACTATAACCATCGTGATCACGCTCACGTTATGAAGTTCAAACGAACTTCGCATCGACCATAAACTGGTCAATGCAGAAAGTCAAACAAAGTTTGACTTTCGGACTCGAAAAGCAATAAAAGAACGAAGGAACACTTACGAAGGGTCCCCGAATGCTAATCTAGATCAAAATAGCTCAGGTATGAAACAAAGGTTTCAACTTAGAGCACAATTGATCAGATTCTAGTGAGGAAAGAAGTGAAATGGGTTGGGTATTTATAGTTTTCGGTTCACCGTTAGGATCGTTTCTTGGAAAAGGGGGAATGATCTAGCCCGTACACTTGTCAAGATGTTGTGGTAACTGATTTTGGCCACCATAGGAGTTTAACAAGTGGCACTTGACCTTTGGAGATGGTTAAAGGCTGTTAACAGCAGCAAAAAAACGATTTGCTGCATCTGGGCATTTGTTGCGCACCGTAACAAATAACCCTTACGGTCCGCAACAAATGAAGTTTGGCAGAATGTCAGTTTTGGTCCTTGCAGCCCCCTAACTTGGTTTTTGATGCATTTTTGACACATTTAAGCCCCGATAACCCCATTTCAAAGCTCTAAAATGAAGTTAAAGTATAGGGAACTTAAAATGTGTTCAAAAATATCTCGGATGTCGGTTCGTTTGGCCGTACGATCGCGATGTTCGCTTAATTACGACGGAATGCGCATAAGCGCGAAAAACGATCCAAATGACGCGACGAATGGATTTTTATTATGCCAAACACTAAAATAAAATGTTTTAGTGCTTACATAAAATTTTGGATGTCCGGATGTATTCAGAACGTGAGTTATGCGCGAAAGTGCAAACTTGTGCACTTTTTGACGCTTTTAGTCCCTGAATGTCCCAAAAGTGTATTTTAGCACACCGAACCTCTCAAAGCCTATTTCTAAGCTATGTATAGGATATTTATGGTATGTTTAACTTATGGTCATGTTCTAGAATGTCTGTTACAGTTCAAATTGGCATACTTTCGCAGTTTGTCAACTTTAGTCCCTGTAAGTGATTTAACTTGATTTTGCCATACCAAAGCCTTCAAAACTTATTTCTAAGTTATGTAAAGGTTATTTAAGGTATGTTAAGTATATGTCACTATTCTGGAGTGTTTGTTGCATTAAACTGGTTATATTTACGCATCGGTGCGCGTATAACCTTCCAGAAAGCGATTTAGAGTTTGGAATTGAACAAGAGTTGATATGTGCAAACGATACACATATTTTTACAAATCCCAAGTATGAAATACAATATTTCATTGGTTTGGAATTTGTTTGATGGTTGAGGTGACACAGGTGTCACAGTCTCCCCTACTTTAGGAAATTTCGTCCCGAAATTAATACGTAGGAGTCTATTTGTGACTTTGTGTCAAATAACCACCCGAGATATGTAAGGCATAATCCTGACATTTCCTTAACGGACATTTTTCAGAAATGAAAATGAACGAAACGAGTCATTTTCCACAACTTCTTCAGAAACGAAAATGAACGAAATGAGTCATTTTCCACTATTTCTTTAGAACCGAAAATGAACGAAATGAGTCATTTTCCACTACTTCTTCAGAACCGAAAATGAACGAAATGAGTCATTTTCCACCATTTCTTCAGATAGAAACGAAAATGAACGGAACGAACTCTAGACACATGACAAAACTCGCTGTGGTTTCCGTGCACTGAATTTCATAATTATGTATGCATCCATAATTACGCAATTCCTTGCATAGTCCGCACAATTTGTTTGTAATGTGAAGGGGAGGAAAAATCAAACCTGTGATGAGTGTGACTAGACTACCATAGGGTCCTTTTAATTAGATCGACAAAGGATCCTTTTTAATTAGGCCACCAAGGAGTCCTTTCAGCTATATCATCACATGATATTCCTAACCAGATTTTTGGATCAATCTGTTTACCTAGACCACTCAGGGGTCTAATTTTGGAATGGTACAATATAATCCAAGGGTCTTTACTATTACGTACAAGCCCATTGAGGATTTAATATAGCACCTTTGGACATCCTACTATGAATCCCTTATACGAAGATATGGAAGATTCTACGAGGATTTGGATAACAAAAACTTGGATTACACCAAAAACATAAAAGGAAACACATAAGCACATAATCACAGAGTTGTTTAACTTGGTTATTGATTTGTTATCTTTGGACGCGGATACTTAAAGCACACCAGGAATCCAATTCGTGGATTTCATTTGGCACTTTAATCATTTCAAGAGACCATCCATGAAGATAGGATGATTTACCAAAAATTCGATTTTCGTTTTCAGGAAAACGCAATATGCGAATTAAGGTACACAATAATTTAGGACATACGGAAATACCCTTGGGTACCCTATTAAGAATTTATAGTGGTACTTGGGGTATTCATACAGAATTATAACTTGCACCTTGTACTTCGTCTCTTTACAAGAGACGGGTACTTAGGAATTTCATGGAAAATGCAAGAAATCATAAAGTGGAAGAAAGTTTGGGGGTAGTCTGTCCTTTAAGGAATACGGTTCCTTGATTGTCGGTATTGTAAGAGATATGTTGTTTATACATACAACCACATAAATACATTGTAATGTAAATAAAAGATTTATTTATAAACAATGATAACAACTGTTTCATGGACCTTGACAACAAAAGAAAATAATACATAAGATGTGATTATTTCTAAAGAGTGTTGTCTTCTAGTCGGTCAGATGCTCATCTCTGTGTTGGATTAGCATTAGCACGCTTTGGGCAATTTCTTCGGAAATGACCCATCTCACCACACTTGTAGCAAGAACCTGGTGGAAAGCGAGCTTGGGCAGGATTGTTGTTAGCTTGATTTGGTGCAACTGCGGCTACGCAAACTTTTGCTGTATGACCTTTACGTCCACAACTTTGGCATTCGCGGCACTTTACCATAGCATGATGATAAAGGTTACATTTGTTGCACAAGGGTGAAGTTCCATTGTATGGCTTCCTAGTACGGGGTTGAGCTGGTTGGTTGGGGACGGCTTGATCATTGTGAGTAACCACGGCGAAGTTCTGAGAAGCCTTTATCTTCTTTGACTCCTTAGGGGATCCAGTCTGTTCATCCATGGTCTTTGATTCCTCGATTGGTTTCGATTCCTTGACCGGTTTCTTGTCACCCTTTCGGAAAAGCTTATGTTTCCTGATCTGAGATTCAGTCAAGGTTGCAGATAGCTCAATGGCCCGCCTAACCGTAGTGGGGTTACTACCGGTAACAATGTCTTGAACTGAGTCAGGGAGGCCATCAATGTATTTTTCGATCGCCTTATCCAAAGGCGTAACCATGGTAGGACACAACAGGCTCAGCTCCTCATATCGATCAGTGTATGCTCGATGTTCACCGCTGTCTTGCTTAAGATCGTCAAATTCCCTTTCCAAGGCCCTGATCTCGTGACGAGGACAGAATTCCTTCATCATCAGTGCTCTAAGTTCTTCCCATGTTTGAGCCAGTACCACATCGACACCCCTATCTCTCACCACACCGTTCCACCACGTCAAAGCTCGTTTCTCAAAGACACTAGATGCGAAATCTACCTTTCGCTCATTTGGACATTGTACATGCCTGAAGGTGCTCTCTAGACTCTCGAACCATTGCAGAAGTGCTGTCGCTCCTTGAGACCCAGAAAACTTTGATGGCTTGGCCGAGTTGAACGTCTTGAAGTTGCAGAGGGCATTATTGTTGTTGATAGCTTGGTGACATTGGGCAACGATGGTCGGGATTGCAGCAGTTATTTGCTGTGTAATGACAGCTGCCAGCTCATCAATAGATACCGGGTTTTCGCGTCGTGGAGGCATTCTAATAAGAGGAAACATGAAAGGAAACGAGTGAGAGAATTAGACGAAAAGAATGAGATGAAACAAATCTGATGAAAGCAAGGGTAGTGGTCATTTGTTTGTTACTGCAAAGCAACAAACGACCTCGGTGATTAATCAAAGTAAATAGGTCAAAAATAATGTATCGTGAAGACACGCTCGCCTATAAGTGAACACTCATCCCAAGAATTCCCAGGTAAGCACAACTGGTCTCGCGTCTGATGAGATGTATACGAAGTGCTTGCCTAGTCAGAAAACCCAGAATACAAGCATTCACCCTTCCAGTTTGTACGTGTTCACATTATTTAAAACCCAAAACCTTGACGAGATTTTGAAAATTCAAAGGGGTTCAAAACCATATAACAGAGGGTTCAAAACCTTACAATAGAGGGTTCAAAACCTTGTAATCAATCATCCTAGAACAGATGATTAGTTTTCAAAGCGGTTTTGAAATTTATGTTCTTGTTGTGGTCGTCGCCTAAGGATAGGTGACGGTATTGTTTTATGACTAAACGCAAGTAAACTCGCGTTAGGGTCCTAAGAAGGTTATAGACTAGGTCAAAGCATTACTAATAACCTAATTCCCTATAACCATTGGCTCTGATACCAACTTTTCTGTCACACCCCGACCACGTGGAACATACAAAACGTGGCGGAAATGTCGGGGAGTCTTGTAACAGAATTAATTGTTTCAAATCCATGGCAATTGAAGTTTCGTTTTATTGATTAAAAGTGTTACAATGTCTTAACAAACAAGGAAATACAACATAATTAACTAGTCTTGCATCTTTTATTGTCACTAAAGCCCAAATCTGCCTATGTGTGTCTTGATCATCTTATGCAACAGCTCCTGAAAAACACATGTGAAAATAGGTACGTCAGCATAAAAATGCCTGTGAGATACATAGGTTTTATGAAAATAGGTTTCATGACTTATGTTTAAGAAAATGTTTAGTCATGAACCTTGTAATTTGCTTTGTTTTGTAAATCATTTGAAAAACGATAAGATCAGATGATATGTATAAATAAGAGAATAATGTATGGTTAAATGAATAACCATTGTAAACTGAGTTTGTATAAAATAAGTTGCTTGTAAAACAATGTATTGTGAAAAGTATGTTATTTGTATAAAATGTTATATGTATCAAACTGAAATGATTCAAATAACGCTACGATATGTAATACCATACAAACACTTATATATAGGAAGTACCAGCGGCGTATCCACCATGCTTGTATCATATTACACACGCATCGTTACTTAATCACTTAATCAAACCAAACCAAACGATGTAAGATGTCTATGTTTAAACCAACTTCCAAATGTATTGCAATAATATGTTAAAATGTTTATGTCAAGATGTAAATCATATAATGTATAACCAATGTCAAAAGTGTTTATGTGTCAAATGTAAACCATGTAATATGTATCCAAAATGTAAGCATGTGATGAATAACAAATGTACTAAGTATGCAACAAACAGACATACGTAGCATGTGACCTGTACTAAGTATGTAACAATAGACATACGTAGCATATGACTTGTACTAAGTATGCAACAACAGACATACGTAGCATGTGACCTGTACTAAGTATGCAACAATAGACATACGTAGCATGAAATGTAATGTAAAACGATGTACTAAGTAATGCACACAATGGGCACACCTAGCATGAAATGTAATGTAAAACAATGTACTATAATGTACTAACGAACATAGCAGGTATATGATGTGAAAACAGGAAAACTTGAAAGTAACAAGTAGGCACATGTGTTCCACCCCAAAACAGTTTGGAAAACAGTAAAAGAGGGGTCTATGTACTCACTTGAGATTGCTTAGAAGTCCTAAGATAACCACCAAGCAATGCTAGAGATCGCGGAATATCAAACGGCACCTAATATAGGTAACTACATTAATAAACCGGACCTAAGTCGGAAGATCGGATAGAATGAGGGTTCGTAAACCAAACGAGTGTAGAGACTCGTGTCATATGGTTTAACAAAGCCTACATGCTAAATGAAACCTAACATAAGTGCTTACGACCCATTACGACCCGTTTAGGTAGCTTATGCTACTTTAACGCGTCGTTCGCGTAAAACGCGTTCGGACCGCCTAACTAGTCCTATGACAAGTAACATATGCCTTAACATGTCTAATATTGTTGTCAAATCAGTTTAGATGTCAAAAGTTATGTTACATATGTTTAAAAATGAATTTTGGCATCAAAGGGGTATTTTGGTAATTTACCTAAGGCATATAAACTACCTATCATACAACTACTTAAACGAAGCGACCATAAGGTATAACCTCGGAAGGTTATTCCCTATATACTATGGTCACCTAAAGTGTTTGGTCGGATCCTAATGATCGACCAAACGGGTCGGGTTCGAAAGTATAAGCGATTGTTTAGATCGCTTACCTTACGACCCTATATAAGCACTAAACTAAAAGTGACGAGCTAAGCATGTTAAAACATGCTTAACTAAGTTTAGAAAACAGGTTTGGTATCACAACAAACGGTTGTGATACCTAAGGGTAGTTTGGTTACAAAATACGCAAGAATACGTATTCTGACCGAAACTACGGCTCGTCACTGAGCCTAGATAACGTGGTAATCAGTAGGTATAGTCACTAGGGACTATAACCATCGTGATCACGCTCACGTTATGAAGTTCAAACGAACTTCGCATCGACCATAAACTGGTCAATGCAGAAAGTCAAACAAAGTTTGACTTTCGGACTCGAAAAGCAATAAAAGAACGAAGGAACACTTACGAAGGGTCCCCGAATGCTAATCTAGATCAAAATAGCTCAGGTATGAAACAAAGGTTTCAACTTAGAGCACAATTGATCAGATTCTAGTGAGGAAAGAAGTGAAATGGGTTGGGTATTTATAGTTTTCGGTTCACCGTTAGGATCGTTTCTTGGAAAAGGGGGAATGATCTAGCCCGTACACTTGTCAAGATGTTGTGGTAACTGATTTTGGCCACCATAGGAGTTTAACAAGTGGCACTTGACCTTTGGAGATGGTTAAAGGCTGTTAACAGCAGCAAAAAAACGATTTGCTGCATCTGGGCATTTGTTGCGCACCGTAACAAATAACCCTTACGGTCCGCAACAAATGAAGTTTGGCAGAATGTCAGTTTTGGTCCTTGCAGCCCCCTAACTTGGTTTTTGATGCATTTTTGACACGTTTAAGCCCCGATAACCCCATTTCAAAGCTCTAAAATGAAGTTAAAGTATAGGGAACTTAAAATGTGTTCAAAAATATCTCGGATGTCGGTTCGTTTGGCCGTACGATCGCGATGTTCGCTTAATTACGACGGAATGCGCATAAGCGCGAAAAACGATCCAAATGACGCGACGAATGGATTTTTATTATGCCAAACACTAAAATAAAATGTTTTAGTGCTTACATAAAATTTTGGATGTCCGGATGTATTCAGAACGTGAGTTATGCGCGAAAGTGCAAACTTGTGCACTTTTTGACGCTTTTAGTCCCTGAATGTCCCAAAAGTGTATTTTAGCACACCGAACCTCTCAAAGCCTATTTCTAAGCTATGTAAAGGATATTTATGGTATGTTTAACTTATGGTCAAGTTCCAGAATGTCTGTTACAGTTCAAATTGGCATACTTTCGCAGTTTGTCAACTTTAGTCCCTGTAAGTGATTTAACTTGATTTTGCCATACCAAAGCCTTCAAAACTTATTTCTAAGTTATGTAAAGGTTATTTAAGGTATGTTAAGTATATGTCACTATTCCGGAGTGTTTGTTGCATTAAACTGGTTATATTTACGCATCGGTGCGCGTATAACCTTCCAGAAAGCGATTTAGAGTTTGGAATTGAACAAGAGTTGATATGTGCAAACGATACACATATTTTTACAAATCCCAAGTATGAAATACAATATTTCATTGGTTTGGCATTTGTTTGATGGTTGAGGTGACACAGGTGTCACAAAAATAATCTAAGACGCCAAAAATGAAGCAACATGTTACGCAAAAATGGGAAATAAAAGAAGATTGAAAAGACAAAAAAAACCCCACACGCCCTGATCATATCTCGCGCCACGTGTTGGGCCATGATGCGTTCTCACCGTTCTCACACTTTAGGGTGTTTTCTCCTGATCTCGTATATATATATATATATATGGAGAAGATCATGCGAGAACCAATGTGAACACAACCAAAAATGCCTAAAAATAGCTAAAAATCACACAAATTTTTTTTTAATTTTTTTAGATTTTTTTAGGTTTTTTGGGGGTTTAGTTTTTAGCATTTTAGCTTGGGGGGGTGGGGTTAGGTTTTTTTTTAGGTTTTTTGGGGGGTTTTAGTTTTTAGCATTTAGCTTGGGAGGGGTTAGCTTTTTTTTGGGGGGGGGGGTGGGGGGGTTTAGGTTTTGGGGGGGGTGGGGGTTAGGGTTTTTTAGGTTTTTTTTAGCTATTTTAGGTTGTGTTCACATTGGTTCTCGCGGTTCTCGCAATAAATGGAGTTCTCGCATGTGCCCCTCCCTATATATATATAGGATTAGGTTCAAACGTGAAAAAATCCCATGCGTGAACTGCGTGAACTGATCTGGGCCATTGGTTTTTATCATCTTTAGATTAAAGTGAGGGGCATGATAGTAAATACGTGGTTAATTGTTTTCATTTAATTAAAGGAAAAAGGGTATAACTGTAATTTCCATTTTAAATTATTCCATAAATCACGTTCAATCTCATAAATCAATATTCAAACTTTGTTGAAGATCCAATTTTCTCTCTCACCTTCGCCGGATCGTTTCAAAGAACCCCTGCTCTCTCCCTCGTTCTCTTCTCCGGCAACCACAGCAACGCCGGCGAAACAACGTCCCTCCTCTTCCCCTGCTCTACCCCAAAAAACTAGACCATCGATCCCTAAACAATAACGAACCCTAAATCCATCCTCGTCGTCCGCCTCCCACCGCTACCACCACCTAAAAGCGGAGGAGACCTCTCGTCGTCGCGTTTCCGGTGACGTCAGAGGCGGCGAAGCTGAACAGATCTACCACCGACGATACAGATAGGAAACACACCACTTACTGGGTGTTTTATTTTGAAGATTCAAGTGGATTAGGGTGTTTATTTTGAAGATTCAAGTGAATTAGGGTGTTTATTTTGAAGATTCAAGATTCATGCTAAACAGATCTACCGCCGGTGACGTCAGCGGCGGCGAAGCTGAACAGATCTACCGGCGAAGCTGAACAGATCTATCGTCGTCGATTACAGGTATACCGGCTCAATCTGAATGGGTGTTTTTTTTTTTTTTGAAGATTCAAGTGAATTAGGGTTTAACATAATTTTGAGTTAGTTGATATTTCAATTTAATATATTGTTCAGTTAATAAAGTTGTGTCCTTGATTTAAGGGATTAGAGTTTTGATGATCAAGTTTGTTATCACTTTTGGGATTTTCTTGTAACTGTAGCATAATGTTTTTTTAGGCAAACTGTTACATACTTGCATACCCGCTAAAGAATATGATGTTGAAAATTATTATTGTTTGATTGAGAATTTGAAGATTGTTATGAGGTTCTGAAGGTTGTTGTTAATGCAATGTACAAACGTGTATTTTTTTTATTTTGCTCTGTTCTTAAGGGCTGTACACATGTGTATTCTGGTTTTGCTTGTTTTTAAGGCGCTGTACACATATGTATTCTGATTTTGCTCTGGTTTTAAGGCGCTGTACACATGTGTATAGCGTCTGTTTTTGTGATATCTCATATTTTTTTGTGTATTGAATGTGTAAAGTTGTTGATGCACCCTTGTGAATTATGCAAAGTACCAATTGCTGAGTTTTTTGTGTTATTATAGGAGACGTCGTAAACGAGAAAAGTGGAGATGGAAGGTCGATAAGGATGATTCACGTATGAGGTCGATAAGGATGATTCACGTATGTTTGTTTGCTTGGTTGATAAGGATGATTCAGCATACAACGCGGCGAATAGTTGTAAAAGACTATGTCTTTTTTATTTTTCCGATTATGTTACGTTTATTGTTTTCACGAAACTGGAACTTGTAATTGTATGTTTTTTTTTGGTTTGGCAAACATTATGTAACTTGTTATTTGCTTAATATAAACTAGTTTTACAGGTTTCGTTTATATGTATGTATTATGTAGCTAATTACACATATGTACCATGCTGAGTACACATGTGTACTGTTCAATTCATATCCAAGTACACATGTGTACACCGTTGAAATATGAAGGTTACGTGGATCTTAAAAATCATAATCCGAATTCTGGTGGTGAAATCTGAAAAATAAAAATGAAATAAAAGATATTGTGGATAATGAATTTAAAATAGGAAAGATGTTACTTAATTCAATTATTAAAATAATGATTTAAATCTAATTTTTTTATATAATTACAATCATACCCTTAACAACTAAAATGGAAATCAATGGTCCAGATCAGTTCACGCAGTTCACGCTTGAGAGGTTGTTCACGCTGGAACCCTACCCTATATATATATATATATATATATATATATATATATATATTGCACATTTAATTTGCTAAAATTAAAAAAATAAACAAATAAATGGGGGGGGGGGGGTCCATCCTCCATTTCCCTTGATCCTTCCTTGAAAGGGCATCCTCCTTGGATATTGACGTGACGATGATGTGGAGGGGCATCATCCAAGAACTTGCATCCTCCACACCAAGTAGCCTCGTCTGATAGTAAGAATAGTAAACACAAGTTTCCACAAATATTACTAATTTGATTCATGTGCATCAAGGATGATTATACGAGCGTCCTCAATAATAACAATTTAATTGTAATCATAAGCACTTCATTTCATGAAATTTTACAAGACGAGGTTAATTTCATAGAGATGAAAAAATAGGAAGTGATACCAAGCTTGTACCCGCATCAGCAATAAAACAGCTTCCCGTCACATATGCTGAAGAATCGTGGATCAAATACCGTGTGAGACCCGTCAACGCCGGATTTATCGTGCCAAGAGTCTTCATCGGGATCGTTTTCAACGTCACGTTATTAAACCAGTCCTTGTCTACTAGTCCTTGAGTGATTTCAGTTCTGAATATTCCAGGATTTATGCAGTTAACTCTTATGTTGTTGGCTCCCAATTCCATTGCCATCACCTGTTAATCATTGTTTGTTTCCATTAAATTAAATCGTTTTAACACATCATGTAAACACGTATAGTCAAGTTATGCTCATCAACAAACTATAAGTTAAAGTTTTGGGAGTTTTTCAAAGAAATTGTTGATATTACACTTTTAACCCAAATTTATTTGACCTTTAACTTTTAACCCAAAAGTTTTCATCTATTGCGATTTAACCTCACAACTATTTTACTTTCAACTTTCGTCCCCCACATTTTACATATTATTATAAAAATAAAGTTACTATTCATCGTCCTTTATCAACAAAATAAAGAAAATAATAAAAAGCTATATATTTAAAAAAAAATAAGTTATAAACAAAGTTAAATTTGACAAAACTGTTTAAAAATAATAAAAAACTACATATACCTGGACAAAAGTTGTTAAGGGTCAACTACCCATTATAATAACAATGTATAGAAAGAAGTTAAATATTGACAAAACTGTTTCAATCATCGGACTAGAACATATTACCAAACAAAACCGCCCGGCCCATATTGTGACATCTAACATATATTAAATTATTAGATGTTAGGTGAAATGATATCATTACTTTAGTCATTGTATTAACAGCCGCTTTCGAAGAGGCATAAGCAACACCTCCTGGCAGATAAACGCGACCAGTGCCAGTAATTGATGAAATGTTAATCACTGAACCGCCTCGTTTAGCTTTACGCATGCGTAAACCGACATGTTTTGCAACCAACCATGAGCCGGTTGTGTTTGTCCGGAACATATACTCCCAATCTTTCTCTTTATAGTCCAAGGGATGACGGGGTTGACCTATATTAATTACATAAGTCAAGGTTAGCCCACATTTACACTCACCAGATGTATACTTAACAATGACTCGTCTTGACTTGCACCTTTTCACATGTTACCTAAACTGTATCTGCTGATATTATTAAGCACAGGGTTGCGATGAGCCGCACACTCCTGTCAGTACTACTATCCAGACACACACCAATACTTCATTCACATGTTACACGGCCTGTATGATGTCATATGGGTTGTATGAGATGTAGTTCACCAAATCATACAACTCGTATGATATGTTTGACTCACACATAAATGACCGATGTGATCACTCACAGAGTCATATAGACTGTAAGACAGTTATCACCATATCATACGGTACATATGATGAAGCCACCTGCTATAGCATCATTAGTGTATCTGCAGCATCCTTTTCTTAATTTTATAAATATTTAATTTGTAAAAAAATATAATTACAAAATTATATTTTAATGGTTATTTTGTTCTTACAGGGGAACTAATGAGTAATCCTTCAAATCATTTTATTTTATAACGAATAATATTAACCAGTGGGATCTCCCGCGTTACGTGGCGGGAATTCGTTTGGTATCAGTTCATTTTGTTATGGTAACGGCACTCACTAAAAAGTAGGATATCGACATTTGTTTTACACTGATCGAAAACCATAAAAAGGAATACCGGTACCACTTCTAATAATACTTATATTGGTACGGATATCGTTTGGTTTTTGTAATAATAATAAGAAGAAATATACGTATAAAATTCAAACAAACAGATATATAAGCTACCTGAAAGTCCCGCATTGTTAATCAAAGCATCAATATGCCCAAATGCTCCCCAAGCCTTCTCCACAGCAGCCTCAATGGTTTTCTCATCGGCACTAACATCAAGCTGCACCGCAAACGCTCGAAACCCGACCTTATCACTCTCCGGTCCAGCCGAAGAACTCTTCATTCCATTAATCTCATCACACAGAGATTTCAGCAAATCAACTCTCCTAGCAGAAGCAATGATCTTACAACCCGCTCGCGCTAAATCAAGGCAGAACTCTTTGCCAATACCGGACGATGCTCCGGTGACAAAAACAACTTTTCCGGTCAGATCATGCCATGGCTCGGGGATAGTTTCAACTTGGCTAGTCATTTTTTATTGGAATACTCAGGATGGTGGTGAGTGAGTATATTTTTGAAGTTGGTTTATGGTTGTTTGGAGAGCAGTCATGTTTGAATATATTGGTAAACTTGTATGGAATTTATTGTTGGCTATGATTCAGAATTTGTGGGCGCGAAGGAAGATGATATTAAGTTACCATGTACGACAAATGAATGGTTGTTGGCTTTCATGTTTGAGTAAAGGTGTTATTAGTTTGGTACTTCAGTTATTTGGTTGTAACATGTTTTCTTTTGGATGCTTGTGAACTGCAGGGTGGCAACGCGGTGTGTGATGACCCCGCGCGGGCACACGCCGCCAGCACCGCTGTGGATTCGGTGAGCTTAGCAATTCGGTGTGTAGTCACCGAGTGAAAAGTAGACATTATAACTAGCCGTTTCAATCTCAACGGCTATAATCCGACCATTTATTGTTGGATATTTATGTCCGGTTCGATAAGTCAACGCTGCCGACCGGGTCTTGACCCGTAAGAGTTACACCGTGTGCAACGAACTAAAATCCACTTAACTAATTTAACTGGTAATTACGAACGATACGCCGGTATTGAACTGTGAGACGGGTACATGGACCGAGTGGGACAAGAACACTCTTGCATCGCCACTTGTCGCGCACCTACATCGCAGCCAATGGCATTACATGCAAGGGATCTTCTCGCCACTTGTCGCGCACCTAGGACTTGGCCAATAACATTGCATGCACTATGCATGTCCGTCACTTGGCAAACATGCTTAGATCCCCATCCACTATTTATATGGAGTTTGGTCTTGGACTTGATAGGTTACAAGATTGAAAACAAAAACTCACAACACACACCACTCCAATCGGCCAAGACCGCCACCGCCGCCGCCGGCCAGGACCGCCGCCCACCTCCGCCGTCTTCCGACCCATTCCCGCGTTTCGATAGTTCGTACAACTAGCACTCGTTCGTTGAACGTCGGTGTCTCAACCGGTTATTCACTAACCGAAGGTATATCTAAACCACCTATGGTTGATGTTCTATTTCGTGTTTGCATGTTGGTGATCTTGTTCCATTACGGGTGCTCCTTCGTATAAAAATTTTCGTGTTATTTTGCTACATATGCTTCTGTTGCCTAAAAATGTGCATATAGTTTTAACTAGTTAAAGTTTATTTTGAATAACATATTTTTACATGTATTCTTTTGTCAAAAATGTTTTGACTAATCCTTGTAACAAAATAAACACATATATAATATGAACCGGGTTCATAAAATTAAAAGTAAAATTATACCACGGATATCCATGCAAATCGAAACCGGTCTTTTTCACCGGAATAATAAATCACAAACTTCAAGTCTAAAGTTTTTCATTTATTTTATCTTTGGGTTATATATATATTTTGGTCATATTTTAATTGTTAATATTTTGTTGACCAAAATTGCCCAAACATGCTTTTGGTTAAGTTGAATATGTAAATCGGGGCCGACCTTGTGGTTGTGTTTATATTGTTTTGTTCATGGTTTTGGCCCGTTTTGCCGCTCAAAGTTGTAATAGATTAATTTATGGTTTTGGTCCGTTTTGCGGCTCAAAGTTGTAATAGATTAGTTTATGGTTTTGGCTCATTTTGTGGTTCAAAGTTGTAATAGATAAGGTCCTTTGTCTTTGTTATATTTACTTGTTAAATATTGTTGATACGAAGACCCGAAGCAAAACCGAATGCCAAGAGGAGTCTTGGAGTTAGTGGGAGTCGCTCAAGACAACAAGATGCACTCAAGTCAATCCTTGTGGTTGTTTTGTGTTTTGTGACCGTGACCCCTTTGATCTTGCTACTTGGCTCTAGCAAGATCATAATCATGCCCATATGATTTACATATTCATTTTTTGCTATTATGGTTGCCTTTTAATAAATGTTATCATACTTCAACCTAATACCAAAAACGCATTCTTAAAAAGTTTTTTTTTTTTAAATGAAATCGACAAAAAGCAAGTTCTAGCAACTTGCATATTTTTATAACCACTAGAGTTTTATAACATGTTTTTTCTCACATCTTTAAAACTCATAAACTTAATAGTATTCACTATTAACTTTAATTGGTTATTCCAAGTCGCGACAAACTTAGTTTTGTAGGTTATCTAAAACTAATTGTCCGGAGAGGTGAAAAGGTCCTTTCTGGTTATGTCGCAAATTTAATATTTAAATTAAAACCGACTATAACGACCCTATTTGGTAAAAGTTAAAATCAATGGTCTATGCCATCCTACTACTAGTAACACTTGGAGCATAATGCGAACCATCAATGTTGGAGCCACAACACGACAATTGGTGTCTAGTTTATCCTTCCAAGGTGCAAGGGTTCCGTCGACACATTCGGCCCTTCCACATGTGAACGTTTTAGGACGACTATTACTTTTCTTCTCGTGTTGCGTGCCCCAACCGTCTCAAGAACAAAAGTGGCATAGATGAGGCCAAACGTATCAATGCAAGGACAAAGGTTGTCCTCGCAGCTTCATAAACCTCGGGAGTTGTGCTTCTCTCACAATTGACAATCATTGTCAGTCCGCTTAAACCTCTCGCTAATGTTGCATGCCCCAGCTGCCTTTAGAAAGCGCTTCTAACCGGATTCTCGTTCCTTATCATCTCACCTCACTAAATAAGGAAATACATTAAAAATACTAATTAAATAATTTTTTGCTTAACAGATGTCATCTGAAAACAACTCCTCTTTTGCTCTCAAGTCCATACTTGAGAAAGACAAACTGAATAACACCAATTTTCTTGAGTGGCACCGCAACTTGAGAATCGTTCTCAAGATGGAAAAAAGGCTTTATGTTTTGGAAACCCCGATCCCAACCGCACCAGAGAACAACACTATGGTTGCGAAGAAGGCTTTCGACAAACATAAAGAAGATGTCATGGAAGTTGCTTGCCTCATGCAAGCCACCATGTCTCCAGATCTTCAGAAGAATATGGAAGACATGAAGGCCTTTGACATGATTGAACAACTCAAGGGCATGTTTCAGAAACAAGCCCGTCAGGAACACTATGACACCATGAAACAGCTCATAAGCTGTAAAATGCAAGAGGGTTCCTCAGTTAGTGCTCAAATCCTCAAGATGAAAGGCTACATCGACCAATTAAACAAACTTGGTTATCCTCTCCAAGATGAGATGGCTGTTGACTTCATTCTCAACTCTCTTTCCAGTCACTATGATCAATTTGTTATGAACTTTAACATGAATAACTGGGTAAAGACAGTGCCAGAGCTACATAGGATGCTCAAAACGGCAGAGATGAACATTTCCAACAAAGTAAGCCAAGTGTTAATGGTTCGATCTGGTGGTGTTAAAAAGCCCAAAACAAAGAAGAAGAGTTATAACAGCAAAAACAAAGGAAAGGCTCCTGTTGCTGCCAAACCTGCCACCAACAAGAGCAAGCAAGCTGTGAAAGCCCCTCTTCCAGAAGAGCGGCAATGCTATGAGTGTAACAAGATGGGGCACTGGAAACGTAACTGCCCCGAGTATCTTGCCATACTCAAAGTGAAGAAGGCTAATGGAGAAGGCACTTCTTCAGGTATTCTAATATATGTTATCGAACTTTTCACTGTTTCAAGCAACACATGGGTATTTGATACCGGGTGTGATTATCACATCATTAATGTCTTGCAGGAGCCTAAGAAGTGGAAGAAACTGAAGCCGGGAGACATGGAGCTCATTGTTGGCGATGGGAAAAGAGTCCCAGTTCTGGCAACTGGCACATTTAATCTTACATGTCCTTCTGTTCTTGTTGTTGTTTTGAACAATTGTCTTTTTACGCCTGGTTTAACCAGGAACATCATTTCAGTTTCATTGCTATTTGAACAAGGATTTAGATATGTTTTTAATGGTGTTGCTATTTCTGCTTATCTAAATGGTATTTACTATTTTGAGGCTAAACCTCGAAACGGTATCTATGAAATTAATGTTCAGCCTAGCAGTAACATATATCACCTTTCTAAATGTCTGAAAAATTGTCCTAGTGATTCATTTGTATGGCATTGTATACTTAGCCATATAAGCAAGGCACGCGTAAAATGGCTCCAATCTGAGGGGATTCTTGAATCCACCGGAACAGACTCATTTGATGATTGCGACTCTTGCTTAGCTGGCAAACTCACCAAGGATCCCTTCACCCATGTTGGTGAACGAGCTAGTGATCTACTAGGACTCATACACTCAGATGTATGTGGTCCTTTTAGAACCATGACTAGGAATCACGAGACATACTTCGTTACGTTCATCGACGACTATAGTCGATATGCTTATGTCTATCTCATGAAGCATAAGCATGAAACTTTTGAAAAGTTCAAAGAGTTTCAAAACGAAGTTGAAAACCAACTTAATAGAAAGATTAAAATGCTTCGCTCAGATCGAGGCGGTGAATACCTCAGCTTGGAATTTCTCGATCATCTAAAGGAACGTGGAATAGTTTCACAACCCCAGGCACACCCCAACTTAATGGCATGTGTGAAAGGAGAAATCAAACCTTACTAAATATGATTCGATCGATGATGTGTAGAACAAATTTACCTCACTCCTTTTAGGGCTTTGCTCTTATGACTGCTGCTCGACTCGTAAATCTAGCGCCGACCAAAAACGTAAATAAAACTCCATATGAGATATGGCATGGGCATAAGCCGAATTTGAGTTACCTAAGAGTATGGGGTGTGATGCCTACATCACAAGTGACTCTGATGACAAGCTCGACCGTCGAGGCGAAAAGGTTGTTTTCGTCGGATACTATAACCAATGCGGTTATTACTTCTACCATCCTAATGCAAATACGGTTTCCATTAAAAGGAAGGCTAAAAGGTTCCTTGAAGATGAACTTCTTAGTCGAGGAACTGGAAGTAACTTAGTAGATCTTGAAGAAGTTCAAGGACTACAAACAACCGTTGACGAGGTCAGAACGTCTGAACCACAACAAATTGTTGATACTGAATCAGACCCGAACACAAGCCTTCGTAGGAGCATCAGGACTCGTAAAGAACAAGATAGATACCTTTGGCATGTTGAGGGTTCTGAAGTCCTGACAGTAGCCGAGTCTGATGACGAGCCTACTAGTTACAAATCTGTTATTTCTAATCCAGATTCTGCAAAATGGCTAGAGGCCATGAAAGCCGAGATGCAATCCATGCGTGACAATCAAGTCTGGGACTTGGTTGAGCTACCCCCCGAATCTCGGGCAGTAGGGAGCAAATGGGTTTTCAAGAGAAAACCAACATGCATGGAAATATACAAACCTATAAAGCACGGCTAGTA
This sequence comes from Helianthus tuberosus, assembly GCA_030545235.1. Lineage (NCBI taxonomy): Eukaryota > Viridiplantae > Streptophyta > Magnoliopsida > Asterales > Asteraceae > Helianthus > Helianthus tuberosus. Next base: position 133,392,709 of record CM060408.1, on the reverse strand, counting down.
GCGAAAGGTTTCACTCAAACTCAAGGTGTTGACTATGATGAAACCTTCTCGCCCATTGCTATGATCAAATCGATCAGGATATTACTTGCCATAGATGCGTACTATGATTACGAAATTTGGCAAATGGATGTTAAAACCGCCTTTCTTAATGGACATCTTTCCGAAGATGTTTATATGGTTCAACCTGATGGTTTTATCGATCCAAAATATCCTAATAGGGTATGTAAGCTAAATAAGTCCATTTATGGACTCAAGCAGGCATCTCGGAGCTGGAATCTTCGTTTTTGACTAGAAAGTCAAAGAGTTTGGTTTTGTCAAGAACGAAGATGAACCTTGTGTTTACCGAAAGGCTAGTGGGAGTGCTATATCATTTCTCATCTTGTATGTAGATGATATATTGATCATTGGAAACAACATCCCCATGCTTAAAGAAATTAAACATTGGTTGGGATCTTGCTTCGCAATGAAGGATCTTGGAGAAGCCGCTTACATTCTAGGAATCAAGATCTATAGGAATAGATCTAAGCGACTTCTTGGGCTAACTCAGAGCACATACATAGATCAAGTAATGAGACGCTTCAAGATGGAAAACTCCAAGAAAGGAGGTGTTCCAATGACTAAAGGAACCGTCTTGGACAAATCACAAGCTCCATTTGAGGACCGTGAGATAAAGCAAATGGAAGCAGTTCCATATGCTTCAGCGATTGGTTCTATCATGTATGCTATGGTATGTACTCGACCAGACGTCTCGTATGCTTTGAGCATGACCAGCCGTTACCAGCAGAGCCCTGGGATTGACCACTGGACTGCAGTTAAGAACATCCTTAAGTACTTAAGAAGGACAAAAGATATGTTCTTGATATTTGGAGGAGTCAATGATGAGCTCACTGTAAAATGTTACACTGTTGCTAGTTTTCAAATTGATCGAGATACCTCTCGCTCACAAACAAGTTTCGTGTTCACTCTCAACAGAGGAGCTGTCTCATGGAAAAGCTCCAAGCAGAGTGTTGTAGCTGATTCTACCACGGAATCTGATTACATTGCCGCATCGGATGCCGCAAACGAAGCTGCTTGGATGAAGAAGTTCATAACCAATCTCGATGTGGTTCTAAGTATCATGAAACCCATCCAGATATTTTGTGATAACACAGGTGCTATTGCTCAAGCCAAGGAGCCTAGATCACATCACAAAGCCAATCACATTTTGAGAAAGTTTCACTACATACGTGAGATTGTGGAACGTGGAGACATCGTTATAAGCAAAATTGACACAGATCAAAACTTAGCTGACCCATTTACTAAGCCAATGACTCAAGAGAAACATGACCATCACATGGACGCTATTGGGCTTAGATTAGCTAGTGAAATGTTTTGATTTAGTATTTGGATGTACGAACATCAAACAGTTGTATTCCTGTATTCATTTTGATTTACTAGTTAAATGCAATTCTTGAATCCTACAACTGTGTTCGAATTTGATAAGTTTAATCCATGAATCTTGTATTCTAAATTATCCGTAGTCGGTCAGACTCGTGGGAACGAATCTGAATTAAGACTATTCTGATTTTGGACTCAAGGAGTTAACTTCCAAATTCATACGCCTCATTGTGAATGACGCTGGATGTAACTCACATCATATCATCTTCATGGATCTTAGTCATAAGATGTTTTTGATCTAGGCATACTCATTTAGTATCCTCTGACCTGAGATACATACTAGAACTTTCGTTTACTAAAGACTATTCTTTGATCAGTGTCAACCGCTGTCGCATAACTGCCAGTCATAAAGGCATTGGTTGGGAGTGGTTCTAAAGTTCAGTGGGAGTTGTATGTAGTAAAGATGGGATTATGTACTCTTACATTATATGTAACAGTTAGACATCTGGGCGCCCTCGTTGATTCAAACTGGTGAAGTGTAAGGCCTTACCCAAACTTACTGTGTGTTTGATTGGACCACTTTGATTCTTGAACGAGAATGAAAATGATTGAACGCCATATGAGATTGAATCTGATCCATGTATCATTGTTCAATTGATGTTTTTTACAGAAAGGATAGATGACAACGATTTCCATAAGTCTATTTTCTTCAAGAAGCAAGCCGTTGCTAAAAGGAAGATACCTTGGTTAGTGACTTTAAAGTGTCATGGCCTGTTGGGGGCAGCTATGTGTAGCTAGAACACCGTTGGCTGTCTGCGTTGAGATCTTTTCAGAGACCGTCCAAGTGGGAGCTGTTGGATATTTATGTCCTGTTCGATAAGTCAACGCTGCCGACCGGGTCTTGACCCGTAAGAGTTACACCGTGGGCAACGAACTAAAATCCACTTAACTAATTTAACTGGTAATTACGAACGATACGCAGGTATTGAACTGTGAGACGGGTACATGGACCGAGTGGGACAAGAACACTCTTGCATCACCACTTGTCGTGCACCTACATCGCAGCCAATGGCATTACAAGCAAGGGATCTTCTCGCCACTTATCGCGCACCTAGGACTTGGCCAATAACATTGCATGCACTATGCATGTCCGCCACTTGGCAAACATGCATAGATCCCCATCCACTATTTATATGGAGTTTGGTCTTAGACTTGATAGGTTACAAGATTGAAAACAAAAACTCACAACACACACCACTCCAATCGGCCAAGACCGCCGCCGCCACCGCCGCTGCCGGCCAGGACCGCCGCCAGACCACCGCCCACCTCCGCCATCTTCCGACCCATTCCTGCGTTTCGATAGTTCGTATAACTAGCACTCGTTCGTTGAACCTCGGTGTCTCAACCGGTTATTCACTAACCGAAAGTATATCTAAACCCCCTATGGTTGATGTTCTATTTCGTGTTTGCATGTTTGTGATTGATGTGCACAAAATGCAACATATAAATTACATCAATTGTGGCATAAAACTAACCCTTTTTTAGTACTAATGTTGGAAAAAGTGTGTTTGTGTCTTCCTTTTGTATTTCTAGGATTAAATGAGCTCAAATTAACAAAAGAAGCAAAAAGGCAACTAAATCTAACATAAATACAAGAAAAGGAACAAACGTGGCATGCCCAATCCCCCGACAGCATCTTCCCAAGCAAAATCAAGAAGACAGAAGACTGAACACGCCCCGTGCTCAGCGAACACGGGGGCGTGCCCAAGTGCCAGCATAAAAGACAAAGCTATAGAAGCTTCTATCACCCACCACGGGGGCGTGCCCAGAGGACACGGGGCCGTGGTCAACTCTAAGATTCGCAGAATATGAGGAAATCTTGATAGTACAGATATGCTTCTGCACACGGGGGCGTGGTCAACTAATGCAGACAAACTGCATTTAATGAAGAAAGAGAAGAGGATGGACACGGGGCCGTGCCCGAGCTGCTGTTCAGGCTATAAATAGGGGTTCTTGGCTCATTTGCAAACCATCCCTTGGCACACCACCTCTCTCACACTTCACCCACCACCATCACAACACCATCATCCACCACTATCATCCATTGTCCATCATAGAGTGTGTGAGTCGTCTCGGGATCCAAGATTGATCGTAAGAGTTCTTGACAATCAAAGGCCATGTTTGCCTAAGTCTCTTACATCACTTGGTGAAGACAAGTGTCTAGTGTAATACTTTTTTATTTTTAATCTTTTCGCACTTTTTACTTGGTTATGTATTAATGACTTTAATAACTAGTTTCTTATGTTGTAGGTGATTATTCCTTATCGTTTGTCCGTGGTGTCTTGGCATTATTTTACTGTCTATATAAAATAAAAGATTTTCACCATTCATATCTCCACGGTCTATATGGAGGTATGTTGGCTACCTGGTCGGGGGTTAAGGGAACGGTTTGGTAAGAGTCTTGCCTTGTTCAGTGTATAGATCCTGTAAGGACCTGGGTCAAATTTAGTAGGACCTCCTTCAATACCCACCGGTATTGGATGGCGGGGGTCCAAACTCTTTGATCCCCTCACATGTAAGCTACTATTAATACTTTAACCCGGCTACTTAGGACTGTATCCCTGCTGACTCAGACTACTTAGCCGAGGGTAACGTCACCTTCAAAAGAGAGGCCTACCACAATATGCATTAATAACTTAATTAATTATCTTTCAATAATCCGACCCTTTAGGATTGTATCCTTGCTGACTCAAACTACTGGGTTGAGGGTAACGTCACCTTCAAAAGAGTGGCCTACTACAATAACTAAGATAATCTCTTAAAAAGTGCAAAAGTGCGGAAATAATAAAAGGTTACACTAAACACGAGTCGGAGCCAAGTGATTCATCTTGTCTATCTGTTTTTACTTTTATTTTATTTTTCAGCATTTTAGTTAGTTTTTATTTTTCTTGTTTAAAAACTTTTTCTAAACTTTTGATTTGATTAGACGTTGAGGATAAACCGGTACTAAAAGCTCTTGTGTCCTTGGACGACATCGGTATCTTGCCAACACTATACTACGCTCACGATGGGTGCACTTGCCCATATGTGTGTTTGGTGTTAGTAAATATAGTGTTTTATAAATTTAAAACTTGACTAACGTGTAAAAAGGGCTTAAAATATACTTAATTCCATATACACACCAACCCGCATCAGTGATCTTGTTCCATTACGGGTGCTCCTTTGTATAAAAATGTCCGTGTTATTTTGCTACATATGCTTCCGTTGCCTAAAAATGTGTATATAGTTTTAACTAGTTAAAGTTTATTTTGAATAACATATTTTTACATGTATTCTTTTGTCAAAAATGTTTTGACTAATCCTTGTAACAAAATAAACACATATATAATATGAACCGGGTTCATAAAATTAAAAGTAAAATTATACCACGGATATCCTTCATTTATGTATAATAAAAAAATAATTTGTTTTCTTTTATTTAAACCCCACACATTTCAATTTGCTCACACAACTCTTAATCCAACATTTCTACACACCATAGATAAACAAAACAAATGTGAAGCCAAGAAAAAAGGTTTCGCTAGCCGAGGATCGGGTTCCAACAAGGGGACTATGATTCCAGGATGCGGCGAGTTTGACGGAGCTTTGGTCCCGATATGATCGGTTCGGTGACAAGAAATGAGTAGACGATAGAAACAACACCGAGCAATCACTTATAATCTGGTCTTTATTCATATCTAAAAGTTACAGCACTGTGAGACCAGTCGGAGAGCATGTCCCCCCCAGGGATCCAAAAGCTTGTCCAAATGGGAACCCCAACTCCCTATTTATAGGCAAAGCCTATCCGGATGGACTTTACAAAGTTAAAACCTATGTCCGGATGGGGTATCTCCGAATGGACTTAATGTTGTCCATCCGCCGGATGGACCTTGACAATACAATACCGTGTCCAACTTTTCACTAATCTATACAATATTCAATACACGCTTTATCTAGCTATTCGCACAGTGGCAGACGTACGAAATATGCACCAACACTAACATGCATACGTGATTATCAAGTTACTAGATTATCAAGAATCATTACAATACATGTTTCTAGCAAATCCTAACACATAAAATCCATGTTATCATGCATCAAGAATCCAAGAAATCAACGAAACACAGCCATGAATAACAACTTATGAGTATGTGTTAGAGGGATTACCTAGAGCGATAGAGATGAATATCAAGAACCCGAAAAAGATAGTTTCTTCTTGAGTTTTCTAGAGAGAGAGTAGAGGGAACATGGAGGCTAGGGTTTGAGTAGTTGTGTCAGAATGAAGAGGAGAAGAGAAAAAGATGGCTATACCTAGGGTTTGGGTAGGTGGGTTAGGTTTAACCTGCGTATACAAACTGGGTTTAACATCCTCGCGTAAAGTGAACCTGTCATTTAAATTATACAAATTAAATACAACGGTAAAAATATCTTTACTGGTTAAAATTAAAATGAATATTCGGAGTATATAGTTTGTATACATGTCTACCCGTATAAGCTTGACAAGAAATGTCGGTTAAATAATTTGTTTCACTTGCAACAAGTATTTATTATTTAAAACTAATAATAATAATTATTATTTTAAGATGTGTAACCCTTTCCGATTATTAGGGTCAAAAGTATGAGTTGTCACATTCTCTCCATGTTACAGAAATTTCGACCTCGAAATTTAGTCCAAGGTATACTCTATACACCAGTTATGGGTTCGTCAATAACTGGTTATTACACTTAATTATACATGGTTTCACATAAGTTTGCAAGATGCGCATGTAAGTCACATAACATATAATGTCATATAGCATATAAATTTACCTAATTTATATTTGTTTGTTTGTTCTGGAGTACTGTTCCGATTGTTTATCGATGTTCAGGTACAAACCCATGTGTGATGTGTGATGTCTTAATTCCCTGAATTACCGTTACGTGAGTGTTGTGAAATAACCGACACACTTCATTTACCCAAATCAAGTGTTATGCATGAGTGAGTGTTTGAGATAACGGAGTTTGTGTTAACGGTGTTAACCTGAAAATGTCGGGTGTCACATCATCCCCTTGTTGAAAGAATTTTCGTCCCGAAAATTTAGAGTATGATATTTCAAAATGATGGTTGCAAGTTCATTGTTAAAGGGAGCGTGAAGGCATATGACGGTACAACGAGACAAGATAAAATCAAACTACATGATTGAGATGACAGTTGGTGACAAATGAGATTCACTTGTTCATCCGAACAAGTTACGAGGGATTATATAGGTATAGAATTATCAATTGTCAAAGCAACAAATCGATTTCAGCAAGGGTAGTGCACATAAGTTTGACTATCAAGATTTACAATGTAAGCATACACGAAAGTAAAGAAATGACGCAATTTCAAGATTGTACCATGGTATTGATTTTTGGTGGTTCAGTTTCCTTTTCACGAGTAAAATGAAGTTTACTAATTACTTAGTAATCAGATATAGCTATGGTCATTGAAGTGACCTTAATGTCAAGAATTTAGTAGGCGAAGCTACCTTGGCTCGAAGAGAATGTGATCCATCGGGTTAATTTTGTATATAGGGGTTTTAATTAGAGATCCAGTTAGGCTATCAAAGAAGACAACACTGATTCTGACCAATTTGCACTTGGTCTTAAGTAGAAATATAATTTGAGTTAATGGAAGGTCGATGTGAAGGAAAGTTGTCACAAGTTACGTTAAGCACAAGCGACACTCACCGGGGTTGGAACACCAATGTGTCATACATCGGTATATCATTGACAGATGAGTTTAACATGTATGGCCGGGAGGGGGGTTTGTTGCACAAAATATAGTTTAGGTGAGCTCAACACGTTTGAATTTGAGTGACTTGTAGAAGGCAGTAATTTGTTATCATAAAGTGATCTGAATGTTAAGTAGCCAACACTTCACAAATCAAGTGTATCTAATGTATATTTTGAGGTTACCCGTGTGACAACCCTCACAAAACAGGTATCCGTACAATTAATTAAATGTTTAATTGATGCTTAATTACTGTGCTTGCTTACAGTTGTGGTTAAACTGCTTCTTGATTTCTGATACATACATACATATGCACCACACTTCATACTGTCACTCCATTTATTACACACAAACTTTAGTGATAAACTTGGTGCACAAAACACAATTAGCACAGTGAACGGATAACTCAGAAACACGCCGACAATGCCCACACATAGATAAACAATAGGTTGAGGGACCTATTTGATATTCTGTGAAACTTACTTGAAGTTATTACTTTTAATTTCGAGGACTAAAACCGTCATTAATTGAAAGTACAAAGTTTAGGGACTAAATTGTCATTTCATAAAACTATATACACAAAAATGGATATAAAAAAAATGATATACCGATAATATGTGTATTTTAATATTACAGTTAATCTAATATTAACGTTTAGGAATATTATATTTTGGAGTAGTGGAGACATCATAAGTAAAGTTAAAAAAAATAATAATAACAATAGGCATGACAAAGAAGAAAACAGTTAGCATGAGCTGTCATGTTTCTTTTTTTTTTTTTTGTCTTTCATTTTGTTTGCTATCAGTTTGGATGCGTTGAATTATGGATTGCATTATATAAATAAACATCTTAAAAACGATCTGAAAATCAGATCTGCAGACGCGAAATTTGACCAAAATACGAAAACAAACTGGATTTTGTCTGCTCATCAATGTCAAACACGAACTAGGAACAATTTCAAAGTAAACGCATGCCATTGTAGACCTTAATGTACTCGATAACGGAAAGTTTTTTAAAGAAAGAAAAAAAAATCTAAAGTAGATCGATTCCACCGATTTTGTTGATTTTGGGTCGAATTAACCGGCTATATAAGCTCCCTTAAGATCACACGAGCTTCCTACACCACTCAAATTCACTTAAACACTTCGAAAATGACCGTCGGTTCACTCTGCAACTCGCCGGAATAGTGCCACTCGCCGGAATTTAGTCGATTCACCATTTCTGTCGTTACCGGTAAGTTTTTATCCGTCCAATTAATTCTTTTATGCTTATACAATGTTTTCCCAAAGTTAATTAAATTATAAAACAGTTTTGGATCGATAATTGCGAAGGTTGACTTCTGTTGACCGTAATTGGGGAAGACGATGAACAGTAACTATGAATTATGTTTTTTTTTTTTTTTATTATTATCCAACAGTTATTCAATAATTCATATTAATTCGAGATTATTTAGTTAAAATCCGAAAATTTTAACATATATACCTTTCATACTGATACTTTTATAAAATTTGTCAATTTATTTATAAAACTAATTTTTATGATATTAAAACAGTTTATTATTAAATAATTAATAATAAATCGATTTTTGAGAAATAAATGCTGAAATTTTCAGATTAATTATTTTAAATGCTGATATTTACAAAAATAATATTGTTGCTCATATTTTATATAAATTTGATATTTATATAAATAAATCAGTATTTATACTTATAAATATAGTTTAGTTTAATTTAATGTAATTAAATTATATAACTATATAAATTTTATCCAAGACTATTTTTATGGAAAAAGATGCATTATTCTGAGTTTATATAAATTTAGAATCTGAATTTTTAGTATGTTTTAATTAACCTTATATAAACTTAGTTATTGTTATTTTAATCATTTTAATTCACTTTATTTATTTAAAATGATTCCAAAGCCATAATAATTATTTTAAACCGTCTAAATTAATTTATAATTTTTATAAATTAATTATATCATTTGTACAATTTTTGCAATTTTATTATTTATGTTAAATAAATATTTTTTCATAAATAATTCCTTTATATCATATTCATTTTCCGAGTCCTCTTGTTCGGTTATCCAAACCACATAATTACCATTTAAACAAAACACTACCGAATCCTATAGGTTTAGGATTTTCAATAATCCAATTAAACATTATTGTTAATACACATTCTATATTGTTGCATGTTCAAACAATTAGAATGACGTGGAATCTTGTTTCCAAAACTCATACAATTACATACGCATTTGGACTTACCCACAATCAAGGTGAGTTCATGTCCCCCTTTTCTTTTACTATTTTCAGTTTTATACTTCGGGGTGGAATACATGTTACAACTATTACAGAAATTTTATACATGGTATGGTTAGCTTAAGGAGGGTTTACTACTAGACTGTGAAAGGTGGGCACAACACTTAAGGCCATTAATCCTCGTCGTAGGACCGAGGGACATGAGTGATAGATCTATTTGGGTGTAGCGAGCCCACACCCGTGAGGTCAGGGTGACCCATAGAGGTGACTATGTCTTCCAGCCGGAAGCCCGGTACAAATTTGCTAGGTTTGAGTTTTCCTGCACCTTGTCACACTTACCAGTGGCTTTGCAACCCATTGGTGATTTTTTTTCCTTATTGCTACATACCAGGGACTTTTATACATACAATACATATTTCACGGTTTATACTCACAGACATACACATGAACTCGCTCAACTTTTTGTTGATTTTTCAAACTACATGTATTTCAGGGAACTAGCGGATCTGGCAGGGTATGCATGTGTCTAGCTGCGTTGAATAAAAGATGTCATCCAGAGTTGTGAAGTTTGAGAGGTGTAACCTACTCCTGGACGGGTTACATGACTCTAAACCTCGTCTTATCCAAAGTCTTTTATGTGTCTTATGAACACGTTTTAAATAATTTATGGTTTGTAACTTATTTCGAGTGTCGATGTTTCTAAACAATGTTATTGTGGTATTTTCTCACTTTTATTAATGGATGAACATCTCGTATTTTTATCATATAGCATTGTTGTGATTGTTGCTATGGTATTAAGAAGTCACACCAAATAAACCCACGCTTCCGCAAAAGCCAGGGTGTGACAACCCGAGTGGACACGAATGTCATACGTCATAGACGAAGGGTCGACGAAATAAAACAAACTGAATTTGTGTTAAGGTTTTTACTAAAGACCAAATCACTCAATTTCTAGACTATGATCACTAGGGCTCTCACGAAAATGATTTCAAACATTTTTACATTGCATACACTAAACGTCCAGATCCCGGGGCACAAACATTTTTACAAACAAAAGGCACAAATACACATTTCCAAAAATTTATATTTCAGTCTTAGAGACTGAGGGAGTATAGCCTTAGAGGCTGGGGAGGTTCAGTCTTAGAGACTGAGGGATTCAATCTTAGAGATTGGGGATATTTAGTCTTAGAGACTGGGAGGTTTGGTCTTAGAGGCCAGGGAGCTAGTTTGAGAAACTAGGGAGTTAGTCTTAGAGACTGGGTGGGATAATCTTGGGAAGACTAGGATGATTACTTGCTTACATTGATTGTGACTTACATGCGTTGTTGGATTATTTATTTTGAGTTATGACATGAGATGTTAGGAGTTAAGGTGTTATTACATACGCATATTACTTATTTATTATACTTACTATGACATGACCAATATAATCATCTTTTAGAAGATGCCTCCACGACGCGACCCACGCATGCGTAATACTGAGGCAGAACTCCAGGGGATAATTGTCGCGGCTATAGCACAATATGCGGCCTCCCAAGCAGAAACGAGCAGGAACACTTCGAACAACAACACCAACAACAATCCACCCAATGGGTGCACCTACAAACAATTCCTTGACTGTAAACCTGTAAATTTCGACGGCACGGGAGGTGCTGTTGCATTTGTCAGGTGGGCAGAAAAGACAGATTCTGTCCTAAGGATGAGCAAGTGTGCCCCTGAGCAGCAAGTTACATACATCTCAGGGCTGTTTCTTGATGGTGCCCTATCGTGGTGGAATCTGCAAGTGCAAACATTGGGAGAAGAGGCGGCATATGCGTTAACATGGAATGAGCTGAAGGAGCTCATGAGGAAGAAGTATTGTTCGCGGGCTGAAATACAGAAGCTAGAGACTGAGTTCTGGCACCTAAAAATAGAGGGTCCTAAGATTGCAGAATATGTTCAAAGGTTTCATGATTTGTCCCATGTAGTGCCATACATGGTCACGCCCGAATTTAAACGCGTTGAGCGCTTCATCTGGGGATTGGCGCCCCAGATCATGAGCATGGTAACCACTTCCAAGCCCGCAACGATTACTGAAGCCATTGACCTGAGCGTGACACTTACTGAGGAAGCTATCCGGCTAAACAAGTTTTCAAACTCTGACCTTAAGAAGAAAGAAACCCACGAGGAGTCCTCAGGAGAAAACAAAAGGAAATTCTCCAATTTTAAAAAGAGTACCGGCAGCATAAGTAAGAAAAGAAACGTAAACCCACCAGAGGAAGCTAAAACTGGTGCTGAAGCAAGAGGGAATGGGTACATGGGCACTTTGCTCAAGTGTGATATATGCCAATATCATCACTCCGGGCCATGCCGACTCAGGAAATGTGAGTCATGTGGGAAGAATGGCCACACAAAAGAAACCTGCTGGGCTGGTAATGGTACTGGTAGTGGTGGTCAGCAAGGATATGGAAATGGTAGGAATGGAAATCGAGGAAACCGTGGGAATCAAGCTGGTAACCAAGGAGCAGGCAATAATCGGGCTGGTAATGGGAACGGAAACGGTCGAGGACCGGGCTGCTTTAACTGTGGAGACATCGGGCACTTCAAACGAGAATGCCCAAAGCTTAACCAGGCACAAGGAAGATTTTTCAATATTGGAGCGAGGGAAGCTCGCCAAGATCCTAATGTTGTTACTGGTATGTTCCCTATAAATCAACGCTTTGCATCTGTACTATTTGACACTGGTGCCGACTATAGTTTTGTATCGCTAGAATTTAAGAAAATGCTTAGATTAACTGCTAGTAAGTTAGACATCCCGTACTCAATTGAACTGGCTAATGGAGACCTAGTAGAGACGAATGAAGTCATCAGAGGATGCGTGATAGAGCTGGGAGAACACGAGTTTACATTAGACCTACTGCCAGTCGAGTTAGGAAGCTTCGATGTGGTAGTAGGGATGGATTGGTTGTCAAGCAACAGAGCCGAAATTGTATGTCATGAGAAGACCATTCGCATCCCAATGGCGGATGGAGAAACGATCGTAGTACACGGAGAGAAGCGCGATACGCCCTTAAGGATCATTAGTTGTTTGAAGGCTCGAAAATGTTTAAAGAAGGGATGTGTTGCCTTCCTGGCACACATCATGGATAAGGAAGCCGCTGAGCCAAAACTTGAAGATATCCCAGTCGTTAAGGAGTTTCCTGAAGTCTTTCCAGAAGACTTGCCAGGATTGCCACCGCAAAGGCAAGTCGAGTTTCATATTGACTTAGTTCCAGGCACCGCGCCTGTAGCTAAGGCACCTTATCGACTCGCACCTTCAGAAATGCAAGAGTTATCAACGCAACTCCAGGAGTTGTTAGACAAGGGATTTATCAGACCAAGCTTCTCGCCTTGGGGAGCTCCAGTTTTGTTCGTGAAAAAGAAGGATGGTAGTTTTCGCATGTGTATAGACTACCGGGAGCTGAATAAGTTGACAATCAAGAACAGATATCCTTTGCCAAGGATCGATGACCTGTTCGATCAATTACAAGGTTCAAGTTTTTACTCAAAGATCGATCTACGATCAGGTTATCACCAGTTAAGGGTACAAGAGGAAAGTATTCCAAAGACGGCCTTTAGAACTCGATATGGACATTACGAGTTCCTGGTTATGCCATTTGGTTTGACAAACGCGCCGGCAGTATTCATGGATTTGATGAACAGAGTTTGCAAGCCGTACCTCGATAAGTTTGTGATTGTGTTCATTGACGACATTTTGATCTACTCGAAGACGAAAGAAGAACATGAGCAACATTTAAGAGCTATTCTAGAGCTGCTTAAAAAGGAGAAGTTGTATGCGAAGTTCTCGAAGTGCGAGTTCTGGTTACGCGAAGTTCAGTTTCTTGGTCATGTAGTTAACGGAAATGGAATTCATGTGGATCCCACAAAGATCGAGGCTATCAAAAACTGGGAGACTCCGAAGACGCCAACCGAAATTCGACAATTCCTAGGTTTGGCTGGTTATTATCGTAGGTTCATTGAGGATTTCTCGAAAATCGCTCAACCTTTGACCTCTCTCACTCAGAAAGACAAGAAGTTTGAATGGGGAGACAAGCAAGAAGAGGCCTTTCAACTGTTGAAAAACACGCTTTGTGACGCGCCAATCTTATCTCTACCCGAAGGCACTGACGACTTCGTGGTATATTGCGATGCTTCGCGTCAAGGTTTGGGATGTGTGCTTATGCAGCGTCAGAAGGTTATAGCATATGCTTCTCGCCAATTGAAGATTCACGAGAAGAATTACACCACGCATGATTTGGAGTTAGGTGCGGTGGTGTTTGCTTTGAAGATATGGCGACATTATCTATATGGAACGCGATGCACCATCTACACTGATCACAAGAGCCTGCAGCACATATTCGATCAGAAAGAGCTTAACATGAGGCAAAGACGCTGGGTAGAGCTGTTAAATGATTATGACTGTGAAATCAAGTATCACCCAGGGAAAGCGAATGTGGTCGCTGATGCTCTAAGTCGGAAGGAAAAGATCAAGCCCATAAGGGTTAGGGCTCTGGAAATGATCATACAAACGGACCTCTCATTGCGCATTCGTGCCGCGCAGAGAGAAGCACTGAAGGAAAAGAACATTGAGAATGAGTATCTCCGTGGGATGGAGAAACAGTTGGTACCAAACGGGGAAGGGACTTTGTGTTTCATGAAACGAATTTGGGTTCCCTGGTTTGGTGGTCTGAGAAATGTTATTTTTGACGAAGCTCACAAATCTCGGTACTCGATTCATCCAGGAGCGGATAAGATGTACCAAGATCTTAAGGATTTCTATTGGTGGCCAAGAATGAAAGGCGATGTTGCGGTATATGTTGGCAGATGTTTAACTTGCGCCAAAGTGAAGGTCGAATACCAAAAGCAATCAGGTCTCTTACAACAACCTGAAATATCCCAATGGAAATGGGAACAAATTTCTATGGACTTCATAACGAAGTTGCCAAGGACGCCCAAGGGCCATGATACAATTTGGGTAATAGTAGACCGTTTAACGAAATCTGCGCACTTTTTACCAATCAAGGAGAAAGACAACACGAGCAAACTTGCGGAAATATACATGAGAGAGATTGTTGCACGTCATGGAGTGCCTCTCTCAATTATCTCTGATAGGGATGGACGCTTTGTATCAAGAATTTGGCAGTCCTTCCAAGAGGCTTTTGGCTCACAGTTGAATCTAAGTACTGCTTTTCACCCACAGACTGATGGCCAGAGCGAGTGAACAATTCAAACACTGGAAGATATGCTAAGAGCATGTGTAATGGACCTAGGTGGTAGCTGGGATAATCATTTACCATTGGTCGAGTTTTCGTACAACAACAGCTACCACACAAGTATTGGAGCCGCGCCATTTGAAGCTCTTTATGGACGCAAGTGCCGATCACCGCTATGCTGGGCTGATGCGGGTGATAGACAGTTGGTTGGGCCGGAATTGGTCCAAGAAACGACAGACAAAATTGCACAGATTCGAAAGCGCATCGAGGCGGCTCGCGACCAACAGAAGGCCTATGCAGATCCAAATAGGAAGCATTTGGAGTTTCAAGTTGGGGATATGGTTTTGTTAAAGGTTTCACCCTGGAAAGGGGTGGCACGCTTTGGGAAGCGTGGGAAGTTGAATCTGCGATACATTGGCCCTTTCAGAATCCTGCAAAGGATTGGACTTGTGGCATACAAGTTGGACCTACCTGCTGAACTTAATGGTGTACATGATACATTTCACGTATCTAACCTGAAAAAGAGTCCAACACAAGAGACAGTGATCATTCCTGCCGACGAAGTTCATATTGACGACACACTACACTTTGTTGAAGAACCGGTTGAGGTTACGGATTGGAAAGTTAACAAAACGCGCAGGAGCAGTGTCAAGCTCGTCAAGGTACGATGGAATGCAAGACATGGACCAGAACTCACGTGGGAACGTGAGGATCGAATGAAGGAGAAATACCCCCATCTATTTCCCAAGACCCCTGCAACTAGAAGCAGAGCCTAAATTTCGGGACGAAAT
Source organism: Helianthus tuberosus (assembly GCA_030545235.1). NCBI lineage: Eukaryota > Viridiplantae > Streptophyta > Magnoliopsida > Asterales > Asteraceae > Helianthus > Helianthus tuberosus. Next base: position 133,377,259 of record CM060408.1, on the reverse strand, counting down.
TTTCTTAACGGGGGGAGAATGTGACAACCCTCACAAAACAGGTATCCGTACAATTAATTAAATGTTTAATTGATGCTTAATTACTGTGCTTGCTTACAGTTGTGGTTAAACTGCTTCTTGATTTCTGATACATACATATGCACCACACTTCATACTGTCACTCCATTTATTACACACAAACTTTAGTGATAAACTTGGTGCACAAAACACAATTAGCACAATGAACGGATAACTCAGAAACACGCCGACAATGCCCACACATAGACAAACAATAGGTTGAGGGACCTATTTGATATTCTGTGAAACTTACTTGAAGTTATTACTTTTAATTTCGAGGACTAAAACCGTCATTAATTGAAAGTACAAAGTTTAGGGACTAAATTGTCATTTCATAAAACTATATACACAAAAATGGATATAAAAAAAATGATATACCGATAATATGTGTATTTTAATATTATAGTTAATCTAATATTAACGTTTAGGAATATTATATTTTGGAGTAGTGGAGACATCATAAGTAAAGTTAAAAAAAAATAATAATAACAATAGGCATGACAAAGAAGAAAACAGTTAGCATGAGCTGTCATGTTTCTTTTTTTTTTTTTTGTCTTTCATTTTGTTTGCTATCAGTTTGGATGCGTTGAATTATGGATTGCATTATATAAATAAACATCTTAAAAACGATCTGAAAATCAGATCTGCAGACGCGAAATTTGACCAAAATACGAAAACAAACTGGATTTTGTCTGCTCATCAATGTCAAACACGAACTAGGAACAATTTCAAAGTAAACGCATGCCATTGTAGACCTTAATGTACTCGATAACGGAAAGTTTTTTAAAGAAAGAAAAAAAAAATCTAAAGTAGATCGATTCCACCGATTTTGTTGATTTTGGGTCGAATTAACCGGCTATATAAGCTCCCTTAAGATCACACGAGCTTCCTACACCACTCAAATTCACTTAAACACTTCGAAAATGACCGTCGGTTCACTCTGCAACTTGCCGGAATAGTGCCACTCGCCGGAATTTAGTCGATTCACCATTTCTGTCGTTACCGGTTAGTTTTTATCCGTCCAATTAATTCTTTTATGCTTATACAATGTTTTCCCAAAGTTAATTAAATTATAAAACAGTTTTGGATCGATAATTGCGAAGGTTGACTTCTGTTGACCGTAATTGGGGAAGACGATGAACAGTAACTATGAATTATGTTTTTTTTTTTTTTTATTATTATCCAACAGTTATTCAATAATTCATATTAATTCGAGATTATTTAGTTAAAATCCGAAAATTTTAACATATATACCTTTCATACTGATACTTTTATAAAATTTGTCAATTTATTTATAAAACTAATTTTTATGATATTAAAACAGTTTATTATTAAATAATTAATAATAAATCGATTTTTGAGAAATAAATGCTGAAATTTTCAGATTAATTATTTTAAATGCTGATATTTACAAAAATAATATTGTTGCTCATATTTTATATAAATTTGATATTTATATAAAGAAATCAGTATTTATACTTATAAATATAGTTTAATTTAATGTAATTAAATTATATAACTATATAAATTTTATCCAAGACTATTTTTATGGAAAAAGATGCATTATTCTGAGTTTATATAAATTTAGAATCTGAATTTTTAGTATGTTTTAATTAACCTTATATAAACTTAGTTATTGTTATTTTAATCATTTTAATTCACTTTATTTATTTAAAATGATTCCAAAGCCATAATAATTATTTTAAACCGTCTAAATTAATTTATAATTTTTATAAATTAATTATATCATTTGTACAATTTTTGCAATTTTATTATTTATGTTAAATAAATATTTTTTCATAAATAATTCCTTTATATCATATTCATTTTCCGAGTCCTCTTGTTAGGTTATCCAAACCACATAATTACCATTTAAACAAAACACTACCGAATCCTATAGGTTTAGGATTTTCAATAATCCAATTAAACATTATTGTTAATACACATTCTATATTGTTGCATGTTCAAACAATTAGAATGACGTGGAATCTTGTTTCCAAAACTCATACAATTACATACGCATTTGGACTTACCCACAATCAAGGTGAGTTCATGTCCCCCTTTTCTTTTACTATTTTCAGTTTTATACTTCGGGGTGGAATACATGTTACAACTATTACAGAAATTTTTATACATGGTATGGTTAGCTTAAGGAGGGTTTACTACTAGACTGTGAAAGGTGGGCACAACACTTAAGGCCATTAATCCTCGTCGTAGGACCGAGGGACATGAGTGATAGATCTATTTGGGTGTAGCGAGCCCACACCCGTGAGGTCAGGGTGACCCATAGAGGTGACTATGTCTTCCAGCCGGAAGCCCGGTACAAATTTGCTAGGTTTGAGTTTTCCTGCACCTTGTCACACTTACCAGTGGCTTTGCAACCCATTGGTGATTTTTTTTCCTTATTGCTACATACCAGGGACTTTTATACATACAATACATATTTCACGGTTTATACTCACAGACATACACATGAACTCGCTCAACTTTTTGTTGATTTTTCAAACTACATGTATTTCAGGGAACTAGCGGATCTGGCAGGGTATGCATGTGTCTAGCTGCGTTGAATAAAAGATGTCATCCAGAGTTGTGAAGTTTGAGAGGTGTAACCTACTCCTGGACGGGTTACATGACTCTAAACCTCGTCTTATCCAAAGTCTTTTATGTGTCTTATGAACACGTTTTAAATAATTTATGGTTTGTAACTTATTTCGAGTGTCGATGTTTCTAAACAATGTTATTGTGGTATTTTCTCACTTTTATTAATGGATGAACATCTCGTATTTTTATCATATAGCATTGTTGTGATTGTTGCTATGGTATTAAGAAGTCACACCAAATAAACCCACGCTTCCGCAAAAGCCAGGGTGTGACAACCCGAGTGGACACGAATGTCATACGTCATAGACGAAGGGTCGACGAAATAAAACAAACTGAATTTGTGTTAAGGTTTTTACTAAAGACCAAATCACTCAATTTCTAGGATCAGGTGTGCGCTATGAGCACCACCAGGAATTTACTCAATCTAACTGACGTGAAAGAAATTAAAGTGATTGTATGAGATATTCGTTTTTATGTGATGTTGCTATCGGAGATCAGACATGGGACAAACAACACTACCGAGCAACAGTGATGATGCCATTGTACATAAGGATTCGAGAAAGAAATATAATTGCTGGAACAGGTGATTCAAGTAAATTTATCAACAGACTGGATGAAAACTCAAGTCAGACATTATACCCCTTTATATTAGAATGTTAGTGTCTTAATGAGTTCATATGAAGGTAATGGAGATTTTCAGTTTATATTAATCATGACATTTTGGTTGTACTTGGTTGTAGTAGCTGACCAGCTCTCGGTCAAAGAGGAATAAGTACGATCAAAGGGATCGATTTAGCTATACATAAGTATGGCACTTTCACACGGAAAGGGTGTTGACCTCGGCATACCTCACGGATGTAGAAATTTTATTTTATGCTCCTGCACTTGATGAACTTAAGTATGCCTTGTTTCTCCTAGAGTATCGTTCGTAGAAAGTGATTTAGCCAAACGAGGATTTATGTATAACAAGGTCAGACAAGAACTATGATATTCATTTTAGCACAAAAAGATAAGACGCGAAGAACATACCAAGACATGGTTGTCATCAATCTGTTCCACATAATTGTTTTAGAATCACTAGTGAAATAATAAATTCGTTGATGAGGATGTAGTTCATCGCACACAAGCGGTATAAACAGAAATAAAGTGACGCTACCAGTCGTTGGAAGCATTACATTGAAGGTGTTAACGCAATAAGGGTTATGTAGAAAAGTAATGGTTCGTCGAATTTTTAGTGCTCCGGTTCGATCAGAGTGTTCTCCATAATCGTCGAGCTTGCCCGTATGCAAATAAGAATAGATTCACTAAAATCCATGTATGAATTTGAGTGTATAATTAGTCGAACGTGTATGCAAACAAGTTTGAAAGATTGAACTAAAACATGTACATGAATTAGGAGCATCAAATACGTCGCCAAGAGGTTTCATTACAAGGACGCAGATATATGTTTGCGTCTCGTGCGTCAAGCTTCACCGGCGTACGCTACTTGGGTGTCGTAACCTATAGACGTTCTAAGTATGTTAAACACCTAACTTGTAAATCTTTAAGTACAAGTTACCATTTTGTTTTCTATGTCTTATTGTGTGTTACATGTATATTTTCTTGTGTTATTATTGTATGTATATATATATTTTACAATATATCTAGTGTTGTATTTGTTATATATTTTTATGATGTAGAGTTTGAAAATGATATATGTTAAAAATAATATATTTTTAACTTTTCCAAATATACGATACTTACATTATTTTTCAAAAATAAATATAAGTAATTTGTTAAATAATATTTTCCATATTATTTTTGTATCTTAGGAAAGTATACTTGTGTATTTTGTATTAATTGTCAGAAATCAATCATTTGATTTTTAATACTTTCTAGAATTATATTTCTTAAAAATAATAATATTTTTAATGTTTATTTGTTATATATATATATATATATATATATAGGGTCGGGATTTAGAGAAAACGGTAGAAAGTGTGAGAACGGTGAGAACGCTTATCGATCGTCCGATCAAAACAATCTATGGACTAGATTGGCGCGGTGACGTTTTTGTAAATAACATCAATTTTATTACGTGGACGCGCTTCATTAAGGGTAAAAGGGTCTTTTGACTTCTCCACACAAAACGCCATCTCATGAAATAAAACGCCAAAAACAAAAATCACAGACCATTCCCATTAAAAACGCCATTATATATAAAACGCCAAACTTAATTAGAGTAAAATCCCGCCTAAAAAAACCGCCAAAAAAAATCATATATATACAACATCTCAGACCTTCAATTAAAAACACACACAAAAACCCAAACGCCATATTTCATATATCCCATTCGCCTTAGAAACGCCAAAAAACCCAAACATCAAATACCTTCTAACCCAAAACGTTTTTTTGAAATTCAGTTTGGTTGTCTGTAAAGATTTCGCTCAAAGAAATGGACAAAATCCTTAAGTGAGTATGTTGTCCATTTCATTGAGTAAAATCTTATTGACTAATCCTCAACTTCCATTCAATTTATAACGCCAAAACATACAAAAACATTATTGAGCTTTGTTGTCAATAAAGTTTAGCTGTATGGGGTGGACAACATTGTCAGTTGTCTTTCTTAACGAATGATTTACAATGTTGTCCATCTCATACAGCAAAACATTATTGATTTTAGCAAGATCAAATTTTGAGGTTTAAGGTGCTCTTATTTCGTGGAGTTCTTTTTATCGGTAAAACGCCAAAAAAGTTAAAAAAAAATCAAACATCGTTCATTGTGAAATTCAAGATTGTTGGCTGAAAGGGTCTAAACTTAATAACATTTTGCTGCATGAGATGGACAAATCTTCAAGAAAAAGATACTGATGCCAGACTGTGTGCTTCCAAACAGCGACACAAAAAACTACTTGAAAAACAAAAAAACAAAATGAATCATACGAAAGTCGAACCAGCCGGTTAACATGATTTAAAAAAGAAGAAAGAGACTGATGACAGTGAAGATTTGGAAGATCAATTGTTTATGTATTCTTTTTTTTTCCTTTTCAGTTGATTGTTATATAATAAAAACGCCAAAACAGCCAAAATGCTTGTTTAAATGATATCATCCCGTTAAACGCCGCCAAAAACTCTCAAACTATAATAAAATTACTTTGAAAAAGTATTATAAAAAACCAAAAAACATAAAAAGTAAACTTGAAAATGTAACTAGAAACAAAAAACACAAATCAGTAATACTGAAGATAGGGAAAATTTATTATATTAGAATCTAAAACGTCAAACTTGAAAGATGGGACGTGTTACAGACTTCAGAGATAAAGCTTATCAAAAACAATAATTACAAACAGTAACTGAAAGACGAATACTTTTTATAATAATGCACCGCCTAAGGCGCCAAAAAGACATCCTATAAAATGATACGTCTCAGCAACTTCCATTTGATCAAACAAAAAAAAACAAACGCCAATACTACTAAATACCACTCACTGAAAAACGCCAAAAAAAATCAAAGATGACTAATATGCTTTCTTGGATATTCATAATTGCTCTTCGTGAAGTTTCATTGAAAAAATTATTATCAGAAGGGAGTAACTCAGAAAGATCTTGCTGCATGAGATGGACAAAAATTCAAGAAAAAGATACTGATGCCAGTCATATGGCATTTTGTATTTTTTGTTCTTGAAGAAAGTTTGGATGACGAGAAGAGATCAATAACAATGAAGAGTGGGTTGATTATAAAGATGAAGATCAAGATAAAGAAAAAGCGAAAAACCCACTCACACGACACAGATCTATGTCCCCAAACATTCACAAAAAAAGCCAGATCAACAGACGAGCAGGCTTTTTTATCTTTTCATTCTTCTTTTATTTTCACAACGCGGTATAATATTTTCTGGCGTCTAGGTTTTTTTGGCGTTAATTGTATTTATTAAACTTTTTGGCGTTGAATTAATTGTTTTTGTGTCACATATATAATTTTTTTGCGTTATACCGTTTTCTGGTTAATTTTTTTGGCGTTTGTGGTGTTTTGTATAATAATTCACTACGAGTCATTAATATTTGCATAAGATTACAATAAGACCAATTTTTTTGGCGTTTGGTGAATTTTTTGGCGTTTTAATACCCTTTACAAGGTGCTTTGCCAGCAGCTGTTCTCCTAGTTTTCATTCTACTAGCGTTTTGGTGTTTGTAGTTTTTGGCGTTTTATGTAATAATCTATTTTATTTTAGAGGATTAGATAACAAAACAACATATAACTTGATATCAAAACAATATAAAATGAAAACAAAAATAATAAAAAATGGTAATCTAATTTTTCTTCTGAATCTTCACTGTCATCAGCCTCTTCCTTCTTGAATTTTTTTTGGCGTTTTGAACCTTTTTTGAATACTTTAGCTAGATGCCAACTTTCCTACATAAACCCCATCTTTTTCAGAAGAAGCTGCTTAGTGGCATTCTGTGTTTTGGTGTGATATTCTTGTTTGGTGGCATGTCACTAAAGATTAACTCTTGCTTGATGCTATTTGTAATAATGGAGTCTAAAATAGCATTTTACACTTGTGTTGATTCCTTTATTCCATGCCTATAGTCATCAAGAACAAAGCTCACATGATGACATATCACTATCATTAGTCTCTTTTTCTTGAATATTTGTCCATCTCATTCAGCAAAATATTATTGAGTTAACCCTCTCAGAAGAAGAATCCATTTCAGTGAAAGCTTTGCCATTTGTGGCATTTTAAAGTGAGTGGTTTCTAGAGGATATGGCGTTTGTGTTTTCTGGGTGTGATTAATTTCATTGTGTATAGACCCCTCTCTTATAGGAGTTTTTTGGCGCGTAGTTTAGGCGGGACTTTTTATTGTAATAAATGATAGTAATAAAGTAACTGTCTTTTCAGTTACTGTTTTTGTATTTACTGTGTTGATCAGATTTTATCAGTTTTATAGGTTATAGACATCGCATCTTCTAAGTTTGGCGTTTTTTAAATGGCGTTATGCAGACCAAGATGACAAAATACAATAGCGGAGTAAATAAAATTTTAAGTAGCAAAAATATTTTTTTTGTTATTTTTGGCGTTTTGTAAGGAATAAGCATTTTTAGTATTTTTTTTTGGCGTTTTTGCTAATAAAGGGAGAAATATATCATTTAATTATCTTAAAAAAACAAAAAGAAGATTACACAGAAGAAAAAAAAGAGGAAAAAAAATTAAAAGCTTTCGTCAGAAGGTACTTTATCTGAATAGTATCCATCACTTCCGTCATCTTCTTCCTCCTCGGAGTCTTCATCTGGATCTTCATCCATGTCATCACCTTCACCTTCATCAGCTTCTTGTTCCTGAAGATTCTAAACCCTCCACCTGAATATATCTTGCATTAACTCCAATTTTGAGTCAATTTCTGTGTTGGTGCAAGTGGCGTTATGCAATTCTTCCATGAAACCGATACGCTGCTTTGTCATGATGTTCTCAAGCCAGTACACTTCCTGCTCTCCGCTGTCGTATGTAACCGTCACCATGTCTGTTTCATCATCAAAATGCCATGATGTCATGACAGGGTCTGGCTTCACATCTGCTTTGATTGGTCCAAATTTGCTAGTTAATGCTTTCATAAGCATATGCGTTTCATGGCATTCGTTGTCTATAGCGATGCCAATTGATAAGATTCGCCTCTGTATCTCTTCTTCCATCTTCAGAGTTACCCAGACCGTCTTAACATACACCCCCTTCTGTTGTCAAAAAGCAGGACGTATCGCCTGATTCCCAAAGTGTATCTCCACGAAACGCTTGTTGCCATTTTTGGCAATTTTGGTTAAGTTGGCATTTTTGGTTAACGATGTTTTTTGCAAAAAATGGTAGATTGAAGTGATTATGGAAGATATGTTTTACCTTGTTTATATAATGATGTTTTTTGCGCGTAATTTAGGATGGAATTTCTTCTAATAAATGTTAATAACTGAAATTCAGTTACTGTGTTGTTTCATCTTCCTGTAATATTTAACGCGTTTTATTACTAGTTTTTGGCGTTTTGTTTTTAATGGTGTTTTATTTTTTTGTATGGCGTTTATCATTTGATGGTGTTTTGAATATGAGTAGTAAAAGACTTTTTTACCCTTAATGAAGCGCGTCCCACATAATAAAATTGATGTTATTTACGAAAACGCCACCGCGCAATCTAGTCCATGGATTGTTTTGATCGGACGATCCATAAGCGTTCTCACCGTTCTCACACTTTCCACCGTTTTCTCTAAATCCTGGCCCTATATATATATATATATATATATATATATATATATTTATATTTATATTTATATTTGTCACTTGTCCGATTTTATAATTTTTCATCACTTGTAATAATTATATATATGTTCATAAATATGTAAAATTCTCCAATAAGTCCACATATTTGTCCAAGTCCATAATTTGTAGGATATATATTTATATTAATATATATCTTTTTTTTGTATTTGTCCATATACTCTTTTGTGGGTATACTTGTATACTCAAGTATTTCTTATGTATTTGTATGAGTATTTTGGTATTATACTCCTTTGGAGTATTTAGGGTATTTTTCATGTTCCTAATATACACTGTCACGCCCCCAAAATCCACAAGTGGAGTATCACCGCAGGGAGCGTGACTGACCAGGATCAAGCCACCAATCATATTGAACAATATAAGTAAGTAAATAAAACCCAACACAAACAATATAATTGGTGTCAAACAATTTAGCAAAATCTAAATTAACAGCAGAAGCATTAAGTTCCAAACCAAAATATAAGTTTAAAGTTTCATAAAGTTTCTCATGAGCACACAGCGGTTCATGTCCCACAACGACTCCTTCTCCAATGCAAGCTCCAGCAAATAACCTAACGACCTGCAAAGCATGTAGTAACGTATCAACAAAAATGTTGGCGAGTTCATAGTTGGTTGTCTGTTTTAATGTTGTTCCAAAAACCATAAGTTGTTAAGTTGTTTCGAATACCAAAAGTTATCCAGTTCCATGTTCCCATAACCATATACCGTGGGGGCTACCCCATGTTGTAAACCACTAGACCTGTTACCATATCGACTACTGACTTAAGTCATGTTTAAGTGCCCTGCGTCAATGTCTATCATCATTGACAAAGTGCCTAAGTACAATAGTCCGCTCCCGTCCTCTGCGGCACGGTGTGAGGCTTGTCAGACCTAATAGCGCTATTTAACTAATGACCCGTTCGCCAATGGACCGGCGATTAAGTCGATATAAAAATGAGGGACTTCATGATAGAGTCTTATCTAGTAAGTTTAAGGTTGTTTTCCTACCCAAGGAGGATGAAGGTACGTATTCTACCCAAGGAGAATACGCAGATTATATCCCACCTAAGGGGGATAGTTGTTATTTAACACATTCCCAAACCACCGGGAATCCCATGCTTTGACAAAAGTGTGAACTCACCTTTGGTTGCTCGGTTGGACTCTTAAAAATAGCTAACAGTCAAGGTAGGTCAATCACGTCCTAGTATGATTACCAGTTAGTCCATTAGTGGTTTCAAATAGGGCACAAAGTTCCTACACGCATCTACCACATAACATGCACTCACTTTGACAGTTCACGCCCATATATAAATTCCACCTATAACTACTCAAGAGCAAGCACACGATACTTCACATAACACTTTCGTTGACATATAACAAGTTGGATCCTTATCAGATAACATAACTGACATTTAGACAAGCAAATCACTACTTATATTGTTTCAGCTTTAACATCCAAAACTGGGCTGTTTTCGGGTATTTTAATAAAATAGTTAACTTTTTCCAAAAATTCCCAGAATGTTCTACACAGTCCACATCACATTGTGTAAAAATCTCGGTACTCGATTCGTTAACAATTATTTTATAAAAATCATTTACCGGGCTGCAGTCAGATTCATCACTTTCTGACTGCAGTCCACAGAAAAATTCATTTAAGATTCATCGTAAGATCAAATTCTAGTTGGAGAATTACAAAGACACCCGTGGCCATCTACTGATGAAAAACATAACACACATTTTCTGCAGAAAAAACGCAGCTTCTGCTACTGTACAAAACGGACCTTTAAAAATAGCAAACCACCTCAAAAAAATATGATTCTAGTGCCATTTGAATCGTTTTTCGAAAACGTATAATTTTGACTTCAAACAATCAATTTTTCGATTTATAATGGTCCGTTTACAGCCAACTGAAGTTGGCTGTTTTCGTCAATCAGCATGCTGTTTTACAAATCAAACAACACCAAAACGCGTGTAAACGATCACGACCCTTCATAATACCAACTAACAGCAGGTTAATCATCGATTATCACCTAACCATATTAATAACCACAAAACCCTAGATATAAACATCATGATTTTTCACCAAAAACGCAGCCAATGATCATTTATGCATGCATATCATCAAACAATTCACCCAATCGCATAATTAACCGAAACAAATCATGCAACAACAAAACCCTAGCATGTCAACTAAAAATCACAGCCATGATTATACAAATTTACACCAAGAATCACAATCCAAATCAAGAATACTAACCTTGGAGCAAGAGAAGGGATTACAAGGAAGTGAAAGGCGAATCAAGAAGCTTAACTGAGGAGCTAGCGTTTGCGCAAAGAGGGGGTATCCTTCTGGTCGACACACAAGGGGGGAATGTTTAGGGTTTCTTGTTTGATTTATTTCTTGCTCCCTAATCCAAATACTTATAATTAAAACACAAGGAATTGGGCTAACGGGCTACAAGGGCCAAGAGAGTGTGAGTTGGGCTTAAATTTTTGCACCAAGGGGAAAGGGAGTGGGGTTTGGGCTTGTTTGTGGCGCAAGGGGGAGAGTGGGTTTGGTTTAGGTTGGGTTTGCTAATTGATGGTTTCGCAAGTTTCGTGAAATAACTAATTAAAATGATTCGTATCGCAAAGCAATATATTACAACGCTTCGTTTCACAAAATAACGTATTCCAATATTTCAGTTTCGGGTTTCGGTTTCACATAATTCACATTTTACATTACCAAGCACACAATCGTTCAAATAAAATAAATCACTAAATTCAATTCATTTAACGTACATGAAATTACACAGTAAAGTGAAACGTTCAGGAATTTACACGAGTTGTCACATCATCCCCAAGTTGAAAGAAATTTCGTCCCAAAATTTAGCACATAGTCACTGGAGAAGCTAGTTGTGTTGTGCGTTTTCCTGGGGTATCACATCATCCCCCCGTTGGTTTGGAATTTCATCCCAAAATTCTGAAGTAGCTTAAGTACTGGACTCACCTTTCTTGAACAACTGGGGGTACTTACGTTTCATCTGGTCCTCTCGTTCCTAAGTGAACTCTGGGCCCCTACGGGAGTTCCAACGAACTCGTACAATAGGTATTTTGGTACATTTGAGAGTCTTGATTTCCCAGTCTATAATTTCCACCGGTTCCTCGACGAAGCGCAACCGGTCGTCAATAGTGAGTTCCTTGGAAGGAACAATGTGAGACTTTAAGTAGCACACGATCCCCAACCTGGAACAATGATTTCCCGTTTGCCACATCGAACCACACCTTCCCAAGGTGAGACTTTAAGTAGCACACGATCCCCAACCTGGAACTCGAGAAGTTTCCTACGCTTACCAGCGTAGCTTTTCTGACGGGCACGAGCTGCCGTTATTCGTTGTCGGATTTTGGCAATCTTTTTCGTTGTGTCAATAACGAGTTCTGGGCTAGCGATTTGGCTGTCGCCCACTTCTAGCCAACATAGAGGTGATTGGCATTTTCGCCCGTACAAAGTCTCGAACTGAGCAGCCTTGATGCTGGTGTGGTAACTATCGTTGTATGAAAACTCTATCAAGGATAGGTGTCACACCCCGACCGTGTAAAACAACAAACCACAGCGGAAACATCGGGGAGTGGAGCGACATAATTATTGTTTCATGACCATGATATTTAAAGTTTCGTTTTATTTATTAACATTGATTACATTGTCTTAAAAACAAGGAAACATAACATAAATTAAACTAGTCTTGCAACTTTATTGTCACTAAGGCCCGAGTCCGCCTAAGTGTATCACGATCAACCCTATGCATCAGCTCCTGAAAACACATGTGAAAATAGGTACGTCAGCCTAAAAATGCTTGTGAGATACATAGGTTTTATTGATGTAGGATTCATGACTCTTGTAAAAAGTTTTCTTTTTTAAATCATACAAAAATCGGTATGAAATTCAATCGATATTAAGAAAAGTGTATGGTTAACTGAATAACCAAGTAAAATCACGTCCAATGAAATATTGACACGTGTAATAAACCCTAATGAAGTCAAGTGTTGAATTTAAGGGACTAATTTTTCGAAAAATCAAAAACCTTGATTATGAAAGGACTGTAAGTGTTAACATACCTAAAATAAGTTTCTAAATAATCATTTATGGTTTTATATTCACAAATGAGCCACTTGTTGATCAAGTGTAGCCGTTTGCGTAATTAATTGAAAGTTTGCGCAATAAAGGGTTAAAAGCGTCAACATGTTAATTCTTACCTCTGAGTGACCTTTTAACAAACTGGGAGCTTCATGATATTTGATTATACTCTCGGGAATGCCAATTATTGGCCGTCTAATGTTTTTATGCCTATAAGTAAAGTTACGCTCAACTTTGCAAATTAGAAGGGCTAAAAGTGTCAATATGTTTAATTACACCTCTGAATGACCTTTTAGCAAACCCGAAGCATCGTGATGATTAATAATACTTCCAAGAATGCCTAATGTGGATTAGATGAGGCTTCGATGATATTAAATGATGAGGTGCGCAAGTTTGCGCAATAGAGGGACCTAAAGCGTCAACTTCTAAATCTACGCCTTTCGGTGACCATTTAAGTGAACGGGAGCGTAGTAACATTTATGTATATGCTTGGGAATGATCAATATGAGCAATGGAAGGCTTGGATATCATTAAACAGCATTTCGCGCTACTTTGCGCAATTAAAGGACTAATTGCGTCAAAAGGAAAAAGTATGTCGATTCGTAGGGTATCGAACCTTCCGGAATATGACCATGAGTTAAAAATACCCTAATTATCATTTATATAGCTTAGTTATAGGCTTAGAGGTGTTTGGTGTGCAAAAATAAACTTTCAAGTCCACCAGGGACTAAAAGTGTCAAAAAGTGCACAAGTTTGCATTTTCGCGCATATCTTCCGTTCTGTATATCTCCGGACACCCAAAAAAATTTATGTAAGCACTAAAATATTTTATTTTAGTGTTTGGCTTGATAAAATTCCATTCGTCGCGTCGTTTGGATCGTTTTTCACGTCCGTCCGTGTTTCGTCGTAATTAGCCGAACACCATGACCGTACGACCAAACGAACCGACATCCGGCATATTTTTTAGCATGTTTCATGTTCCCTATGTTTAGGCATCATTATAGAGCCTTAAAAATGGTTTAACGGGCCTTAGAGGTGTCGGAAATGGCATTTGGAAGTGCAGGGGCCAAATCTGTCAACATTTGAAAGTTCTGGTGAGCTGGCCTTGTCCTTACGGACCGTATGGCTGGACCCTTACGGTCCGTAAAGTCTCACCAGACCAGCTGAATGTTGTTTGCAGCTGTTTCCAGCTGTTCCAACTGTTTGTGAGTGTTGCACATGGTATTTTTCAATCCTTGGGCAGCCCATAGTATACCAAAACAGTGGGTAAGAGGTGTACGGTCCAGATCAAAGCTCGTTTATCGATGAATGATCTTAACGGTCTTGAAAAACCTATAAATACCCCACCTCATTTCCTTCAAACTCACACTTGATTTCTGAATTCTCTATGTTGGAGACCTTGCTCTTCATACCTAAGAATTTGGGATCAAACCTCCTTGCTTGGACCCTTTGTAAGTGTCCTTTCGTGCTTAGTTTAATTATTTAGCGGTTATAGCCGAAAAGTCATGCATCTTAATAAACGCTTTAACTTTTAAACAGTTGAGCCATGGTTCGCAGCGAACATGGCTACGTGATCGTAATTAGGAAGGTGTTTAACCCTCAAAAGGGCACCTCCTAATTACCACGTTTACTTAGTTAAATTGTCGGGTCAAATAAAAGTCAAACGGGTTAATTTTAAATAAATTCATATAAGAAACCATAAAATCAGTTTTTCTCACTTTAATAACTTGGTAAATATTAGTTGAACATGCCTAAGCATGATTCAACCCGACAATTCTAAGTATAGGCTCGGTTCGGAACCGAAAGTCGCAAAAGTTGACTTTTGCTTTGAGTTTCAGTTCTGACCCGATTTAGCTTAGTTTAGATATGCCTTAGGATTCCATTAGGATCATGTTATAGGTTAGTATAACCCTCTGAGGTTATACAACTTGGATCCTTAGTTATCCTATTCATTTACATGCTTCCGTTATATGCCTAAATGTTGACCGTTATGCCATTTTGACCTTAAAACGATATTTTTGAAAATATGAAAGGATAGAAACCTTTATTACTGAATTATAAACTTGTCCCTAAAATTTGACATCAGTTTGTGGTCTACATTAGGAGTTATGCTCATTAGCGTAAATGAAAAGCTTTTTATTAATTAAACGGCGTAATTAGCCTATAGACTATCTAAACCCAATTTTTGATACCAAACTTTTTACCTAGTGATATAAAATAATAGTTTGGGATTTTTGAAGATTTTTATTTATTTTTAGGCTGAGCATAACATAGAGTTATACCTTTAATTCGGTTATTGACGGTTTTGCCATTTTGGCCTATAAAATGAGTTTTTATAAAACATTTTGACCCCAAACCTTTTGCTACTGATTTTATATGATAAATAAAATATTTTAAGCTTTCTGGAATGATAAAAATATCAGTTTTTCTTTAAAAGCCCGGAAATCGCTTAAAACCGCCTTTTTACGCGTTTTAAACGCATAGTATGTATTAAAACTATTTTGAACATATAAGGTTTGATGCCTACTGACATTTTCAGTAAAATTTTATATTTTAACAGTAAGCAAAGGTCTTAAACTCAGATTTCCAGTTTTGACCTTTTTGGCTTATGTGAAATTACCAAAATGCCCCTACGGTGCATAGTTTGATTATAAACAATAAATTTCACATATATGTAATATCCTACTGATATAACTTATTAAATTAAGTATTTTTACTGATCAAATCAGACCTGAATCTCAGATTAATGTTTAACCTCTTTTATAACCTTTAAAATGACCAAAATACCCCTCTGGGCATAAATTGGATTTAAATTCGTTTTGGGCATAACGAAAGGTATCTTACTGATATCACAACATGTTTAAGGCATATTAACTTAGGAAACATGTATATGACTCTTATGGTTACCCGTTTCGCATATTTCGCGTTTGGATCGGTTTATGTAACTATTTTTCATAAATTGACCAAAACGAGTCAAACCTTATCATTTTTTGCCTCAAAATCCATAATGTGTTTAGTTTACCCATATTATACAAGTCTCCAAACTTGTAGGTTCTAAATCACATTCTATTCCGGTCTTCGCTTAATCGTGCGTTTTGAACCGTAAACCTTTCCTTAAAACTAACCGGTCTAAGTTTCAACTTAAATAAGACCCGTTAGGAATCTAATAGGTTAATAAAATCTTCGTTCCAGATTAAGAGCCCCAGTAGAAGTGCTTGTGCTTGCTGATTAGAATATAAGGCTGAGTATAAATTGCATTGCTAGCTCAGGTAAATACTCTTTACTTATTTTCCCTATACGGGCTTGGGATACGGTATTATAAAAATACCGCTTGGTCGGGTGTAGAAACCTTTTAATCGGAGATGATTAAATTGCATAATCCCGTTTTAATCTGTATTGATTGATAACAAATAACATTAGGGGTTAATGACCGTGTCCTGGATATCCTTGGCTCATTTAAAAAGTGAATGGCCACAACTTAAGCACAAGGTGTAGGCATAACACCTCCTGTTGTGTATGTAAAAGATATACTCACTCGTAAGGGTGTCTTCTTGTGAGATTATATTTGTGGTGTATCTATTAATCTTGATCGGTTTGTATAATCACCGGCCCTAAATGTTGGACAAACATGTAAATCGGATACAAGATTTTTATTAATAAAATTGTCCCAAGTTATAAAAAGTTTTGTGCCTTGTGCATTCAAATCAATTTTCAAACTCTTTTCAAAATGAGTCAGTTAATTGTATTTACCAGTGTAAACTGACGTATTTTCCAAAAAGGTTAAGTGGCAGGTACTGTACGTAATTGGCTGGGAGCTCAGGGCGTCAATAGGGAATCTTGCAAGTTCTAGATGCCTAAAGTCTGTTGAATAGCTTTCTTTTATTTGATCCGCCTGTGGATCCCTTACATACCGTTTGTAATACTTTGATATTCTTATTTGGTTGTAATATAATTATCTTTTGCTTCCGCTGTGCATTTTAATTGTTTTGTTTGACTATGATGATATCAACTACGTCACGATACTCTCCACCGGGCCCACCGGTAATACGTGGAAATATCGGGGTGTGACAGGTTGGTATCAGAGCCAACATTGAGTGAATTAAACACTACCTTTTGTGTTTAATCTCAATGACACAGTAGCACGTTCCTTGACCTTCTGAGTCTAGACTTAACATAGGAATACTCTCAATCCTAATCTGGAAATTTTTGCTTCCAATTTTTATATATGTTGGATACGTCGCCAAGCGAAGAAGCCGTATTAGAAATTCTCCACACTCGGAGCCTTGAAATGCTGAGCTTCGTACCTCGACTGGGATGAAACGTGCATCCAGGGAGAAAACATTCAGAAATAAAGTAAAGAAGAAAACTCCTTTTGCTGAAGATCGTTTCCTTAATAGTCCTTATAAGGATATATTTATCTTTCAGTCCCTTCGAGGACAACATTATTCCTTTCAAGTCCCGTTTAGGGCAAACCTGAACTTTTATTTTTATGTAGTGGGATGATTAAATTTAGATTTTCATTCTAAACATGAAAAATGAAATAAATGAAAAAAAAATAACATTCCTTTTATAAGATCTACCATTATAATAAAATGGCAAAATCTAAAAAGGACAAGACCTAGCCACGTGTTATTTTAAGACAGGGCCAAGATGGTAGTTCCTCAATTAGATTCAGATCCTTATTAAACATCTCAATTTAGGATTGTCCTGCGCTTAATATTAAAAAGAATCTTAAAGGTAAAACCTAGCCTACATGTCATTTAGACATGGCCAAGATGGTAAGACCTATTCAAGAGATTCAGATCCTTGTTAACACCTAAGAACGTGTTAGCACTCTTGACAAATGTGATTCGAGAAAATCACAACAGTCATCCTTATATTGGATTCTTCCAATTTTCTTATCTAGCCTAATGATCTAGAAATCATGGCTTATATCATCCTATAAGATGATTATATTATAAACATTCGTTAGTGATGAAGTGCCTACGGGCTAAACTTGTTGTCCGATAAGACAACGACAGTGGTGGTCTTTGACCTCCTGTCTAAAAATGTTGGACCATGTCCAAACATAATAGTCGGTATGATCCATACGATCTTGACTAATAGCATCTGAAAAGATGATCATATCATAAACATCCCTCAGAAGGGAAATGCCCACAGGCTATATCTATTGTCCTAAAAGACAAAAGACAGTTGTAGTCTTCGACTCTCTGTCAAGAAAAGTAACCAACAATGCTCAAACCTTAAATGCCTCGGTCCCAAACGATCATGGCTTATAAATTCAAAACTGTCCTCGTGACAAGGCCTGTTGTGCCACTTTAATATCCTTAATGTTTTATAAACTAGGATAAATTATAATGAAAACACTAATAAAATTAACAAATTAACCCATATGGTTTATATTACCATGGTTAATAAATCATCAAAAATGATAATTTCATAATAACCTCTGAATAAATCATTGTCAATGTTTATGTAGCAATCAAGCTACATGGCTGGATCAGATGAAGTTAACAGCCACTTGAAGGAGAACAATGATACTACTAGAATTAATATAACTGGTGCAGAACTACAGGTATTAATAGATGATGCTGTTACTAAAGCTCTTGACAGACAATATAATGAATCAAGTGATACACACTCTAAGACTCTATCGGTGGCTCGTAGTAAGCCCCCTTCTAAATCACATGAGTCAAAGGAAGACGATGTTCATAACTGGTCAAATCAAAGGAGTGTTCCATCTAGACAGGTTGTGCTTCATCAAGAGGCACTAGTTAAGACATGCTCATATAAATATTTTGTCTCCTGCAAGCCCAGAGACTTTACAGGAGAAAAAGGGGCCATCGATTGCATGACATGGCTCGATGAGATGGACACCGTTGTTGACATCAGCGGTTGTGCGGAGCAAGATGTTGTGAAATTTGTTTCACAATAATTTAAAGGAGAAGCGTTGGCATGGTGGAGATCATTGCTCCAAGCCACGGGAAAGGTCCTACTTTACAACTTATCTTGGGATCAATTCGTTGCATTAATTAAGGAAAACTTTTTCCCTCAGCATGAGGTAGAAAAGATAGAGACAAACTTCTTGACTCTTGTCATGAAGGATTTAGATTGCCAGGCATACGTGACAAGTTTTAACACTATGTCAGTTCCTTATTTAGTCACCCCTGAACCTAAACGCATAGCGCGTTTTATTGGAGGCCTAGCACCTGAAATAAAGGGAAATGTTAAAGCATCTAGGCCAACCACATATAGGTCCGTGGTGGACTTATCCTTATCTCTCACCTTAGATGCAATCAGAAATAAGTCTGTTAGGGCTTCTGGCGAGGGAAAAAGAGAAAGAGAGGAGGAGAACTCTCAGCGATCTGACAAGAAGAAAAAGGGAAGTTTTAAGAACATGAAAGATTCCGAGTTTAGGAAAAACTCGAGTCAGTCTAACAACAGACCCAAATGCAGTAACTGTAGAAAGCAACATTCTAGAAAATGTACAATCGACCCATGTGCTAAATTGTGTGGAATTTTCAAGACCAAGGGTCACAAAACTTTAGATTGCAAGGAGTTGAAGAACGCGACATGTTACAATTGTAACGAGGAAGGGCACATCAAAACCAACTGCCCAAAACTTATAAAGAAGCATGGAGAGGCCAGGGAAACAAACGCGTGAGTCTTCCAGAGGAACGCCCAGGAGATGGTGCAGAATGATAACTATATAGCAGGTACCTTTTCCTTATCAAGCAGTTTATGCAGAAATTTATTTGATGCTGGCACATATGATTCTATAATGAACGATAAATGTTGAGAACTATTGTCTCCGCCTGATTAGGACTCCGGTCATTTAAAGCGAGATAGAAATTGGCCGATGATACTTTAGAGAATGCTCCAACAAACCTTAGATCGATATTTTATATCTATTAGGAATCACTCTTTTCTGATATCCTTAGGGCAAGCTTTCAAGCTATCCAAATTCATCAATATAATAAAGACAGATGTGACATTTTGATCCCCTGTCAAAAAGGTGATGGACTAGGTCCAAACCTTAAATGCCATTGATGGTCTTTTGTGACCTAGGCTAAGTAATATTGATATATTTTTTAAAATAACGTTCATTAAGAATGTTAGTGCTATATTGGCCTGTATGGTTTAATGAAACCATGGTTAGTATATGTTAAGGCCATCAGGGTGATGAATAGCAGTTGTTGGATTGCAACTAAGTAAATGATTCATTTGGTGATAAGAACCAAATCTTAAGTATGACAAACTCGGATAACACAATAATCAATCGCGCCATTGATGATGTGACGCATGCTAATGATGCTACAATTGTAAACCTTAGAATTTCCAAAGATATTATTCAAACTATGATAGACGCAGCGGTTGGAAAAGCTGTGAAGAAGGCTGTGAAAAAGTTCAGAGAGCCCAATGCTACTTGCTCCAAATTTCATTCAAGACTACCCTCCCTTACTCACTAGAAGGATCTCGTTCATGCCTCTAATGCAAAGGATGAACTAAAAAGGAAAATGGGGGAAGATAACTCCCAGAATTCTAAGAAAAAGAACAAACAAAAGTCCAACCAGAAACCTGTATGCAAGACTTGCAAGAAGCGCCATTACGGGAAATGCAGATTTGAGTCTCAACCTCTACATTGTGGGATCTGCAAGTCTAAGGGACATAAAACGTTGGACTGTAAGGACATGAAGAATGCAGTCTGCTTCGGATGTAATGAGAAAGGCCACATCAAGACTACGTGCCCTAAATTTGTCAAAGGAAATGCGGCTAAGGATAGAAAGCCTAAGAATGATAGCGCTTAAACTCTCCTAAAGAGGGTCTGGAGTAGTTCATATCAATAATAACGTTGGGTACGTTCTTTAAATATAAATGTTAAGAATTCTATTTTAATTCGGATACCAATAAATCCTTCATAAATTGTAAGTATGTTAGACTTTTAAAAATCTATCATAAGAATCCTAGATATTAAGTGTAAGGTAAAGCTTACAGATAGCAAATCATAGGAACCATTTCTTCTGTTCCTGTCAGAAACCTTCAAACATAAAATTCTAAAGTACCCTCTCTCCAGATAAATGCATTCATATGTAATTGATATCTCTTTGATCCCTATTGATTACGAATACCAAATGGTATGACAAAAGCGCCATATGAGGATTTGGTGTATCTTAATATGTTCCATAGATTGCTTCCATGCCTGATCAGTATGGAGGTTTAATGCATGGGACCGCAAAGATATTCCGATGGTCATATGGTACTAAAGTCAGCTAATGGTATTCAAAGAAGATATCCAGAATGGAATTGTCCAAGTAAAGGTCTTCGATTAAGAAATTTATGGACTAGTAACATAAATGTGTCACTCATTTAACACAAGCAAGGATGGATGAACTGGAGCCTGAGATTTGGAAAATCTCTGTAACCTCCTTGTATCTTGATTATCTTCTCCTAAGATTACTCTGTTTACCTCCTGAGAGGCAAGTAGAATTAAGATTTATATCCCATTTAGGGCTGTATCATTATGAAATTTCCTAAACGGCTAGTACCATCATTGGAGGAATCGAAACCCTGATTAAGTAAGTTTTAAAATAGAGGATTCATATAGCCTAACTCAATATTCCAAGAGTTGATATTGTTAAATAAGAAAGACGGTTCATTTTGCTTATGCATTGATTACCGCAACCCTATTTAGGCAACAATTAAGAATCACCATCAGCTGCCCAGGATCATCGATTTATTCGACTAGCTGTAAGGATTAGCTATTCCTTAAGATTAGTTTTAAGCAGTGGTTGAAATAACCATCTAACCATAAAATAAGTTTTTCTATAACAATTATTATGTAAGTATCAAGGCTACTCCTTTAGGGACCTTGTATAGATGGAATGTTAAACATCTATTGTTAGAACAATAGAGTGGTAAGTCCAATTATCAAGATCTAAAAGTTGCATTGGAAACAACAAATAAGAGCATTCGAATTTATAATCATCTTAAAGTTGCCAGTGATCGGCATAAAAATTTGAGGATCGATAAAAGTCGCAACCTTCTTAAGTCCTTAATAAGGAATAAGGTTCAACTGAAAGTATCACCCTAAGAAGGTGTGCTAAAAATTTTATTTTATCAAGGCTAGTTAAATTCTGGTATATAGAACCATTCAAGGAAAACGAATACATCAAAAAGATCAATAGCTTATAAGCTAGAACCTGTATAAGGAGCTTAGTAGAGCTCACAGTGCGACCCACATTAATAATTTAAGAATAGGTATCATCGATAAGTCGAGACGCATTATCACATAACGATATGCAGATTAATGAAAATTATGATTTGATGAGAAACCCGTATCGAATAAGGATCGACAGGTTAAAGAGCTCCAAAAGGATACATGTACCTATTATAGAGGTCAAATTGGGTGCTTGGAGAGGCCCCAGATATGCTATAGAAGTTAAGTCCACTATGCGACAAAAAGTACTTCCATCATTTTAGCAAATCTCGAGGTCGAGATTTCTTTTAAGGGGGTGAGGATGTAACACCTCGTAAAATCACGTCCAATGAAATATTGACACGTGTAATAAACCCTAATGAAGTCAAGTGTTGAATTTAAGGGACTAATTTTTCGAAAAATCAAAAACCTTGATTATGAAAGGACTGTAAGTGTTAACATACCTAAAATAAGTTTCTAAATAACCATTTACGGTTTTATATTCACAAATGAGCCACTTGTTGATCAAGTGTAGCCGTTTGCATAATTAATTGAAAGTTTGCGCAATAAAGAGTTAAAAGCGTCAACATGTTAATTCTTACCTCTGAGAGACCTTTTAACAAACCGGGAGCTTCATGATATTTGATTATACTCTCTGGAATGCCAATTATTGGCCGTCTAATGTTTTTATGCCTATAAGTAAAGTTACGCGCAACTTTGCAAATTAGAAGGGCTAAAAGTGTCAATATGTTTAATTACACCTCTGAATGACCTTTTAGCAAACCCGAAGCATCGTGATGATTAATAATACTTCCAATAATGCCTAATGTGGATTAGATGAGGCTTCGATGATATTAAATGATGAGGTGCGCAAGTTTGCGCAATAGAGGGACCTAAAGCGTCAACTTCTGAATCTACGCCTTTCGGTGACCATTTAAGTGAACGGGAGCGTAGTAACATTTATGTATATGCTTGGGAATGATCTATATGGGCCATGGAAGGCTTGGATATCATTAAACAGCATTTCGCGCTACTTTGCGCAATTAAAGGACTAATTGCGTCAAACGGTAAAAGTATGCCGATTCGTAGGGTATCGAACCTTCTGGAATATGACCATGAGTTAAACATACCCTAATTATCCTTTATATAGCTTAGTTATAGGCTTAGAGGTGTTTGGTGCACAAAAATAAACTTTCAAGTCCACCAGGGACTAAAAGTGTCAAAAAGTGCACAAGTTTGCATTGTCGCGCATATCTTCCGTTCTGTATATCTCCGGACACCCAAAAAAAATTATGTACGCACTAAAATATTTTATTTTAGTGTTTGGCTTGATAAAATCCCATTCATCGCGTCGTTTGGATCGTTTTTCGCGTCCATCCGTGTTTCGTCGTAATTAGCCGAACACCATGACCGTACGACCAAACGAACCGACATCCGGCATATTTTTGAGCATGTTTCATGTTCCCTATGTTTAGGCATCATTATAGAGCCTTAAAAATGGTTTAACGGGCCTTAGAGGTGTCAGAAATGGCATTTGGAAGTGCAGGGGCCAAATCTGTCAACATTTGAAAGTTCTGGTGAGCTGGCCTGGTCCTTACGGACCGTATGGCTGGACCCTTACGGTCCGTAAAGCCTCACCATACCAACATAATGTTGTTTGCAGCTGTTTCCAGCTGTTCCAACTGTTTGTGAGTGTTGCACATGGTATTTTTCAATCCTTGGGCAGCCCATAGTATACCAAAACAGTGGGTAAGAGGTGTACGGTCCAGATCAAAGCTCGTTTATCGATGAACGATCTTAACGGTCTTGAAAAACCTATAAATACCCCACCTCATTTCCTTCAAACCCACACTTGATTTCTGAATTCTCTAAGTTAGAGATTTGGGATCAAACCTCCTTGCTTGGACCCTTTGTAAGTGTCCTTTCGTGCTTAGTTTAATTATTTAGCGGTTATAGCCGAAAAGTCAAGCATCTTGATAAACGCTTTGACTTTTAAACGGTTGAGCCATGGTTCGCAGCGAACATGGCTACGTGACCGTAATTAGGAAGGTGTTTAACCCTCAAAAGGGCACCTCCTAATTACCACGTTTACTTAGTTAAATTGTCGGGTCAAATAAAAGTCAAACGGGTTAATTTTAAATAAATTCATATAAGAAACCATAAAATCAGTTTTTCTCACTTTAATAACTTGGTAAATATTAGTTGAACATGCCTAAGCATGATTCAACCCGACAATTCTAAGTATAGGCTCGGTTCGGAACCGAAAGTCGCAAAAGTTGACTTTTGCTTTGACTTTCAGTTCTGACCCGATTTAGCTTAGTTTAGATATGCCTTAGGATTCCATTAGGATCATGTTATAGGTTAGTATAACCCTCTGAGGTTATACAACTTGGATCCTTAGTTATCCTATTCATTTACATGCTTCCGTTATATGCCTAAATGTTGACCGTTATGCCCTTTTGACCTTAAAACGATATTTTTGAAAATATGAAAGGATAGAAACCTTTATTACTGAATTATAAACTTGTCCCTAAAATTTGACATAAGTTTGTGGTCTAGATTAGGAGTTATGCTCATTAGCGTAAATGAAAAGTTTTTTATTAATTAAACGGCGTAATTAGCCTATAGCCTATCTAAACCCAATTTTTGATACCAAACTTTTTACCTACTGATATAAAATAATATTTTGGGATTTTTGAAGATTTTTATTTATTTTTAGGCTGAGCATAACATAGAGTTATACCTTTAATTCGGTTATTGTCGATTTTGCCCTTTTGGCCTATAAAATGAGTTTTTATAAAATATTTTGACCCCAAACCTTTTGCTACTAATTTTATATGATAAAGAAAATATTTTAAGCTTTCTGGAATGATAAAAATATCAGTTTTTCTTTAAAAGCCCGGAAATCGCTTAAAACCGCCTTTTTACGCGTTTTAAACGCATAGTATGTATTAAAACTATTTTGAACATATAAGGTTTGATGCCTACTGACATTTTCAGTAAAATTTTATATTTTAACAGTAAGCAAAGGTCTTAAACTCAGATTTCCAGTTTTGACCTTTTTGGCTTATGTGAAATTACCAAAATGCCCCTACGGTGCATAGTTTGATTATAAACAATAAATTTCACATATATGTAATATCCTACTGATATAACTTATTAAATTAAGTATTTTACTGATCAAATCAGACCTGAATCTCAGATTAATGTTTAACCTCTTTTATAACCTTTAAAATGACCAAAATACCCCTCTGGGCATAAATTGGTTTTAAATTCGTTTTGGGCATAACGGAAGGTATCTTACTGATATCACAACATGTTTAAGGCATATTAACTTAGGAAACATGTATATGACTCTTATGGTTACCCGTTACGCATATTTCCCGTTTGGATCGGTTTATGTAACTAGTTTGCATAAATTGACCAAAACGGGTCAAACCTTATCATTTTTTGCCTCAAAATCCAGAACGTGTTTAGTTTACCCATATTATATAAGTCTCCAAACTTGTCGGGTCTAAATCACATTCGATTCCGGTCTTCGCTTAATCGTGTGGTTTGAACCGTAAACCTTTCCTTAAAACTAACCGTTTTAAGTTTCAACTTAAATAAGACCCGTTAGGAATCTAATAGGTTAATAGAACCTTCGTTCCAGATTAAGAGCCCCGGTAGAAGTACTTGTGCTTGCTGATTAGAATATACGGCTGAGTATAAATTGCATTGCTAGCTCAGGTAAATACTCTAACTTATTTTCCCTATACGGGCTTGGGATACGGTATTATAAAAATACTGCTTGGTCGGGTGTAGAAACCTTTTAATCGGAGATGATTAAATTGCATAATCCCGTTTTAATCTATATTGATTGATAACAAATAACATTAGGGGTTAATGACCGTGTCCTGGATATCCTTGGCTCATTTAAAAAGTGAATGGCCACAACTTAAGCACAAGGTGTAGTCATAACACCTCCTGTTGTGTATGTAAAAGATATACTCACTCGTAAGGGTGTCTTCTTGTGAGATTATATTTGTGGTGTATCTATTAATCTTGATCGGTTTGTATAATCACCGGCCCTAAATGTTGGACAAACATGTAAATCGGATACAAGATTTTTGTTAATAAAATTGTCCCAAGTTATAAAAAGTTTTGTGCCTTGTGCATTCAAATCAATTTTCAAACTCTTTTTAAAATGAGTCAGTTAATTGTATTTACCAGTGTAAACTGACGTATTTTCCAAAAAGGTTAAGTGGCAGGTACTGTACGTAATTGGCTGGGAGCTCAGGGCGTCAATAGGGAATCTTGCAAGTTCTAGATGCCTAAAGTCTGTTGAATAGCTTTCTTTTATTTGATCCGCCTGTGGATCCCTTACATACCGTTTGTAATACTTTGATATTCTTATTCGGTTGTAATATAATTATCTTTTGCTTCCGCTGTGCATGTTAATTGTGTTGTTTGACTATGATGATATCAACTACGTCACGATACTCCCCACCGGGCCCACCAGTAATACGTGGAAATATCGGGGTGTGACACCTATGACAAGTATTATATGCCCTAACATGTTTAATATTCAGTTTATGTAACAAAATTTAAGTTACATATGCTTAAAATGAAATTATGCGCAAAAAGGGCATTTTGGTCATTTTCCTAAGGCATATAAACTACCTATCATACAACTAACTAAACGAAGTGACCATAAGGTTTAACGTCGGAAGGTTATTCCCTATACAACTACGGTCACAAAAATATGTTTGGTCGGATCCTAACGATCGACCAAACGGGTCGGGTTCGAAAGTCTAAGCAGTTGTTTAGACCGCTTATCTTACGACCCTATATAAGCACTAGACTAAAAGTGACGAGTTAAACATGTTAAAACATGTTTAACTAAGTTTGAAAACAAGTTTGATACCAAAACAAAGTGTTTTGATATCCAAAAATAGCTTCGTTGCAAAATACGCATAAATACGTATTTTGACCGAAACTTTGACTCGTCACTACGCCTAATCAACGTGGTAATCAATAGGTATAGTCACAAGGGACTATAACCATCATGATTACGCTCACGTTGCAAAGTTCAAACGAACTTTGTGTTGACCATAACCTGGTCAAAGCAGAAAGTCAAACACTGTTTGACTTTCATGCTTGAAATGCATAAAAAGCATTAAAGAAACTTACAAAGGGTCCAAGCCTTGAAGATTTGAACTAAAAATACTCAGGTATGAAGCTTCACAAGGGAGAGCTTCAACTTAGAGCAGATTTGAGATCAAATGGGCAAGTTGAGAAATTAAGATTCATGGGTTTATATAGATTTTCCACAACCGTTAAGATCGTTCCTCGTAATTTGAGCTTGGCCATCCATGTGTTGCACATGGTTTTGAATACTATGGGACCTTAAAAACTAGCAAATGGTATAAGAAAACCATGTATATAAACCAAGGAAAGGTTGCTGTTTGCTGAAAAAATAGTTTTACAGAACTGGGGGTCTGTCACGGGCCGCAAAGGTGGAAGCACTGGGCTTCGCGCCCCGCCAGGGATGTCAGACCAGCAACTTTCAATTGTTAGCAGAACAGGCCCCTGTATGCATAAAACTTGATTTTTGACACGTTTAAACCCCGTTAACCCACTTTCGAGGCTCAATAATGAAGTTAAAGTGTAGGGGGCATGAACTATGCTTGAAAATATCATGGATGTCGGTTTGATTGATCGTACGGTCTCGTTGTTTGGTTAATTACGATGAAATACGAACGGACGCGAAAAACGATCCAAATTGCGCGACAAATGAAGTTTTAGCATTCCCATCACTAAAATAAAATATTTTAATGATTACAAAAATTTCTGGATGTCCGTATATGTTCAGAACGTAAGATATGCGCGTAAATGCAAACTTATGCACTTTTTGACGCTTTTAGTCCCTGTTGATCAAATAAGCGTATTTTCTCACACAAAACCCCTCAAAGCTTATTTCTAAGCTATGTTAAGGTTATTTATGGTATGTTTAGCTTATGATCATGTTCCAAAATGTACATTACTATACGAATCTGTAGACTTTTGCAGTTTTGACGCAAATTGTCCCTGTGAGCGAATAAACTTATTTTTGCCATACCAAACCCTTCAAAACTTATTTCTAATTTATGTAAAGGTTATTTAAGGTATGTTAAGCTTAAGTTGATATTCTGGAGTGTTTGTCGCATTAAACTGATTACGTTTACGCATCAGTTTGCGTATAACTTTCTAGAAAGCGATTTAAAGTTTAAAATTGAACAAAATCATAATATGCAAAATGTAAAAAATAAATAAACAAACATTGGGCTCAAATCATATTGTTTTATTAATAATTGAATTGTTTAGAGTTAATACAATGATTACAAGCACAGATGTCACAGTCTCCCCTACTTGTGGAAATTTCGTCCCGAATTTTATTTAGAGGAAACTTGTGAGAATAGATGCGGATATTTCGCCTTCATTTGATCTTCACGTTAGTAAATTCTGGACCACGTTTAGATTTCCACTTAACTTTAACAATTGGAATGCGCTTGTGTTTAAGCTTCCTGACTTCACGGTCCATTATTTCCACAGGCTTCTCATCAAAGTGCACCGTGTCATTAACACGAATTTCATCAAGTGGTATGTGGAGGTTTTCATCAGCTAAACACTTTTTTAGATTGGACACGTGAAAAGTTGGGTGAACATTTCCAAGTTCAGGAGGTAACTCAAGTCTGTAGGGCACTTTTCCGATTCTTTCGACGATCTTGAATGGTCCAACATATCTAGGTGCAAGTTTTCCTATCTTTCCAAATCTGATCACACCTTTCCAAGGTGTCACACCCCGACCGCGTATAACAACGGACCGCGGCGGAAACGCCGGGGAGTGAATCGCGACAGAATTAATTGTTTCATAACCATGGCATACAAAGTTTTATTTATTTATTAAACAAGGGTGTTACATTGTTTTAAACAGGAATACAGAGTTTATAACATAATTAAACATAGTCTAGCTCCATTTTATGTCTCTAAGGCACAGGTCCGCCCTAGTATCGTGATCAACATCCTACGGAAAAGCACCTGAAAACACATGTGAAAATAGGTACGTCAGCATAAAAATGCCTGTGAGATACATAGGTTTGTGAAAATAGGATTCATGACTTATGTTTAAGAAAAATGTTTAGTCATGAACCTTGTAATTTGCTTTGTCTTGTAAATCATTTGAAAACAATAAGATCAGATGATATGTATAAGTAAATGTCAGGTTAAATAAATAACCATGTAAAAATGTGTTTGTATAAGATAAGTTGTTTGTAAATAAATGTCTTGTGAAAAGTATGTTATTTGTATAAAATGTTCTATGTCTCAAACTGAAATGATTCAAATAACGTTACGCCATATAATACCATACAAACACTTATATATAGGAAGTACCAGCGGCGTATCCACCATGCTTGTATCATATTACACACGCATCGTTACTTAATCACTTAATCAAACCAAACCAACCAATGTAATAAGTCTATGTTTAATTCAGTTGTCAAATGTATTGAATAATATGTCAAATGTAAATCATGTCAAATGTCTATGTCAAATATCCATGTCAAATGTCTATGTCAAATATCCATGTCAAATGTCTATGTCAAAATGTCATGTATGGCAAGTGAAATGTCTCAAACTAAACCATATGTACAAAAACAAAGTATTGAAGTAAAACTTAGTTTAAATCAAAGCTATGTTTTGTGTAAATGCATGCAACTATTTAATATGAACATTTATGCGGTATTGTGAATATGCATACATCCAAGCCTGGCGACTGTGGTGATAAACCCTTTAAACAAATTAAAGGTCTATCTGTCTTAATGTCAACGAATTCGGTCATTCCTTTCTGTCCCCTTTCCCTGGGATGTCCGGAACGGGAGTTGTCAATTCCTATGGTACCACTACCTACTAACGAACGGCATGATCGGTGTTAATGAATGTATTGTCCCATGTAAACAAACCAAATGTCATACCAATATGTAAGCATGTGAAAACAATGCACTAAGTATGTAATCAAATGAACATACATAGCGTGAAATGTCATGTAAAACGATGTACTAAGTAATGCACACAATGGGCACACCTAGCATGAAATGTAATGTAAAACCATGTACTAAGTAATGCACACAATGGGCATACCTAGCATAAAATGTAATGTAAAACAATGTACTAAGTAATGTACACAATGGGCACACCTAGCATGAAATGTAATGTAAAACAATGTACTAAGTAATGCACACAATGGGCACACCTAGCATAAGATGTAATGAAATCATGTACTATAATGTACTAACGAACATAGCAGTATATGATGTTAAAACAGGAAAGCATGAAAGTAACAAGTAGGCACATGTGTTCCACCCCAAAACAGTTTGGAAAACAGTAAAAGAGGGGTCTATGTACTCACTTGAGATTGCTCAGTTGTCTAAAGATAACCACCGAGTAATGCTATAGATCTCGGAATCAAACGGCACCTAATATAGGTAACTATGTTAATAAACCGGACCTAAATCGGAAGACTGGGTAGCATTAGGGTTTGTAAACCAAATGAGTGTAGGAACTCATGTGATATGGTTTAACAAAGCCTACATGCTAAATGAAACTTGACCTAAGTCTTATCGACCCATTACGATCCGTTTAGGTAGCTTATGCTACTTTAACGCGTCGTGCGCGTGAAACGCGTTCGGACCGCCTAACTAGCCCTATGACAAGTGTTATATGCCTAAACATGTTACATAATCAGTTATGTGATAAAGGTTTAGGTTACATATGCTTAATTACCAATTATACATGAAAAGGGTATTCTGGTAATTTACCTAAGGCATATAAACTACCTATCATACAACTACTTAAACGATGTGACCATAGGGTATAACCTCGGAAGGTTATTCCCTACCTACTATGGTCACCTAATGTGTTTGGTCGGATCCTAATGATCGACCAAACTGGGTCGGGTTCGAAGGTATAGGCGATTTATCAGATCGCCTACCCTACGACCCTAGACAACGTGGTAATCAGTGGGCATAGTCCCAAGGGACTATGACCAACGTGATTACACTCACGTTGCGAAGTTCAAACGAACTTCGCATTGACCATTACTGGTCAACGCTGAAAGTCAAACAAAGTTTGACTTTCTGACTCGAAAAGCAGTAAAATAAGGAAAAGAACGAAAGAATACTTACGAAGGGTCCCCGAATGCTAAACTCGATTCGAAAATCTCAGGTATGAAACAAACGTTTCAACTTAGAGTTTCTCAAATCAAATTTCTTGTAATTTTTGAAGCATGGGGGTGGGGTATTTATAGATTTAGGTCCACCGTTAGGATCGTTTCATGGAAAACGTGCCATGATCCAAGCCGTACATGTGTTGGAAGCTTATGGTAATTAAAATTCCATCCTTATCACATGACTAGACAATTAGGAACATGTGGTTGTGGATTAAACATGTGAAATCTGCTGTTAGAAACAATGCATCTGGTCTGGAGACCCCATACGCATCGTATGGTATATATACCATACGCATCGTATGGTGCAAGTTTGGCAGAATTACAGTTTTGGTCCCTGAACTGTATTTAGGCCATTTTTGACACGTTTAAGGCCCGTTAACCCCATTTCAAAGCTCAAAAATGAAGTTAAAGTATAGGGAACTTAAAATGTGCTCAAAAATATCACGAATGTCGGTTCGTTTGGCCGTACGGTCGCGATGTTCGGTTAATTACGACGGAACACGCATAAGCGCGAAAAACGATCCAAATGACGCGACGAATGGATTTTTCTAATGGCGAACACTAAAATAAAATATAGTCATGCTCACATAAATTTTTGGATGTCCGGATGTATTCAGAACGTAAGTTATGCGCGAAAATGCAAACTTGTGCACTTTTTGACACTTTTAGTCCCTGAATGACCCAAAAGTTTATTTTAGCACACCGAACCCCTCAAAGCCTATTTCTAAGCTATGTAAAGGATATTTAAGGTGTGTTTAACTTATGGTTATGTTCCAGAATGTTCGTTACAGTTCAAATTGACATACTTTCGCAGTTTGTCATATTTAGTCCCTGTAAGCGAATTAACTTGTTTTTGCCATACCAAAGCCTTCAAAACTTATTTCTAAGTTATGTAAAGGTTATTTAAGGTATGTTGAGTATATGTAGATGTTCCGGAGTATTTCTCGCATTAAACTGAGTACGTTTACGCACTAGTTTGCGTATAACTCTCCAGAAAGCGATGTAGAGTTTGAAATTACATAAAAGTCAAAACATGAAAAATGTAAAACATAACAAAACAAACATTGTGATCAAATAACATTGTTTTATTGATAACAGAACTGTTAATAGTGATTACAAGCACAGTTGTTACACAAGGTGAAACCTTAAGTAAGAAGCGATCACCGACTTGAAATTCCAAAGGCTTGCGTCATCTATCCGCGTAATCTTTTGACGGCTTCTAGCTGTCTGAAGGTTATCACGAATTTTCTTGACCTTATCTGTAGTCTCTAGAATGAGCTCAGGTCCAGTAAGCTGAGCTTCACCAATCTCATTCCAGCAGACTGGTGAACGACATTTTCGACTGTATAAAGCATCGAAAGGAGCCATGTTGATGCTGGAGTGATAACTATTGTTGTAGGAGAATTCAATCAATGGTAGATACGAATCCCAACTACCACCAAAATCGATCACACAAGCTCTAAGAATTTCCTCTAGTGTCTGGATTGTTCTTTCAGATTGAGCATCCGTCTAAGGATGATAAGGTGTGCTCAAATTGAGTTGGGTTCCCATTGCAGATTGCATGGTTCTCCAAAAGCGAGACAAGAATCGAGCATCTCTGTCAAAAAATAATGTTCAAAGGAACACCATGACGGGATACAATCTCATCCACATAGATTTTAGCAAGTTTGTCAGCAGATAGATCCTCACGGATTGGCAAGAAATGTGCTGACTTTGTAAGACGGTCAACAACTATCTAAATAGCATCATGACCTTTCTTAGTGCGTGGAAGTTTGGTAATAAGATCCATAGAAATGTTTTCCCATTTCCAAACTGGAATCTCTGGTTGCTCCAATAATCCAGATGTATGTTGATATTCAGCCTTAACCTTAAGACAAGTAAGGCATTTGGATACGTACAAGGCAATGTCTTTCTTCATACCTGGCCACCAATACTGGGTTCGAAGATCCTTATACATTTTGTCTGCACCAGGATGAATAGAATAACGATACTTATGAGCTTCATCCATTAGCAAGGTGTGAAGATTATCTTGACTTGGGACCCACAAACGGTCCATGAAATAATACAATCCATTGTCTTTTAGTTAAGGATCAGGCTTAATATGAAATGGTAATTCTTTACCCATCAAGTCTTGTGAAACACAAGTATGTTGAGCCTGAGAAATTCGAGTTTGAATATCAGTTCGAACTTGAACAGAATGAAGCTTGACTCGTTCCTTACGACTTAATGTGTCGGCAACGACATTTGCCTTACCAGGATGGTAGCGAATCTCGCAATCGTAGTCGTTTAGAAGTTCAAGCCAACGTCGTTACCTCAAGTTAAGTTCTTTCTGATTGAAAATATGCTGAAGACTTTTGTGGTTAGTGAAAACCACACATTTTGTACCATACAAATAGTGTCTCCAGATTTTAAGAGCAAAAACTACAGCACCTAACTCAAGATCATGAGTTGTGTAGTTCTTCTCGTGCATCTTCAACTGTCTTGATGCGTAAGCTATGACTTTGTTCCTTTGCATGAGGACACAGCCAAGGCCTAAGTTAGATGCATCACAATACACGACAAAATCATCGTTGCCCTCAGGTAAGGACATAATAGGTGCATCACAAAGTTTCTGTTTCAAGGTCTGAAATGCTTCTTCTTGATTGGATCCCCATTCAAAGGGTTTATTTTTTTGAGTTAGAGCAGTGAGAGGAACTGCAATCTTGGAGAAATTTTTGATAAAGCGGCGGTAGTAACCCGCAAGACCAAGAAATGAACGAACTTCGGTAGGAGTAGTGGGCGTATCCCAATACTTGATAGCACTGATTTTGGCGGGATCTACATGAATACCTCGTTCGTTGACAATATGTCCCAAAAATTGAACTTCTTTAAGCCAGAATTCGCACTTGGAGAACTTGGCGAAAAGTTGTTCTTTCTTTAGGAGTTCCAAAGTAAGATGGAGATGTTGTTCATGATCGGCTCGAGTCTTTGAATAAATCAAAATGTCGTCAATGAAAACAATGATGAACTTATCCAATTAAGGCTTACAAACCCTATTCATCAAGTCCATGAAAACAACTGGAGCATTTGTTAAACCGAAAGGCATAACAGTGAACTCATCATGCCTATATCTTGTGCGGAAAGCAATCTTGGGAATATCTTCCTCGAGTACACGAAGCTGATGATATCCCGAACATAGATCAATCTTTGAAAAACAAGTAGCACCCTGTAACTGATCAAAGAGATCATCAATGCGAGGTAGGGGATATCGATTCTTGATGGTAAGTTTGTTAAGCTCACGATAATCGATACACATTCTGAAAGATCCATCTTTCTTCTTTACAAGAAGAACCGGAGCACCCCATGGTGAAAAGCTAGGACGAATAAAACCTTTGTCAGAAAGCTCCTGAAGCTTCTTAGATAACTCTTGCATCTCAGAAGGTGCAAGATGATACGGAGATTTAGCGATAGGATTAGCACCAGGTACAAGATCGATAAGAAACTCAACTTGGCGAACAGGGGGTAAACCAGGTAATTCTTCAGGAAACACTTCAGGAATATCCCGAAAAACAGGGATGTCTTGAATAGACTTACCTTTGCCTTTATCCTCTACGGTATGTGCCAAGAAGGCGACATAGTTCTTTCGTAGGTATTTTTGGGCTTGGGTACAAGATATAAGCTTAAGACCACTAGCAGGTTTCTCACCATGAACCTCTAAGATCTCACCAGTAGAAAGCGGAATACGGACAATATTCTCAAAACAAATCACCTCAGCGTGGTACTTGGCTAACCAATCCATACCTACTATAACATCAAAGCTTCCAAGTTGCATTGGCGTGAGGTCGATAGGAAAAAGATGGTTATTATGGTTCAACTGGCAATTTCGAAGAACAGAATCGAGAACAACGGGTTCACCACTAGCTACCTCACTATCAATGGCTTTCCTAGTTTTGTTCTAGTCATGCAAAGCAATGGTTCAAAAGACAAAGACACAAAACTCTTATCAGCACCCGAATAAAAAAGAACAGATGCGGGTTGATTATTAATAAAGAACGTACCATTGACCACCTCGTTATCTGCGCGTGCTTCATTAGCATTCATATTAAAGACTCGACCACGAGCTTGCGCCTGATTCGCATTAGCTAACCTCGGACACTGATTTCGATAGTGGGTCAGATCCCCACAATTGTAGCATGAACCAGAAGGATAGTGAGGTCGTGCAGCCTGTGCTGGTTGTTGAGCATGTTGTTGTGCAAGTTGCTGAGCGGGGTTATGAGCTGCTTGGTTCTGGTTTGGGGGAAGACGACATGTGGCGGCAAGATGACCAGATCTTCCACAGTTGGTACAATAACGACACTAAACGTTCGGTTGATGGTGGCTGTTACACCTGTTGCACAGAGGTGCATTGCCAATGTACTGTTTTTTTGGCAGGTGGTTGCGCGGGCTGATTTGGAGCAGCTTGATTTGCCTGCGCGGTAACAGCAAAAGTTCTTGGAAGCCTTGCACTTCCTAGACCTTCTTCAAGACTCAGATTTCTTACCCTTCTTACCCTCACTCTTGTCAGACGACTGTTTCTGATTCTTGTCACCCTTCCTATGAAGTTTGCCTTTCCTGATTTGCGACTCGGTCAAATTCGCAGCCAACTCGATGGCCTGACGAACAGTGGTAGGGTTGCTACCAGTAACGATATCTTGCACTGGGTCAGGTAAACCATCAACATACCTCTCGATAGCTTTATCAAGTGGGTTAACCATTGTAGGGCATAACAAACTTAACTCCTCATATCTGTTAGTGTAAGCCCGATGTTCACCACTATCCTGTTTCAGATCATCAAACTCCCTTTCTAATGCCCTTTGTTCATGACGAGGACAGAATTCCCTCATCATAAGAGCCCTAAGCTCTTCCTAGGTTTGACCTAAGGCAATCTCAGCACCGCGATCCCTCATTAACCTATTCCACCAAGTAAGAGCCCTCTTTTGAAAACCACTAGAAGCAAACTCGACTTTGCGATTATCAGGACACTGAACATGATGAAAAGTACTCTCAATGCTCTCAAACCACTGTAGGAGCCCAGTTGCTCCTTCAG
Organism: Helianthus tuberosus; assembly: GCA_030545235.1. Taxonomy (NCBI): domain Eukaryota; kingdom Viridiplantae; phylum Streptophyta; class Magnoliopsida; order Asterales; family Asteraceae; genus Helianthus; species Helianthus tuberosus. The sequence continues at coordinate 133,340,704 of CM060408.1, read as the reverse complement.
AACCACTAAACTTGACTGGTTTAGCCGAATTGAAAATTTTAAAGTTGCACAGAGCAGGTGCATTATTGTTATTGTTGGCTTGGTTAATTTGAGAGATGAGATTTGGGAGCGCAACAGCCATTTGCTGCGCAATGATAGCCGCCAGTTCGGCATTAGGTAGCTGATTGTCACGTCGAGGAGGCATTTCTAAAAGAGGAAAACATGATAGAAAACGAGTGAGATGGCATTGGATAAAAATAGGATGTTACAAGTATCGACAAAGAGCAAGGATGGTGGTCATTCGTTCGTTGCCACAAAGCAAACAAACGACACACAGTGACTAATCAAAGTAAATGGGTCACAATAATGTATCGCAAAGACATGCTTTAGCCTATAAGTGGACACTCACCCCAAGAGTTCCCAGGTAAGAGTGACTGGTCCGATTATGTGGATTTGTACGAACACTCTAGCCTAGACAGAAAACTCGAGATACAGGCATCCACCCTTCCAGATTGCACGTGTTCACATTATTTAGACCCAAACCTTGATGAGATTTTGAAAACTTAGAGGGTTCAAAAACTTATGATAAATCATCTAAAAATGGATGATTGATTTTCAAAATCATTTTGGAAACTTGTGTTCTTGTTTTGGTAATCACCTAAAGATAGGTGACGTGTATGTTTTAAGATCTAAACACAAGATAACTTGTGTTGGGGTCCTAGAAAAGTTATAGTCTAGGTCAAAGCATTACTAATAACCTAATTCCCTATAACCATTGGCTCTGATACCAACTCTTCTGTCACACGCCGACCGCGTAAAACAACAAACCGCGGCGGAAACGTCGGGGAGTGGAGCGATAGAATTATTGTTTCATGACCATGATATTTAAAGTTTCGTTTTATTTATTAACATTGATTACATTGTCTTAAAAACAAGGAAACATAACATAAATTAAACTAGTCTTGCATCTTTTATTGTCACTAAGGCCCGAGTCCACCTAAGTGTATCACGATCAACCCTATGCATCAGCTCCTGAAAACACATGTGAAAATAGGTACGTCAGCATAAAAATGCCTGTGAGATACATAGGTTTTATTGATGTAGGATTCATGACTCGTAGTTAAAAGAAAGGTTTAACGAAAAGTTAGTCATGAATCCTGTAAAAAGTTTTCTTTTTTAAATCATACGAAAATCGATATGAAATTCAAATGATATTAAGAAAAGTGTATGGTTAACTGAATAACCAAGTAAAATGAGTTTGTATACAATATGTTATTTGTAAACCAATATTTTTGTGAAAATCTGTCGTTTGTGAAAAATGTATCATGTCTTTGTTGAAATGATTTAGATAACGCTATGATATGTATCATAAAAACACTTATATATAGGAAGTACCAGCGGCGTATCCACCATGCTTTTATCATACTACACATGTTTTGTTATTTAAATCACTTATTTATAAACCATCAAAATGTCGTGTTTAAACAAAAGTCAAATTGTTATGTGTAAATAATGTCTAATGTCAAATGTAAATCATGCACTATATAATCAAATGTTATGTATGACAAGTAAAAATATCTACTCAAACCAAACATATAATGATAATGTGTAATCAATTGTAATGTATGGTGAATAAAAGTATTACCCAACCCCATAAGTAAAATGTACAAAACAATGTATTTAATTAAATCATAGTTTAAGTCAAAAGTTATGTTTTGCAAAATCCATGCTTTACTGATACAAACATTTATGTGGTAATGTTAAACGCATACATTCAAGCCTTGAGACTGTAGAATAAACCTTTAAACAAATCAAAGGTTTATTAAAATGTTTTCGGATTCTGTCATTCCTTACGTCCAAACAAACCTAGGATTCCAGGAATAGGAGTTGTCAAGTCCTATGGTACCACTACATACTACCGAGTGGCATGATCAATGTTAATGAACGTATTTTAGTTTCGTTAAACAAACCAAATGTAATACCAAATGTAAGCATGTTATGTAAAAACCATGTACTAAGTATGCTAAGTAAACATACATAGTAGAAATGTTCATGAAATCAATTGTGCCCATATGCTGAGTAAACATATGCAGCAGAAATGTAATGTAAAACAATGTGTCCATATGCTGAGTAAACATATGCAACAAATGTGTTTATGAAATCAATGTGCTATCTTGCTAAGTAAACATACATAGCAAAACATAAATGAAATCAAGTACTATATGCGTACTAATGAACATAGCAAGTATAACTTTTACGTTTACGCATTAAACTGATTACGTTTACGCATCTGTTTGCGTATAACTTTCCAGAAAGCGATTTAGAGTTTAAAATTGAACAAAATCATGATATGCAAAATGTCAAACATAAATAAACAAACATTGGGATCAAATCACATTGTTTTATTAATAATTGAGCTGTTTAGAGTTAATAGAATGATTACAAGCACAGATGTCACAATAGGTGTCTTTCCCAGCCGTTACTAAAGTCAATGACACATGCTTGAAACATGTCTTTTAGAGTCTGGATGGTGCGTTCAGTCAACCCATCCGTCCGAGGGTGACAAGTTGTGCTCATGTCTAGACGTGAACCTAAGGATTTGATTATTGCCTGCCACAAATCAGATGTAATGCGTGAGTCTCGATCAAAAATGATAGAAGTTGGCACTCCATGCCTAGAGACTACTTCCTTCAAACAGATGTCTGCGAGTGTAGAAAACTTGTCAATTTCCTTGATTTCCAGAAAGTGTGTAGACTTGGTTAGTCGATCCACGATAACCCAAATGGTGTCGTTTCCTTGTTGAGGTCTAGGTAAACCAATGACGAATTCCATGTGAATCTGTTCCCATTTCCATGTTGGAATTTCTGGTGGTTGGAGTAGTCCTGATGGCTTTGGGCATTCAACCTTAACCCTAGCATGGGTCAAGCATTTATAACATATGTCACTATCTTAACCTTCATGTGGGGCCACCAGTACAGAGTCTTGAGATCTTAGTACATCTTGTCAAAACCAGGATGCACCGAGTAACGAGACTTGTGTGCCTCGTCCATCCCTAGCTCTCATAGGTTTCCATAGGATGGAACCCAGATATGTTCTATGAAGTAGCAAGTACCGTCTTCCTTGCATTCGAGTCGCTTTTCTAGGCCCCGCATGGACTCAGCTAAGAGGTTTTCTTCCCTCAGTGCTACGACCTGAGCGTTTCGGATTTAGGTAGGAAGACTGGAGTGGATAGTAAGTTGTAACGCACGTACACACTTAGGTTTGGTTTCCTTCCAACTGAGGGCATCGGCCACAACGTTGGCCTCACCTGGATGGTACTTGATTGCGCACTCGTAGTCGTCGAGGAGTTCTGACCCAAGATATGCTGGAGACTCTTATGATCGGTGTAGATGGTGCACTTGGTACCGTACAAGTAATGTCTCCACACCTTGAGTGCAACCTCTACTGCTCCCTACTCCAAGTCGTGGGTAGTGTAGTTCTTTTCGTGAGCCTTGAGTTGGCGTGATGCGTAAGCAATGACTTTCTCACATTGCATCAACACACAACTAAGTCCTTGGATAGACGCGTCACAATAAACAACAAAATTGTCTGTGCCTTCTGGTAACGAAAGAATGGGGGTACAATAGAGTTTCACCTTCATTTGTTGAAACGCGGATTCCTGAGAAATCTTTCGAGTTAGAGTTGCGAGGGTTTGTGCATAAGATCAAGAAAAGCGGGCTTCGTAACGTCAAAAGTCGTTCCTTGGAAACTAAACATAAGGTTGTTTGTGTTGTAGGGGCTCCATGGTAAGGTGTAGGTATCGTTCGGATTCCTACTAGTTCTTGGAGTAGTCTTGGATATCATCGAAGAGAACAAGTGGTGTACCTGTCAGGGTAGGCTTAATTCGAATGCCGTGATTGAGAATCTATATCGGTTGTACCGAGTTCCAAGGACAGTGCTTGTGATATCATCATATCTGTGATATTCATGGCCCATTGCTCCTCGAGTAACGTTCATAGAGAGTAACTCTTCCAAGCGAGAGTTCGCGGAGAATGTTGTTAGGATGAGGATCATAGGATTCGAGAATTTTATCGATACTGGATTTGGAAACATGCAAAAAGGGTAGTCGCAATCGATGCGTAGGCGTTTAAGAATCCATAGTAGGGTTTACCTGATGTCGAGAGCATAGTTGGTCGTACGCAAGTTGTATAAGGTTAAAATGAAGAATGTCGTTTGCCGAATAGAGGTGCCACATTGGTATCTTAAGCCTAACAAGAATTAACCAGAGAAGAATGATTGTCGCACAAGTTTGTAGTGTTAAGGTTCGCTGAAACTTTCGTCAGTTGTTGGGCTTGCCCACATGCGAAGGAGGGATAATTCACCTTGATCCATGAACTTAGATGAGTTTGTGATTTATCGAGTCGGTAAGCAAACAAGTTCAGAGGAGTTCCCTTAGGTCGTGTGAATGAATCTGAAATATGCATGTGTAGTCAAGAGGTTTCAAAGAAAGGACGCGAAACATGTTCAAGGGGGTACGATCATATCAACAACACATCACCGTTCTCAGAGTTTCAAGAAGTGATCACCAATGATCGACGTCGAGCCTTCCAAATTCTCTAAAATATAGTGAGTTCGTATTAGTGTCTTGGCATGGAGAAGCGAGGACGTAGTGTCACTGTGGTCAAGGAATGATGGTTTTGTCTAGGTCAGTATAAGAAATTTAGGCATTGCATTAATCGACAAGCATAGGTCGGTACCAAGGGTAGCGAAAAGATTTCACATAATTAAGATAAACTATCGTAGGATCAAAATGCGACTCTTGTAGTGTAAGGGGGAAAGGGGTGAGGTAAATGTGTAGTTCATCGTGTCTGTATGTAGGTTGAGTAATCCGTATCGTCGTCCTCAAATGTCCCGAAGACTATCTGATGCGTAGTCGAGTGTTATATATATTAGGTGTATATTTTAAGCCCCTTTAACACTTTTTAGTCAAGTTTTAAATTTATAAAACACGATATTTACTAACACTAGACACACATATGGGCAAGTGCACCCATCGTGAGCGTAGTATAGTGTTGGTAAGATACCGAGGTCGTCCAAGGACACAAGAGCTTTTAGTACCGGTTTATCCTCAACGTCTAATCAAATCAAAAAGTTTAGAAAAATGTTTTAAACTAAGAAAAATAAAAACTAACTAAAATTCTGAAAAATAAAAATAAAAAAGAAAAACAGATAGACAAGATGAATCACTTGGTTCCGACTCGTATCTAGTGTAACCTTTGATTATTTCCGCACTTTTGCACTATTTTAAGAGATTATCTTAGTTATTGTAGTAGGCCCCTCTTTTGAAGGTGACGTTACCCTCACCCCAGTAGTTTGAGTCAGCAAGGATACAAACCTAAAAGGGTGGATTATTGGAAGATAATTAATTAAGTTATTAATGCAAATTATGGTAGGCCCCTCTTTTGGAGGTGACGTTACCCTCGACTAAGTAGTCTGAGTCAGCAGGGATACAGTCCTAAATAGCCGGGTTATAGTATTAATAGTAGTTAACTTATGAGGGGATCAAAGAGTTTGGACCCCCGCCATCCAATACCATTAAGTATTGAAGGAGGTCCTACTAAATTTAACCCAGGTCCATTATAGGACCTCTAAACGCTGAACAATGGCAAGACCTTTACCAAACCGTTCCCTTAACCCCCGACCAGGTAGCCAACATACCTCCATATAGACCGTGGAGATATGAATGGTGAAAATCTTTTATTTTATATAGACAGTAAAATAATGCCAAGACACCACGGACAAACGATAAGGAAAGATCACCTTCAACATAAGCAACTAGTTATTAAAGTCATTAATACAAAACCAAGTAAAAAGTGCGAAAAAAATTAGAAATAAAAAGTATTACACTAGACACTTTGTCTTCACCAAGTGATGTAAGAGACTTAGGCAAACATGGCCTTGATTGTCAACAACTCTTACGATCAATCTTGGATCCCGAGACGACTCACACACTCTACGATGGACAATGGATGATGGTGGTGGATGATGGTGTTATGGTGGTGGTGGGTGGTGGGTGAAGTGTGAGAGAGGTGGTGTGCCAAGGGATGGTTTGAGCTTAAGCCAAGCACTTCTATTTATAGGCTGAACAGAAGCTCGGGCATGGCCCCGTGTCCAGTGGGCACGGCCCCGTGTCCACATCCTTCTCTTTCTTCATTTAATGCAGTTTTGTCTTTTTAGTTGACCACGCCCCCGTGTCCGCTGAGCACGACCCCGTGGTGCAGAAGAATCTTTGTACTATGAAAATTTGCTAGATTGTGCGAATCTTATAGTTGACCACGGCCCCGTATCCGCTGAGCACGGCCCCGTGGTGGGCAATAGAAGCTTCTACCACTTTGTCTTTTCTACTGACACTTGGGCACGCCCCCGTGCTGGCTGAGCACGGGGCGTGTTCAGTCTGCTGTTGTCTTGTTTTGCTTGGGAAGATGTTGTCGTGGGGTCGGGCATGTCACGTCTTGTTCCTTTTCTTGTATTTATGTTAGATTTTGATGTCTTTTTGCTTCTTTTGTTAATTTGAGCTCATTTAATCCTGAAAATATAAAAGGAAGACAAAAGCACACTTTTTCCAACATTAGTACTAAAAAAGGGTTAGTTTTATGCCTCAATTGATGAAATTTATATGTTGCATTTTTAACACATCACTATCCCATCAATAGGAGGCATCCACTTGACAAGTTGGGTATACGAAGGTGTAAATCAAAGTAGATTAATAATTAACTACCCAACAGGGTAATGGGGGGGTAATCTTGTGATCAGTGGAGATCGGGGTATGGTTGTTAGCGTTTCGTTATATCGGTTGCAGATCAAAGGAACAGGAGGTTGCTGATGTTCATACGAAGAATTAAGCGACAACAAAATCCAACAAATAACCGAAGAATTTCGCCTACTATTCCGTTCTCTAAAGACAGTTCCAGTAATGGTAGATGGCAGCAACGACACGAAAGAAGAGTTCGTTGCTTCATGGTCACATGAGTATATCATTGGTCCAAAACAGAGTTTGGATAATAGGGTTTCGAGTTGTACAACGACAAACGCGTGTAACTGTGACTGCTTTGTTTCTGGTGACGACGGCTAGTGAATATGATGGGGTTTGTTGACATGGACGCGTGGGTATACTGTTCTCCTAAATCCGAGTTCGTATGGGCCGGCTCTGGTCTACGTGAATGTTGTCGTGCAAACCGAATGCACGGAGGGTCAGGTCTGAATTCTAGCTGTAACGGTAACGTCGTGTCGAGACAATCGTACGAATAGATAGAACGCATAAAACAGTTGTCGTAGTGGGGTGAGGAGAAAACAGGAAAAGAATTTGATCACCACACGTCAAATTTTAAGTCAATAGTTAGGTATCATAAAGAGCACATTCGGGAAAATAGATAACATGCTACTATGTTAACTAAGCATACCATGAGCATCGCACCATGCAAATGTAAACTAACAAGTAGGCAACATAGACATAAATTATACCATCTAAAGTGTTGAGCTTTGCACGTGGAGCGAAGTGTCGTTGTGGATCGTTGAGCATTGTACAGGTTATAGTCTGGTTTTGTCAAAAAGATTTTTCCTTTTTAAAACCAAGTTCACTATAACCAATGTCTCTGATACCAATCTGTCACACCCCCAAAATCCATAAGCGGAGTATCACCACAGAGAGCGTGACTGACCAGGATCAAGCCACCAATCATATTGAACAATATAAGTAAGTAAATAAAACCCAACAAAAACAATATAATTGGTGTCAAACAATTTAGCAAAGTCTAAGTTAACCGCGTTAGCATTAAGTTCAAAACCAAAATATAAGTTTAAAGTTTCATAAAGTTTCTCATGAACACACAGCGGTTCATGTCCCACAACGACTCCTTCTCCAATGCAAGCTCCAGCAAATAACCTAACGACATGCAAAGTATGTAGTAACGTATCAACAAAAATGTTGGCAAGTTCACAGTTGGTTGTCTATTTTAATGTTGTTCCAAAAACCATAAGTTGTTAAGTTGTTTCGAAAACCAAAAGTTATCCCGTTCCATGTTCCCATAACCATATACCGTGGGGGCTACCCCATGTTGTAAACCACTAGACCCGTTACCATATCGACTACTGACTTAAGTCATTTTTAAGTGCCCTGTGTCAATGTCTATCGACAAAGTGCCCAAGTACATTAGTCCACTCCCGTCCTCTGCGCCACGGTGTGAGGCTTATCAGACCTAATAGCGCTATTTAACTAATGACCCGTTCGCCAATGGCCCGGCGATTAAGTCGATATAAAAATGAGGGACTTCATGATAGAGTCTTGTCTAGTAAGTTTAAAGTTGTTGTCCTACCCAAGGAGGACGAAGGTACGTATTCTACCCAAGGAGAATACGCAGATTATATCCAACCTATGGGGGATAATTGTTATTTAACCCATTCCCAAACCACCGGGAATCCCATGCTTTGACGAAAGTGTGAACTCACCTTTGGTTGCTCGGTTGGACTCTTAAAAATAGCTAACAGTCAAGGTTGGTCAATCACGTCCTAGTATGATTACCAGTTAGTCCATTAGTAGTTTCAAATAGGGCACAAAGTTCCTACACGCATCTACCACATAACATGCACTCACTTTGACAGTTCATGCCCATATATACATTCCATCTATAACTACTCAAGAGCAAGCACACGATACTTAACATAACACTTTCGTTGACATATAACAAGTTGGATCATTATCAGATAACATAACCGGCATTTAGACACGCAAATCACTACTTATATTGTTTCAGCTTTAACATCCAAAACTGGGCTGTTTTCGGGTATTTTAATAAAATAGTTAACTTATTCCAAAAATTCCCAGAATGTTATAGAATGTTCTACACTGTCCATATCACATTGTGTAAAAATATTGGGACTCAATTCATTACCAATTATTTTATAAAAATCATTTACCGGGCTGCAGTCAGATTCGTCACTTTCTGACTGCAGTCCACGGAAAATTTCATTTAAAATTCATCATAAGTCCAATTGACGAAATTCCAGTTGGATAATTACAATGACACTCGTGGCCATCTACTGTACAAATTCTGTGAGTTAACTCTATCTAGATTTCAAGTTATGATGAAAAACATAACACATATCTTCTGCAGAAAAAACGTAGCTTCTGCTGCTGTACAAAACGGACCTTTAAAAATAGAAAACGACCTCAAAAAAATATGAATCCAATGCCATTTGAATCGTTTTTTGAAAAAGTATAATTTTGACTTCAGAAAATTAATTTTTCGATTTATAATGTTCTGTTTACAGCCAACTGAAGTTGGCTGTTTTCGTCAATCAGCATGTTGTTTAACAAATCAAACAATACCAAAACGCGTGTAAACGATCCCGACCATTCCCAATACCAACTAACAGCAAGTTAATCATTGATTATCACCTAACCATATTAATAACCACAAAACCCTAGATATAAACATCATGATTTTTCACCAAAAACGCAGCCAATGATCATTTATGCATGCATATCATCAAACAATTCACCCAATCGCATAATTAACCGAAACAAATCATGCAACAACAAAACCCTAGCATGTCAACTAAAAATCACAGCCATGATTATACAAATTTACACCAAGAATCACAATCCAAATCAAGAATACTAACCTTGCAGCAAGAGAATGGATTACGAGGAAGTGAAAGGCGAATCAAGAAGTTGAACTGAGGAGCTAGGGTTTACGCAGAGGGGGGTATCCTTCTGGTCGACGCACAAGGGGGGAATGTTTAGGGTTTCTTGTTTGATTTATTTCTTGCTCCCTAATCCAAATACTTATAATTAAAAGACAAGGAAGTTGGGCTAATGGGATACAAGGGCCAAGAGAATGTGAGTTGGGCTTAAATTTTCACACCAAGGGGAAAGGGAGTGGGGTTTGGGCTTATTTATGGCGCAAGGGGGAGAGGGGGTTTGGTTTGGGTTGGGTTTGCTAATTGATGGTTTTGCAAGTTTCATGAAATAACTAATTAAAACGATTCGTATCGCAAAGCAATTTATTATAATGCTTCGTTTCACAAAATAACGTATTCCAATATTTCAGTTTTGGGTTTCGGTTTCACATAATTCACATTACACATTACCAAGCACATAATCGTTCAAATAAAATAAATCACTAAATTCAATACATTTAATATCGCATGAAAATATCTGATGTGTGCAAAATGCAACATATAAATTACATCAATTGTGGCATAAAACTAACCCTTATTTAGTACTAATGTTGGAAAAAGTGTGCTTTTGTCTTCCTTTTGTATTTTCAGGATTAAATGAGCTCAAATTAACAAAAGAAGCAAAAAGGTAGCTAAATCTAACATAAATACAAGAAAAGGAACAAACGTGGCATGCCCGACCTCCCCAAAAGCATCTTCCAAAGCAAAACAAGAGAACAGAAGGCTGAACACGCCCCGTGCTCAGTGAGCACGGGGGCGTGCTCAAGTGTCAGCATAAAAGACAAAGTTGTAGAAGCTTCCATCGCCCACCACGGGGCTGTGATCAGCGGACACGGGGCCGTGGTCAACTATAAGATTCGCAGAATCCAGGCAAATCTTGATAGTACAGATATGCTTCTGCACACGGGGTCGTGCCCAGCGGACACGGGGCCGTGGTCAACTAATACAGACAAGAGCAATTAATGAAGACAGAGAAGGATGTGGACACGGGGCCATGCCCACTGGACACGGGGCCGTGCCCGAGCTTCTGTTCAGCCTATAAATAGGAGTGCTTGGCTCAAGCTCAAACCATCCCTTGGCACACCACCTCTCTCACACTTCACCCACCACCCACCACCACCATAACACCATCATCCACCACCATCATCCATTGTCCATCATAGAGTGTGTGAGTCGTCTCGGGATCCAAGATTGATCGTAAGAGTTCTTGACAATCAAGGCCATGTTTGCCTAAGCCTCTTACATCACTTGGTGAAGACAAAGTGTCTAGTGTAATACTTTTTATTTTTAATCTTTTCGCACTTTTTACTTGGTTATGTATTAATGACATTAATAACTAGTTTCTTATGTTGAAGGTGATTTTTCCTTATCGTTTGTCCGTGGTGTCTATGGATCCCCTCAGTGTATGTTTGGTAAAAGTCTAGGGATCCCCTCAGTGTCTATGGATCCCCTCAGTGTTATGATGGTGTCTATGTTTGGCTACCTGGTCGGGGGTTAAGGGAACGGTTTGGTAAAAGTCTTGCCTTGTTCAGTGTATAGATCTTGCAAGGACCTAGGTCAAATTTAGTAGGACCTCCTTCAATACTTAACGGTATTGGATGGCGGGGGTCCAAACTCTTTGATCCCCTCATATGTAAGCTACTATTAATACTTTAACACGGCTACTTAGGACTGTATCCCTGCTGACTCAGGCTACTTAACCGAGGGTAACGTCACCTTCAAAGAGGGGCCTACCATAATATACATTAATAACTTAATTAATTATCTTTCAATAATCCGACCCTTTAGGATTGTATCCTTGCTAACTCAAACTACTAGGTTGAGGGTAACGTCGCCTTCAAAAGAGGGGCCTACTACAATAACTAAGATAATCTCTTAAAAAGTGCAAAAGTGCGGAAATAATCAAAGGTTACACTATACACGAGTCGGAGCCAAGTGATTCATCTTGTCTATCTGTTTTTTTTTTCAGCATTTTAGTTAGTTTTTATTTTTCTAGTTTAAAACCTTTTTCTAAACTTTTGATTTGATTAGACGTTGAGGATAAACCGGTACTAAAAGCTCTTGTGTCCTTGGACGACCTCGGTATCTTGCCAACACTATACTACGCTCACGATGGGTGCACTTTCCCATATGTGTGTTTAGTGTTACTAAATATCGTGTTTTATAAATTTAAAACTTGGCTAAAAAGTGTTAAAAAGGGCTTAACATATACATTAAAAACTAATAACACTCACGCACATCAAGTTTTTGGCGCCGCTGCCGGGGACACAAGGATTTTAAGAAAGTTAAGAATCAGCGGCCTAATCGTTTTTTCTTATTTTTCTATTTTTTTAGAATTTTTTTTTATTTTTTAGCTTCTGCAGAGCTCAGCACGGGCCGTGCCAGGTCGGACACGAGCCGTGCCCAGCAGTGTTACTGGCAGTTTTTATTTTCCGAGTTACAGAGAGCTGAGCACGGGGCCGTGTCGGTGCAACACGGGGTTGTGCCCAACTCCCCAGTAACAGGGATCCGGAAAACAATTACTGTATCTCCGACCACGGGCCGTGTTCGCTGAACACGGGGCCGTGGTGAACCTTCTGACCAACGTTCTTTTCTGTTTTTGTTGCAGGACTTGGAACCCAGGCGCCACATTTAAACTTCCTACGTAGTGCATGAGCTCCAGTTCTAGTAGAGACATAAAAGAACCTCTTGAAGAACCCGAACGCTTTCTCAGAAAAAGACTTAAAGCTAAAAACCAAGAGAAAGTTTCGGGGGACCCACTTCCAATGGCGGACCAACGTACCCTCATGGATTACCTACGACCCACTATAGGTAATCTCGGCGCCGCTATCAATGCACCGAATGTCGAAGCCAATAACTTCGAACTTCGGCCACATTTGATACAAATGTTTCAAAACTCCGCAACCTTCCATGGGCTTGCGGACGAGGATCCCCATCTACATATTACTAATTTCCTAGAAATATGTGATACCTTTCGGATCAATGGAGCATCAAACGACGCCATTCGCCTTCAAATGTTTCCATTTTCACTAAAAGACCGAGCTAAGGCTGGGCTTAACACCCTCCCAGTTGGCTCGGTAAACACCTGGGATGAACTAGCCCAAAAGTTTCTATATAAGTATTTCCCTCCTGCTAAAACGGCTAAATTAATGACTGAAATTAATACATATTCACAAGAGGATGGGGAATCCTTATATGAAACTTGGGAAAGGTTCAAGGAGCTACTAAGAAAGTGTCCTCATCACGGTCTTGCGGTATGGCAACAAGTATCCACTTTCTACAATGGGTTGTTGCCACACACAAGACAAACACTTGATTCTAGCTCCGGGGGACTTTTAGGTAATCGTCGCCCAAATGAAATATATAATCAAATTGAGGAAATTGCTCAAACCAATTTTCAATGGCACACTCCCCGAGGCAATAAATCTATTGCCCCGGGCGCCCATAAGGTTGATGAAAGCACTTCTTTATAAGCCCAAATCGAGACCCTTTCTTCAAAAATCAAAAAGTTAGAAATGACAAAAACGGTCTCGGTTATGGCTTGTGAAGGGTGTGGTGGGCCACATGAAAATTGGAGTTGTATGAAAGAATTAGATGACCAAACGGAAATGGTAAACTACATTGATAACAGACCTAGGCCGCCGGGTCCTCCAACGGGTACCTACAACCAACGATGGCGTAACCACCCAAACCTTGGTTGGAGAGATCCCGGCAATAGTAGTAACCAACAAAACCAACGAACTAACTTTCAACAACCACAAAAATTTTCTCAACAACAAGGTGGACGAGAAAGGCTTGAAGATACTGTATCTCGCCTCATCTTCGACACCGAAAAGAAAAACTCGGATCGATTTCAGCAATTGGAATCGAATTTTAGAAATCAGCAAACTAGCATTCAAAACATTGAAAAACAATTAAATCAAGTAGCTCAAAATTTCTCCGAGAGACCACAAGGCGCGTTACCAAGCGATACCGAAACCAACCCAAAGGCACAAGTACATCTCATCACATTGAGAAACCGAACCGTGGGTCCCGAGGAGGCTGCATTACCACCAACTGAAAGAAGCCAATCCAACCAAACCACGACTCCACCAAATCAAGAGCCCACCAAGACTCCTCCGGTTCCATACCCCGGACGGTTAATTCGTCAAAAGACCGATGAGCAATTCGCAAAGTTCGAAAATTTACTAAAACAATTGCATGTTAATATTCCTTTTATTGAGGTCCTAACCCAAATGCCTAAATATGCAAAATTTATGAGGGACTTCCTCACTCACAAAAGGAAAATTGAATCATTGCAATTAGTTAACTTAGGTGAAGAATGCTCCGCCTTAGTACTCAACAAACTCCCACAAAAGAAAATTGATCCTGGAAGCTTCACGATTCCTTGCTCGATTGGGGAATCCCCCATTCGTAATGCATTAGCCGATCTTGGGGCTAGCATTAACCTCATGCCCGCATCAATGTTCAAACGACTCGGCCTAGGAGCAACGAGCCCTACAAAGATGAGCATACAACTCGCCGACAGATCAGTCAAATTTCCACAAGGTGTCGCCGAAAATCTATTGGTCAAAGTTGACAATTTCGTTTTCCTGGCCGACTTTGTCATCCTAGACATGGAGAAAGACGCCGATGTCCCTCTCATCCTCGGGAGGCCATTTATAGCCACCGCCCAAGCGGTGGTGGATATGAATGACGGAACACTAACATTGAAGTTTGGGGACGAGGAAGTGAAGTTTGGAGTTGGGAAGAGAGTAGAAGACGAAGACCCGATCAACTACATGAAGGTCATAGACTCAAGCTTGGATGACGCTCTCCGACGGTGTAGCACGGGATGCAAAACATCCCACTTGGGTGACATATGACCATGCTTCGGGTCCAGCCAAGGACCCTTATAAACGTGGTGCACCACGGAGGCATTCCGTGGAACTATCCTTAGTTTAGTTTAGATTAACCTTTATGTTTTCTAGTTAGTTTTAATTTTCAGGAATAAAACACACTCGGGATGACAAGAGATAACAAGGGAAACTTGAACCAGCACCCCATGCAGGAAAATAGGGCCATCCGACAATTTTCTTCGTTAAGAGTAAGTTCAGCACGGGCCGTGTCCGCCCAACACGGCCCCGTGCTGCACAATCTGCAGAAAATACCCAGTTCAGGTAAACTGGACACGGGCCGTGTTCACCTAACACGCCCCCGTGTCCAGGCTTCTGTTTCTCTTTTTCAATTTTGTTACTGGCACATGAACACGGGGTCGTGCCCGGACACCACGGGGCCGTGTCTAGCGCCCAGTAACACAAATTTTTGCTTTTTCACACCTTTTTACACATTTAGTCAACCTAAAAACTTATTTTTGGGACACATTGAGGAGAATGTGTAATTTAAGTGTGGGGGGGATGCTAAATCCTTGAATCTTGCAAGTCCTAATAACAAGCCTTACACAAAACTCTATTGGAACCGCTAATCACCCCAAATTTTTTCCTGAAAATTTTTATTTTTTTTACTTGTCTAGGTTTAATTTGGGAATTTCAAAATTCTAAAAAGGTTATATTTTTACAAATTTACAACCAATAGCGTCGTGATAAAAAGAACCAACATAAGAAAATTATGAAAAGGCATGACAAGCTTAGTTAAAATTTGATTATATATACTTGATCACATAAAAACCCATTCCCACAAAAGTGAGTTTTGAGCCTTTATTGAGCATACAAATACATATCATTAAACTAAATGCTCATTTTTCGTTTCTTGTGTGAATAGCCGCTTGGTTCTTACAACTCTAGAACTTGCCACGACGATACATTCCCGGTCCTTACCAACTTAAACCCGAGTAAGTAAATGATGGAGGCATTAGGACTAACCCTTTTTATTTCTACACCATTATTTTTCTTTTTTTTACCACCTACCCAAAATCCCCCTAGTTAACCCCTTTGAGCCTAAACCTTTTCATTTCTTAACCCAAACCAAACACCCTTTCACCCACCAAAACCTTTTTATTTTTAACCCTTTGTTTTAGTGACAAGCTCGGTTTTTCGTATGACTTTCAAAAATAAAAAATAAAAAAATTTGTTGATGAAGCAAAAGAAATAAACAAGCAAGTTCATCAAAAATAACTTTGTTTGAATTATGGCTTCATCAAAATAAAAACTGCAAAAATAAAAAGTCTTACGAAAACCGATGCTTTTTACGCTTTTCGCCCTTTTCTACTAACCACTAACCCAACCACCTACCTTGAACCCAAGCCTAACCCTTCACCCAAAAGTCCTCTTGATATTTACAAAGGTATATAGTTAAAAAGGAGGAGGATTGATTGCTTGGCAAGCCTATGGTAAGAGTAAGTTCCATGCCGCTCTCGAGTGATTCACTAAAATACATCTTCGGCCGAGTGTTGAGTGATCCCCCGTGAGGTATGTGAACTTGTATATAAATGGAATTTTAAAGAGGCATGTTATGCCCTAATAAGTAATTTATCATGAAAAGTTTTAAATAAATCATGACGAATAGGATTGTAAATAAATAAAAATAAAACTTATTAAAGAATCTTGGAAATCCCGACACTCTATGACAAGCCCAAAAACCTTCCCTTCTACCCATTCCATTTAGGAGTGTAAAGCCACATTATAAAGAGTTTTGCTTGAGGACAAGCAAAGATTCAAGTGTGGGGGTATTTGATGTGTGCAAAATGCAACATATAAATTACATCAATTGTGGCATAAAACTAACCCTTTTTTAGTACTAATGTTGGAAAAAAGTGTGCTTTTGTCTTCCTTTTGTATTTTCAGGATTAAATGAGCTCAAATTAACAAAAGAAGCAAAAAGGCAGCTAAATCTAACATAAATACAAGAAAAGGAACAGACGTGGCATGCCCGACCTCCCCAAAAGCATTTTCCCAAGCAAAACAAGAGAACAGAAGGCTGAACATGCCCCGTGCTCAGTGAGCACGGGGGCGTGCCCAAGTGTCAGCATAAAAGACAAAGTTGTAGAAGCTTCCATCGCCCACCACGGGGCCGTGCTCAGCGGACACGGGGCCGTGGTCAACTATAAGATTCGCAGAATCCAGGAAAATCTTAATAGTACAGATATACTTCTGCACACGGGGTCGTGCCCAGCGGACAAGGGGCCGTGGTCAACTAATACAGACAAGAGCAATTAATGAAGACAGAGAAGGATGTGGACACGGGGCCGTGCCCACTGGACACGGGGCCATGCCCGAGCTTCTGTTCAGCCTATAAATAGGAGTGCTTGGCTCAAGCTCAAACCATCCCTTGGCACACCACCTCTCTCACACTTCACCCACCACCCACCACCACCATAACACCATCATCCACCACCATCATCTATTCTCCATCATAGAGTGTGTGAGTCGTCTCGGGATCCAAGATTGATCGTAAGAGTTCTTGACAATCAAGGCCATGTTTGCCTAAGTCTCTTACATCACTTGGTGAAGACAAAGTGTCTAGTGTAATACTTTTTATTTTTAATCTTTTCGCACTTTTTACTTGGTTATGTATTAATGACTTTAATAACTAGTTTCTTATGTTGAAGGTGATTTTTCCTTATCGTTTGTCCGTGGTGTCTTGGCATTATTTTACTGTCAATATAAAATAAAAGATTTTCACCATTCATATCTCCACGGTCTATATGGAGGTATGTTGGCTACCTGGTCGGGGGTTAAGGGAACGGTTTGGTAAAAGTCTTGCCTTGTTCAGTGTATAGATCCTGCAAGGACCTGGGTCAAATTTAGTAGGATTGTGACACCCGTGTCACTTCAACCATCAAACAAAGACCAAACCAATAAAATATTATATTTCATACTTGGGATTTTGTTGATGTAGATTTTGTGTCCGATGCTTGTCGAATAGATTAGTTTTATTTTACGCTGAATTTGTAATAGTTAGTGAAACGGTCTATCGAACGTGTATAGACCCGCTCGTTTGAAGTGGTCAAACGAGAGGGTTATTCGGTTGACCGTGTGTGTTTGCAAGACAAGGGGTGTGACTATAAATAGAAAACCCTTGCCATTTGCAACATAAGGAGAGTTTAGGAGGTTTGAGACCTCACCGGGAGAGATCACCACTTGGTCTCTCCCCGGATGTATACTTCTTTGGTATTAGTTCGGTTATCTTGTAATCGGGCCGATTTGTAATGTTTTACTACCGGATTAATACAAAGTTGTTTGTTTATCATCTCTAATCTTCCCGTGTATGAACATAATCACAAGAATCACGGTTTCGGTCACGAAACCCGGTCCTACAATTGGTATCAGAGCCATGGTGCCCGATTTAGTAAATCTAACAGTTTACTAAGTCACATGTGCTCTAGATCTGTGATTTTAGTGATTTTTGTTCAAGAAGAAAAGTTGGGTGAAAATGAGAAAAACTCAGATCTGGACCCGAATATTCAGATCTGTGCTGAAACAAGTGTTCGGTTTTATGTTTTTCACCTATATAATCAAGTTATCATCATCAAAAATCAAAAATACAATGTTTTCGTCAAAGATCTGCATAAGAACAGTCGCTGTGTTCTTGATGTTCTTGGAGGCTGCTTAAAGATTCGAAGGATGACAATTTGATCGAAAGATATTATAAACTGGGGTTTCTTCACCGAAGGATATCTTTCGACCACCGAAGGATATCACCGAAGGATAACTGGGGTTTCTTCACCGAAGGATATCACCGAAGGAGGGGTTGAAGGACATCTTTCGAAGTTGATCCATCTTTCGAAAAGTCTGATCATTCGATTGAAAAAGGTGCTCGAAAGATACCAGATAAATGTTGCTGCTGATTGATCTTCGTGGATGACGGATAATAGCCGGAGAAGCTGAACTGATCATCTCCGATAATTTCTAGGTGTCGCTGATTGATCTTCGTGGAATCACAGGGAAGATGTCTGTGATTTTTTTTGGGGTTTTGGTTGTTTGAATGCTGAATCGAAGGGAGAAAGAAAGAGAAGATGACAAGAGATACCAGATGTATCGAAGAAGAAGAAGGGTCTGTGTATCGAATTGAAGAGAGAGAATAAAGGGTTGTTGGCTGATAATGTTTGATAGGTGTAAAAGGATATGATGTCAACAGGTCATATGTCTGAAACTAGGTTTTGGCAAAGGTAAACTATCGAATGTTGGGTTTTTGTTTTAATAAACCTTCAAGTGCTATTGGGCCAAGGTATGGTGGATTTTTTTTGGGCCAGGATTCGATGGGCTGCAAAATTCTAAGTTCAATGTTTTAATTCGAATCAAGTGGGCCTATGATGTTGTATGAATTTTTTAGTGGGCCGCATTCAAGAACTTAGATTATTTATTTGGGCCAAGGATTTTACATGGTTTGCAATTTGGGGTCGGGTGTTCGTGAAGATTATTGAACCGGGCTTTCAAATTTCAACATCAAATTCGTACGAATTTGGGCGCGCGCGGGATGATGCAGCATGTTGTTAAAAAAAAAAAAAAAAAAAAAAAAAAAAAAAAAAAAAAAGGATGATGAGAACTTGATTATTTTTGAAAAATGTGGGGTAGTCACGGTTACCGATGCAAATGTCAAAAATGGTGACGCGACTATTATGGGCCAAAAACAAAATGGTATGTTCACTTCCGCACGTCAATGTTTATGATTGTTACCAGTTATTCGTAAATGTTCGAAAGCATTTTGTTTATTGTCATATTCTCGCATTTGAAGACAAACGTATGAACCTAGAATGTCAATACCGGTCCTAACGAGTTCACAAAGTCTTTGGAGGGATACAAGTCGGATCCTACGGGGTACTAGGCGAAATTTCTTTATCAACTAGAATATGCAACGAAGAAATCTTTTTGTTTATTGTCATATTCTCGCATTTGGTAACGAATGAATGAACCTAGAATGTCAATACCGGTCCTAACGAGTTCACAAAGTCTTTGGAGGGATACAAGTCGGATCCTACGGGGTACTAGGGGACGTTCTTATTCAACTAGAATATGCAAAGAAGAAATTCGTTTTCGTGATTTTTCGGAACCGAGAACATTCAATAAAGATTTACGACAGTTCCGCTTAGTGGAGGGAATTGGTGAACATTTGACGACAGTTTCTTTGAAGTGGAGAGAATCTGTTAAGGTTTAGAGATTTTACCAAAGAAATGGGGGAATAAAACGTATGATGAATTTCTTCGGTAAATTTCTAAACGCAATCACAGGTGGTAGAGTTTGTGATTTTCTGGTGATACAAACGGTTCGGAGTGGAATGTTTTGCACATACACATATTTGAGGATTTTAATTAATTCTCCAGCCAGCGTGAAGGGTTTTGCACGGAAAAATACAGGTTTCTAAAGTCTACAGTAGTTACAAAAGCGCTGTTCACTGAAGACCTGGGGAATCTTTATGAAAGCTGATAGTTCAAGACTGAAGGCCTGCAGGATTCGGTTTTGGGTTTGATGTTTCTTTGGGATTTTACAGGGATCTGGGGGTAACTCAATTCGTTGAGTTTGCAAACGACGTACTTGGTCTAGCTGACTTCCTGAGTACTGATGCTGAAGATCCGTAGTGCATTACGTGGTCAACTTCACAAAGGCGAGACAATGAGATCTGGATGTAGTTCAACTAAGCATGCTGGTTGAGCTTGCAAGGGATACACTTGGTCTAGCTGACTTTCCTGAGTGTTGATGTCACACCCCCAAAATCCACCCGCGGAGTACCACCGCTTGGAGGCGTGACATGACCAGGATCAAGCCATCAATCATATCAAACATAGTATTTAAGTGTAAAAGTAGGAAAAGGTAATTCATCTTGACATGACCGATGTTCATAACCAAACATTGTTTAAGTAGCGGAAGCATAATAATGAAAACCCAAAATAAGTTATAAGTTCAAATATCGTCTACGATCCGTATCCCACAACGACCTGCTCCTTCCTGTGCAAGCTCCATATGTACCTAAGGTCCTGCAAGGCATGTAACAGAGAATCAACAACTAGTTGAGCGAGTTCACAGTAAATAAGTTCGTAATTGTAAGTTTGTTTCGTAACATGTGGCGCTACTAGGCCGATCGTATGTTCTATTAGTGGGGGCTTCCCATGTTGCATATACACTAGACTATTTGTAACCATAAGTGTTCTTCACAACCGAGAACAGTAGTACGTACATAGTTTACGTAGGCTTTACGTAAGTGTCCTTCACAACCGAGGACAGTATTGAGTATAAGTTCACGTAGGTTTTACGTGAGTATCCTTCACAACCGAGGATAGTATTGAGTATAAGTTCACGTAGGTTTTACGTAAGTATCCTTCACAACCAAGGATAGTATTGAGTATAAGTTCACGTAGGTTTTACGTGAGTATCCTTCACAACCGAGGATAGTATTGAGTATAAGTTCACGTAGGTTTTACGTGAGTATCCTTCACAACCGAGGATAGCGAGTAGCATAAGTATACGTAGGTTTTACGTATGTGTCCTTCACAACCGAGGACAATGGTATGGTAGTCTAGTATCAGTGTATGTACGAATCTATTCAACCTTATTCCTTCCATCCCATTCCCCAAACCCTGGGAATCCCATGCCTTAGTAAGGGTGTGAACTCACCTTGTTTTGCTCGGTATGCTAAGTGTATGCTCACAAGTAATCAATCGCGTCCTAAAGTAGGCACGTATGTGAAATCAGTTTGAGTTCAAGTCGTTCACGTATAAGCATGCAACACGTAATCACAGTCATGTACAATATGGTTACACTTAACAGCAGTTAACTAACCCAGTTAACGCTTAACAGAATATAAACATGTTACTGTGCAGATTGTGTATACGACGAAACACCCCTGTTTCGTCGTTCTTACCCTTCGACGAAACACCAGTTTCGTCATTGCTCAGATTCGTCGCAGAGGTCTCGACGAAACAGATTCCTGTTTCGTCGTTACCTGCGTTTCGTCGATAGCGATCTGATTCGTCACAAGTCAGTTACGTCACATACAGAAACCCTAATCAACCTAACAGCCATCACAAATATCAGAAATCGTATGGAGATCAATGTGCACCCAAAATCATCATAACTCAATCATCAAAGTATAATCGTCTTAGCATAACCCTAGTTTATGTGAACAACGTATCGATTAATCAAACCACAAACATATCATCGAACCCTATCAAGCTACTAACGTGTTACCAAAATCAGATCATATTAACAACATACAGAACCGAGTATCTGATCGTATTAAGTTTCGCTTATAATTACACATCCGATTAACCATGTATATCGACATCTATATCATCGTGCACATATATTCATAATCCGTTTCGTAAATCAGCAGGTACATATACACATAACAAGAAATCAGAAACATTAACGGAACCGAGTTAACGAACCCGTACTAACCGAGATGAAAGTTTGATCGCACCAAGGTTTCCGGTGGGTTCTAGTTCGCCGTCACACAGCAGAGAGTTCTCTAGGGTTTCTGGTTTGCTAAAATGTGTCAAATGGGATCATTCTACGCAATATAACAAGTCTAACAGTACTGGGCCCGAACTGGGCTTCGGCGTAATACTGGGCCGGCGAAACAGTCTGTTTCGTCGAGATGAGTTTGGCGAAACAGCCTTGTTTCGTCGAGTGTGTTCATGGCGAATCACAACTCTGTTTCGTCGAGTTGTTTCATATGTTCAGTAGTTTATGTTATTTCAAATACACTAAGTCTCATGCTATAATATCAACACATAACCAAGCAAACAGAATACTTTTATTATCACACAAAGTGTATCGTTACAAATCAGACGAGTCAAACAACTAGACCGTCAAAGTCAACGTGCAATAAATGCGAATAAAGAATGTCGGAAACTCGAGTTGTCACATTATCCCCAACTTAAAAGAAATTTCGTCCCGAAATTTAGCATGCGGTTACTGAGGAAGCTAGGTAAGTTATCGTTTACTAGTTTCCCTGGGGTGTCACATCATTCCCCCGTTGAGTTGGAATTTCATTCCGAAATTCCGTAGTAGCTTCAGCCTCAGTAGTAGTTGCATTATTTTCGAACAACTGGGGATATTTGAGTTCCATTTGATCTTCGCGCTCCCAGGTGAACTCTGGGCCGCGACGGGAGTTCCAACGAACTCGTACAAGAGGTATTCTAGTGTTCTTGAGGACCTTAACATCCCGGTCCGTGATCTCAACTGGTTCCTCGACGAACTGCAACCGCTCGTCGATAGTGAGTTCCTTAAAAGGAACTATGTGGGTCTCATCTGACAGAAACTTCTTCAGATTCGACACGTGAAAGACGTTGTGAACTGCACTGAGTTCAGCTGGTAAGTTCAGTCTGTAGGCCACTTTGCCTATTTTCTCAATAACTTCGAAAGGTCCAACGTATCGTGGATTGAGTTTGCCGCGTTTGCCAAAACGAACCACACCCTTCCAGGGTGAAACTTTAAGTAGCGCTCGATCCCCAACCTGGAATTCGAGTAGTTTCCTGTCTTTATCAGCGTATACTTTCTCACGGTCACGAGCTGCCGCCATGCGTTGTCGTATTTGAGCAATCTTTTCAGTAGTATCAACTACCATTTCTGGACCTGTGATTTGACTTTCCCCCACCTCTGCCCAACAGAGAGGTGACCGGCACCTACGCCCGTACAATGCCTCGAATGGTGCAGCTTTAATGCTGGTGTGGTAGTTGTTGTTATACGAAAATTCCACGAGTGGCAGATGTTTCTCCCAACCATTGCCAAAGTCAATTACGCACGCCCGAAGCATGTCTTCTAGAGTTTGAATAGTGCGCTCAGACTGCCCATCTGTCTGAGGGTGATAAGCTGTGCTCATGTCTAAACGAGAGCCAAAAGATTTGTGCATTGCTTGCCACAGTTCTGAAGTAAAACGTGCGTCACGATCAGAGATGATGGAGGTGGGCACTCCGTGCCTCGAGACCACTTCTTTTAAGTAAATGTCTGCCAAGGTAGAGAACTTGTCTGTTTCTTTGATTGCTAAGAAGTGAGCAGACTTTGTGACTCGATCTACGATCACCCAAATAGTATCATTTCCGCGCTGAGATCTAGGTAGGCCAGTAACAAAATCCATGGAAATTTGCTCCCATTTCCATTGTGGTATTTCAGGTTGTTGGAGTGGTCCTGACGGTTTCTGATATTCTGCCTTGACTCTCGCACAAGTCAAGCATTTGCTAACGTATGCGGCTATGTGGGCCTTCATGCTAGGCCACCAGTATATAGTTTTGATATCGTGGTACATTTTATCCGAACCTGGATGTACCGAGTAGCGAGACTTATGAGCTTCATCCATTACTAGCTCGCGTAGGTTGCCGTACAGTGGGACCCAAATGCGTCCTGTGACGTAGTAAGCACCATCTTCCTTCTGTTCTAAGCGTTGCCTTGAGCCGCATAGGGCTTCAGCCCTGACGTTGTCTGGTTTCAATGCTTCTATCTCTGATCCCGTCATCTTCATGTTAAAGAACTCCACTTCCAACTTGTGGATGGCATCATAACTACTGTATTCACGTTTGATCAGTTCCTTAAAATCATTCCATGGGGTGGCATTAGCAGCCGCCAGCCCCAGTATCGTAACTTGCGCGCTCCACCAAGTTTGCGCAGTACCTTTGAGAATATCAGTGGCATATTTCACCTTACGAGCCTCAGGTCATTCGCACATTTGAAGGCCGATTCGAGTGTCGCTGAAAGTAGTAGGACGACAGTCCATAAAAATCGTGTATGTGCACACAGGTGGCTGAGCGTGTTGACTTGTCGTGTGCGTAAGAGTAATCAAAATTAAGCACAAGTGTTGAGTTACGAGAGTAGGATCTAAGGATCCTAGGGTAAGTGGTGATGGCAGGTTACACCTCCTGCCTGGGCAGCTGCGAGTGCTGCAGTAACTTGTTCAGTGATCGAAGCCGCCAACTGGGCTTGAGTTAGGTTAACGCGTCCACACATGATCTTGACATCAAGGAGAACATGTGGGTGAGAGGTTCGCGAATAGTGCGAAGAGAGTGAGCACACAAGTATCCTCATGCAATAACAAATAGTGAGCAATGTAATCTAAGCATACCACGAGCAAAGTTCTATGTAGTTCTAGCAAGTAGTAAGGTAACATGAATAGTAGTACCTATGATGTTGAGCCTTGCACGTGGAGCGAAGCGTCGTTGTGGATCGTTGAGAGCACTGTTCTGGTTATAGTCTGGTTTTAATAAAAATGTTTTCCCCTTATTAAAACCGAGTTCTCTATAACCAATGGCTCTGATACCAATCTGTCACACCCCCAAAATCCACCCGCGGAGTACCACCGCTTGGAGGCGTGACATGACCAGGATCAAGCCATCAATCATATCAAACATAGTATTTAAGTGTAAAAGTAGGAAAAGGTAATTCATCTTGACATGACCGATGTTCATAACCAAACATTGTTTAAGTAGCGGAAGCATAATAATGAAAACCCAAAATAAGTTATAAGTTCAAATATCGTCTACGATCCGTATCCCACAACGACCTGCTCCTTCCTGTGCAAGCTCCATATGTACCTAAGGTCCTGCAAGGCATGTAACAGAGAATCAACAACTAGTTGAGCGAGTTCACAGTAAATAAGTTCGTAATTGTAAGTTTGTTTCGTAACATGTGGCGCTACTAGGCCGATCGTATGTTCTATTAGTGGGGGCTTCCCATGTTGCATATACACTAGACTATTTGTAACCATAAGTGTTCTTCACAACCGAGAACAGTAGTACGTACATAGTTTACGTAGGCTTTACGTAAGTGTCCTTCACAACCGAGGACAGTATTGAGTATAAGTTCACGTAGGTTTTACGTGAGTATCCTTCACAACCGAGGATAGTATTGAGTATAAGTTCACGTAGGTTTTACGTAAGTATCCTTCACAACCAAGGATAGTATTGAGTATAAGTTCACGTAGGTTTTACGTGAGTATCCTTCACAACCGAGGATAGTATTGAGTATAAGTTCACGTAGGTTTTACGTGAGTATCCTTCACAACCGAGGATAGCGAGTAGCATAAGTATACGTAGGTTTTACGTATGTGTCCTTCACAACCGAGGACAATGGTATGGTAGTCTAGTATCAGTGTATGTACGAATCTATTCAACCTTATTCCTTCCATCCCATTCCCCAAACCCTGGGAATCCCATGCCTTAGTAAGGGTGTGAACTCACCTTGTTTTGCTCGGTATGCTAAGTGTATGCTCACAAGTAATCAATCGCGTCCTAAAGTAGGCACGTATGTGAAATCAGTTTGAGTTCAAGTCGTTCACGTATAAGCATGCAACACGTAATCACAGTCATGTACAATATGGTTACACTTAACAGCAGTTAACTAACCCAGTTAACGCTTAACAGAATATAAACATGTTACTGTGCAGATTGTGTATACGACGAAACACCCCTGTTTCGTCGTTCTTACCCTTCGACGAAACACCAGTTTCGTCATTGCTCAGATTCGTCGCAGAGGTCTCGACGAAACAGATTCCTGTTTCGTCGTTACCTGCGTTTCGTCGATAGCGATCTGATTCGTCACAAGTCAGTTACGTCACATACAGAAACCCTAATCAACCTAACAGCCATCACAAATATCAGAAATCGTATGGAGATCAATGTGCACCCAAAATCATCATAACTCAATCATCAAAGTATAATCGTCTTAGCATAACCCTAGTTTATGTGAACAACGTATCGATTAATCAAACCACAAACATATCATCGAACCCTATCAAGCTACTAACGTGTTACCAAAATCAGATCATATTAACAACATACAGAACCGAGTATCTGATCGTATTAAGTTTCGCTTATAATTACACATCCGATTAACCATGTATATCGACATCTATATCATCGTGCACATATATTCATAATCCGTTTCGTAAATCAGCAGGTACATATACACATAACAAGAAATCAGAAACATTAACGGAACCGAGTTAACGAACCCGTACTAACCGAGATGAAAGTTTGATCGCACCAAGGTTTCCGGTGGGTTCTAGTTCGCCGTCACACAGCAGAGAGTTCTCTAGGGTTTCTGGTTTGCTAAAATGTGTCAAATGGGATCATTCTACGCAATATAACAAGTCTAACAGTACTGGGCCCGAACTGGGCTTCGGCGTAATACTGGGCCGGCGAAACAGTCTGTTTCGTCGAGATGAGTTTGGCGAAACAGCCTTGTTTCGTCGAGTGTGTTCATGGCGAATCACAACTCTGTTTCGTCGAGTTGTTTCATATGTTCAGTAGTTTATGTTATTTCAAATACACTAAGTCTCATGCTATAATATCAACACATAACCAAGCAAACATAATACTTTTATTATCACACAAAGTGTATCGTTACAAATCAGACGAGTCAAACAACTAGACCGTCAAAGTCAACGTGCAATAAATGCGAATAAAGAATGTCGGAAACTCGAGTTGTCACAGTTGATGCTGAAGATTAAAGTGCATTACTTGGTCGATTCCACAAAGACGGTTTACAGAAGACAGTTCACCAGAAATCTCTATCAATGTAGTATGCTTGTATGAAATAGAGTTCTTATGACAAGATCAAGACTTGATGCAGTTCTTAAAGATTGGAACCCTTATCAAATGCCGGTTGGAGTATTGGAAGATCAGCGGAAGATCAGTCAATTGAGGAAATTGCACAACACCCAACACGGATACGCGTACTTTAAGGGGGAAATATTTTACAAGGAGCGTCAAGATACTACTTACCTGGATCATCGGTCAAGGGGGAATTTGTTAACACAGAGAAGATGAATACTTGACTGAAGATCGATTGCAGTTGCATTTTCAGCATTCGACAGCAACGGACAAGGGGGAATTTGTTGATGCAGATTTTGTGTCCGATGCTTGTCGAATAGATTAGTTTTATTTTACGCTGAATTTGTAATAGTTAGTGAAACGGTCTATCGAACGTGTATAGACCCGCTCGTTTGAAGTGGTCAAACGAGAGGGTTATTCGGTTGACCGTGTATGTTTGCAAGACAAGGGGTGTGACTATAAATAGAAAACCCTTGCCATTTGCAACATAAGGAGAGTTTAGGAGGTTTGAGACCTCACCGGGAGAGATCACCACTTGGTCTCTCCCCGGATGTATACTTCTTTGGTATTAGTTCGGTTATCTTGTAATCGGGCCGATTTGTAATGTTATACTACCGGATTAATACAAAGTTGTTTGTTTATCCATCTCTAATCTCTCCCGTCTTGAACCGATCTCACACGAATCACGGTTTCGGTCACGAAACTCGGTCCTACAGATTTGTATAAATATATGTATCATTTCCACATATCAATTCTTGTTCGATTTCGGGCTCTAAATCACTTTCTGGAAGGTTATACGCGCACCGATGCGTAAATATAACCAGTTTAAATGCAACGAACACTCCGGAATAGTGACACAGGATTAACATACCTTAAATAACCTTTACATAACTTAGAAATAAGTTTTGAAGGCTTTGGTATGACAAAATCAAGTTTAATCGCTTACAGGGACTAAATTCGACAAACTGCGAAAGTATGCCGATTTGAACTGTAACAGACATTCCGGAACATGACCATAAGTTAAACATACCATAAATATCCTTTACATAGCTTAGAAATAGGCTTTGAGGGATTCGGTGTGCTAAAATAAACTTTTGGGTCATTCAGGGACTAAAAGCGTCGAAAAGTGCATAAGTTTGCATTTTCGCGCATAACTTATGTTCTGAAAACATCCGGACATCCAAAAATTTATTGTAAGCACTAAAATATTTTATTTTAATGTTTGGCATAAGAAAAATCCATTCGTCACGCAATTTGGATCGTTTTTCGCACTTATGCGCATTCCGTCGTAATTAAGCGATCATCGCGATCGTACGACCAAACGAACCGACATCCGGGATATTTTTGAGCATGTTTCATGTCCACAATGTTTAGGCATCATTTTAGGGCCTTAAAGTTGACTTAACAAGCCTTAAACATGTCGGAAATGGCCTTAATACACAACGGGGACTGAAATGGAAACTTTGGAAACTGGTTGCTGATCAGAAGGACCTAGGCGTGACACCTAGCCCCCTAGGCATCACGCGAGGCCCTTTTAGATCAGCAAAAGTTTTTTAATCAATTGTTAACAGCTGCTAAACACTCCAAAGGCCAATGCCACATGTTAATCCCTGATGTTGGGGGGCCAATTTGAGTTACCTTAGTGTTGCAACAAGTGTAGGGACAAGATCAAAGCACGGTATTCGAAGAACGATCCTAACGGTTCCAACATTCCTATAAATACCCAACCCTTTTAACCCCAAAAACCCACACCTTTGAAATCTGAATTTGCTCTCTAAGTTGTTGTGTTTAACACTTCATACCTGAGAGTATTCGGATTCAAACCTTCCGTTCTTGGACCCTTTGTAAGTGTTCCTTCGTTCTTTTATTCGTTTTAGCGTTAAAGTCAAACTATGTTTGACTTTCTGCATTGACCAGTTTATGGTCAATGCGAAGTTCGTTTGAACTTCATAACATGAGCGTAATCACGATGGTTATAGTCCCTAGTGACTATACCTACTGATTACCACGTTATCTAGGCTCAGTGACGAGTCGTAGTTTCGGCCAAAATGCGTATTCTTGCGTATTTTGTAACCAAACTACTCTTAGGTATCAAAACCGTTGGTTTTGATACCAAACCTGTTTTCTAACTTAGTTAAGCATGTTTTAACACTTTTAGGTTAGTGCTTATATAGGGTCGTAAAGTAAGCGATCTAAACAATCGCTTATACTTTCGAACCCGACCCGTTTGGTCGATCTTTAGGATCCGACCAAATACATTAGGTGACCATAGTAGTATATAGGGAATAACCTTCCGAGGTTATACCTTATGGTCACGATGTTTAGTTAGTTGTATGATAGGTAGTATATATGCCTTAGGTAAATTACCAAAATGCCCTTTTTACGCCAAAATTCATATAAAGCATATGTAACATAACTTTTGATATCTAAACTGATTTGGCAACAATATTAGTCATGTTAAGGCATATTTTACTTATCATAGGGCTAGTTAGGCATTCCAAGCGCGTTTTACGCGAACGACGCGTTAAAGTAGCATAAGCTACCTAAACGGGTCGTAATGGGTCGTAAGCACTTAGGTTAGGTTTCATTTTAGTATGTAGGCTTTGTTAAACCATATTACACGAGTCTCCATACTCGTTTGGTTTACGAACCCTCATTCTATCCAATCCTCCGATTTAGGTCCGGTTTATTAACGTAGTTACCTATATTAGGTACCGTTTGATTTCCGTGATCTCTAGCATTGTTTGGTTGTTACTTGTCACACCCCGACCACGTATAACATACAAAACGTGGCGGAAAACGTCGGGGAGTGTTGTAACAGAATTAATTGTTTCATAACCATGGCATTCAAAGTTGCATTTTATTTATCAACATAAGAGTTACATTGTCTTAAACAGGAAACAAAGAGTACAAAACATAATTAAACTAAGTCTATCTTCGTTTTATGTCTCTAAGGCACAGGTCCGCCCTAGTGTCGCGATCATTGTCCTAAGCAACAGCTCCTGAAAACACATGTGAAAATAGGTACGTCAGCATAAAAATGCCTGTGAGATACATAGGTTTTTGTGAAAATAGGATTCATGACTTGGGTTTTAGAAGAAAGGTTTAATAAAAATTAGTCATGAATCTTGTTAAGTGTTTTCTTTTATAAATCATATGAAAACTCGATAAGAAATCAGATTATATAAAAGAAAGGCGTATGGTTAATGAAATAACCAAATAAAATGAGTTGTATAAAATAAACTATTTTTTAAAACAATGTCTTGTGAAAAATATGTTATTTGTGTAAAATGTAATATGTCTATACTGAAATGATTTAAATAACGCTACGATATGTAATATTATACAAACACTTGTATATAGGAAGTACCAGCGGCGTATCCGCCATGTTTGTACCATATTACACACGCCTCGTTACTCAAATCATTTACCCAAACCAACCACCAATGTAAATTGTTCATGTATAAATCAATTGTCAAGTGTTATTGTGTAAACCATATCATGTCTAATGTGAATGACCAAATGTGTATATCAATGTCAAAATGTTTATGTTTAATGTAAATCGTATAATGTGTATCCAAAAATATCATGTATGGCATGTGAAATATATCAACTAAACCATAGGTAAAATACACAAAAACAAGGTATTGAATTAAACATAGTTTAAGTCAAAGTTATGTTATATGGAACAATTGCATGCTATACTGATACAAACATCTATGCGGTATTGTGAAAATGCATACATCCAAGCCTTGTGACTGTGGTGATAGACCCTTAAACAAATTAAAGGTCTATCTATGTTATTGTTTATCGAATTCGGTCATTCCTTCCACCCAAACAAACCTAGGGTTCAGGAACGGGAGTTGTCAAGTCCTATGGTACCACTACCTTCTAACGAACGGCGTGATCAATATTAATGAATGTATATTGTCCCATTTGAACAAACCAAATGTCATACCCAAAATGTAAGCATGTGATGAATAACAATTGTACTAAGTATGCACACAATGGGCACACATAGCATAAAATGTAATGTAAAACGATGTACTAAGTATGCACACAATGGGCGTACCTAGCATGAAATGTAATGTAAAATGATGTACTAAGTATGCACAAAATGGGCGTACATAGCATGAAATGTAATGTAAAACGATGTACTAAGTATGCACACAATGGGCGTACATAGCATGAAATGTAATGTAAAACAATGTACTAAGTATGCACACAATGGGCGTACCTAGCATGAAATGTAATGTAAAACAATGTACTAAGTATGCACACAATGGGCATACATAGCATAACACAATGAAATCATGTACTATAAATGTACTAATGAACATAGCAAGTATATGATGTGGAAACATGGAAAGGCATGAAAGTAACAAGTAGGCACATGTGTTTCACCCCAAAATGTTTGGAAAACAGTAAAAGAGGGGTCTATGTACTCACTTGAGATTGCTTAGAAGTCCTAAGATAACCACCAAGCAATGCTAGAGATCACGGAATCAAACGGCACCTAATATAGGTAACTATGTTAATATACCGGACCTCATTCGGAAGATCGGATAGAATGAGGGCTTGTAAACCAAATGAGTATGAGAACTCATGTAATATGGTTTAACAAAGCCTACATACTAAATGAAACCTAACCTAAGTGCTTACGACCCATTACGACCCGTTTAGGTAGCTTATGCTACTTTAACGCGTCGTTCGCGTGAAACGCGTTCGGACCGCTTAACTAGTCCTATGACAAGTAACATATGCCTTAACATGTCTAATATTGTTGTCAAATCAGTTTAGATGTCAAAAGTTATGTTACATATGTTTAAAATGAATTTTGGCATTAAAGGGGTATTTTGGTAATTTACCTAAGGCATATAAACTACCTATCATACAACTACTTAAACGAAGCGACCATAAGGTATAACCTCGGAAGGTTATTCCCTATATACTATGGTCACCTAATGTGTTTGGTCGGATCCTAATGATCGACCAAATGGGTCGGGTTCGAAGGTATAAGCGATTTATCAGATCGCTTACCCTTACGACCCTAGACAACGTGGTAATCAGTAGGCATAGTCACAAGGGACTATAACCATCGTGATTACGCTCACGTTGCGAAGTTCAAACGAACTTCGCATTAACCATAAACTGGTCAATGCAGAAAGTCAAACAAAGTTTGACTTTCGGACTCGAAAAGCAATAAAGAACGAAGGAATACTAACAAAGGGTCCCCGAATGCTAATCTTGATTCAAGTAGCTCAGGTATGAAACAATGGTTTCAACTTAGAGCTTCTCAAATCAGATTCTTGTGGGTTTTGCAATGAATGGGGTTGGGTATTTATAGTATTCTTCGAACCGTTAAGATCGTTTCTTGAATAACGTGATTGAATCTCATCCGTACATTTGTTGGAATGTTGTGGTGACTCAAAATGGCCCCTCATGAACTGAAAGGGCAAGTGTGGGTGAGTTGTTGGGTGCTTAACAGCTGTAATCTGCTGTTAAATTGATCTTATCTGATCTGGGGAGCTGACGCGGGCCGCGTAAGAGGACTCACTAATCTTACGCGGGCCACCTGGCCTGTCTGGTCAGAAACAAACTTTCATAAATGATAGTTTTGGTCCCTGTTATGTATTTAAGCCATTTCTGACACGTTTAAGGCCCGTTAAGCCAACGTTAAGGCCCTAAAATGATGCCTAAACATTGTGGACATGAAACATGCTCCAAAATATGCTGGATGTTGGTTCGTTTGGTCGTACGATCGCGATGATCGCTTAATTACGACGGAATGCGCATAAGCGCGAAAAACGATCCAAAATGCGTGACGAATGGATTTTTCTTATGCCAAACACTAAAATAAAATATTTTAGTGCTTACATAAATTTTTGGATGTCCGGAGGTATTCAGAACGTAAGTTATGCGCGAAAATGCAAACTTGTGCACTTTTTGACGCTTTTAGTCCCTGAATGACCCAAAAGTTTATTCTAGCACACCGAACCCCTCAAAGCCTATTTCTAAACTATATAAAGGATATTTAAGGTGTGTTTAACTTATGGTCATGTTCCGGAATGTTCGTTACAGTTCAAATTGACATACTTTCGCAGTTTGTCAAGTTTAGTCCCTGTAAGCGAATTAACTTGTTTTTGCCATACCAAAGCCTTCAAAACTTATTTATAAGTTATGTAAAGGTTATTTAAGGTATGTTAAGTATATGTTGATGTTCCGGAGTATTTGTCGCATTAAACTGATTACGTTTACGCATCAGTTTGCGTATAACTCTCCAGAAAGCAATATAGAGTTTGAAATTGAATAAAAGTCAAAACATGAAAAACGTAAAACACAACCAAACAAACATTGGGATAAAAAAAAAAACTTTGTTTTATTGATAATTGAACTGTTCATAATGATTACAAGCACAGATGTTACAGTCTCCCCTACTTGTGGAAATTTCGTCCCGAAATTTATTTAGAGGAAACTCGTGGGAAAAGATGTGGATATTTTGCCTTCATTTGATCTTCGCGTTCCCAAGTAAACTCGGTTCCACGTTTAGCTTCCCAGCGAACTTTGACCAAAGGAATGCGCTTGCGTTTGAGCCACTTGACTTCACGTTCCATGTTTTCCACTGGCTTCTCAACAAATTTCAGTGTTTTATCAACACGAATTTCGTCAAGTGGTATGTGGAGGTTCTCATCAGCTAAACACCTCTTGAGATTGGACACGTGAAAGGTTGGATGAACATTTCCAAGTTCAGGAGGTAACTCAAGTCTGTAGGCTCCTTACCGATTCTTTCGACGATCTTGAATGGTCCAACGTATCTAGGTGCAAGTTTTCCTTTCTTTCCAAATCTGATCACACCTTTCCAAGGGGAGACCTTAAGTAATACACGATCACCGACTTGAAAATCCAAGGGCTTGCGTTTTGGGTCCGCGTAACTCTTTTGACGGCTTCTAGCTGTCTGAAGGTTATCACGAACTTTCTTAATCTTATCAGTTATCTCTAAAATGAGGGCAGGTCCAGTAAGCTGAGCCTCGCCGACCTCATTCCAGCAGACTGGTGAACGACATTTTCGACCATAAAGAGCTTCGAAAGGAGCCATTTTGATGCTGGTGTGATAACTGTTGTAGTAGGAGAATTCAATTAACGGAAGATGTGAATCCCAACTACCACCAAAATCGATCA
Source organism: Helianthus tuberosus (assembly GCA_030545235.1). Lineage (NCBI taxonomy): Eukaryota > Viridiplantae > Streptophyta > Magnoliopsida > Asterales > Asteraceae > Helianthus > Helianthus tuberosus. The sequence goes on along the minus strand of CM060408.1, from coordinate 133,306,353 downwards.
CACAAGCTCTAAGCATATCCTCCAGAGTCTGGATTGTTCTTTCAGATTGACCATCTGTTTGCGGATGATAAGCTGTGCTCAGATTAAGTTGGGTCCCCATAGCAGATTGCATGGTTCTCCAAAAATGAGAAGTGAAACGAGCATCTCTGTCAGAAATGATGTTCAAAGGAACACCATGTCGAGCTACAATTTCATCCACATAAATTTTAGCAAGTTTGTCAGCAGGAAAATCCTCACGGATTGGCAAGAAATGCGCTGACTTAGTAAGACGATCAACAACTACCCAGATGGCATCATGACCTTTCTTTGTGCGCGGAAGTTTAGTAATGAGATCCATAGTAATGTTTTCCCATTTCCAAACTGGTATCTCTGGTAGAAGGACGCTGATGTTCAGCCTTAACCTTAAGACAAGTAAGGCATTTTAATACATATAAGGCAATGTCTTTCTTCATACCAGGCCACCAATACTGAATACGAAGATCCTTATACATCTTATCTGAACCAGGATGAACATAATAACGAGACTTATGGGCTTCATCCATAAGCAAGGTGCGAAGGTTATCTTGGCTTGGGACCCACAAACGGTCCATGAAGTAGTACGATCCATTGTCCTTCAGTTCAAGATCAGGTGTTATGTGATAAGGAAATTCCTTATCCATCAAACCTTATGAAACACAAGATTGTTGAGCCTGAGAAATGCAGGCTTGGATATCAGATCGAGCATGGATAATAGATTGAACACGAACACAATGAAGCTTAGTACGTTCCTTACGACTCAATGCATCGGCTACGACATTCACCTTACCAGGATGGTAGCGAATTTCGCAGTCATAGTCGTTTAGAAGCTCGACCCAACGTCGTTGCCTCATGTTGAGTTCTTTCTGATTGAAGATATGTTGAAGACTTTTGTGGTCCGTGAAAACCACACATTTTGTTCCGTACAAATAGTGTCTCCAGATCTTAAGAGCGAAGACAACTGCACCTAACTCGAGATCATGAGTGGTGTAGTTTTTCTCATGTATCTTCAACTGCCTCGATGCATATGCTATAACTTTGTTTCTTTGCATCAGAACATAACCAAGACCCAATTTTGATGCATCGCAATAAACGACGAAAGCATCATTGCCCTCAGGAAAAGTCAGAACAGGCGCGTCGCAAAGTTTTTGTTTCAAAGTCAGAAACGCTTCCTCTTGCTTGAATCCCCAATCAAAGGGTTGGTTCTTCTGAGTTAGAGCAGTTAGAGGAACTGCAATCTTTGAGAAGTTCTCAATGAAGCGGCGGTAATAACCCGCAAGACCAAGAAAAGAACGAACTTTAGTAGGGGTAGTAGGTGTATCCCAATCCTTAATCGCACTGATCTTGGAGGGATCTACATGAATACCTTGTTCGTTGACAATATGTCCTAAAAATTGAATTTCTTTAAGCCAGAATTCACACTTGGAGAATTTGGCGAAAAGTTGCTCTTTCTTTAGGAGTTCCAGAGTAAGACGAAGATGTTGCTCATGATCAGCTCGCGTCTTAGAGTATATCAAGATGTCGTCAATAAAAACAATGACGAACTGATCCAAATAAGGCTTGCAGACCCTATTCATTAAGTCCATAAAAACAGCAGGAGCATTAGTCAAACCGAATGGCAAGACTGTGAACTCATAATGCCCATAACGAGTGCGGAACGCTGTCTTGGGAATATCATCCTCATGCACGCGAAGCTGGTGATATCCAGATCGCAGATCAATCTTTGAAAAATAAGAAGCGCCCTGTAACTGATCAAAGAGATCATCGATGCGAGGTAGGGGATATCGATTCTTGATGGTAAGCTTGTTAAGCTCACGATAATCGATACACATCCTAAAAGATCCATCCTTCTTCTTGACAAAAAGAACGGGAGCACCCCAAGGTGAAAAGCTAGGACGGATAAAACCTTTGTCAGAGAGCTCCTGCAGCTGCTTAGACAACTCTTGCATCTCAGACGGTGCAAGACGATATGGAGCTCTGGCAATGGGGTTTGCACCAGGTACGAGATCAATACGGAACTCGACTTGGCGTGCTGGAGGTAGACCAGGTAAATCTTCAGGAAATACTTCAGGATAATCCCGAACAATAGGGATATCTTGAATAGGCTTACCTTTGTCCTTATTTGCTACAACATGTGCCAAAAAGGCCACATAGTTCTTTCGCAGATACTTCCGAGCTTTAAAACAAGACATGAGTTTGAGACCACCAGCAGGTTTCTCACCATGAACTTGTAGGATCTCGCCTGTCGAAAGCGGCACACGAACAATCTTCTCAAAACAAACTACCTCTGCGCGATGCTTGGATAACCAATCCATACCTACTATAACGTCGAAGCTTCCAAGTTGCATAGGCGTGAGGTTAATAGGAAAAAGATGGCCGTTGAGGTTCAACTGGCAGTTGTGAAGAACATAATCAAGAACAATGGGTTCACCATTAGCAACCTCTACTGTCAAAGGTTTACCTAGTTTCGTTCTAGACACGCGAAGCAATGGCTCAAAAGATAATGACACAAAACTCTTATCGGCACCCAAATCAAAAAGAACAGATGCAGGCTGATTATTAATAAAGAACGTACCGTTCACCACTTCATTGTCTGCTTGTGCCTCTTGTGCATTCATATTGAAGACTCGACCTCGAGCCTGAGCCTGATTCTGATTTGGGTTAGCATTCACCAATCTTGGACACTGATTACAGTAGTGGGTCAGATCCCCACAGTTGTAACAAAACCTGGAGGGTAGTGTGGTCGTGCAGCTTGACCCTGTTGCTGAGCAGGAGGCTGAGCAACTCGTTGAGCCGGGTTCTGAACTGCCTGATTCTGAGCAAAACGACAAACATCAGCAAGATGACCCGACTTCCCACAGTTAGTACAGAAACGGCACGGAAGTTGCGGCTGATGGTGTCTGTTGCATCTATTGCACAAAGGTGCATTTCCTGCATAAGGCTTCTTTGCTGGAGGTTGTGCGGGTTGGTTGGGAGCTGCCTGGTTAGCTTGGGCAGTGACAGCAAAATTTTGGGAAGCCTTTCGCTTCCTAGACCCTCTTGAGGAACCAGAATCCTTCCCCTTCTTGTTTTGACCTTTCTTGTTATCTCCTTTGTCAGACGCCTGCTTCTTACCCTTGTCACCCTTTTTATGTAGCTTTCCCTTTCGAACCTGTGACTCAGTCAATGTCGCTGCTAACTCGATCGCCTGACGGAGTGTGGTAGGGTTACTACCAGTAATGATGTCTTGTACTGAGTCAGGTAGACCATCGATGTACCTTTCGATAGCCTTGTCGAGTGGGGTAACCATTGTTGGGCATAGTAGACTCAACTCCTCAAACCTATCAGTATACGCCCTGTGCTCGACACTGTCCTGTTTCAAGTCATCAAACTCCCTCTCCAAAGCTCATTGTTCATGACGAGGACAAAACTCCCTCATCATAAGAGCTCTAAGTTCAGCCCAAGTCTGTGCTATAGCAACTTCTGCACCACGGTCTCTCATAACCCCGTTCCACCATGTAAGAGCCCTCTTCTGAAACACACTCGAAGAAAACTCGACCTTGCGATTGTCAGGACACTGAACATGACGGAAAGTGTTCTCAATGCTCTCGAACCATTGAAGGAGCCCAGTTGCTCCCTCAGTGCCACTAAACTTGAGTGGTTTAGCCGAACTGAAACTCTTGAAATTGCATGGAGCATTGTTGTTGTTGTTGTTGGCTTGGTTCCATTGAGCAAAGAGGTTTGGGAATTGAGCAGCCATTTGCTGCGCAATAATTTCTGCCAGTTCGGCAGTCGCTATCTGGTTTTCGCGTCAAGGAGGCATTCTAAAGGAGGAAACATGAAAGGAAACGAGTGAGATGGTTGGATGAAGAGAATGAGATGAAACAAAATCAACAAAAGCAAAGATGGTGGTCATTCGTCCGCATCGCAATGCAAACAAACGACCCACAGAGACTAATCAAAGTAAATGGGTCAAAAATAATGTATCGCGAAGACATGCTCGCCTATAAGTGAACACTCACCCCAAGAGTTCCCAGGTAAGAGTGACTGGTCCGATTATGTGGATTTGTACGAACACTCTAGCCTTAGACAGAAAACCCAGGGTACAGGCATTCACTCTTCCAGTTTGCACGTGTTCACACTATTTAGAACCCAAAACTTTAACGAGATTTTGAAAATTTGAAAGGCACAAGGCGAAAAATCAAACTGGAAGGGTTCAAAACCTTACAACAGAGGGTTCAAAACCTAGTAATCAATCATCCAGAAACAGATGATTAATTTTCAAAGCGGATCCGAACTTGATGTTCCCGTTGTGGTTATCACCTAAGGATAGGTGAAGTGCATGTTTTAAAATCTAAACACAAGATAACTTGTGTTGGGGTCCTAGAAAGGTTATAGTCTAGTTCAAAGCATTACTAATAACCTAATTCCCTATAACCATTGGCTCTGATACCAACTTTTCTGTCACACCCCGACCACGTATAACATACAAAACGTCGCGGAAAACGTCGGGGAGTGTTGTAACAGAATTAATTGCAACAGCTTCTGAAAACACATGTGAAAATAGGTACGTCAGCATAAAAATGCCTGTGAGATACATAGGTTTTTGTGAAAATAGGATTCATGACTTGGGTTTTAGAAGAAAGGTTTAATAAAAATTAGTCATGAATCTTGTTAAGTGTTTTCTTTTATAAATCATATGAAAACTCGATAAGAAATCAGATTATATAAAAGAAAGGCGTATGGTTAATGAATAACAATTTAAACAAACCAAATGCCATACCCAAAATGTAAGCATGTGATGAATAACAATTGTACTAAGTATGCACACAATGGGCACACATAGAATAAAATGTAATGTAAAACGATGTACTAAGTATGCACACAATGGGCTTACCTAGCATGAAATGTAATGTAAAACGATGTACTAAGTATGCACACAATGGGCGTACATAGCATGAAATGTAATGTAAAACAATGTACTAAGTATGCACACAATGGGCGTACATAGCATGAAATGTAATGTAAAACAATGTACTAAGTATGCACACAATGGGCATACATAGCATAACACAATGAAATCATGTACTATAAATGTACTAATGAACATAGCAAGTATATGATGTGGAAACATGGAAAGGCATGAAAGTAACAAGTAGGCACATGTGTTTCACCCCAAAATGTTTGGAAAACAGTAAAAGAGGGGTCTATGTACTCACTTGAGATTGTTCAGAAGTCCTAAGATAACCACCAAGCAATGCTAGAGATCACGGAATCAAACGGCACCTAATATAGGTAACTATGTTAATATACCGGACCTAATTCGGAAGATCGGATAGAATGAGGGCTTGTAAACCAAATGAGTATGAGAACTCATGTAATATGGTTTAACAAAGCCTACATACTAAATGAAACCTAACCTAAGTGCTTACGACCCATTACGACCCGTTTAGGTAGCTTATGCTACTTTAACGCGTCGTTCGCGTGAAACGCGTTCGGACCGCTTAACTAGCCCTATGATAAGTAACATATGCCTTAACATGTCTAATATTGTTGTCAAATCAGTTTAGATGTCAAAAGTTATGTTACATATGTTTAAAATGAATTTTGGCATTAAAGAGGTATTTTGGTAATTTACCTAAGGCATATAAACTACCTATCATACAACTACTTAAACGAAGCGACCATAAGGTATAACCTCGGAAGGTTATTCCCTATATACTATGGTCACCTAATGTGTTTGGTCGGATCCTAATGATCGACCAAATGGGTCGGGTTCAAAGGTATAAGCGATTTATCAGATCGCTTACCCTTACAACCCTAGACAACGTGGTAATCAGTAAGCATAGTCACAAGGGACTATAACCATCGTGATTACGCTCACGTTGCGAAGTTCAAACGAACTTCGCATTGACCATAAACTGGTCAATGCAGAAAGTCAAACAAAGTTTGACTTTCGGACTCGAAAAGCAATAAAGAACGAAGGAATACTTACAAAGGGTCCCCGAATGCTAATCTTGATTCAAGTAGCTCAGGTATGAAACAATGGTTTCAACTTAGAGCTTCTCAAATCAGATTCTTGTGGGTTTTGCAATGAATGGGGTTGGGTATTTATAGTATTCTTCGAACCGTTAAGATCATTTCTTGAATAACGTGACCGAATCTCATCCGTACATTTGTTGGAATGTTGTGGTGACTCAAAATGGCCCCTCATGAACTGAAAAGGCAAGTGTGGGTGAGTTGTTGGGTGCTTAACAGCTGTAATCTGCTGTTAAATTGATCTTGTCTAATCTAGGGAGCTGACGCGGGCCGCGTAAGAGGACTCGCTAATCTTACGCTGGCCGCCTGGCCTGTCTGGTCAGAAACAAACTTTCATAAATGATAGTTTTGGTCCCTGTTATGTATTTAAGCCATTTCCGACACGTTTAAGGCCCGTTAAGCCAACGTTAAGGCCCTAAAATGATGCCTAAACATTGTGGACATGAAACATTCTCAAAAATATGCCGGATGTTGGTTTGTTTGGTCGTACAATCGCGATGATCGCTTAATTACGACGGAATGCGCATAAGCGCGAAAAACGATCCAAAATGCGTGACGAATGGATTTTTCTTATGCCAAACACTAAAATAAAATATTTTAGTGCTTACATAAATTTTTGGATGTCCGGAGGTATTCAGAACGTAAGTTATGCGCGAAAATACAAACTTGTGCACTTTTTGACGCTTTTAGTCCCTGAATGACCCAAAAGTTTATTTTAGCACACCTAACCCCTCAAAGCCTATTTCTAAGCTATATAAAGGATATTTAAGGTGTGTTTAACTTATGGTCATGTTCCGGAATGTTCGTTACAGTTCAAATTGGCATACTTTCGCAGTTTGTCAAGTTTAGTCCCTGTAAGCGAATTAACTTGTTTTTGCCATACCAAAGCCTTCAAAACTTATTTATAAGTTATGTAAAGGTTATTTAAGGTATGTTAAGTATATGTTGATGTTCCGGAGTATTTTTCGCATTAAACTGATTACGTTTACGCATCAGTTTGCGTATAACTCTCCAGAAAGCAATATAGAGTTTGAAATTGAATAAAAGTCAAAACATGAAAAATGTAAAACACAACCAAACTGTAACACCCCGAAAATATAAATCCGATATTAAAAATTTAAGGATTTTATAAACAAGAATTTACCATCTAGAAATTTTAACCTAGTTAAAATTACAAGTTTAGAAATAACCAACACTAGATTAAAAACACTAGTAATTAAAGCTAGTTGATAAGGGAGGGACTAAACTTGCCCAAGAATGAAAGTTAAAGTCTGAATTTTAACAAAACTCACCAAACACACCATTTTAGGTGTGTCTGGTCGAACAAGAGGAAGGGGGGCGACCAGGGTATTCTCCAAACTCTAGCTTCACATGAAAATCTGCAAAATTGAAGCCTCAAATCCGTCCCAAATCGAATTCTAAACACAAATTAGTAATCACCTCGTCGTAAGGATCAAAAGGTATGTAAAATTTTGGTACTTTGATCCATCATGAATTCTAGGTTAATTGTGAAAAACTGAAATTGAGCCTAGTTATGACATGCATGAATGAATGTTGAATTAATATGATGTTTAGAGTCAAACCCTAGGTGATTCCTTGTGAAAACTTTGCATCATATTTGTAAAGTTTGGAGTTTACATGTTAGGAGACTATGAGCTTGAAGATTACTAGAATTATGACTATTGTTATAGTGAAATCTGAATTGGTAAAGTAAATTCAGAAATATAGATGTCAAGATGTATGTGAAATTTACTAATTTAGTGAAAATAGATGTTAATTACAAATCATGAACTTGGTAATAATTATAGAAGAATCTGACCCGTTAGGTGTTTGATGAAATGCCTAAGAGAGGATTTAAATGATAAAAATATGATGAAAACGCAGATTTGATCATGTTTCACAATGATATGAATATGGTCATGAAAAGAATTCTAAACAAGGTGTAAACTGAATCTTCTAGGCAAAGAGTCCGGATCATCAAGCGGACAAGCCGGAGGGAATTCAAGAGGGAAAGACGTGCTCTAAAGGTACGAAATTATCGTTTCGTTACATTAAAATTATTTATTAGTTTTATGTTGTAGTTTTGAAAACATGGTAAATAAGATAGACCAATACGTCACGGAAGTGACTTTGCGTCTTAAACAAGTAAAACGGGTCAAAACAAGTGATAGAAAATGGATTCTTGAAATACCTTAGTTGATGCCTAAATTTTGGCATCCAAACGGGTCGAACAATCAAGTAAGGCATGGTTATTGTTTCGGATTATAATAGTTTGATTGTTGATTTTGAATATTATATAACATGTTAGAAATACGAGGTTTTAATGAATTGGTACCATAGAAAGCTGAACCCGAGAGTTGGGTCTTGGTGTAATGAACAAACAAAACAAACATGAAAATCCAGGTACTACCGTAAATTACGGTAGTACCGTAATTTACGGTGGATGTGATATGTTTACGGTGTGGATCAACTGGTTTACGGGGGACCAAAAATCTCCAGAACTCACCGTAAATTACGGTAACACCGTAATTTACGGTGGAACCAGAAAACTTTAATTTTTTTTTTATTTAAATTGATGATTGGATCTTATGTTTAAGTCTTATGTACCATAGTCAAAACTAATGTTTTAATGGTTTTGACCCTAGGTGATTAGATGGACCTTACGGATGGTGGTCAAGCAACGTTGAAGAACCGAACACGATTTTTGAAGCTTCCGCTATGTGTTTAGTTTTAATTAAACTTTGTTCATGGGTTGTAAACAATCATTAATCAACTTTTGGATGTTTAACTTAGACATTAGATAACTAATGTTTATCTACTTGTAATCTTGATACTTTTGAAACTTATGTTAAACTATTATCTTTTGTATAAAATTATACTTATATTCAAGTAAATTTTGAGGGTGTTACAATTTGGTAATCAGAGCCTAAGGTTGTCAACAAAGTGTTCGGTTCAAGCTTGATCGATCGTCCGGTAAGAACTAACTTATTTTGTTAATAAATTATGTACTACGTAGAGAACGAGAAATGAACAAATATGCATGAAAATGAAAAGAGTGTGTAAGCTCACTCAAAAACAAGAAATGCATGAAACAAGAATTATTAAATCAAGTTACGAACTTGAGTGAAATGAAACAAGAATTATTAAATCAAGTTACGAACTTGATTGAAATGAAACAAGAATTATTAAATCAAGTTACGAACTTGATTGAATTGAAACAAGAATGATTAAATCAAGTTACGAACTTGATTGAATTGAAACAAGAATGATTAAATTAAGTTATGAACTTGATTAAATCAAAACAAGTAAAGCATGTGTTATAAATGGAATGTTTAACAACCTATGTAAACATTTCAGAAATAGAGATGGCTGATGAAGGAAATGATAATGCGGTGCCAAGAGTCACCGAACAAATGAGAGAAGTGATTGACGAAGAGGTTGGAAAGGCGATCGAAAACAGTTTGTCAGGCTTTATTGATAAAATCCAAAACACGGTTTTATCAATAGTAGAAGATAGAATCAAGAAATTGGAAAATGATTCAAATTCAGCAAAGGAAAAACATGGAGGACGAAAGCCTTGTTCATACATGGAATTCATGGCTTGTAAACCACCAATATATAATGGGGAGGTTGACCCAATAGTGTGCCTACGATGGCTAAGTGATATCGAAGGAGTATTCGAGAGAACTCATTGTGATGAAAATGACTACGTAGCTTATGGTACTGGTCAATTAAGAGGTCAAGCGAAAGACTGGTGGGATAACAAAAAGAAGGAGATTGGAAGTGAAGCGGCTAAGTCCATGACATGGGAGGAGTTTAAGACTCCGTTTCTTAAACACCATAGTCCCAAAGCGGTCATAAATAGAATCAAGGAAGAGTTCATGCAACTCAGACACAAGGGTGAATCCATAGACAAGATCACGGGGATGTTTATGGACAAGATAAAGTTCTGTGATGATTTGGTGACAAATGAAGAACAAAAGGTCTATTACTACCATAACATGCTAAGTGCGGAGTATAGAGAGTTCATAACCCCTTCAAAATACGAGACCCTTACCGAGATTGTCAATGCTGCTCGGGAAAGGGAGATCGAACTGAAAAAGAGCATAGAACGGGGTGAACGAAGGGCACAAGATGTGAATCCAAGCCCTACTAAGAAGGCACGAACAAACGAAAGCGCAAAGAAATCTTATACGAAAGGCGGGTCGCCAAGTTGCAGAATCTGCGGGAAGGGTCATAAAGGCGAATGCCGTTACAAGGATAAGCCTTGTCCCATATGCAAGAAAACAGGACATATGGCTATATCATGCCCGGAGAAAGTGACGGTTTGTTACAATTGTTATCGAACGGGTCACAAGAAGTCGAAATGCCCGGAGCTGGTTGGAAAGAAGGATGGGCAGGAACCGAAAGGTGAAGCCCCGAAAGCAAAGGCAAGATCTTTTCAACTAACCGCCGCAGAAGCAAAGGTTGAACTTGACGTGGTCTCAGGTATATTTACTATAAATTCAATTCCTGCACACGTGTTATTTGATACGGGTGCGAATAAATCCTTTGTTTCATATGGATTTATTCGACATCCTTCATTTGTTCTAACAAAATTACCTGTGCCCTTAGAAGTAGAGATAGGTAATAACAAGAGCTTTATTGTTTGTGATGTATGTAAAAACTGTAAACTGAGCATTGACGACGAAGAATATTTGATAAACCTAATCCCGATGTCAATGGGGGAATTTCAAGTAGTCGTTGGGATGGATTGGCTATCTCAACACCATGCAAAGATCGTGTGTTCTCGTAAAGAGATAAAACTAACATCTCCGAGCGGGAAACACGTCACCACTTATGGCGAAAAAGGAGGCAAACCCATAGTATGCTCAATGTTGAAAGCTCACAAGTTTATGAAGCGAGGATGCAAGGCATTCATGATATACGCTAATGAACCCGAAAGAGAATCAAGAAAGATTGGAGATGTACCGGTAGTACGAGATTATGAAGATGTGTTTCCGGGGGATTTACCGGGGATACCGCCTGTACGGGAAGTAGAGTTTGGGATCGAATTGATTCCGGGCGCGAAACCCGTAGCGAAAGCCCCGTACCGACTTGCACCGTCGGAATTACAAGAGTTGATGTCTCAAATCCAAGACCTGCTTGACAAAGGATTCATAAGGCCGAGTGTGTCTCCTTGGGGCGCACCGGTGTTGTTCGTGAGAAAGAAAGACGGGAGCATGCGCATGTGTATCGATTACCGGGAGTTAAACAAACTCACGGTAAAAAACCGATACCCGCTCCCGAGGATAGATGATTTATTCGACCAACTACAAGGTGCGAATTGGTTTTCCAAAATTGACCTTAGATTGGGGTATCACCAACTAAAGGTCAAAGAAGAAGATGTGCCGAAGACGGCTTTCCGCACGAGATACGGACATTACGAATTCCTCGTGATGTCATTTGGACTAACAAACGCACCCGCGGCTTTCATGGACCTCATGAACCGGGTTTGCAAGCCAATGCTAGATAAGTCGGTCATCGTGTTTATCGATGATATCTTGGTGTATTCGAAAAGTGAAGCTGAACACGCACATCACTTACAAGAAGTGTTAGAGACCCTTAGACGAGAGAAGTTATAAGCAAAATTCTCTAAATGTGCCTTTTGGTTACGAGAGGTACAATTTCTTGGCCATGTCATAAGTGCCGACGGAGTATTGGTGGATCCGTCAAAGATAGAGGCCGTGTCAAAATGGAATCCCCCAAAGAACCCTTCTGAAATTAGAAGCTTTTTGGGGCTTGCGGAGTATTATAGGAGATTCATTCAAGATTTCTCCAAGATTGCGTCACCGCTAACAAAGCTAACACGGAAAAAAGAAAAGTTTATTTGGGGTGCTGATCAAGAGAAAGCGTTTCAAACGCTAAAAGAAAAGTTAACTCAAGCTCTGGTATTGACATTGCCGGACAGAGTCGAAGACATGGTGGTTTATTCGGATGCTTCATTATCGGGGCTCGGTTGCGTGTTGATGCAACGGGGCAAGGTAATAGCCTATGCCTCGAGACAATTGAAGATACACGAGAAGAAATATCCCACGCACGATCTCGAGTTGGCAGCGGTGGTATTTGCATTAAAAATATGGAGGCATTACTTGTATGGGGTAAAGTGCACCATATTCACCGACCACAAGAGCTTGAAATACTTCTTCGATCAGAAGGAGTTAAATATGCGACAAAGGCGATGGCTGGAAACGGTGAAAGACTATGATTGTGAGATACATTATCACCCCGGAAAAGCAAATGTGGTAGCGGACGCTCTGAGCAGAAAAGCGGACTACGTCCCAATACGAGTGAGGTCGATGCAACTTGTGGTGACCTCGGGTATACTCGAACGTATTCGAGAGGCGCAGTTAGAAGCAGTAAAAGAAGAGAATTGGAAGAAAGAAAGAATAATCGGCCAATTGAAAGATTTGTCGGATGGGAATCACGGGTTGAAGACTCGATCCGGGAGGATATAGGTCCCACATACTTGTGGAGTGAAGGCGCTTCTACTTAATGAAGCTCATAAATCCCGTTATTCAATTCATCCGGGTGCGACCAAGATGTACAATGATTTGAAACAAAATTATTGGTGGCCCGGAATGAAGAGGGACGTGGCGAAGTATGTGGAAAAATGCTTGACATGTTTACAAGTCAAGGCAGAGCACTAGAAACCATACGGCAAACTCCAACCGTTAGAAATTCCGGTTTGGAAATGGGAACATATTACAATGGACCTGTTAACCAAATTGCCTAAGACGAATCGTGGTTTCGATGCCATATGGGTAGTGGTGGATAGATTGACGAAAAGTGCTCACTTCATTCCGATTCGTGAGACTTATACGTCAGAAAAGATGTCGGAAGTTTATACCAATGAAATAATAGCCCGTCATGGGGTGCCGGTGTCCATCGTGTCTGATAAGGATACCCGGTTTACTTCGAATTTCTGGCGAGATTTCCAAGAGCAAATGGGAACCAAATTGTTCATTAGCACCGCGTACCATCCTCAAACGGATGGACAAAGTGAAAGAACGATACAAACATTGGGAGACATGCTACGGGCGTGTATAATCGACTTTGGAGGCAGTTGGGATGTTCATCTACCGTTAGTAGAGTTTTCGTATAACAACAGTTACCAATCTAGTATTAAGATGGCACCGTACGAAATGCTTTACGGTAGGAAGTGTCGAACTCCGGTATGTTGGGGTGAAGTGGGTCCACGTGAACTCGCCCACCAAGATATAGTACGAGCCACGAATGAAAAGATCGATATAGTTCGGGCACACTTGAAAGCGGCTCAAGACAGGCAAAAGGCGTATGCTGATAAAAGGAAAAGGCCAATCGAATTCCAAGTTGGTGACATGGTCATGCTAAAAGTTTCCCCATGGAAGGGTGTTATTAGATTCAGAAAAAGGGGGAAGCTAAGCCCAAGGTTTATTGGGCCATTCAAAATTATCGGAAAGGTTGGCAAGGTAGCTTACCGCCTCGAGTTACCGGAGGAACTAAGTGGGATCCATGGCACGTTCCACGTGTCACAATTAAGAAAGTGCCTAGCAGACGAAACGGCCTATATCCATTACGATGATATTGAAGTGGATAATAGTCTGAATTATGCAGTGAGACCGGTGGAGATTTTAGACCGAAAGGTCAAACATTTACGAAATAAACAAATTGACCAAGTCAAAGTCAAATCGGAGCATAGGAAAGGTTCGGACACTACGTGGGAGTCCGAAGAGGAGATGCGACGACTTTATCCTACTTTATTCGGTACGTAATTCGGTTTCGGGGACGAAACCCTTTTAAGGGGGGTGGACTTGTAACATCCCGAAAATATAAATCCGATATTAGAAATTTAAGGATTTTATAAACAAGAATTTACCATCTAGAAATTTTAACCTAGTTAAAATTACAAGTTTAGAAATAACCAACACTAGTAATTAAAGCTAGTTGATAAGGGAGGGACTAAACTTGCCCAAGAATGAAAGTTAAAGTCTGAATTTTAACAAAACTCACCAAACACACCATTTTAGGTGTGTCTGGCCGAACAAGAGGAAGGGGGCGACCAGGGTATTCTCCAAACTCTAGCTTCACATGAAAATCTGCAAAATTGAAGCCTCAAATCCGTCCCAAATCGAATTCTAAACACAAATTAGTAATCACCTCGTCGTAAGGATCAAAAGGTATTTAAAATTTTGGTACTTTGATCCATCATGAATTCTAGGTTAATTGTGAAAAACTGAAATTGAGCCTAGTTATGACATGCATGAATGAATGTTGAATTAATATGATGTTTAGAGTCAAACCCTAGGTGATTCCTTGTGAAAACTTTGCATCATATTTGTAAAGTTTGGAGTTTACATGTTAGGAGACTATGAGCTTGAAGAAAACTTGAAGAATACTAGAATTATGACTATTGTTATAGTGAAATCTGAATTGGTAAAGTAAATTCAGAAATATAGATGTCAAGATGTATGTGAAATTTACTAATTTAGTGAAAATAGATGTTAATTACAAATCATGAACTTGGTAATAATTATAGAAGAATCTGACCCGTTAGGTGTTTGATGAAATGCCTAAGAGAGGATTTAAATGATAAAAATATGATGAAAACGCAGATTTGATCATGTTTCACAATGATATGAATATGGTCATGAAAAGAATTCTAAACAAGCTGTAAACTGAATCTTCTAGGCAAAGAGTCCGGATCATCAAGCGGACAAGCCGGAGGGAATTCAAGAGGGAAAGACGTGCTCTAAAGGTACGAAATTATCGTTTCGTTACATTAAAATTATTTATTAGTTTTATGTTGTAGTTTTGAAAACATGGTAAATAAGATAGACCAATACGTCACGGAAGTGACTTTGCGTCTTAAACAAGTAAAACGGGTCAAAACAAGTGATAGAAAATGGATTCTTGAAATACCTTGGTTGATGCCTAAATTTTGGCATCCAAACGGGTCGAACAATCAAGTAAGGCATGGTTATTGTTTCGGATTATAATAGTTTGATTGTTGATTTTGAATATTATATAACATATTAGAAATACGAGGTTTTAATGAATTGGTACCATAGAAAGCTGAACCCGAGAGTTGGGTCTTGGTGTAATGAACAAACAAAACAAACATGAAAATCCAGGTACTACCGTAAATTACGGTAGTACCGTAATTTACGGTGGATGTGATATGTTTACGGTGTGGATCAACTGGTTTACGGTGGACCAAAAATCTCCAGAACTCACCGTAAATTACGATAACACCGTAATTTACGGTGGAACCAGAAAACTTTAATTTTTTTTATTTAAATTGATGATTGGATCTTATGTTTAAGTCTTATGTACCATAGTCAAAACTAATGTTTTAATGGTTTTGACCCTAGGTGATTAGATGGACCTTACGGATGGTGGTCAAGCAACGTTGAAGAACCGAACACGATTTTTGAAGCTTCCGCTATGTGTTTAGTTTTAATTAAACTTTGTTCATGGGTTGTAAACAATCATTAATCAACTTTTGGATGTTTAACTTAGACATTAGATAACTAATGTTTATCTACTTGTAATCTTGATACTTTTGAAACTTATGTTAAACTATTATCTTTTGTATAAAATTATACTTATATTCAAGTAAATTTTGAGGGTGTTACACAAACAAACATTGGGATCAAAAAAAAACTTTTTTTATTAATAATTGAACTGTTCATAATGATTACAAGCACAGATGTTACATTACTCAAGGACTACTAAGCAATCTTAAGTGAGTACATAGTCCCCTCTTTTACTGTTTTCAACCGTTTTGGGGTGAAGCATGTGTACCTATATGTTATTTTCATGATTTCAAAGTATAATTGATTATACATGTTATTACTTATCATTTGACAAACTAAATGACTATCTATGGTTTAAACACTTATTTCTCAAAGAACATAAAATAAAATGTTGAATTGTACTTATTTTATGTTCACCAGACCGATTGGTAGTATGATATAGCGCTATAGGACTAGACACCCCATTCCTGTTGTCATGGAATGTCGGAAACCAATTTGTTTCTCCATCCAAATAGGGATTGCCTTTGTGGTATTCCTATAGTCTCAAAGGTGTAGTTTGATGCACTAGGTCTGAATGAATTCTTAAATCACACTTTTATTGTATATTTTGATATACTCCCAAAAGTATAGTTTGATATACTCTCATGTGTGGTATTGTACAGAACCAACATATATATTTTATTAACAAACCAAAACATATTTTGATATGTTATTTATAAAACCCAAAGCATATTTTGATATGTTATTTATGAAACCAAAACATAGTTTAATATGTTAGTTACAAATCCAAAGTATACTTTTAATATGCTACTATAAGGTTATTCGTTTAACCTTGCATTATTTTACAAAGCATAACTTTTGATTTATTCAAACACTTTGTTTTGTACATTTTTACTTGTGGTTTAAGTAGTCTCATTTTACTTACCATACATAACTTTTGTTTACACCTTACATGGTTTACATTTAACTTGGGTTATACAAAAACATTGGACTATTGGTTTAAACATGAACATTCTATATTGGTGGTTTGGTTTGAGTAAGTGACTTAAGTAACGAGGCGTGTGTAATATGATACAAGCATGGTGGATACGCCGCTGGTACTTCCTATATATAAGTGTTTGTATGGTATTATATATCGTAGCGTTATTTGAATCATTTCAATTTAAGTCATATAACATTTTATACAAATAACATACTTTTCATAAGACATTGTTTTACAACAATTTATCTTATAAAAAACTTATTTTTTTACGTGGTTATTCATTTAACCTTTCATTACTCTTTTACGTATCATCTACTTTATCATCACTTTTCGAATGATTTATAAAACAAAACATTTTACAAGGATCATGACTGACTTTTGTTAAACAACTCTTTCTAAACTTATAAGTCGTGAATCCTATATTCACAAAACCTATGTATCTCACAAGCATTTTTATGCTGACGTACCTATTTTTACATATGTTTCAGGTGTTGTCTTGAGATGATTGTTGATACATGCTACATTTAGGATGGACTCGTGCCTTAGCGACTTTAAAACTTGAAAGATCATAGTTGTACTTATTTGATTGTATTAAAACAATGAGTTCATTTATTCAATAAAACAAAATTATTTATTCCATGGTTACGAAACAATGATTCTGTTACAACACTCCCCGACGTTTCCGCCACGTCTAGTTGTTCTACGCGGTCGGGGTGTGACAGAAAAGTTGGTATCAGAGCCAATGGTTATAGGGAATTAGGTTATTAGTAATGCTTTGACCTAGACTATAACCTTCCTAGGACCCTAACACAAGTTTTCTTGTGTTTAGTTTTATAACAATACCGTCACTTATTCTTAGGTGACAACCACAATAAGAACACAAATTTCTATCCCGCTTTGAAAACTAATCATCTGTTCTAGGATGATTTATTATAGGGTTTTGAACCCTTTAAGTTTTCAAAATCCCGCCAAAGTTAGTCTAAATAATGTGAACACGTGCAAACTGGAAGGGTGGGTGCCTGTACCCTGAGCTTTCTGTCTAAGGCTAGAGTGTTCGTACAAATCCGCAATATCGGACCAGTCACTCTTACCTGGGAACTCTTGGGGTGAGTGTCCACTTATAGGCGAGCATGTCTTCATGATACATTATTTTTGACCCATTTACTTTGATTAATCACCAGGGTCGTTTGTTGCTTTGTAGTAACAAACAAATGACCACCATCCTTGCTTTCATCAGATTTGTTTTATCCCATTCTTTTCGTCTAATTCTCTCACACGTTTCCTTTCATGTTCCTCTTTTAGAATGCCTCCTCGACGCGACAATCAGATAGCGTATGCCGAACTGGCAGAAATCATCGCGCAGCAAATGGCTGCTGCCTTCCCAAATCTCTTTGCTCAAATGAATCAAGCCATCAACAACCATAATGCTCCTTGCAATTTCAAGAGTTTCAATTCGGCTAAGCCACTCAAGTTTAGTGGTTCTGAAGGAGCAACTGGGCTACTACAATGGTTCGAGAGGACTGAGAGTACGTTCTGTCACGTTCAGTGTCCTGATAATCGCAAGGTCGAGTTTGCCTCCAGTGTGTTTCAGAAAAGGGCTCTTACATGGTGGAACGGGGTTATGAGAGACCGTGGTGCTGAGGTCGCATTAGCACAGACTTGGGCTGAACTTAGGGCTCTTATGATGAAGGAGTTTTGTCCTCGTCATGAATTGAGAGCTTTAGAAAGGGAATTCCATGACCTGAAGCAAGACAGTGGAGAACATCGAGCCTATACGGACCGCTATGAGGAATTGAGCCTGTTATGCCCTACTATGGTTACGCCTCTGGATAAGGCGATTGAGAAATACATTGATGGTCTTCCTGACGTAGTACAGGATATCGTCACTGGCAGCAACCCTACTACTGTCAGACAAGCCATTGAATTGTCTGCCACTCTGACTGAATCCCATATCAGGAAGGGTAAGCTGTTTCGGAAAGGCGACCCAAGACCATCTGACAAGACTGCTCAAGATGAACCAAAGGAAAAACAGGCTGAGGTATCCAAGAAGAAGAAGCGCAAAGCCTCTCAAAATTTCACTGTAACTGCTCAAGACAAACAGGTTGCACCAAACCAGCCAGCACAACCTCGCAAAAGGCAAAACTATGTTGGTACCGCACCTTTGTGCAACAAATGCAACCGTCATCATCTAGAGCAAGAGCAGTGTCACAAATGTACCCACTGTGGGCGGTTGGGACATTTGATCAATGTTTGTCGTTATGCAAATCAAGTTGCTGCAAACCCTGCTGCTGTTCAAGCACGGTTTCCACCGGGGTCATGTTATAACTGTGGTGACCTTACTCACTACAGAAACAATTGCCCAAGACTTGTTAACGCACCTCCAGCGCGAGGACGAGCGTTTAACATCAATGAGGCAAACGGGAACAATGATGCAGCAGTGAACAATTAGTGTTTTGTAATTCCTTGGTTGTTATCTTTTGACACTTCAAGACAATTCGGTTGTTACATAAATAAAGATTTGTTGTTTTTATTTCTGCAAAATTTATGCGTTTGTGTGAATGTTTGATGCAACCTTATGATGTCAACCCAAAGATAAACTACTCGTGTGGTTCGTCATTTTATGATCACTTGTGATTTCCCCAAGAACCTTAAATACTCGTTTCTTTTAAGAAACAAAGCCAAATTCCTCTTAAGATCCTTCTATCTTTATAGATAGATCCTTGAAAATCATTAAAGTGCCAAATGAAATCCATGAATTGGATTCCTAGTGTGCTTTAATTATCCATGCCTAAAGATAACAAATTAAAGAATCAAGTTAACTAATTTTGTGCTTATGTGTTTTCTTACATGTTTTGCGGTTGTATGTGATCCATCCAAATCCTCGTAGAATCTTTCAGATCTCATATGAGAAATTCATAGTAGGATATCCAAAGTTACTATCTTAAATCCTTAATGGACTTCTACGTTGTAGTCAAGTCCCTTGGGTTTTAAAGTACTATTCTAAAATTGGACCCCTCGAGTGGTCTAGATAAACAGATTGATTTGAAAATCTGATTAGAAATATCATGTGATGATATAATCAAAAAGATCCCTTAAGTGGTCTATTTAAGGAGATCGTACGACGGTCTAGTTAAGAAGATCATGTGTTGATCTAGTTAAAAAGATCGTTCGTTGATCTAGTTGAAAAGACCCTTTGGTGGTCTAGTCAAGTCGCTTCATGTTTATTCAATTGATTATTTTTCTCTACGCATTATGAAATGAACTGTGCGGACTGTGCAAGGAATTACGTAATTATGGAGGCCTACATAATTATGGAAATTCAGTGCACAGAAACCACAAGAATTTTTGTCATGTGTTAAGACCTATAGCGACAAGAATAATGATACGGGAGAAGTCTTGGACCTTGACTGATGTTATTTTATCTTACACTCCCCACTCCTGATTTCAAGCACACACAAGTTTCCTATGATAAGTCTTCAAGGGAAATGTTCTTTTGTCCGTAATTCAAAATCCCATGTTTTCTTACTACAAGGACTTCACTTTGAGGGTTAACAAATTCGCTAAGAATCCTAACATGGCCCATAGTTTTACTTAAGGGTTCAATGGATCTGTTTGAAGGCAAAACCGTCACATCTGTCTTCACAAGTTTCCTCTAGAATTAAATTTCGGGATGAAATTTCCTAAAGTAGGGGAGACTGTTACACCTGTGTCACTTCAACCATCAAACAAAGACCAAACCAATAAATCGTTATATTTCATACTTGGGATTTGTATAAATATATGTATCATTTCCACATATCAATTCTTGTTCGATTCCGGGCTCTAAATCACTTTCTGGAAGGTTATACGCGCACCGATGCGTAAATATAACCAGTTTAAATGCAACGAACACTCCGGAATAGTGACAAAGGCTTAACATACCTTAAATAACCTTTACATAACTTAGAAATAAGTTTTGAAGGCTTTGGTATGACAAAATCAAGTTTAATCGCTTACAGGGACTAAATTCGACAAACTGCGAAAGTATGCCGATTTGAACTGTAACAGACATTCCGGAACATGACCATAAGTTAAACATACCATAAATATCCTTTACATAGCTTAGAAATAGTCTTTGAGGGATTCGGTGTGCTAGAATAAACTTTTGGGTCATTCAGGGACTAAAAGCGTCGAAAAGTGCATAAGTTTGCATTTTCGCGCATAACTTACGTTCTGAATACATCCGGACATCCAAAAATTTATTGTAAGCACTAAAATACTTTATTTTAATGTTTGGCATAAGAAAAATCCATTCGTCACGCAATTTGGATCGTTTTTCGCACTTATGCGCATTCCGTCGTAATTAAGCGATCATCGCGATTGTACGACCAAACGAACCGACACCCGGGATATTTTTTAGCATGTTTCATGTCCACAATGTTTAGGCATCATTTTAGGGCCTTAAAGTTGACTTAACGAGCCTTAAACATGTCGGAAATGGCCTTAATACACAACGGGGACTGAAATGGAAACTTTGGAAACTGGTTGCTGATCAGAAGGACCTAGGCGTGACACCTAGCCCCCTAGGCGTCACGCGAGGCC
The DNA here is from genome assembly GCA_030545235.1 of Helianthus tuberosus. Lineage (NCBI taxonomy): Eukaryota > Viridiplantae > Streptophyta > Magnoliopsida > Asterales > Asteraceae > Helianthus > Helianthus tuberosus. The sequence goes on along the minus strand of CM060408.1, from coordinate 133,285,200 downwards.
CTTTCAGATCAGCAAAAGTTTTTTAATCAATTGTTAACAGCTGCTAAACACTCCAAAGGCCAATGCCACATGTTAATGCCTGATGTTGGGGGGCCAATTTGAGTTACCTTAGTGTAGCAACAAGTGTAGGGACAAGATCAAAGCACGGTATTCGAAGAACGATCCTAACGGTTCCAACATTCCTATAAATACCCAACCATTTCAACCCCAAAAACCCACACCTTTGAAATCTGAATTTGCTCTCTAAGTTGTTGTGTTTAACACTTCATACCTGAGAGTATTCGGATTCAAACCTTCCGTTCTTGGACCCTTTGTAAGTGTTCCTTCGTTCTTTTATTCATTTTAGCGTTAAAGTCAAACTATGTTTGACTTTCTGCATTGACCAGTTTATGGTCAATGCGAAGTTCCTTTGAACTTCATAACGTGAGCGTAATCACGATGGTTATAGTCCCTTGTGACTATACCTACTGATTACCACGTTATCTAGGCTCAGTGACAAGTCGTAGTTTCGGCCAAAATGCGTATTCTTGCGTATTTTGTAACCAAACTACTCTTAGGTATCAAAACCGTTTGTTTTGATACCAAACCTGTTTTCTAACTTAGTTAAGAACGTTTTAACACTTTTAGTTTAGTGCTTATATAGGGTCGTAAGGTAAGCGATCTAAACAATCGCTTATACTTTCGAACCCGACCCGTTTGGTCGATCTTTAGGATCCGACCAAATACATTAGGTGACCATAGTAGTATATAGGGAATAACCTTCCGAGGTTATACCTTATGGTCACGATGTTTAGTTAGTTGTATGATAGGTAGTATATATGCCTTAGGTAAATTACCAAAATGCCCTTTTTACGCCAAAATTCATATAAAGCATATGTAACATAACTTTTGATATCTAAACTGATTTGGCAACAATATTAGTCATGTTAAGGCATATTTTACTTATCATAGGGCTAGTTAGGCATTCCGAACGCGTTTTACGCGAACGACGCGTTAAAGTAGCATAAGCTACCTAAACGGGTCGTAATGGGTCGTAAGCACTTAGGTTAGGTTTCATTTTAGTATGTAGGCTTTGTTAAACCATATTACACGAGTCTCCATACTCGTTTGGTTTACGAACCCTCATTCTATCCAATCCTCCGATTTAGGTCCGGTTTATTAACGTAGTTACCTATATTAGGTACCGTTTGATTTCCGTGATCTCTAGCATTGTTTGGTTGTTACTTGTCACACCCCGACCACGTATAACATACAAAACGTGGCGGAAAACGTCGGGGAGTGTTGTAAAATAATTAATTATTTCATAACCATGGCATTCAAAGTTGCATTTTATTTATCAACATAAGAGTTACATTGTATTAAACAGGAAACAAAGAGTACAAAACATAATTAAACTAAGTCTATCTTCATTTTATGTCTCTAAGGCACAGGTCCGCCCTAGTGTCGCGATCATTGTCCTAAGCAACAGCTCCTGAAAACACATGTGAAAATAGGTACGTCAGCATAAAAATGCCTGTGAGATACATAGGTTTTTGTGAAAATAGGATTCATGACTTGGGTTTTAGAAGAAAGGTCTAATAAAAATTAGTCATGAATCTTGTTAAGTGTTTTCTTTTATAAATCATATGAAAACTCGATAAGAAATCAGATTATATAAAAGAAAGGCGTATGGTTAATGAAATAACCAAATAAAATGAGTTGTATAAAATAAACTATTTTGTAAAACAATATCTTGTGAAAAATATGTTATTTGTGTAAAATGTAATATGTCTATACTGAAATGATTTAAATAACGCTACGATATGTAATATTATACAAACACTTGTATATAGGAAGTACCAGCGGCGTATCCACCATGTTTGTATCATATTACACACGCCTCGTTACTCAAATCATTTACCCAAACCAACCACCAATGTAAATTGTTCATGTATAAATCAATTGTCAAGTGTTATTGTGTAAACCATATCAAAATGTCCATGTCTAATGTGAATGACCAAATGTGTATATCAATGTCAAAATGTTTATGTTTAATGTAAATCGTATAATGTGTATCCAAAAATATCATGTATGGCATGTGAAATATATCAACTAAACCATAGGTAAAATGCACAAAAACAAGGTATTGAATTAAACATAGTTTAAGTCAAAGTTATGTTCTGTGGAACAATTGCATGCTATACTGATACAAATATCTATGCGGTATTGTGAAAATGCATACATCCAAGCCTTGTGATTGTGGTGATAGACCCTTAAATAAATTAAAGGTCTATCTGTGTTATTGTTTATCGAATTCGGTTATTCCTTCCACCCAAACAAACCTAGGGTTCAGGAACGGGAGTTGTCAAGTCCTATGGTACCACTACCTACTAACGAACGGCGTGATCAATGTTAATGAATGTATATTGTCCCATTTGAACAAACCAAATGTCATACCCAAAATGTAAGCATGTGATGAATAACAATTGTACTAAGTATGCACACAATGGGCACACATAGCATAAAATGTAATGTAAAACGATGTACTAAGTATGCACACAATGGGCGTACCTAGCATGAAATGTAATGTAAAACTATGTACTAAGTATGCACACAATGGGCGTACATAGCATGAAATGTAATGTAAAACGATGTACAAAGTATGCACACAATGGGCGTACATAGCATGAAATGTAATGTAAAACAATGTACTAAGTATGCACACAATGGGCGTACCTAGCATGAAATGTAATGTAAAACAATGTACTAAGTATGCACACAATGGGCATACATAGCATAACACAATGAAATCATGTACTATAAATTTACTAATAAACATAGCAAGTATATGATGTGGAAACATGGAAAGGCATGAAAGTAACAAGTAGGCACATGTGTTTCACCCCCAAAATGTTTGGAAAACAGTAAAAGAGGGGTCTATGTACTCACTTGAGATTGCTCAGAAGTCCTAAGATAACCACCAAGCAATGCTAGAGATCACGGAATCAAACGGCACCTAATATAGGTAACTATGTTAATATACCGGACCTAATTCGGAAGATCGGATAGAATGAGGGCTTGTAAACCAAATGAGTATGAGAACCCAGGTAATATGGTTTAACAAAGCCTACATACTAAATGAAACCTAACCTAAGTGCTTACGACTCGTTTAGGTAGCTTATGCTACTTTAACGCGTCGTTCACGTGAAACGCGTTCGGACCGCTTAACTAGTCCTATGACAAGTAACATATGCCTTAACATGTCTAATATTGTTGTCAAATCAGTTTAGATGTCAAAAGTTATGTTACATATGTTTAAAATGAATTTTGGCATTAAAGGGGTATTTTGGTAATTTACCTAAGGCATATAAACTACCTAAGGCATATAAACTACCTATCATACAACTACTTAAACGAAGCGACCATAAGGTATAACCTCGGAAGGTTATTCCCTATATACTATGGTCACCTAATGTGTTTGGTCGGATCCTAATGATCGACCAAATGGGTCGGTTTCGAAGGTATAAGCGATTTATCAGATCGCTTACCCTTACGACCCTAGACAACGTGGTAATCAGTAGGCATAGTCACAAGGGACTATAACCATCGTGATTACGCTCACGTTGCGAAGTTCAAACGAACTTCGCATTGACCATAAACTGGTCAATGCAGAAAGTCAAACAAAGTTTGACTTTCGGACTCGAAAAGCAATAAAGAACGAAGGAATACTTACAAAGGGTACCCGAATGCTAATCTTGATTCAAGTAGCTCAGGTATGAAACAATGGTTTCAACTTAGAGCTTCTCAAATCAGATTCTTGTGGGTTTTGCAATGAATGGGGTTGGGTATTTATAGTTGTAACATCTGTGCTTATTATCATTGTGAACAGTTCTATTATCAATGAAACAATGTTATTTGATCCCAATGTTTGTTTATTTATGTTTGACATTTTTCATGTTTTGACTTTTGTTCAATTTCAAACTCTATATCACTTTCTGGAGAGTTATACGCAAAATGGTGCGTAAACGTACTTAGTTTAACGCGACAAATACTTCGGAACATCAACATATACTTAACATACCTTAAATAACCTTTACATAGCTTAGAAATTAGCTTTAAGGGGTTCGGTGTGCTAAAATAAACTTTTGGGTCATTTAGGGACTAAAAGCGTCAAAAAGTGCACAAGTTTGCACTTTCGCGCATAACTCACGTTCTGAATACATCCGGACATCCAAAAATTTATGTAAGCACTAAAATATTTTATTTTAGTGTTTGGATTTAGAAAAATCCATTCGTCACGCAATTTGGATCGTTTTTCGCGCTTATGCGCATTCCGTCGTAATTAACCGAACAACGCGATTGTACGGCCAAACGAACCGACATCCGAGATATTTTTGAGCACATTTTGAGTTCCCTATACTTTAACTTCATTTTAGAGCTTTGAAATGGGGTTAACGGGCCTTAAACGCATCAGAAATGGCCTTAAAACACAACAGGGACCAAAACTGCAATTCTGCCAAAGTTCATGGCTTACGGACCGTAAGCCATGACCCTTACGGTCCGTAAGGGGTCTCCAGATGCAGCAACTCGATTTTTTTCTGCTGATTAGTGACCTTTCAGCCTCCAAAGGCCAATTACACGTGTTAAACACTTATGGTGGGGGCAAATGACATACCACAACATTACAACAAGTGTACGGGTGAGATTCGATCACGTTATTCGAGAAACGATCCTAACAGTTCTCCATTTACTATAAATACCCCCCCCCCCACCTTCACTCATTCCTCACAAAATCTGATCTAAAGTGTTCTAAGTTGAAGCCTTTGCTTCATACCTGAACTATTTGGGTCTAGATTGCTTGCGGGGACCTTTTGTAAGTGTTCCTTCGTTCTTTTATTGCTTTTCGAGTCCGAAAGTCAAACTTTGTTTGACTTTCTGCGTTGACCAGTTTATGGTCAATGCGAAGTTCGTTTGAACTTCATAACGTGAGCGTAATCACGATGGTTATAGTCCCTAGTGACTATACCTACTGATTACCACGTTATCTAGGCTCAGTGACGAGCCGTAGTTTCGGCCAGAATACGTATTCTTGCGTATTTTGTAACCAAACTACTTATTGGTATCAAAACCGTTTGTTTTGATACCAAACCTGTTTCTAAACTTAGTTAAGCATGTTTTAACATGCTTAGCTCGTCACTTTTAGTTTAGTGCTTATATAGGGTCGTAAGGTAAGCGATCTAAACAATCGCTTATACTTTCGAAACCCGACCCGTTTGGTCGATCATTAGGATCCGACCAATCACATTAGGTGACCATAGTATATAGGGAATAACCTTCCGAGGTTATACCTTATGGTCGCTTCGTTTAAGTAGTTGTATGATAGGTAGTTTATATGCCTTAGGTAAATTACCAAAATGCCCTTTTGACGCCAAAATTCATTTTAAGCATATGTAACATAAATTTTGGTATCTAAACTGATTTGGTAACAATATTAGACATGTTAAGGCATATTTTACTTATCATAGGACTAGTTAGGCATTCCGAACGCGTTTCACGCGAACGGCGCATTAAAGTAGCATAAGCTACCTAAACGGGTCGTAATGGGTCGTAAGCACTTAGGTTAGGTTTCATTTAGTATGAAGGCTTTATTAAACCATACTACATGAGTTCCCATACTCATTTGGTTTACGAGCCCTCATTCTATCCGATCATCCGATAAAGGTCCGGTTTATTAACATAGTTACCTATATTAGGTGTCGTTTGATTCCGAGATCTCTAGCATTGCTTGGTGGTTATCTTAGGACTTCTGAGCAATCTCAAGTGAGTACATAGACCCCTCTTTTACTGTTTTCCAAACATTTTGGGGTGGAACACATGTGCCTACTTGTTACTTTCATGCTTTCCTGTTTTCACATCATATACTTGCTATGTTCATTAGTACATTTATAGTACATGATTTCATTACATTTTATGCTATGTATGCCCATTGTGTGCGTACTTAGTACATTATTTTACATTACATTTTATGCTATGTATGCCCATTGTGTGCGTACTTAGTACATTATTTTACATTACATTTTATGCTATGTATGCCCATTGTGTGCGTACTTAGTACATTATTTTACATTACATTTTATGCTATGTATGCCCATTGTGTGCGTACTTAGTACATTATTTTACATTACATTCTATGCTATGTATGCCCATTGTGTGCGTACTTAGTACATTATTTTACATTACATTTTATGCTATGTATGCCCATTGTGTGCGTACTTAGTACATTATTTTACATTACATTACATTTTATGCTATGTATGCCCATTGTGTGCGTACTTAGTACATTATTTTACATTACATTTTATGCTATGTATGCCCATTGTGTGCATACTTAGTACATTGTTTTACATTACATTACATGCTATGTATGTTCATCATACTTAGTACATTCGTTTCACATCACATGCTATGTATGTTCATCATACTTAGTACATTGTTTTACGTTACATTACATGCTATGTATGTTCATCATACTTAGTACATTCATTTCACATCACATGCTATGTATGTTCATCATACTTAGTACATTTATTATTCATTCACATGCTTACATTTTGATATTATATTTGGTTTGTTTTGATGGATCAATATACATTCATTAACACCGATCACGCCGTTCGTTAGTAGGTAGTGGTACCATAGGAATTGACAACTCCCGTTCCTGAAATCCTGGGTTTGTTTGGATTGGAAGGAATGACCGAATTCGATATACATAACTTAGATAAACCTTTAATTTGTTTAAGGGTTTATCGCCACAGTCTCAAGGCTTGGATGTATGCTTTTTCACAATACCGCATAAATGTTTGTATCAGTATAGCATGCATTTGTTCCACAAAACATAACTTTGATTTAAACCATGTTTTACTTCAATACCTTGTTTTTGTGCATTTTACATATGGTTTAGTTGATATATTTCACATACCATACATGACATTTTTGGATACACATTACATGATTTACATTAGACATAAACATTTTGACATTGATATACACAATTCCTGATTTACATTAAACACAGACATTTGATATGGTTTACACAATAACCTTTTGACATTTGATTATACATAAACAATTTACATTGGTGGTTTGGTTTGAGTAAGTGATTTAAGTAACGAGGCGTGTGTAATATGATACAAGCATGGTGGATACGCCGCTGGTACTTCCTATATATAAGTGTTTGTATGGTATTACATATCGTAGCATTATTTAAATCATTTCAATTTATGACACATGGCATTTTATACAAATAACATACTTTTTACAAGACATTGTTTACAAACAACTTATCTTACACAAACTCATTTTTACATGGTTATTCATTTAACCTTACATTTATTTATACATATCATCTGATCTTATCGTTTTTCAAATGATTTATAAGACAAAGCAAATTACAAGGTTCTTGACTAAACATTTTCTTAAACACAAGTCATGAATCATATTTTTACAAACCTATGTATCTCACAGGCATTTTTATGCTGACGTACCTATTTTCACATGTGTTTTCAGGAGCTTTTGCGTAGGATGATGATCGTGACACTAGGGCGGACCTGTGCCTTAGAGAATAAAAATGAAGATAGACTAGTATAATTATGTTATAAACTCTTTGATTCCTGTTTAAAACAATGAAACTCTTATGTTGATAAATAAAAATACAACTTTGTATGCCATGGTTATGAAACAATTAATTCTGTCTCAACACTCCCCGACGTTTCCGCCACGTTTTGCATGTTATACGTGGTCGGGGTGTGACAGAAGAGTTGGTATCAAAGCCAATGGATATAGGGAATTAGGTTATTAGTAATGTTTTGACCTAGACTATAACCTTTCTAGGACCCTAACACAAGTTATCTTGTGTTTAGATCTTAAAACATGTACATTACCTATCCTTAGGTGATTATCAAAACAAAAATCAAATTTTCCGAAACGATTTTTGAAAAAAAAAACAATCATCTGTTTTTGGATGATTTATTACAAGGTTTTGAACCCTCTATTGTAAGGTTTTGAACCCTCTGTTATATGGTTTTGAACCCCTTTGAGTTTTCAAAATCTCGTCAAAGTTTTGGGGTCCTAAATAGTGTGAACACGTGCAAACTAGAAGGGTGAATGCCTGTATTCTGGGTTTTCTATCTAGGCAAGCACTTCGTATATATCTCATCAGACGCAAGACCAGTTGTGCTTACCTAGGAATTCTTAGGATGAGTTTTCACTTATAGGCGAGCATGTCTTCGCGATACATTATTTTTGATCTATTTACTTTGATTAGTCACTGTGTGTCGTTTGTTTGCTTGGTAATACGGACAAATGACCACCATCTTTTCTTTTGTTAATTTTGTTTCATCTCATTCTCTTCATCCAATCATCTCACTCGTTCCCTTTCATGTTTCCTCTTTTAGAATGCCTCCTCGACGCGAAAACCAGATAGCGACTGCCGAACTGGCAGAAATTATTGTGCAGCAAATGGCTGCTCAATTCCCAAATCTCTTTGCTTAATGGCACCAAGCCAACAACAACAACAATGCTCCATGCAAATTCAAGGATTTTAACTCGGCTAAACCACTCAAGTTTAGTGGTTCTGAGGGAGCGACTGGGCTTCTTCAATGGTTTGAGAGCATTGAGAATACTTTCCACCACGTGCAGTGTCCTGACAATCGCAAGGTCGAGTTTTCTTCGAGTGTGTTTCAGAAGAGGACTCTCACATGGTGGAATGGGGTAATGAGAGACCGTGGTGCAGAAGTTACTCTAGCACAGACATGGGCTGAACTTAGAGCTCTTATGATGAGGGAGTTTTGTCCTCGTCATGAACAACGAGCGTTGGAGAAGGATTTTGATGACTTGAAACAAGATAGTGGCGAGTACAGGGCATATACTGATAGGTTTGAGGAGTTGAGTCTGCTTTGCCCGACTATGGTTACCCCACTCGACAAGGCTATCGAAAGGTACATCGACGGCCTACCTGACGCAGTGCAAGACATCATTACTGGTAGTAACCCTGCCACACTCCGTCAGGCGATCGAGTTATCAGCGACATTGACTAAGTCGCAGATTCGGAAGAATAAATTACACAGGAAGGGTGACAAGGGCAAGAAACAGTCGTCTGACAAGGAAGATAGCAAGAAAGGTCAAAATAAGAATGGAAAGGATTCTGGTTCATCGAAAAGGGCAAGGAAGCGTATGGCTTCCCAAAACTATGCTGTCACTACCCAAGCTAACCAGGCGGCTCCCAACCAACCCGCACAGCCTCCAGCGAAGAAGCCCTATTCAGGAAATGCACCTTTGTGCAATAGATGCAACAGTCACCATCAGCTGCAACATCAGTGCCGTTTCTGTACTAACTGTGGGAAGTCAGCTCATCTTGCCGATGTTTGTCGGTTTGCTCAGAATCGCGCAGTTCAGAACCCGGCTCAACAAGTTGCTCAGCCTCTTGCTCAGCAACAAGGTCAAGCTGCACGACCTCATTTTCCTCCTGGTTCGTGCTACAATTGTGGGGATCTGACCCACTACAGAAACCGGTGCCCAAGGCTAGCAAACCAGAACCAGAATCAGAATCAGGCTCCGGCTCGAGGGCGAGTTTTCAACATGAATGCTCAAGAGGCACAAGCAGACAATGAAGTGGTGAACGGTACGTTCTTTATTAATAATCAGCATGCATCTGTTCTCTTTGATTCGGGTGCCGATAAGAGTTTTGTGTCATTGTCTTTTGAGCCAATGCTTCGCGTGTCTAGAACGAAACTAGGTAAACCTTTGACAGTAGAAGTTGCTAGTGGTGAACCCATTTTTCTTGATTCGGTTCTTCGCAACTGCCAGTTGAACCTTAACGAACATCTTTTTCCTATTGACCTCACGCCAATGCAACTTGGAAGCTTCGACATTATAGTGGGTATGGATTGGTTATCTAAGCATCACGCAGAAATAGTTTGTTCTGAGAAGATTGTTCGTGTGCCGCTTTCGACAGGCGAGATCCTACAGGTTCGTGGTGAGAAGCCTGTCGGTGGTCTCAAGCTCATGTCTTGTTTTAAAGCTCGGAAGTATCTGCGAAAGAACTATGTGGCCTTCTTAGCACATGTTACAGCAGATAAAGGTAAGGGTAAGTTTATTTCAGATATTCCTGTCGTTCGGGATTATTCTGAAGTTTTCCCTGAAGAGTTACCTGGTCTACCCCCAGCACGCCAAGTCGAGTTCCGAATTGATCTCATACCTGGAGCAAATCCCATTGCCAGAGCTCCATATCGTCTTGCACCGTCTGAGATGCAAGAGTTGTCTAAGCAGCTTCAGGAACTCTCTGACAAAGGTTTTATACGTCCTAGCTTTTCACCTTGGGGTGCTCCCGTTCTTTTTGTCAAGAAGTAGGATGGATCCTTTAGGATGTGTATCGATTATCGTGAGCTTAACAAGCTTACCATCAAGAATCGATATCCCCTACCGCGCATAGATGATCTCTTTGATCAGTTACAGGGCGCTTCTTATTTTTCGAAGATTGATCTACGTTCCGGGTATCATCAACTTCGGGTGCATGAAGAAGATATTCCCAAGACAGCGTTTCGTACTCGTTATGGGCATTATGAATTCACAGTCATGCCATTCGGTTTGACTAATGCTCCTGCTGTTTTCATGGACTTAATGAATAGGGTCTGCAAACCTTATTTGGATCAGTTCGTCATTGTTTTTATTGACGACATCTTGATTTATTCTAAGACGCGAGCTGATCACGAGCAACATCTTCGTCTTACTCTGGAACTCCTAAAGAAAGAACAACGTTTCACCAAATTCTCCAAGTGCGAATTTTGGCTTAAAGAAGTTCAATTTTTAGGACATGTTGTCAACGAACAAGGTATTCATGTAGATCCCTCCAAGATCAGTGCGATTAAGGATTGGGATACGCCTACTACTCCTACTGAAGTGCGTTCTTTTCTTGGTCTGGCGGGTTATTATCGCCGCTTCATTGAGAATTTCTCAAAGATTGCAGTTCCTCTAACTGCTTTAACTCAGAAGAACAAGCCCTTTGATTGGGGATTCAAGCAAGAGGAAGCGTTTCTGACTTTGAAACAAAAAAATTTGCGACGGGCCTGTTCTGACTTTGCCTGAGGGCAATGATGATTTCGTCGTTTATTGCGATGCATCTAAATTGGGTCTTGGTTGTGTTCTGATGCAAAGGAACAAAGTCATAGCATATGTATCGAGGCGGTTGAAGATACATGAGAAGAACTACACCACTCATGATCTTGAGTTAGGTGCAGTTATCTTCGCTCTTAAGATCTGGAGACACTATTTGTACGGTACAAAATGTGTGGTTTTCACTGACCACAAAAGTCTTCAGCGTATCTTCAACCAGAAAGAACTCAACATGAGGCAACGACGTTGGGTTGAGCTTTTAAACGACTATGACTGCGAAATTCGCTACCATCCTGGTAAGGTGAATGTCGTAGCTGATGCATTGAGTCGTAAGGAACGTACTAAGCTTCATTGTGTACATGTTCAATCTGTTATTCAAGCTCGATCTGATATCCAAGCACACATTTCTCATACTCAACAATCTTGTGTTTCACAAGGTTTGATGGATAGGGAATTTCCCTATCACATAACACCTGATCTAGAACTGAAGGACAATGGATCGTACTACTTCATGGACCGTTTGTGGGTCCCAAGCCAGGATGATCTCCGTACCTTGCTTATGGATGAAGCCCATAAGTCTCGTTATTCTGTTCATCCTGGCTCGGATAAAATGTATAACGATCTTCGTATTCACTATTGGTGGCCTGGTATGAAGAAAGACATTGCCTTATACGTATCAAAATGCCTTACTTGTCTTAAGGTTAAGGCTGAACATCAACGTCCTTCTGGCTAATTGGTGCAACCAGAGATCCTAGTTTGGAAATGGGAAAACATTACTATGGATCTTGTTACCAAACTTCCACGCACAAAGAAAGGTCATGATGCCATCTGGGTAGTTGTTGATCGTCTTACTAAGGAGCCATTTTGATGCTGGTGTGACAACTGTTGTTGTAGGAGAATTCAATTAACGGAAGATGTGAATCCCAACTACCACCAAAATCGATCACACAAGCTCTAAGCATATCCTCCCGAGTCTGGATTGTTCTTTCAGATTGACCATCCATTTGCGGATGATAAGCTGTGCTCAGATTAAGTTGGGTCCCCATAGTAGATTGCATGGTTCTCCAAAAATGAGAAGTGAAACGAGCATCTCTGTCAGAAATGATGTTCAAAGGAACACCATGTCGAGCTACAATTTCATCCACATAAATTTTAGCAAGTTTGTCAGTAGGAAAATCCTCACGGATTGGCAAGAAATGCGCTGACTTAGTAAGACGATCAACAACTACCCAGATGGCATCATGACCTTTCTTTGTGCGCGGAAGTTTAGTAATGAGATCCATAGTAATGTTTTCCCATTTCCAAACTGGTATCTCTGGTTGCACCAATAAACCAGAAGGACGCTGATGTTCAGCCTTAACCTTAAGACAAGTAAGGCATTTTGATACATATAAGGCAATGTCTTTCTTCATACCAGGCCACCAATACTGAATACGAAGATCCTTATACATCTTATCTGAACCAGGATGAACAGAATAACGAGACTTATAGGCTTCATCCATAAGCAAGGTGCGAAGGTTATCTTGGCTTGGGACCCACAAACGGTCCATGAACTAGTACGATCCATTGTCCTTCAGTTCAAGATCAGGTGTTATGTGATAAGGAAATTCCTTATCCATCAAACCTTGTGAAACACAAGATTGTTGAGCCTGAGAAATGCGGGCTTGGATGTCGGATCGAGCTTGGATAATAGATTAAACACGAACACAATGAAGCTTAGTACGTTCCTTACGACTCAATGCATCGGCTACGACATTCGCCTTACCAGGATGGTAGCGAATTTCGCAGTCATAGTCGTTTAGAAGCTCGACCCAACGTCGTTGCCTCATGTTGAGTTCTTTCTGATTGAAGATATGTTGAAGACTTTTGTGGTCCGTGAAAACCACACATTTTGTTCCGTACAAATAGTGTCTCCAGATCTTAAGAGCGAAGACAACTGCACCTAACTCGAGATCATGAGTGGTGTAGTTTTTCTCATGTATCTTCAACTGCCTCGATGCATATGCTATGACTTTGTTTCTTTGCATCAGAACACAACCAAGACCCAATTTTGATGCATCGCAATAAACGACGAAATCATCATTGCCCTCAGGCAAAGTCAGAACAGGCGCGTCGCAAAGTTTTTGTTTCAAAGTCAGAAACGCTTCCTCTTGCTTGAATCCCCAATCAAAGGGTTGGTTCTTCTGAGTTAGAGCAGTTAGAGGAACTGCAATCTTTGAGAAGTTCTCAATGAAGCGGCGGTAATAACCCGCAAGACCAAGAAAAGAACGAACTTCAGTAGGGGTAGTAGGTGTATCCCAATCCTTAATCGCACTGATCTTGGAGGGATCTACATGAATACCTTGTTCGTTGACAATATGTCCTAAAAATTGAACTTCTTTAAGCCAGAATTCACACTTGGAGAATTTGGCGAAAAGTTGCTCTTTCTTTAGGAGTTCCAGAGTAAGACGAAGATGTTGCTCATGATCAGCTCGCGTCTTAGAGTATATCAAGATGCCGTCAATAAAAACAATGACGAACTGATCTAAATAAGGCTTGCAGACCCTATTCATTAAGTCCATAAAAACAGCAGGAGCATTAGTCAAACCGAATGGCATGACTGTGAACTCATAATGCCCATAACGAGTGTGGAACGCTGTCTTGGGAATATCATCCTCAAGCACGCGAAGCTGGTGATATCCAGATCGCAGATCAATCTTTGAAAAATAAGAAGTGCCCTGTAACTGATCAAAGAGATCATCGATGCGAGGTAGGGGATATCGATTCTTGATGGTAAGCTTGTTAAGCTCACGATAATCGATACACATCCTAAAAGATCCATCCTTCTTCTTGACAAAAAGAACGGGAGCACCCCAAGGTGAAAAGCTAGGACGGATAAAACCTTTGTCAGAGAGCTCCTGCAGCTGCTTAGACAACTCTTGCATCTCAGACGGTGCAAGACGATATGGAGCTCTGGCAATGGGGTTTGCACCAGGTACGAGATCAATACGGAACTCGACTTGGCGTGCTGGAGGTAGACCAGGTAAATGTTCAGGAAATACTTCAGGATAATCCCGAACAACAGGGATATCTTGAATAGGCTTACCTTTGCCCTTATCTGCTACAACATGTGCCAAAAAGGCCACATAGTTCTTTCGCAGATACTTCCGAGCTTTAAAACAGGACATGAGTTTGAGACCACCAGCAGGTTTCTCACCATGAACTTGTAGGATCTCGCCTGTCGAAAGCGGCACACGAACAATCTTCTCAAAACAAACTACCTCTGCGCGATGCTTGGATAACCAATCCATACCTACTATAACGTCGAAGCTTCCAAGTTGCATAGGCGTGAGGTTAATAGGAAAAAGATGGCCGTTGAGGTTCAACTGGCAGTTGCGAAGAACAGAATCAAGAACAATGGGTTCACCATTAGCAACCTCTACTGTCAAAGGTTTACCTAGTTTCGTTCTAGACACGCGAAGCAATGGCTCAAAAGATAATGACACAAAACTCTTATCGGCACCCGAATCAAAAAGAACAGATGCAGGCTGATTATTAATAAAGAACGTACCGTTCACCACTTCATTATCTGCTTGTGCCTCTTGTGCATTCATATTGAAGACTCGACCTCGAGCCTGAGCCTGATTCTGATTTGGGTTAGCATTCACCAATCTTGGACACTGATTACGGTAGTGGGTCAGATCCCCACAGTTGTAACAAAACCTGGAGGGTAGTGTGGTCGTGCAGCTTGACCCTGTTGCTGAGCAGGAGGCTGAGCAACTCGTTGAGCCGGGTTCTGAACTGCCTGATTCTGAGCAAAACGACAAACATCAGCAAGATGACCCGACTTCCCACAGTTAGTACAGAAACGGCACGGAAGTTGCGGCTGATAGTGTCTGTTGCATCTATTGCACAAAGGTGCATTTCCTTCATAAAGCTTCTTTGCTGGAGGCTGTGCGGGTTGGTTGGGAGCTGCCTGATTAGCTTGGGCAGTGACAGCAAAATTTTGGGAAGCCTTTCGCTTCCTAGACCCTCTTGAGGAACCAGAATCCTTCCCCTTCTTGTTTTGACCTTTCTTGCTATCTTCTTTGTCAGACGCCTGCTTCTTACCCTTGTCACCCTTTTTATGTAGCTTTCCCTTTCGTACCTGCGACTCAGTCAATGTCGCTGCTAACTCGATCGCCTGACGGAGTGTGGTAGGGTTACTACCAGTAATGATGTCTTGTACTGAGTCAGGTAGACCATCGATGTACCTTTCGATAGCCTTGTCGAGTGGGATAACCATTGTTGGGCATAGTAGACTCAACTCCTCAAACCTATCAGTATACGCCCTGTGCTCGCCACTGTCATGTTTCAAGTCATCAAACTCCCTCTCCAAAGCTCGTTGTTCATAATGAGGACAAAACTCCCTCATCATAAGAGCTCTAAGTTCAGCCCAAGTCTGTGCTAGAGCAACTTCTGCACCACGGTCTCTCATAACCCCGTTCCACCATGTAAGAGCCCTCTTCTGAAACACACTCGAAGAAAACTCGACCTTGCGATTGTCAGGACACTGAACATGACGGAAAGTGTTCTCAATGCTCTCGAACCATTGAAGGAGCCCAGTTGCTCCCTCAGTGCCACTAAACTTGAGTGGTTTAGCCGAACTGAAACTCTTGAAATTGCATGGAGCATTGTTGTTGTTGTTGGCTTGGTTCCATTGAGCAAAGAGGTTTGGGAATTGAGCAGCCATTTGCTGCGCAATAATTTCTGCCAGTTCGGCAGTCGCTATCTGGTTTTCGCGTCGAGGAGGCATTCTAAAAGAGGAAACATGAAAAGAAACGAGTGAGATGGTTGGATGAAGAGAATGAGATGAAACAAAATCAACAAAAGCAAAGATGGTGGTCATTCGTCCGCATCGCAAAGCAAACAAACGACCCACAGTGACTAATCAAAGTAAATGGGTCAAAAATAATGTATCGCGAAGACATGCTCGCCTATAAGTGAACACTCACCCCAAGAGTTCCTAGGTAAGAGTGACTGGTCCAATTATGTGGATTTGTTCGAACACTCTAGCCTTAGACAGAAAACCCAGGGTACAGGCATTCACTCTTCCAGTTTACACGTGTTCACACTATTTAGAACCCAAAACTTTGACGAGATTTTGAAAATTTGAAAGGCACAAGGCCAAAAATCAAACTGGAAGGGTTCAAAACCTTACAACAGAGGGTTCAAAACCTAGTAATCAATCATCCAGAAACAGATGATTAATTTTCAAAGCGGATTCGAACTTGATGTTCCCGTTGTGGTTATCACCTAAGGATAGGTGAAGTGCATGTTTTAAAATCTAAACACAAGATAACTTGTGTTGGGGTCCTAGAAAGGTTATAGTCTAGGTCAAAGCATTACTAATAACCTAATTCCCTATAACCATTGGCTCTGATACCAACTTTTCTGTCACACCCCGACCACGTATAACATACAAAACGTCGCGGAAAACGTCGGGGAGTGTTGTAACAGAATTAATTGTTTCATAACCATGGCATTCAAAGTTGCATTTTATTTATCAACATAAGAGTTACATTGTCTTAAACAGGAAACAAAGAGTACAAAACATAATTAAACTAAGTCTATCTTCATTTTATGTCTCTAAGGCACAGGTCCGCCCTAGTGTCGCGATCATTGTCCTAAGCAACAGCTCCTGAAAACACATGTGAAAATAGGTACGTCAGCATAAAAATGCATGTGAGATACATAGGTTTTTGTGAAAATAGGATTCATGACTTGGGTTTTAGAAGAAAGGTTTAATAAAAATTAGTCATGAATCTTGTTAAGTGTTTTCTTTTATAAATCATATGAAAACTCGATAAGAAATTAGATTATATAAAAGAAAGGCGTATGGTTAATGAAATATCCAAATAAAATGAGTTGTATAAAATAAACTGTTTTGTAAAACAATGTCTTGTGAAAAATATGTTATTTGTGTAAAATGTAATATGTCTATACTGAAATGATTTAAATAACGCTACGATATGTAATATTATACAAACACTTGTATATAGGAAGTACCAGCGGCGTATCCACCATGTTTGTATCATATTACACACGCCTCGTTACTCAAATCATTTACCCAAACCAACCACCAATGTAAATTGTTCATGTATAAATCAATTGTCAAGTGTTATTGTGTAAACCATATCAAAATGTCCATGTCTAATGTGAATGACCAAATGTGTATATCAATGTCAAAATGTTTATGTTTAATTTAAATCGTATAATGTGTATCCAAAAATATCATGTATGGCATGTGAAATATATCAACTAAACCATAGGTAAAATGCACAAAAACAAGGTATTGAATTAAACATAGTTTAAGTCAAAGTTATGTTCTGTGGAACAATTGCATGCTATACTGATACAAACATCTATGCGGTATTGTGAAAATGCATACATCCAAGCCTTATGACTGTGGTGATAGACCCTTAAACAAATTAAAGGTCTATCTGTGTTATTGTTTATCGAATTCGGTCATTCCTTCCACCCAAACAAACCTAGGGTTCAGGAACGGGAGTTGTCAAGTCCTATGGTACCACTACCTACTAACAAACGGTGTGATCAATGTTAATGAATGTATATTGTCCCATTTGAACAAACCAAATGTCATACCCAAAATGTAAGCATGTGATGAATAACAATTGTACAAAGTATGCACACAATGGGCACACATAGCATAAAATGTAATGTAAAACGATGTACTAAGTATGCACACAATGGGCGTACCTAGCATGAAATGTAATGTAAAACGATGTACTAAGTATGCACACAATGGGCGTACATAGCATGAAATGTAATGTAAAACGATGTACTAAGTATGCACACAATGGGCGTACATAGCATGAAATGTAATGTAAAACAATGAACTAAGTATGCACACAATGGGCGTACCTAGCATGAAATGTAATGTAAAACAATGTACTAAGTATGCACACAATGGGCATACATAGCATAACACAATGAAATCATGTACTATAAATGTACTAATGAACATAGCAAGTATATGATGTGGAAACATGGAAAGGCATGAAAGTAACAAGTAGGCACATGTGTTTCACCCCAAAATGTTTGGAAAACAGTAAAAGAGGGGTCTATGTACTCACTTGAGATTGCTCAGAAGTCCTAAGATAACCACCAAGCAATGCTAGAGATCACGGAATCAAACGGCACCTAATATAGGTAACTATGTTAATATACCGGACCTAATTCGGAAGATCGGATAGAATGAGGGCTTGTAAACCAAATGAGTATGAGAACTCATGTAATATGGTTTAACAAAGCCTACATACTAAATGAAACCTAACCTAAGTGCTTACGACCCATTACGACCCGTTTAGGTAGCTTATGCTACTTTAACGCGTCGTTCGCGTGAAACGCGTTCGGACCGATTAACTAGTCCTATGACAAGTAACATATGCCTTAACATGTCTAATATTGTTGTCAAATCAGTTTAGATGTCAAAAGTTATGTTACATATGTTTAAAATGAATTTTGGCATTAAAGGGGTATTTTGGTAATTCACCTAAGGCATATAAACTACCTATCATACAACTACTTAAACGAAGCGACCATAAGGTATAACCTCGGAAGGTTATTCCCTATATACTATGGTCACCTAATGTGTTTGGTCGGATCCTAATGATCGACCAAATGGGTCGGGTTCGAAGGTATAAGCGATTTATCAGATCGCTTACCCTTACGACCCTAGACAACGTGGTAATCAGTAGGCATAGTCACAAGGGACTATAACCATCGTGATTACGCTCACGTTGCGAAGTTCAAACGAACTTCGCATTGACCATAAACTGGTCAATGCAGAAAGTCAAACAAAGTTTGACTTTCAGACTCGAAAAGCAATAAAGAACGAAGGAATACTTACAAAGGGTCCCCGAATGCTAATCTTGATTCAAGTAGCTCAAGTATGAAACAATGGTTTCAACTTAGAGCTTCTCAAATCAGATTCTTGTGGGTTTTGCAATGAATGGGGTTGGGTATTTATAGTATTCTTCGAACCGTTAAGATCGTTTCTTGAATAACGTGATCGAATCTCATCCGTACATTTGTTGGAATGTTGTGGTGACTCAAAATGGCCCCTCATGAATTGAAAGGGCAAGTGTGGGTGAGTTGTTGGGTGCTTAACAGCTGTAATCTGCTGTTAAATTGATCTTATCTGATCTGGGGAGCTGACGCGGGCCGCGTAAGAGGACTCGCTAATCTTACGCGGGCCGCCTGGCCTGTCTGGTCAGAAACAAACTTTCATAAATGATAGTTTTGGTCCCTGTTATGTATTTAAGCCATTTCCGACACGTTTAAGGCCCGTTAAGCCAACGTTAAGGCCCTAAAATGATGCCTAAACATTTTGGACATGAAACATGCTCAAAAATATGCCGGATGTTGGTTCGTTTGGTCGTACGATCGCGATGATCGCTTAATTACGACGGAATGCGCATAAGCGCGAAAAACGATCCAAAATGCGTGACGAATGGATTTTTCTTATGCCAAACACTAAAATAAAATATTTTAGTGCTTACATAAATTTTTGGATATCCGGAGGTATTCAGAACGTAAGTTATGCGCAAAAATGCAAACTTGTGCACTTTTTGACGCTTTTAGTCCCTGAATGACCCAAAAGTTTATTTTAGCACACCGAACCCCTCAAAGTCTATTTCTGTCACACCCCGATTTCCACGTGTCACCGGTGGGCCCGGTGGGGGAGTATCGTGACGTGGTTGGCAACGTAATAGTCAAACAACACAATATAATAATGCACAGCGGAAGCAAATTTAAATAAGATACAACCGAATTTATTTATTGTAAACAAAGTCACAATTATCCGGTGTTTATCCACAGTAGGATCGAATAATAAAAATATTGTTTATGGTTCAACAGACTTCGGCATCTTAAGTTTGCGAGACTTCTAGTGATGCTTAGGAGACTCCCAGCCTATTTCGCCTAGTACCTGCATTTAATCTTTTTGGGAAAATACGTCAGTTTACACTGGTAAATACATTCAACTGACTCATTTTGTAAAATGATTGAAAATTGGTTTGGATGCACATGGCATAAACATTTTATTTAACTTGGGAGAATTATTTTGATAATATAATAATCTTGTGAACGAATTACGTGTTACTTATGCGTTCAGTAGCCCGGAATGTATCCGGGTTAAAGATCAATAGACACACCACTGTAAGTGAGTTATACACGGGAGTACGCCTACACCCCGTGCTCAGGTCGTGGCAATCTCGTAAGATAATGCCGAGGATATCCGGGACATGGTCATTAACCCCCCAAAGGCTGTAAAGTAAACACATCTGTTTAAAACGAGCCGATCAAATTATTCAATTAACCACTAAGCGTGGAAGATTTGATGCTCGATCAAGCGGTACGCTATGTACCGTAACCCAAGCCCGTATAGGGAAAATAAGTTAAAAGTATTTACCTTTGCAAGTATAAATCCTTAATCGAATAAATTGCAGATAGCTTTTACTGGTTCTCCTAATCTGGAACGAAGGTTTAATATAACCTATTAGAATACTAACGGGCCTTTAATTAAGCTTAAGCTTAGACCGGTCAGTTTTAATGATACGGTTCGTACGCACGATTAAGCGAAGACCGGATAGAATGTGATTTAGACCCGACAAGTTTGAGGACTTGTTTAATATGGGTTTACTATTCACATTCTGGATTTTGAGATAAAAATGATATCGTTTGACCCGTTTCGGCTAGTTTATGCAAACTAGTTACATAAACCGAACCGAACGCGTATAATGCATAACGGGTAACCGAAAGGGTCGCGAACAGGTTTCCTAAGTTAATACGCTTTAAATATGTTGTGATATCATTATGATATCTTCCATAATGCCCATAACGAGTTTAATCCCTAAATACGCCCCGTAGGGGTATTTTGGTCATTTTAAGGGTTATAAAAGAGATTTATAATACTTCTGAGATATGGGTCTGATTTAATCAGAAAAATTATTAATTTTAACAGACCACAACAGTTGGTGAAGAGTCTCATTTCCCAAAATGGTTTTAAACCCAAATTATGCGTTTAATACGCGTATGAAGCCGTTTTAAGCGACGTACGGTTTAAAATACCATTCTGAGTTTTCTGATCAGAAAAATAGGCTCAAAACACTCTATTTATTATTTAAAATCAGTGGCAATTGGATTGGTATCAAACGGATTTGTAAAACTCGTTTTATGGCCTAAAAGGGCATATTCGGTATTAACCGAATCAATGCGATAAGCCTAGCTTAAGATCAGTTTAAAAATAATTAAAAATCTTCAAAAATCCCAAAATATTATTTAACATCAGTGGGTAAAAGTTTTGGCACCGAAAATCGGGTTTAGATAGGCTATGCGCTAATCGCGCCGTTTAATTCATAAAAAGCTTATTATTTACGCTAATGCGCATATCTCCTAATCTAGACCTCCGATTGACGTGAAAATTTACGTACATGTTTAATAATCAGTAACTAAGATTATTGTACTTCCACATTTTCAAAATTCTCGTTGTATGGTCATAAGGGCGTTATGGTCCAATTTAAGCGATTAACGGAAACGTGTGCATGCATCGGATAATCAACGAAACATGTACAGAGGCTTATACTAGCATGTAACCCAACCCTAATGAGACTTTAAGGCATGTCTAATTCAAACTAAAACGGGTCAGAACCGAAGTCAACGCAAAAGTCAAGGTTTTGCGCCTTTCGGTTCCGAACCGGGTTTAAACAGAAATTGTCTAGTCGGGTAAGCGTAGACAAGTTTTTATACTTATTACCAAGTTATATTAAGGTTACAACAGGTTACACGCCTCGCGGATCAGTAATCGTGCATTAAATCATAATTTGCAATTCTGTTGACTTTTTCGGTCAACGTTTGACCCGACAAACGACCTAGTTAGGTCTGGAATCAGGGGGAACCCTTTTAGGGTCTTATTACCCATATAATTACCAACCTAACGGTACTTTTATTTTGGGTTACGACTGAGTCTACTTTAATTAAACTGGAAGTCAAACGTTAAGTACGATAAGTTGACTTTTAAGCTAAAAACTAATCTAAACATAATTAAGAAAGGACTAGTGGACTTACAAGAGTATAATGATGATTAGGGATGCTTTGTATCAGCTTTGAAAGCTCCAGAGGTGATTAAATGAATGTGCAAGAATGTTTGTGAATGAATGGGTCTTTATATAATGGGTTTACACACCACAATGTATTGACACAAGGGTCTATGATCAGCCACAAATGACAAACACATGTCTCTAGTGTCTAGGGGAGTCTAAGGGTCCTTCACATGCAAGAAAAACCGGATTAGAGGGTCACATTCGCGCACAACAGGCAACAGCCTGTTTCTGGTCGCTGGGCACCGCTAGCGCACCGTTACGCTACACATGTAGCGGTGCGCTAGCCCGCTATAAAGGGCCGGTTGACTTGACATGGTAGCGCACCGTTACGCTACACATGTAGCGGTGCGCTACCTCTTCTCAGAGGCAGATTTCGTTGCTGTTTGTTGGTGTTTTGAACCAATAATCCACTTGCACGATTTTTAGCCATTCTTTTACATGGAGGGGCCTCTAATAAGTGTCTACTCCTGTATATTACCCTACCATGAACCTTTGTTGCAATTGAATGAACTTACAAGACCCGAAAACAACGGTTTATCGTTCTTTTTCTTCTTGGGATCAAATCATGCTTTTCCAGATCAATTATTGTATACCCAATTTCTGAATTGAGGGTATAAAAGATGTGTACAACATTTAATCGGGTCTTGGGATTTATAATTAAGGTCGTTCAGAGGTAACAGTTTAACATGACGTCACTTTAAATCATGCCGAATCATCTTTATTAAATCCGGGTTTACAACGCGTTTTGTCTGACATGACACGTGTCGTCTTATCATTGAACCCGAAATTTTCGAGGTGTTACATCCTCACCCCCTTAAATAAATCTCGACCCGAGATTTACTGAAACAAGTAAGGGTACTTTTCTTTCATCGTGGATTCAACCTCCCACGTGAAATCTGGACCTCTACGGGCATCCCATTTGACCTTTACAAAAGGTATATGCTTCCTTCGAAGCTTCCTTACCTGTCGATCTTCAATCGACAAAGGTTTTTCAACAAACTTTAAGCTCGCGTCAATTTGCACATCTGTATGTGGCATGACATGTGTTTCGTCAGCGGAACACTTCTTTAGATTGCAAATGTGGAACACGTTGTGAATTCCACTGAGCTCTTCTGGTAAGTTCAACTTATAGGCAACTGACCCGACACGTTCGATAACCTCGAAAGGTCCTATGTATCTCGGGCTTAGCTTGCCTTTCTTACCAAATCGCATCACTCCTTTCCAGGGTGACACTTTTAGTAGGACTTTTTCACCTACTTCGAAGTGAAAATCCTTACGATTTGGATCAGCGTAACTCTTCTGCCTATTCCGGGCAGCTTGGAGATTGTTACGAATCTGGACAATCTTGTCCGTCGTTTCAAACACAATCTCTGGTCCTGATAACTGGACTTCTCCAACTTCCGCCCAACAAACTGGCGATCTACACTTTCTACCGTATAATGCCTCAAAAGGCGCAGCCTTTATGCTGGTATGGTAGCTATTGTTGTAGGAGAATTCGATCAATGGTAGGTTCTTATCCCAGCTACCTCCCAAATCGATCGCACATGCACGTAGCATGTCTTCCAACGTTTGAATAGTACGCTCACTCTGACCGTCTGTCTGAGGATGGTAAGCCGTACTAAAGTTCAAACGCGTGCCCAAAGATTGCTGGAAGCTCTTCCAAAAATGTGACGTGTACCTAGTATCTCTATCAGAGATAATAGCTACAGGTATGCCGTGTAAGGCTACAATCTTATCAACGTATAACTGGGCTAACATATCGGAGCTATAAGTCTCCTTGATGGGTAAGAAATGAGCTGACTTAGTCAGTCGGTCAACTATAACCCATATTGTATCATTTCCTTTCCTTGTCTTGGGTAACTTGGTAATAAAATCCATAGTTACCATTTCCCACTTCCACGTAGGAAGTTCTGGCTGTTGTAGCAAACCTGACGGTTTCTGATGCTCGGCTTTGACTTGCGCACACGTCAAGCATTTTGCTACATGGGCGGCTACAGACTTTTTCAAGCCTATCCACCAATAATTTGCCTTTAAATCCTGGTACATCTTATCAGCTCCAGGATGAACGGAGTATTTGGAACTATGGGCTTCCTGGAGGATAACATCACGAAGTCCTCCGTAAATCGGAACCCATATTCGCCCATTTAATCTTAGAATTCCGTCTTTGCTAAGAGTTAACTGCTCCTCAGTTACTCCTAAATTTTCATTTGGGTAGTTAGCTTCCAACACAGCTTCCTTCTGTGCAGCTAACACCCTTTCTATCAAACTGTTCTTTATCTCCATACGCTTGGCGTTAATTCGAATGGGTTTAACCCTTTCCTTTCTGCTCAAGGCATCAGCGACTACATTTGCCTTGCCGGGATGGTATTTGATTTCACAATCATAATCATTTAAAGTTTCCATCCAACGGCGTTGCCTCATGTTTAGTTCTTTCTGGTTAAACAGATGCTGGAGGCTCTTGTGATCAGAAAAGATCACAAACTTGATTCCATAAAGATAATGCCTCCACAGTTTTAGTGCGAATACAACGGCACCCAACTCCAAGTCATGGGTGGTGTAATTCTTCTCATGCACCTTTAACTGTCGCGATGCATAGGCAATAACCTTGCCTTTCTACATAAGCACACACCCCATGCCGGTGTGTGAAGCATCGCAGTAAACTACGAACTCTTCAGTGCCTTCAGGTAAAGTAAGCACAGGAGCGTTGCTCAACTTCTGTTTGAGAATATCGAATGCTTCTTGCTGCTTAGGGCCCCAAACGAACTTAATCTTTTTCTTAGTCAGAGAAGTTAGGGGTGCAGCAATCCTTGAAAATTTTTTGATGAAACGCCTGTAATATCCTGCCAATCCCAGGAAGCTACGTATCTCCGTAGGCGTCTTTGGCTCTTGCCAATTCATAACAGCTTCTACTTTAGCGGGATCCACTTGGATACCACTCTCACTGACCACATGTCCAAGAAATTGGACTTCTCGTAGCCAAAATTCACACTTAGAAAATTTGGCATAGAGTTTCTCGTGATGTAAAAGTTTGAGAATGCACCGAAGGTGTTTCTCATGGTCAGCTTGATTCTTAGAATAAATAAGGATGTCATCGATGAAGACGATAACAAATTTATCTAAGTAAGGCTTGCAGACGCGATTCATGAGATCCATGAACGCGGCTGGTGCATTAGTGAGCCCAAAAGGCATCACTAGGAACTCGTAGTGACCGTAACGAGTCCTAAATGCAGTCTTGTGAACGTCTTCATCCTTAACCTTCAACTGATGGTAGCCTGACCTCAGATCAATCTTTGAGAAGTAACTTGCCCCTTGAAGTTGATCGAACAAATCGTCGATTCTGGGCAACGGATACCTATTCTTGATCGTGACTTTATTAAGCTCGCGATAGTCGATGCACAGACGCATCGACCCATCCTTCTTCTTGACAAACAGGATTGGCGCTCCCCAAGGAGATGAACTAGGTCGAATGAAACCCTTAGCCAGCAGTTCATCTAGCTGCGTCCGCAACTCCTTCATTTCGGTGGGTGCCAATCTGTACGGTGCTCTGGCAACTGGTGCCGCTCCGGGAATGATATCGATCCTGAATTCGACTTGTCTATCTGGTGGTATTCCAGGTAGATCTTCAGGAAACACTTCTGGGTACTCAGAAATGACAGGGATGTCTTCTAACTTCGGTTTAGGCTCATCAATAATCACCTGCGCCATGTAGATGACACATCCCCTCTTCAAACACTTGGAAGCCTTGAGCATAGTCACCTGCTCAGGCAGTCCGTACTGGGTATCTCCCCGAATGGTAAGTGACTCACCAGACGGAGTCTTTATCACTACCTGTTTCTGTTTACAGACGATTTGGGCCTGGTTATGAGATAACCAGTCCATACCCAGAACTATGTCAAAACCAGCTAATTTAAACGGAAGTAGAGACAGAGGAAAATAATGGTTCTTAATGGATATAGTACATCCATCTAACACAGTAGAGACGGTTTCTGTGGTACCATCTGCTAACTCTACCTCATAGTTTATGCTTAGGGTTTTGACAGGTAAATTCAACAATTTACAAAACTTATGATCCACGAAAGACTTATCTGCGCCTGAATCAAAAAGTACTCTTGCAAAGACATCATTTACAAGGAATGTACCTGTTATGACGTTATCATCTTGCACAGCCTCCTGCGCATCCATCCTGAAGACTCTGGCGTTAGTCTTCTTTGCCTCCTCAGGCTTCTTGTTGTTCTTGGGGCAGTTAGTCTTTATATGGCCCTTCTCACTGCAACGGTAGCACGTCGCATCTTTCATTTTCTTGCAATCCAAGGTTTTATGGTCCGTGGACTTGCAAATCCCACAAGCAAAGGATTTCGACTGAGTCCGTGAGCTCGACTCTAGTCTGCACTTTCCATAGTGCTGTTTCTTGCAAGTTTTACACCTGGGCTTCTCATCAGACTTATGCCCATCCTTCCTCGACTCGGATCCCTTCTTGTTATCACCGTTCCCACGGTGTTTCTTGTTCGACCTACGCGAACCATCATCTTCTCGCTTCCTCTTCTCAACATCTTTATTCCTCAGCGATCTCTGTCGGACCGCATCCAGTGTGAGGGATAAAGAAAGATCAGTTACAGACCTGAAGGTAACTGGCCGAGAAGCTTTTACACTGGCCTTGATCTCGGGTTCCAAACCACCAATAAAACGAGCGATCCTCTTTGGCTCAGGGGTTACTAGGTAGGGAACCAACCTGGACAGCGTATTGAAGCTTGTCAGGTAAGCTTGGCAGTCGAGGTTTTTCATCACCAATGACAGAAAGTCATATTCTATCTTTTCCACCTCATGTTGAGGGCAGAAATTATCTTTGATCAGGGCAATGAATTGATCCCACGTCATGCTATACAACGGAATCTTTCCGGAGGCCTCCATCAGAGATCTCCACCAAGCCAATGCTTCACCTTTGAAGGACTGCGACACAAACTTAACAATATCCCGCTCAGCGCACCCGCTGATGTCCACCACTGTGTCCATTTCATCCAGCCAAGTCATGCAATCAACGGCCCCCTTTTCCCCTGTAAAATCCCGGGGCTTGCAAGACACGAAGTATTTGTAAGTGCAACCCTTGTTACGGGGTCCTTGATGCAGTACCAAATGCTGGGATGGGTCACTTTGATTGTTGGTGGACTGACGGTCATCACCGTCTTTATTGGGTCCGTTCTTCTTGGGAGGAGGCTTGTTATGAGCCTCAGAATGTGTCCTTGGCTTTGTGTGTGACACAGAGTGGGTCCTACTCCGGGTACCACTGTATTCATCATATTGCCTGTCCAAGGCTTGAGTGACAGCGCCATCAATGATTGCTTTTAGTTCGGCACCTGTCAATGTAATTTGGGCGTTCTCATTTGGATCCACAGGATGGCTATTGACTTCATTAGAGTTAGCCATTTGTATTGAACTGTTACAGGAAACAAGAACAATATTTTATTTGAAAGTTTATTATGGAATTACCCCTTAGGGTAACTCGTTAACCATGGTAACAGAGACCCTATTTGGTTAACTTATTAATCGTATTAATTTAGGATTTCAATTAAAATTTATCCTAACATAAAATTATAATAATATATATTAGCACATAAGGCTTGGTCACATGGACATTTTAATAAACTATGATTTCAGAGAATCAAGACTTTTAAGGTTTGAACCTAGTTCATTACCTTTATTAGACAGGGAGTCATAGCTACCTCTGTCTTTCGGCTTATATAGAAATGAGCATGGCCCGTAGGCGCTATATTACCACGTATGGTTAAGTATGATCACCTTAATTGATGATGTAAATCCAGGATTCAGAGATCATTATACTGGATTAGGAATCTTCTAAAGAATCCTTATTCATTTAAGAATGACGTGTGATTTCTAATGAATCACTTCTGCCAGGAGTGTTAACATGTTTTAAGATGTTAACAGGGATTTGAATCTTTTAAACCGGTCTTACCATTTTGGCCCGGTCTTATATCTGACACTAGGCTAGGTTTCACACTTAAAGATTCTTAATTAAATAATTACTTAGGCAGATTAAAAGGAATGATTTTAATTTATTTATTTCATTTATAATTTATTTATGCACAAATGGCAAACATGAAATTTATAAAAACAACACTCCAATAATTTATAACAATATTACATATTGCCCTAAACAGGTCTTTCACACATGAAATTTGCCCACGTAGGAGCTACAACATACTATCATGCCCACACAGGGGTCTTACAGAAGACATAAGTCCTCGTAGGGACTAACACACTAACAATTTTCCACGTAGGGACTTAAACAAACATAAGTCCACGTAGGGACTAAACATACAACATAAATGTCCACGCAGGGACTTAATTTTTTTTAAAGTAGACATATACACGTAAAGGATTTACTGATCCTTCTTGCTCTTTCCCTTGATTAAGTTCGTCAAGGTCTTAAACATTCCCTGGTTGCGCCGTCGATCTTCCCGTGCCTCATGTCGCACCTCTCTAATACTTTGCAGGATCTCCTGATGCAGTGGTGGCGACATTTGTAGAGACGGCGGGGGTTGTTGGTAAAACGGGGGTTGTGTAGGCATCTGGTACCCCTGGACTGGGTACCCTACTCCCCAAGGACCCCCATACGGTCCATCAGGGTTAAGAGCGTTGTAATTAGCAGCTACCAGGTATGGGTCGGCTTCAGCGTAACCGGGGTTAGTGTGGGTCGGTGGCTCAAACGGGTTATACATCGAAGGACCCGTGTATGCTGGTATCTGATTATCGAAACCCATTGGTGGCGGTTGCTGCGCGAAGGGGTTTGATGGTCCACCCATTTGTGGATCTTCTGGAAGCGGCTGATAATTTCTGCCACTTGATTGTAGAGGAGAGCTGAAATGAAACTCTTCTCTTCGTGTAGACATCCGGGCTCCTGTTCTCATACGTCTTTGCGGTTGAGGAGGCGCCGGCTGAACTGGTGGCGGTGGAGGCGGTGGCGTAACTGCCACAAACTGGTGATTCCCAGAGGAATCTTGATGATGCTGCTGCTGCTGCTCATGAGGCGAAGAATAGTGAGGCTGCTGTTGTACATGCGGCGACGAATGGTGAGAAGGTGTATAGTACCATTCGTGCTGAGTAAAGATAGCCTGGAAGCTATCTGGACCATTATAGGGTGGTCCGTGATAAATGGAACTATCCGAGACCTCGATTGGGTGGTTGGGAGTTCCTGATGCGGGCTCGATGGGGTCGTCTTCCTCGTCCATTTCATTCCCTCCAGAGAAATGATCCTCTGGTCCCAATGGGTTGAAACCCACTGGTTCTTGTATGTAATTCGCCGGGTTAAACTGGCCTTGAAAGAATGGAGTGGGGTCTCCAAAAGGGTGGTGCGACATTGATCGCTGTAACGGTATGTACGAGCGGTGTGAGTCTCCAGGCTCATTTTCTGAATGTGGCCCGTAGGAGTCTTGAGCGGGAGTCGTCGAGCTATTCGAAACCGACCGTCTTGCCGGTTGAAAGAGACCTCTCTGGTTCTGTCGAGTACCATCACTCTCGGCGGGGATAGGACCTCGTGTATTCGAAGGTCCTGCTTCGTGATCGTTGGGGGCGGCTACCGGCCCCTTTCCACGCCCTCGCGTACGCAAGAATCTTGGAGGCATCTTTGTTATTCCTGTCAATGAAACATAAGATAACAATAACAAAAATATAAAGCTTAAAGGACAAAACAAAAACCGAATAAGGTGGAATTTGTCCTATGTTATAAGTCTAGACTCGAAGGTTTAGATATGTGCAATTGTGTAACTGAGATTAAACACAAAAAAGGCTAGTGTTTAATTCACTCAGTGTTGGCTCTGATACCAACCTGTCACACCCCGATTTCCACGTGTCACCGGTGGGCCCGGTGGGGGAGTATCGTGACGTGGTTGGCAACGTAATAGTCAAACAACACAATATAATAATGCACAGCGGAAGCAAATTTAAATAAGATACAACCGAATTTATTTATTGTAAACAAAGTCACAATTATCCGGTGTTTATCCACAGTAGGATCGAATAATAAAAATATTGTTTATGGTTCAACAGACTTCGGCATCTTAAGTTTGCGAGACTTCTAGTGATGCTTAGGAGACTCCCAGCCTATTTCGCCTAGTACCTGCATTTAATCTTTTTGGGAAAATACGTCAGTTTACACTGGTAAATACATTCAACTGACTTATTTTGTAAAATGATTGAAAATTGGTTTGGATGCACATGGCATAAACATTTTATTTAACTTGGGAGAATTATTTTGATAATATAATAATCTTGTGAACGAATTACGTGTTACTTATGCGTTCAGTAGCCCGGAATGTATCCGGGTTAAAGATCAATAGACACACCACTGTAAGTGAGTTATACACGGGAGTACGCCTACACCCCGTGCTCAGGTCGTGGCAATCTCGTAAGATAATGCCGAGGATATCCGGGACATGGTCATTAACCCCCCAAAGGCTGTAAAGTAAACACATCTGTTTAAAACGAGCCGATCAAATTATTCAATTAACCACTAAGCGTGGAAGATTTGATGCTCGATCAAGCGGTACGCTATGTACCGTAACCCAAGCCCGTATAGGGAAAATAAGTTAAAAGTATTTACCTTTGCAAGTATAAATCCTTAATCGAATAAATTGCAGATAGCTTTTACTGGTTCTCCTAATCTAGAACGAAGGTTTAATATAACCTATTAGAATACTAACGGGCCTTTAATTAAGCTTAAGCTTAGACCGGTCAGTTTTAATGATACGGTTCGTACGCACGATTAAGCGAAGACCGGATAGAATGTGATTTAGACCCGACAAGTTTGAGGACTTGTTTAATATGGGTTTACTATTCACATTCTGGATTTTGAGATAAAAATGATATCGTTTGACCCGTTTCGGCTAGTTTATGCAAACTAGTTACATAAACCGAACCGAACGCGTATAATGCATAACGGGTAACCGAAAGGGTCGCGAACAGGTTTCCTAAGTTAATACACTTTAAATATGTTGTGATATCATTATGATATCTTCCATAATGCCCATAACGAGTTTAATCCCTAAATACGCCCCGTAGGGGTATTTTGGTCATTTTAAGGGTTATAAAAGAGATTTATAATACTTCTGAGATATGGGTCTGATTTAATCAGAAAAATTATTAATTTTAACAGACCACAACAGTTGGTGAAGAGTCTCATTTCCCAAAATGGTTTTAAACCCAAATTATGCGTTTAATACGCGTATGAAGCCGTTTTAAGCGACGTACGGTTTAAAATACCATTCTGAGTTTTCTGATCAGCAAAATAGGCTCAAAACACTCTATTTATTATTTAAAATCAGTGGCAATTGGATTGGTATCAAACGGATTTGTAAAACTCGTTTTATGGCCTAAAAGGGCATATTCGGTATTAACCGAATCAATGCGATAAGCCTAGCTTAAGATCAGTTTAAAAATAATTAAAAATCTTCAAAAATCCCAAAATATTATTTAACATCAGTGGGTAAAAGTTTTGGCACCGAAAATCGGGTTTAGATAGGCTATGCGCTAATCGCGCCGTTTAATTCATAAAAAGCTTATTATTTACGCTAATGCGCATATCTCCTAATCTAGACCTCCGATTGACGTGAAAATTTACGTACATGTTTAATAATCAGTAACTAAGATTATTGTACTTCCACATTTTCAAAATTCTCGTTGTATGGTCATAAGGGCGTTATGGTCCAATTTAAGCGATTAACGGAAACGTGTGCATGCATCGGATAATCAACGAAACATGTACAGAGGCTTATACTAGCATGTAACCCAACCCTAATGAGACTTTAAGGCATGTCTAATTCAAACTAAAACGGGTCAGAACCGAAGTCAACGCAAAAGTCAAGGTTTTGCGCCTTTCGGTTCCGAACCGGGTTTAAACAGAAATTGTCTAGTCGGGTAAGCGTAGACAAGTTTTTATACTTATTACCAAGTTATATTAAGGTTACAACAGGTTACACGCCTCGCGGATCAGTAATCGTGCATTAAATCATAATTTGCAATTTTGTTGACTTTTTCGGTCAACGTTTGACCCGACAAACGACCTAGTTAGGTCTGGAATCAGGGGGAACCCTTTTAGGGTCTTATTACCCATATAATTACCAACCTAACGGTACTTTTATTTCGGGTTACGACTGAGTCTACTTTAATTAAACTGGAAGTCAAACGTTAAGTACGATAAGTTGACTTTTAAGCTAAAAACTAATCTAAACATAATTAAGAAAGGACTAGTGGACTTACAAGAGTATAATGATGATTAGGGATGCTTTGTATCAGCTTTAAAAGCTCCAGAGGTGATTAAATGAATGTGCAAGAATGTTTGTGAATGAATGGGTCTTTATATAATGGGTTTACACACCACAATGTATTGACACAAGGGTCTATGATCAGCCACAAATGACAAACACATGTCTCTAGTGTCTAGGGGAGTCTAAGGGTCCTTCACATGCAAGAAAAACCAGATTAGAGGGTCACATTCGCGCACAACAGGCAACAGCCTGTTTCTGGTCGCTGGGCACCGCTAGCGCACCGTTACGCTACACATGTAGCGGTGCGCTAGCCCGCTATAAAGGGCCGGTTGACTTGACATGGTAGCGCACCGTTACGCTACACATGTAGCGGTGCGCTACCTCTTCTCAGAGGCAGATTTCGTTGCTGTTTGTTGGTGTTTTGAACCAATAATCCACTTGCACGATTTTTAGCCATTCTTTTACATGGAGGGGCCTCTAATAAGTGTCTACTCCTGTATATTACCCTACCATGAACCTTTGTTGCAATTGAATGAACTTACAAGACCCGAAAACAACGGTTTATCGTTCTTTTTCTTCTTGGGATCAAATCATGCTTTTCCAGATCAATTATTGTATACCCAATTTCTGAATTGAGGGTATAAAAGATGTGTACAACATTTAATCGGGTCTTGGGATTTATAATTAAGGTCGTTCAGAGGTAACAGTTTAACATGACGTCACTTTAAATCCTGCCGAATCATCTTTATTAAATCCGGGTTTACAACGCGTTTTGTCTGACATGACACGTGTCGTCTTATTATTGAACCCGAAATTTTCGAGGTGTTACAATTTCTAAGCTATATAAAGGATATTTAAGGTGTGTTTAACTTATGGCCATGTTCCGGAATGTTCGTTACAGTTCAAATTGGCATACTTTCGTAGTTTGTCAAGTTTAGTCCCTGTAAGCGAATTAACTTGTTTTTGCCATACCAAAGCCTTCAAAACTTATTTATAAGTTATGTAAAGGTTATTTAAGGTATGTTAAGTATATGTTGATGTTCCGTAGTATTTGTCTCATTAAACTGATTACGTTTACGCATCAGTTTGCGTATAACTCTCCAGAAAGCAATATAGAGTTTGAAATTGAATAAAAGTCAAAACATGAAAAATGTAAAACACAACCAAACAAACATTGGGATAAAAAAACTTTTTTTATTGATAATTGAACTGTTCATAATGATTACAAGCACAGATGTTACATTACTCAAGGACTACTAAGCAATCTCAAGTGAGTACATAGTCCCCTCTTTTACTGTTTTCAACCGTTTTGGGGTGAAGCATGTGTACCTATATGTTATTTTCATGATTTCAAAGTATAATTGATTATACATGTTATTACTTATCATTTGACAAACTAAATGACTATCTATGGTTTAAACACTGATTTCTCAAAGAACATAAAATAAAATGTTGAATTGTACTTATTTTATGTTCACCAGACCGATTGGTAGTATGATATAGCGCTATAGGACTAGACACCCCATTCCTGTTGTCATGGAATGTCGGAAACCAATTTGTTTCTCCATCCAAATAGGGATTGCCTTTGTGGTATTCCTATAGTCTCAAAGGTGTAGTTTGATGCACTAGGTCTGAATGAATTCTTAAATCACACTTTTATTGTATATTTTGATATACTCCCAAAAGTATAGTTTGATATACTCTCATGTGTGGTATTGTACAGAACCAACATATATATTTTATTAACAAACCAAAACATATTTTGATATGTTATTTATAAAACCCAAAGCATATTTTGATATGTTATTTATGAAACCAAAACATAGTTTAATATGTTAGTTACAAATCCAAAGTATACTTTTAATATGCTACTATAAGGTTATTCGTTTAACCTTGCATTATTTTACAAAGCATAACTTTTGATTTATTCAAACACTTTGTTTTGTACATTTTTACTTGTGGTTTAAGTAGTCTCATTTTACTTACCATACATAACTTTTGTTTACACCTTACATGGTTTACATTTAACTTGGGTTATACAAAAACATTGGACTATTGGTTTAAACATGAACATTCTATATTGGTGGTTTGGTTTGAGTAAGTGACTTAAGTAATGAGGCGTGTGTAATATGATACAAGCATGGTGGATACGCCGCTGGTACTTCCTATATATAAGTGTTTGTATGGTATTATATATCGTAGCGTTATTTGAATCATTTCAATTTAAGTCAAATAACATTTTATACAAATAACATACTTTTCATAAGACATTGTTTTACAACAATTTATCTTATAAAAACTTATTTTTTTACGTGGTTATTCATTTAACCTTTCATTACTCTTTTACGTATCATCTACTTTATCATCACTTTTCGAATGATTTATAAAACAAAACATTTTACAAGGATCATGAATGACTTTTGTTAAACAACTCTTTCTAAACTTATAAGTCATGAATCCTATATTCACAAAACCTATGTATCTCACAGGCATTTTTATGCTGACGTACCTATTTTTACATATGTTTCAGGTGCTGTGTTGAGATGATTGTTGACACATGCTACATTTAGGATGGACTCGTGCCTTAGCGACTTTAAAACTTGAAAGATCATAGTTGTACTTATTGGATTGTATTAAAATAATGAGTTCATTTATTCAATAAAACAAAATTATTTATTCCATGGTTACGAAACAATGATTCTGTTACAACACTCTCCGACGTTTCCGCCACGTCTAGTTGTTCTACGCGGTCGGGGTGTGACAGAAAAGTTGGTATCAGAGCCAATGGTTATAGGGAATTAGGTTATTAGTAATGCTTTGACCTAGACTATAACCTTCCTAGGACCCTAACACAAGTTTTCTTGTGTTTAGTTTTAAAACAATACCGTCACTTATTCTTAGGTGACAACCACAATAAGAACACAAATTTCTATCCTGCTTTGAAAACTAATCATCTGTTCTAGGATGATTTATTATAGGGTTTTGAACCCTTTAAGTTTTCAAAATCCCGCCAAAGTTAGTCTAAATAATGTGAACACGTGCAAACTGGAAGGGTGGGTGCCTGTACCCTGAGCTTTCTGTCTAAGGCTAGAGTGTTCGTACAAATCCGCAATATCGGACCAGTCACTCTTACCTGGGAACTCTTGGGGTGAGTGTCCACTTATAGGCGAGCATGTCTTCACGATACATTATTTTTGACCCATTTACTTTGATTAATCACCAGGGTCGTTTGTTGCTTTGTAGTAACAAACAAATGACCACCATCCTTGCTTTCATCAGATTTGTTTTATCCCATTCTTTTCGTCTAATTCTCTCACACGTTTCCTTTCATGTTCCTCTTTTAGAATGCCTCCTCGACGCGACAATCAGATAGCGTATGCCGAACTGGCGGAAATCATCGCGCAGCAAATGGCTGCTGCCTTCCCAAATCTCTTTGCTCAAATGAATCAAGCCATCAACAACCATAATGCTCCCTGCAATTTCAAGAGTTTCAATTCGGCTAAGCCACTCAAGTTTAGTGGTTCTGAAGGAGCAACTGGGCTACTACAATGGTTCGAGAGGACTGAGAGTACGTTCTGTCACGTTCGGTGTCCTGATAATCGCAAGGTCGAGTTTGCCTCCAGTGTGTTTCAGAAAAGGGCTCTTACATGGTGGAACGGGGTTATGAGAGACCGTGGTGCTGAGGTCGCATTAGCACAGACTTGGGCTGAACTTAGGGCTCTTATGATGAAGGAGTTTTGTCCTCGTCATGAATTGAGAGCTTTAGAAAGGGAATTTGATGACCTGAAGCAAGACAGTGGAGAACATCGAGCCTATACGGACTGCTATGAGGAATTGAGCCTGTTATGCCCTACTATGGTTACGCCTCTGGATAAGGCGATTGAGAAATACATTGATGGTCTTCCTGACGTAGTACAGGATATCGTCATTGGCAGCAACCCTACTACTGTCAGACAAGCCATTGAATTGTCTGCCACTCTGACTGAATCCCATATCAGGAAGGGTAAGCTGTTTCGGAAAGGCGACCCAAGACCATCTGACAAGACTGCTCAAGATGAACCAAAGGAAAAACAGGCTGAGGTATCCAAGAAGAAGAAACGCAAAGCCTCTCAAAATTTCGTTGTAACTGCTCAAGACAAACAGGTTGCACCAAACCAGCCAGCACAACCTCGCAAAAGGCAAAACTATGTTGGTACCGCACCTTTGTGCAACAAATGCAACCGTCATCATCTAGAACAAGAGCAGTGTCACAAATGTACCCACTGTGGGTGGTTGGGACATTTGATCAATGTTTGTCGTTATGCAAATCAAGTTGCTGCAAACCCTGCTGCTGTTCAAGCACGGTTTCCACCGGGGTCATGTTATAACTGTGGTGACCTTACTCACTACAGAAACAATTTCCCAAGACTTGTTAACGCACCTCCAGCGCGAGGACGAGTGTTTAACATCAATGAGGCAAACGGGAACAATGATGCAGCAGTGAACAATTAGTGTTTTGTAATTCCTTGGTTGTTATCTTTTGACACTTCAAGACAATTCGGTTGTTACATAAATAAAGATTTGTTGTTTTTATTTCTGCAAAATTTATGCGTTTGTGTGAATGTTTGATGCAACCTTATGATGTCAACCCAAAGATAAACTACTCGTGTGGTTCGTCATTTTATGATCACTTGTGAATTCCCCAAAAACCTTAAATACTTGTTTCTTTTAAGAAACAAAGCCAAATTCCTCTTAAGATCCTTCTATCTTTATAGATAGATCCTTGAAAATCATTAAAGTGCCAAATGAAATCCATGAATTGGATTCCTAGTGTGCTTTAATTATCCATGCCTAAAGATAACAAATTAAAGAATCAAGTTAACTAATTTTGTGCTTATGTGTTTTCTTACATGTTTTGTGGTTGTATGTGATCCATCCAAATCCTAGTAGAATCTTTCAGATCTCATATGAGAAATTCATAGTAGGATTTCCAAAGTTACTATCTTAAATCCTTAATGGACTTCTACGTTGTAGTCAAGTCCCTTGGGTTTTAAAGTACTATTCTAAAATTGGACCCCTCGAGTGGTCTAGATAAACAGATTGATTTGAAAATCTGATTAGAAATATCATGTGATGATATAATCAAAAAGATCCCTTAAGTGGTCTATTTAAGGAGATCGTACGACAGTCTAGTTAAGAAGATCATGTGTTGATCTAGTTAAAAAGATCGTTCGTTGATCTAGTTGAAAAGACCCTTTGGTGGTCTAGTCAAGTCGCTTCATGTTTATTCAATTGATTTTTTTTCTCTACGCATTATGAAATGAACTGTGCGGACTGTGCAAGGAATTACGTAATTATGGAGGCCTACATAATTATAGAAATTCAGTGCACAGAAACCACAAGAATTTTTGTCATGTGTTAAGACCTATAGCGACAAGAATAATGATACGGGAGAAGTCGTGGACCTTGACCGATGTCATTTTATCTTACACTCCCCACTCCTGATTTCAAGCACACACAAGTTTCCTATGATAAGTCTTCAAGGGAAATGTTCTTTTGTCCGTAATTCAAAATCCCATGTTTTGTTACTACAAGGACTTCACTTTGAGGGTTAACAAATTCGCTAAGAATCCTAACATGGCCCAGAGTTTTACTTAAGGGTTCAATGGATCTATTTGAAGGCGAAACCGTCACATCTGTCTTCATAAGTTTCCTCTAGAATTAAATTTCGGGACGAAATTTCCTAAAGTAGGGGAGACTGTGACACCTGTGTCACTTCAACCATCAAACAAAGACCAAACCAATAAAATGTTATATTTCATACTTGGGATTTGTATAAATATACGTATCATTTCCACATATCAATTCTTGTTCGATTCCGGGCTCTAAATCACTTTCTGGAAGGTTATACGCGCATCGATGCGTAAATATAACCAGTTTAAATGCAACGAACACTCCGGAATAGTGACACAGGCTTAACATACCTTAAATAACCTTTACATAACTTAGAAATAAGTTTTGAAGGCTTTGGTATGACAAAATCAAGTTTAATCGCTTACAGGGACTAAATTCGACAAACTGCGAAAGTATGCCGATTTGAACTGTAACAGACATTCCGGAACATGACCATAAGCTAAACATACCATAAATATCCTTTATATAGCTTAGAAATAGGCTTTGAGGGATTCGGTGTGCTAAAATAAACTTTTGGGTCATTCAGGGACTAAAAGCGTCGAAAAGTGCATAAGTTTGCATTTTCGCGCATAACTTACGTTCTGAATACATCCGGACATCCAAAAATTTATTGTAAGCACTAATATATTTTATTTTAATGTTTGGCATAAGAAAAATCCATTCGTCACGCAATTTGGATCGTTTTTCGCACTTATGCGCATTCCGTCGTAATTAAGCGATCATCGCGATCGTACGACCAAACGAACCGACACCCGGGATATTTTTGAGCATGTTTCATGTCCACAATGTTTAGGCATCATTTTAGGGCCTTAAAGTTGACTTAACGAGCCTTAAACATGTCGGAAATGGCCTTAATACACAACGGGGACTGAAATGGAAACTTTGGAAACTGGTTGCTGATCAGAAGGACCTAGGCGTGACACCTAGCCCCCTAGGCGTCACGCGAAGCCCTTACAGATCAGCAAAAGTTGTTTAATCAATTGTTAACAGCTGCTAAACACTCCAAAGGCCAATGCCACATGTTAGTCCCTGATGTTGGGGGGCCAATTTGAGTTAACTTAGTGTTGCAACAAGTGTAGGGACAAGATCAAAGCACGGTATTCGAAGAACGATCCTAACGGTTCCAACATTCCTATAAATACCCAACCCTTTCAACCCCAAAAACCCACACCTTTGAAATCTGAATTTGCTCTCTAAGTTGTTGTGTTTAACACTTCATACCTGAGAGTATTCGGATTCAAACCTTCCGTTCTTGGACCCTTTGTAAGTGTTCCTTCGTTCTTTTATTCGTTTTAGCGTTAAAGTCAAACTATGTTTGACTTTCTACATTGACCAGTTTATGGTCAATGCGAAGTTCGTTTGAACTTCATAACGTGAGCGTAATCACGATGGTTATAGTCCCTAGTGACTATACCTACTGATTACCACGTTATCTAGGCTCAGTGACGAGTCGTAGTTTCGGCCAAAATGCGTATTCTTGCGTATTTTGTAACCAAACTACTCTTAGGTATCAAAACCGTTTGTTTTGATACCAAACCTATTTTCTAACTTAGTTAAGCATGTTTTAACACTTTTAGTTTAGTGCTTATATAGGGTCGTAAGGTAAGCGATCTAAACAATCGCTTATACTTTCGAACCCGACCCGTTTGGTCGATCTTTAGGATCCGACCAAATACATTAGGTGACCATAGTAGTATATAGGGAATAACCTTCCGAGGTTATACCTTATGGTCACGATGTTTAGTTAGTTGTATGATAGGTAGTATATTTGCCTTAGGTAAATTACCAAAATGCCCTTTTTACGCCAAAATTCATATAAAGCATATGTAACATAACTTTTGATATCTAAACTGATTTGGCAACAATATTAGTCATATTAAGGCATATTTTACTTATCATAGGGCTAGTTAGGCATTCTGAACGCGTTTTACGCGAACGACGCGTTAAAGTAGCATAAGCTACCTAAACGGGTCATAATGGGTCGTAAGCACTTAGGTTAGGTTTCATTTTAGTATGTAGGCTTTGTTAAACCATATTACACGAGTCTCCATACTCGTTTGGTTTACGAACCCTCATTCTATCCAATCCTCCGATTTAGGTCCGGTTTATTTGTCACACCCCTTTCTACGGCGGAAGCACGAGGTGTGATCATGAAAGGTTCTCATTGCATACGAAGAGTAAACAAGCTACATGCTCGTAAAATAGCATTCAAATACCATAATTTGAAAACATACGTTAGCGTTTACATCGCTAAGTCGCATAAAACATTGTCTTAAAAGTTTACAACTTTATTCAAAATTTAACACAAGCGACATCCACGAGCATAAGCTAGACCACGCGCACATCCATCCTAGTTACCTGAAATACATGTGAGTTTTTGGAAAAACGTCAACATAAAGTTGGTGTGAATTCATGCAGTTTTGTATTTCATGTTTGTATACTTTGTATGAAAACATAGTTTGTGAGTAAATCAAGTTTTCATATGTAAATCCAGTTTCGTGTGTACACCACGTACATCTGTATAATTCAATTTCTTCTTGAGTACCCCACGTACTCAAGTTTTATTCTCATTCTCTTGAGTACCCCACGTACTTCGAGTTATTTATCAATTCTCTTGAGTACCCCACGTACTTCAAGTTATTTATCAATTTTTAGTATGGTATGAATTTTATGTAAATACAGTATTTCTGTACTTATCAGATTGTTAATGGGTTGCAAAGCCATTAACCTGTGACACGTCATAGGAAGTCACCAAACCTAAGGCATTTAATTGGTATATTCTGAGACACAAAAGCACCACTCGATTCTCGCCCCGACCGAGTGTGAGGCTGCCAGGCACCTGTTAGATCTAACCTTTTGTTCTGCGGTCTGAATGTATACGTTGATTAATGGTGCTTCTGAACCCTATTCGTGACACTATTTCTCATAACGCCTCCTACTTGGTTCTCGTTCTCACCAAGCGCGTTTCTTGTTATCATTTCTCATAGCGCCTTATACTTGGTTCTCGTCTCACCAAATGCGCTTCTCATATTCATATATTTCGTCACACTTGGTTCTCGTTCTCACCAAGTGTACTTCTTGTATTCATATATTTCGTCACACTTGGTTCTCGTTCTCACCAAGTGTACTTCTTGTATTTATATCATACCATTTATAAATATTGTACTTTTGTACATGTATTTCACCCCCGAAGTTATAAAAACTGAAAACAGTTAAAGAGAAAAGGGGGAGCATGAACTCACAACTTTGCGTTCCTAGCGTCGTAAACTCCACCGGATTTGCTTACTTAACGTCGTAACCTATACGCGTTTTCTTATCGTTAGTCACTAGACTTGCGTCGCACAAGTACAGTCACTCTCTTTTGTGTATATTTTCTTGTGTTAAAAATATTCTATATTTTTAACTACGTATCTTACTTATATTATTTTCTCCAAAAATAAATATAAGTCTTTTGTGTTTTGCACTTTGCACCCGAATCATGTATCTTGTGTTTTGTATGTGTATTTCTATAATTCTACTCCTCATGAGTATTTAGTGTATTTTTAAGTCTTAATACACTAGCACGTATAACACATACTATATACACTTAGCACACAAGTTGGTGATCAAATAATATATATTTTTCTTTCAAAAATATATACTTAACGTCTATTTTATTCTTGAAGAAATCCTCATTTCTTATCACCAAAAATTAGGGAAACCTTAGTAATACTTTTAAACACATTTTTAGGGAATAAATTTCTCAAAACTTATATTTTTCTAAGTGTCAAAATTTATAAAAATTTTGACAGAGTTTCCCCTAAAAATGGAGGTTTCCCACGTTTTCAAAACGTGTGTTTATTTTCTTTTAAATCATTATCAATCATCAACAACAATTACCAACAATCATCATCAACAATAATCACTAATTTCTCCATTTCATGAACTTGAATATTTACAAAAATGTGTAGTAACTTACTAGCACATTTAGTAAGTCTTGTTATCTTTAAAAATAAGTTTAACTTCTTAAAA
Source organism: Helianthus tuberosus (assembly GCA_030545235.1). Classification (NCBI taxonomy): domain Eukaryota; kingdom Viridiplantae; phylum Streptophyta; class Magnoliopsida; order Asterales; family Asteraceae; genus Helianthus; species Helianthus tuberosus. The sequence goes on along the minus strand of CM060408.1, from coordinate 133,242,947 downwards.
ACTTTATTTTTAAAGAATATGAAGTTTTACAACTTCTAGTCGGTTTTTACGAAAACTATTTCTTCGTTAACACTTTTGTTACACAAGTATCCATATATTTATTTGTTCACAAAAACCACTTTTGTTTGTGTAAGACCCGGTTTAGAACATGTGATTTCTTGGACACTTGGTCCTTTGAAAATACCGCTTGTATATACGTAGATCTACTAGTTTTAAACACTATTTCACAAGTTAAATTGCTTTTACACAAGTAAAATATTTTTACACAAGTTCATGTTTCATGTGTGGTAGAGTTTCACCTTTTAACCCTTGTTTCTTCTAAAAACAAGCTTATGTGAAGATCCATGATCTTACAAAGTCGGGTTAAACGATGATCCGAGCTACCACGTCCTAGATCGGGCCTCAATAATCACAAATTCCAAATACTACATCTTTTACACAAGTTACAAGCTATTAACCACCACTTTTCACATTTTTAGTAGACTTTAAAGCTTCAAAATGTAAGTTAACGATATTTAACCGGCAAAATTTCTTTTAACCACATTAGATATGTTCAAGAACAAGTTTTAAGTGTTATACCTCTAGCTCTAAGCTAGGGAAGATTCTTGATGAAAATCGCGTGGATAAAAGCTAACGGTAGAGGTCCTTCGCGTTCCGTTTGTTCCAGAGCTCCTAATACGTGATCCTTAACGCGTGTGTGATGATGGAATGGAATGATCAAGGACCGAAAATGTGGTGGTGGGGTGTGGGGTGTTCGGCCGAAGGTTTAGAGAGCAAGAGAGAGTGTAATGTTGTGGAGAGTTTGTGATGAAAGATCTTGTGAGTTAAGGTTAATACTTATAGGCAATTTATGAGAGTTTTGTCCAATGGAAAATATGTCCCCATGATGCTTAGCAATCTAGATTAACCAAATCAATCTTGTACCATGTTTGTCCCCTTGGTTAGGGCCGAGTACAAAAGGGGGGGGGGGTCTTGGTTCGGTTTTAAGTAGTTTAGTTAGGGCTTAGTTAGGTTAACTAAGTTGGTTTAGGTGCTTAACTTAGTTAGTTATATAAGGCGCGTTATGACGGGTGTTAGGGTAATCAGGGACCCTAACTGACTCAGAAAAATATATTTAGTGAAAATACTAATATTTTCATGTTCCGGGTAAAGTCCGGTTGTTCGGTTACACACCGATTCGTTAAAGTGCTATATTACACTTTTTAGTGTCGTTTAAGTACCTTCCTTGTACTCTTTCATTTCCCAATACTTAGGGAAATATTCTGGATAATAAAACGACATTTCTGCATAATATTTATATGTCTAAATGCTGAATTATTGCTGATTTGTATAAATTCTGCACTTAAAGTGCGTTTCGGGTGCTTTTTAGTGCTTATTTTTGCTTTCGTATTGCATATATATTAACCCTTGTATGTATTCTTGGGTTTTAATGCATTCTTGTTGTCGGACCTACACCTAGGCCTCAATTCTGATGTCTGACTGCTTTCTGCAGTTCTGTTGACACATTGTGTCTTACCGGTGAGTTTACTATTATTCTGACGCAACGCTCTCGTTTATGCATAAAGCAATATTTTGTAGTATACAACATGCATGAATTCACTTGTTTATTATGTGTTCAGCCATTGCTGACAATTAAACTCATAATTGCAGTCATTAAGCAATAATCCATGTGTACGGAAATTACCGGTTTGGGCCAGTTGTCACAGTCTCCCCCCGTTAAAAGAATTTCGTCCCGAAATTCAGACTGAACTAACTCTCGCTGGAGTCTTCTTGAATAGGTGGGGATACTTTTTCTTGAACTGGTCTTCACGTTCCCATGTGTACTCGGGTCCGAGCTTAGAGCTCCAACGTACTTTAACAAGTTTCACACTGCTCCTCCTGGTCTTGTTGACTTTCCAGTCGGTAACCTCAACGGGTTGTTCTGTAAATCGGAGGGCTTCATCAATATGCACTTCATCCAACGGGATGGTCACGTTTTCTTGCGTTGGACTCTTCTTCAGGTTGGATACATGAAACGTATCATGTACTCCATTAAGTTCTGCCGGTAACTCCAACTTGTATGCCACGGTACCAATTCTTCTCAAAATTCTGAATGGTCCGATGTATCGTGGATTCAGCTTTCCACGTTTTCCAAATCTGACTACGCCCTTCCATGGTGAGACTTTTAACAACACTTTGTCTCCCACCTCGAAATCTACCGATTTTCTATTTGGATCCGCGTAGCTCTTTTGTCGCTCTCGAGCCGCCCTAATGCGCTCTCGGATCTGCGCAATCTTGTCGGTTGTCTCTTGCACAAGTTCAGGACCAACCATACGTTTATCTCCGGCATCTGCCCAACATAAGGGCGATCGGCATTTGCGGCCATACAGAGCTTCGAACGGCGCGGCTTTTATGCTCGTATGATAACTGTTATTGTAGGAAAACTCAACTAAAGGTAGATGAGTATCCCAGCTGCCGCCTAGGTCCATGACACATGCGCGAAGCATATCTTCTAACGTTTGTATAGTCCGTTCGCTCTGGCCATCTGTTTGTGGGTGGAATGCCGTGCTCAGATCTAACTGAGATCCAAAGGCTTCCTGAAATGATTGCCAGATTCTTGAGACAAAGCGTCCATCTCTGTCTGAAATGATTGAGATTGGCACTCCATGACGTGCCACAATTTCTCTTAAGTATATCTCTGCTAGCTTTCCAGTGCTATCCTTCTCTCGGATTGGTAGGAAATGCGCAGACTTTGTTAATCGATCAACTATTACCCATATCATATCGTGCCCTCTCGGGGTCCTGGGTAATTTCGTTATGAAGTCCATCGAGATTTGTTCCCACTTCCATACGGGAATTTCTGGTTGTTGTAGTAGGCCGGACGGTTTCTGATATTCGGCCTTAACCTTCGCACAGGTTAGGCATTTTCCAACATAGACAGCAACGTCGCTTTTGAGTCTCGGCCACCAATAGTATTCTTTCAAATCTTGATACATTTTGTCCGATCCTGGGTGGATCGAATATCTCGATTTGTGGGCTTCATTAAGGATGACTTCTCGTAGGCCACCATAGAGTGGAACCCAAATGCGCTTCTTAAAGTATAAGGCTCCCTCTTCGTTTGGCGCCATGTACTTCAATGCACCCCGGAGGTATTCAGCTTTACGATTCTCTTCTTTAAGAGCTTCTTGTTGTGCATCTCGAATGCGTGCAGTGAGGTTCGTTCGAATCGTCATTTCCAATGCTCGAACCCTTAGGGTCTTAACCCTTTCTTTTCGGCTCAACGCGTCTGCTACAACGTTCGCCTTTCCAGGATGGTACTTAATCTCACAGTCATAATCATTCAGCAGCTCGACCCAACGTCGCTGGCGCATATTCAATTCCTTCTGATCAAATATGTGTTGTAAGCTTTTGTGATCTATGAAGATTGTACATCGAGTACCATATAAGTAATGTCGCCAAATCTTCAAGGCGAATACCACTGCACCCAGCTCCAGGTCGTGAGTGGTATAATTTCTCTCGTGAACCTTCAGTTGTCTTGAAGCATAAGCGATGACTTTTTGGCGCTGCATAAGCACGCAGCCCAAGCCTTGTCGTGAGGCGTCGCAGTATACTACGAAGTCTTCAGTGCCTTCGGGTAACGATAGTATCGGTGCATCGCAGAGCTTGTTCTTAAGTAGCTGGAAGGCTTCTTCTTGTTTGTGACCCCAGTCGTACTTCTTGTCTTTCTGAGTGAGGGTCGTTAGCGGTTGAGCTATCTTCGAGAAATTCTCAATGAATCGCCGATAATAGCCCGCTAAGCCCAAAAATTGTCGAACTTCAGTTGGGGTCTTGGGAGCTTCCCAATTCTTTATTGCTTCTATCTTGGACGGGTCTACATGAATGCCTTTCTCATTCACCACGTGACCAAGAAATTGTACTTCGCGAATCCAGAATTCGCATTTCGAGAACTTTGCATAAAGCTTCTCTTTCTTCAGTAGTTCCAAGATGGTTCTGAGATGTTGCTCGTGCTCTTCTTTCGTTCGCGAGTAAATTAGGATATCATCGATAAATACAATCACGAATTTATCGAGATATGGTTTGCACACGCGGTTCATTAGGTCCATAAAGACCGCTGGCGCGTTCGTCAATCCAAACGGCATCACAAGAAATTCGTAGTGCCCATATCGCGTTCTGAATGCAGTCTTTGGCACGCTTTCATCTTGGATTCTCAGCTGATGGTATCCAGATCGAAGGTCGATCTTGGAATAGTAGCTTGATCCTTGCAATTGATCAAATAAGTCATCAATCCTTGGTAGCGGATACCGATTCTTGATTGTGAGCTTGTTCAGTTCCCTGTAATCGATACACATCCGCAGTGTTCCATCCTTCTTCTTCACGAATAATACTGGAGCTCCCCAGGGTGAGAAGCTTGGCCTTATGAATCCTTTATCCAACAACTCCTGGAGTTGTGTAGATAACTCTTGCATCTCGGATGGCGCAAGTCGATAGGGTGCCTTGGCTACAGGAGCCGCTCCTGGAACCAAGTCTATACGGAATTCGACTTGTCGTTGCGGAGGTAGTCCTGGCAGATCTTCAGGGAACACATCAGGAAATTCCTTCACCACAGGAATGTCTTCGAGTTTTGGCTCCACAGCCTTCTTGTCTATAACGTGTGCTAGGAAAGCGACACATCCTTTCCTCAAGCACTTCTGTGCCTTCATGCAACTGATGATTCGAAGAGGCGCGTCTCGTTTTTCTCCATGCACGATGAGAGTTTCACCATTCGCTAAAGGGATGCGAATGATTTTCTCATGACAAATAACTTCAGCTTTGTTCTTGGACAACCAGTCCATCCCGACTACCACATCGAAGCTACCCAATTGAATAGGTAAGAGATCGATGCTAAAATTTCGTTCGCCAAGTTCTAGTGTGCAGCCTCTAACAACTTCGCTCGATTCAACGAGTTTACCATTGGCTAGTTCTATGGAATAAGGAATTTCTAATCTACTAGATTCTATTCCGAGTATGCGTTTAAATTCCACAGACATGAAGCTATAATCGGCGCCAGTGTCGAATAATATGGATGCAAAGTGATTGTTAATGAGAAACGTACTGGTGACCACGTTAGGGTCCTCGCGTGCGTCTCTTGCTCCAATCACAAATGCTCGAGCCGGAGCGTTGTTTCTCTCTGGGCAGTTCTTCATGAAGTGATCATTGCTTCCACACTTGAAGCATCCTTGCCCTTTCCCGTTACCATTCTTGTTACCAGCACCGTTTCCATTTCGATTCTTTCCTTTTCCCCAACAGTCTTCTGTTTGATGACCCAATTTACCACATTTGTCGCACCTTGGAATGCGACAAGCTCCATCATGATGATACTTACACTTTTGGCATCTAGGCATGGAGCCTTGGTATGCTTTAGTTGCATGGGTTTTCGTCTCCTGAGATGGGTTAGCGTCACGCTTCTTGCTGAAACCCTTGTTGTTACGAGTTGCTTGGTTCAAACTGGCATGCTTTCTCTTCTTGTCGCCGGACGACTCAGCATGCGTCTCGGTCTTCTCTGTTGGGTTTAATGACAACTTCTTCATACGAACACAATCTTCAGTAAGGCTGACAGCCAGAGTTACAGCCTCGGTGATTGTTTGTGGTTTGGCCGACGTCACCATGCCACGAAACTCTGAGGCCAGTCCCCAAATGTAGCGTTCCACACGCTTAAATTCAGGAGTCACCATGTAGGGAAGCACTCTCGACAGGTCGTGGAACCTTCGAGTGTAACCATTGATGTCAGCACCTTCCATAGTCAAGTGCCAGAACTCTGTTTCCAGCCTTTGGAGTTCTGCACGAGAGCAGTACTTCTCTCTCATCCTTTCCTTCAATTCCTCCCAAGTGAGGCCATAAGCAGCGTCATCACCCAAAGTTTGGGCTTGCAGGTTCCACCAAGTCAGAGCTTCATCGACGAATAACCCAGTAGCAAAAGTGACTTGTTGATCCGCGGTACACTTGCTCATGCGGAAAGTAGCTTCAGTCTTCTCCGTCCAGCGCACAAATGCTACTGCACCTCCTGTGCCATCATAGTTCATCGGCTTGCAGTCGAGGAACTGCTTGAAAGTGCAGCCTGGAATTGATTCAACCAATTCACATGTGAGCAATCGAAGAAATAATGAAACAAAGACCGTTCATAAATTTCCTCATGCTTAGTACAGTGTCTCAAGGTTACCTTGAGCTGCATTGCCTCCAGACGAATCTCCATTCCCATTACGCCTAGCGTTGCTTGGTCCTCCACTGTCTTGGGTTCGGTTCGCCTCGTACTGGGCGATAGCAGCGGAGATCCTTTCCTCTAGCAAAGCGTTCAGCTCTTCAGCAGTTCTTGGCAGTGGGGGAGGTGGAGGTTGATCATCATTGCGAGCATTCACAGTTTTCCTGGGTGCCATGTTCTGACAGAACATAAAACAGCAGGGTTAGACATTGGTTTGATATCGTCACACTAGACAGTAGTATCATATGTTCACAGGTATATTTACCACATAAGTGACATCAAACAATTATTACTCTAGCAGAGTACTTATTAGGCTTGTACTGAGGGAATCTATACGTGACAAGACTTGCTGTGATTTCTGTGCACTGAATTCCATAATTACGTATGCATCCATAATTACGTAACTCCTTGCACAGTCCGCACAGTTCGTTTCATCCTCGTATTTCTCCCTTCAGATGGGCCATCGCTTTCAGGTAAAGTCACGTATACTTGTGACATTCTACCTCTAGTATATGCTAATTATCACACATAATTGCAAGTAATTTCTAGTCAATGACAAGTGCTACTCTAGTGCACTCTAAGTCTTGTAGTGTCTTTTCTAGACTCATGTAGACAGTTTCAGGTAGTGGATGTCGCGGGACGTTTCATGCAATGAAAACTCTTTGAAAATTGTTTTCGTGAATGGATCCTAGAGATTGTAGACTAGACCCGAGAAGGAATCCTGGTTCACTACAATCGCAGCTCTGATACCAATCTGTCACACCCCTTTCTACGGCGGAAGCACGAGGTGTGATCATGAAAGGTTCTCATTGCATACGAAGAGTAAACAAGCTACATGCTCGTAAAATAGCATTCAAATACCATAATTTGAAAACATACGTTAGCGTTTACATCGCTAAGTCGCATAAAACATTGTCTTAAAAGTTTACAACTTTATTCAAAATTTAACACAAGCGACATCCACGAGCATAAGCTAGACCACGCGCACATCCATCCTAGTTACCTGAAATACATGTGAGTTTTTGGAAAAACGTCAACATAAAGTTGGTGTGAATTCATGCAGTTTTGTATTTCATGTTTGTATACTTTGTATGAAAACATAGTTTGTGAGTAAATCAAGTTTTCATATGTAAATCCAGTTTCGTGTGTACACCACGTACATCTGTATAATTCAATTTCTTCTTGAGTACCCCACGTACTCAAGTTTTATTCTCATTCTCTTGAGTACCCCACGTACTTCGAGTTATTTATCAATTCTCTTGAGTACCCCACGTACTTCAAGTTATTTATCAATTTTTAGTATGGTATGAATTTTATGTAAATACAGTATTTCTGTACTTATCAGATTGTTAATGGGTTGCAAAGCCATTAACCTGTGACACGTCATAGGAAGTCACCAAACCTAAGGCATTTAATTGGTATATTCTGAGACACAAAAGCACCACTCGATTCTCGCCCCGACCGAGTGTGAGGCTGCCAGGCACCTGTTAGATCTAACCTTTTGTTCTGCGGTCTGAATGTATACGTTGATTAATGGTGCTTCTGAACCCTATTCGTGACACTATTTCTCATAACGCCTCCTACTTGGTTCTCGTTCTCACCAAGCGCGTTTCTTGTTATCATTTCTCATAGCGCCTTATACTTGGTTCTCGTCTCACCAAATGCGCTTCTCATATTCATATATTTCGTCACACTTGGTTCTCGTTCTCACCAAGTGTACTTCTTGTATTCATATATTTCGTCACACTTGGTTCTCGTTCTCACCAAGTGTACTTCTTGTATTTATATCATACCATTTATAAATATTGTACTTTTGTACATGTATTTCACCCCCGAAGTTATAAAAACTGAAAACAGTTAAAGAGAAAAGGGGGAGCATGAACTCACAACTTTGCGTTCCTAGCGTCGTAAACTCCACCGGATTTGCTTACTTAACGTCGTAACCTATACGCGTTTTCTTATCGTTAGTCACTAGACTTGCGTCGCACAAGTACAGTCACTCTCTTTTGTGTATATTTTCTTGTGTTAAAAATATTCTATATTTTTAACTACGTATCTTACTTATATTATTTTCTCCAAAAATAAATATAAGTCTTTTGTGTTTTGCACTTTGCACCCGAATCATGTATCTTGTGTTTTGTATGTGTATTTCTATAATTCTACTCCTCATGAGTATTTAGTGTATTTTTAAGTCTTAATACACTAGCACGTATAACACATACTATATACACTTAGCACACAAGTTGGTGATCAAATAATATATATTTTTCTTTCAAAAATATATACTTAACGTCCATTTTATTCTTGAAGAAATCCTCATTTCTTATCACCAAAAATTAGGGAAACCTTAGTAATACTTTTAAACACATTTTTAGGGAATAAATTTCTCAAAACTTATATTTTTCTAAGTGTCAAAATTTATAAAAATTTTGACAGAGTTTCCCCTAAAAATGGAGGTTTCCCACGTTTTCAAAACGTGTGTTTATTTTCTTTTAAATCATTATCAATCATCAACAACAATTACCAACAATCATCATCAACAATAATCACTAATTTCTCCATTTCATGAACTTGAATATTTACAAAAATGTGTAGTAACTTACTAGCACATTTAGTAAGTCTTGTTATCTTTAAAAATAAGTTTAACTTCTTAAAAACTTTATTTTTAAAGAATATGAAGTTTTACAACTTCTAGTCGGTTTTTACGAAAACTATTTCTTCGTTAACACTTTTGTTACACAAGTATCCATATATTTATTTGTTCACAAAAACCACTTTTGTTTGTGTAAGACCCGGTTTAGAACATGTGATTTCTTGGACACTTGGTCCTTTGAAAATACCGCTTGTATATACGTAGATCTACTAGTTTTAAACACTATTTCACAAGTTAAATTGCTTTTACACAAGTAAAATATTTTTACATAAGTTCATGTTTCATGTGTGGTAGAGTTTCACCTTTTAACCCTTGTTTCTTCTAAAAACAAGCTTATGTGAAGATCCATGATCTTACAAAGTCGGGTTAAACGATGATCCGAGCTACCACGTCCTAGATCGGGCCTCAATAATCACAAATTCCAAATACTACATCTTTTACACAAGTTACAAGCTATTAACCACCACTTTTCACATTTTTAGTAGACTTTAAAGCTTCAAAATGTAAGTTAACGATATTTAACCGGCAAAATTTCTTTTAACCACATTAGATATGTTCAAGAACAAGTTTTAAGTGTTATACCTCTAGCTCTAAGCTAGGGAAGATTCTTGATGAAAATCGCGTGGATAAAAGCTAACGGTAGAGGTCCTTCGCGTTCCGTTTGTTCCAGAGCTCCTAATACGTGATCCTTAACGCGTGTGTGATGATGGAATGGAATGATCAAGGACCGAAAATGTGGTGGTGGGGTGTGGGGTGTTCGGCCGAAGGTTTAGAGAGCAAGAGAGAGTGTAATGTTGTGGAGAGTTTGTGATGAAAGATCTTGTGAGTTAAGGTTAATACTTATAGGCAATTTATGAGAGTTTTGTCCAATGGAAAATATGTCCCCATGATGCTTAGCAATCTAGATTAACCAAATCAATCTTGTACCATGTTTGTCCCCTTGGTTAGGGCCGAGTACAAAAGGGGGGGGGGTCTTGGTTCGGTTTTAAGTAGTTTAGTTAGGGCTTAGTTAGGTTAACTAAGTTGGTTTAGGTGCTTAACTTAGTTAGTTATATAAGGCGCGTTATGACGGGTGTTAGGGTAATCAGGGACCCTAACTGACTCAGAAAAATATATTTAGTGAAAATACTAATATTTTCATGTTCCGGGTAAAGTCCGGTTGTTCGGTTACACACCGATTCGTTAAAGTGCTATATTACACTTTTTAGTGTCGTTTAAGTACCTTCCTTGTACTCTTTCATTTCCCAATACTTAGGGAAATATTCTGGATAATAAAACGACATTTCTGCATAATATTTATATGTCTAAATGCTGAATTATTGCTGATTTGTATAAATTCTGCACTTAAAGTGCGTTTCGGGTGCTTTTTAGTGCTTATTTTTGCTTTCGTATTGCATATATATTAACCCTTGTATGTATTCTTGGGTTTTAATGCATTCTTGTTGTCGGACCTACACCTAGGCCTCAATTCTGATGTCTGACTGCTTTCTGCAGTTCTGTTGACACATTGTGTCTTACCGGTGAGTTTACTATTATTCTGACGCAACGCTCTCGTTTATGCATAAAGCAATATTTTGTAGTATACAACATGCATGAATTCACTTGTTTATTATGTGTTCAGCCATTGCTGACAATTAAACTCATAATTGCAGTCATTAAGCAATAATCCATGAGTACGGAAATTACCGGTTTGGGCCAGTTGTCACATTATTAACGTAGTTACCTATATTCGGTAGCGTTTGATTTCCGTGATCTCTAGCATTGTTTGGTTGTTACTCAAGGACTACTAAGCAATCTCACGTGAGTACATAGTCCCCTCTTTTACTGTTTTCAACCGTTTTGGGGTGAAGCATGTGTACCTATATGTTATTTTCATGATTTCAAAGTATAATTGATTATACATGTTCTTACTTATCATTTGACAAACTAAATGACTATCTATGGTTTAAACACTGATTTCTCAAAGAACATAAAATAAAATGTTGAATTGTACTTATTTTATGTTCACCAGACCGATTGGTAGTATGATATAGCGCTATAGGACTAGACACCCCATTCCTGTTGTCATGGAATGTCGGAAACCAATTTGTTTCTCCATCCAAATAAGGATTTCCTTTGTGGTATTCCTATAGTCTCAAAGGTGTAGTTTGATACACTAGGTCTGAATGAATTCTTAAATCACACTTTTATTGTATATTTTGATATACTCCCAAAAGTATAGTTTGATATACTCTCATGTGTGGTATTGTACAGAACCAACATATATATTTTATTAACAAACCAAAACATATTTTGATATGTTATTTATAAAACCAAAGCATATTTTGATATGTTATTTATGAAAGCAAAACATAGTTTAATATGTTAGTTACAAATCCAAAGTATACTTTTAATATGCTACTATAAGGTTATTCGTTTAACCTTGCATTATTTTACAAAGCATAACTTTTGATTTATTCAAACACTTTGTTTTGTACATTTTTACTTGTGGTTTAAGTAGTCTCATTTTACTTACCATACATAACTTTTGTTTACACCTTACATGGTTTACATTTAACTTGGGTTATACAAAAACATTGGACTATTGGTTTAAACATGAACATTCTATATTGGTGGTTTGGTTTGAGTAAGTGACTTAAGTAACGAGGCGTGTGTAATATGATACAAGCATGGTGGATACGCCGCTGGTACTTCCTATATATAAGTGTTTGTATGGTATTACATATCGTAGCGTTATTTGAATCATTTAAATTTAAGTCATATAACATTTTATACAAATAACATACTTTTCATAAGACATTGTTTTACAACAATTTATCTTATACAAACTTATTTTTTTTACGTGGTTATTCATTTAACCTTTCATTACTCTTTTATGTATCATCTACTTTATCATCATTTTTCGAATGATTTATAAAACAAAACATTTTACAAGGATCATGACTGACTTTTGTTAAACAACTCTTTCTAAACTTATAAGTCATGAATCTTATATTCACAAAACCTATGTATCTCACAGGCATTTTTATGCTGACGTACCTATTTTTACATATGTTTCAGGTGCTGTCTTGAGATGATTGTTGATACATGCTACATTTAGGATGGACTCGTGCCTTAGCGACTTTAATACTTGAAAGATCATAGTTGTACTTATTTGATTGTATTAAAACAATGAGTTCATTTATTCAATAAAACAAAATTATTTATTCCATGGTTACGAAACAATGATTCTGTTACAACACTCCCAGACGTTTCCGCCACGTCTAGTTGTTCTACGTGGTCGGGGTGTGACAAGGACCTCCTTCAATACTTAACGGTATTGGATGGCGGGGGTCCAAACTCTTTGATCCCCTCATATGTAAGCTACTATTAATACTTTAACCCGGCTACTTAGGACTGTATCCCTGCTGGCTCAGACTACTTAGCCGAGGGTAACGTCACCTTCAAAAGAGGGGCCTACCATAATATGCATTAATAACTTAATTAATTATCTTTCAATAATCCGACCCTTTAGGATTGTATCCTTGCTGACTCAAACTACTGGGTTGAGGGTAACGTCGCCTTCAAAAGAGGGGCCTACTACAATAACTAAGATAATAAGTGCAAAAGTGCGGAAATAATCAAAGATTACACTATACACGAGTCGGAGCCAAGTGATTCATCTTGTCTATCTGTTTTTTTTTTCAGCATTTTAGTTAGTTTTTATTTTTCTAGTTTAAAACCTTTTTCTAAACTTTTGATTTGATTAGACGTTGAGGATAAACCGGTACTAAAAGCTCTTGTGTCCTTGGACGACCTCGGTATCTTGCCAACACTATACTACGCTCACGATGGGTGCACTTGCCCATATGTGTGTTTAGTGTTAGTAAATATCGTGTTTTATAAATTTAAAACTCGGCTAAAAAGTGTTAAAAAGGGCTTAACATATACATTAAAAACTAATAACACTCTCGCACATCAATATCCAATGCAATAATCACACAACAAGCATGTTGATCCAAAATCGTCGAACATTGCGACTTTACTCTATTTATATTATGCATCTATATTTATTTCAAATACAACTGGAATTAAAATACAATACTAGTATACATCGCTAACCACAAGATGGTCTATACTACAATAGATATATTTTATCATATATATATATATATATATATTACTATTATTGCTATTACTGATAGGGGTTCATCCAAAATTCCATATTACGCTCGTCATATTTCCAGACGAGTCGTTCCCCTATCTGTCTCTTCTTCTCACTTCCTTCTAATATCTCCTAGCCAAATGTTCAGAGTTCTTGCACATTCTTAGTGCTCATGGGTGGTGCGGGTGCTGGTATGGGATCTGGGTATTGTGACATCTGTTCTTCCTGAGAGTATGGATTCTCTAGAATCTCCCTGATGTATTGGTCATTATCATAATATGGGTCTAGGGGATCCAAATCGGGATAGGGTCCTACTAGGTCTTGCATGGGCTCTTCTATTAGAATTAGGTAACGTTGTTGGTAATCCCTGTGGTCGTCAAACCATGGGTTATAGTCTGGAGGAGGGGGTGTAGGTACCCTGGGAATCTCAGCTGGGTTTAGTTCAACTTCCATGGGTTGTGTGGGAAATAGTGGTAAAGGTTGGGGTGCTATGAGTTGCTCTAGATTAGGGTCGGCAGCGGTAGTAGCTAAAATGTGGAAATTAGCTAGTCGTCTATTGAGGATATCCTGAGTTTGCGTATTCATTTCTCTATTGGCCACTGCTAAGGCCCGCTGTTGTTGCATTTTTCTCATCCTCTTTCTACATTCATGAGCTCCCCTGCTGAATCATCCTCTCTTCTTAGGAGGGAATGGCTCCTCAGATTGAGCCTTGAACACGAAAATTCCTTCTTCGGTATCAGCCGAATACCCCGAGGGGGTAGGCTGTGAAGAGGTGCCTTCGTCCCTAGGTGAACCGGATAGTTGACGGTAAGCATCTGAAGGTCCTTGGTCACTCATGCTGTAAACTAACAAATTGTCAAATAACACAAAATAATAATCTACACGTATGCACATAGTCTCATTGATTATTTCCTAACAAAATTGATAATTTAATTATCAGCAGAACACTTCTTTGGCAGAAATTAGTGGCTGTAGCTCTGATACCACCTTCTGTCACAACCCCCGGCCCCTATCTCTTGGGATCGGGCGGACGCGAACTCAGATTAAGTGGTATCATTGGTTTATCATTATTTGGCAGCGGAAATTTCATCAGGACCGTAGTTTGGAAATATTTTATCAGAGTAAAATACCACATTTTTATATTAATAAACACATGGGTAAAACCCAAGTTTCTATTACAAACATGTTTATAGGGATAATCCCTAATTTATTGAATTTAAAACATCGTCTTTATTTAGGTAACTTTTATAGCCACATTTTCCAAGTCTTCAGTGCTTTCCAGCTAGCTTCTAATTGGCTTTCACATTTTGTTACCTGAAACGCATTTTAAAAACATTTGTCAGTGGGAAATACTGGTGAGTGAATCCTAATTTAATCAAGAAACATTTTATCCTTTAACAGTATTGAGAGAAATTACAATGTTTATCTCTACACAATTACTCATTCAGTATTGTCAATCCTGACTGGTGGGTCATATTACACATTGGCTATCTCGTTGTCCAATGGTAACATGTTCCACATTTTGTATACATAACCCCAACATACCGACAGTAATTGAAGAACTACAAAGACTCAATCACTGCTAATCACCTTGTAAATTATTTAAGGTTTTGTAAAAATAGCTTGTAAAAAGGTTCACAAAAAGGAGATTACTCACATTGCTACTTTAGACGTTTCTTGGTGGATTCCTGGTTATAATCTATTAATTAAACAATGCACGCGTGTTAGTATAATAACCCAATATTTACATTAGTTATACCCTCCCCGAGACAGAACTCCAACGACTACGTCGGGCAGAGCCTCGACAGCCATTACGGAGCACTAGATCAATCGGGCAGCGTATCTAATACGTAACCGGGGGTTATAATACTTACATCGGGGCAAAGCTTCACTACTTTAGTGGGTATAATACCCGATTATAACTTTTATACTACAGAATTGAGAGAGAAATCACGTTTTTGAACATCGACAACTGAAGGCCGATGCTCCCAATTTATAGGAGCTGATCTGGTCTTCCTCGCGGCCCGCGTAAGCCGAAGGTTAATCCTTCGCGGCCCGCAATGTAGAGTATGTAGGCCCTAGCCTTGACTAGTCACCACTATAGGCTCGACATGCGTACGCCACGTGGCACCTCCGGGTGCGGCCTGTCCCCCTAGCTGTCGCGCCCCGCATAGCCTGAAGACTAGGTCTTCGCGGCCCGCGAGCGATCCACGGAATTTGTTTTTTAGTTAATTTAAATAAAATTAAAGGAAGAGGGGGGGGGGGGTAAATTGTAAAAATTTGGAAGTTATGAGACTAGAAGGTAAGTTAAAAGGTTTAAAGTGAAGTTTAATGTGTTTAAGTGTTTTTATGATTTTTAGGGTGTTCTATCACCATAATTAGCTTTAAAACATAAAAACTATGTTTCTAGTCTATTTTTGGTGTTTTGGGTAGTATCCGGTTAATCGTTCGGTTATCGGTTCGTTAAAGTGCTAAATAGTGAATTTTACAAGGTATGAAGTACCTTTTGTGACAGTTTTTCATTCCCGACACTTTACAAGTTATTCTGCATGTTATATTGATGTTTAATTGCTAATTTTTACTGAATTCTAAAAGAATTTTGCATTTAAAGTGCGTTTCGGGTAGTTTTTAGTGCTTATTTTTGCTTCCAGAAAGTGTTTATGTTAACCTTTGTTAACCCACTTAGGTTTTAATGTATTTCTGATGTTGGATCTACATCTAAGTCCTAAATCTACCATTTAACTGTATTCTGAAGTTGTGCTAATGCAACTTGTCTAACCAGTGAGTCTACTAATCGCTTTGACGCAACGCTTAGAGTATTGTATAATGTGACAATTAATGTATGAAACATGTATGAATTCAATTGCATAACAAGTAATCATATAATGTTGACGTGTAATCACCTAAATGCAGGAAATAAATAATTATTAAAATAGTACGGAAATTACCGTTTTGTGACAGTTGTCACAAGTCTTAATAAAGTATCTTATTAACTTTTCCGCTCATCTAATAATTTAATGCCACAAACATTTTAAGTTTAAAAAAAGAATAAGCTAATAAGTCAGTGAAACTCATAAAACTCGTTAATACAATACAATACAAGAAGAAATAAAAAAAGATAATAGTAATGGAGCAGACGAGACGAGTTTGATGGTGGACCGATTTTTGACTACTGTGATGCATACACGATCTGCCTGCTGCTGCTGCTAAATCACCTCAATTTTCGATTTCTTCATCATGGAAGGTACCCAATTTCATCTCCACAACTCTTATATTTCTATTTTTCCTTCGAAATTCATCTACATTTGACTGGTTTTTCTTGACCTAATTTGCCATACGTGAAGGTTTTATTGATGAATTGTTTCGTATTGTTTGAGGTTAGCTGTTTGTTTATCAGAAATAAGAACGCACAGATCCATAATCTAGGGTGAGTAGAGGCAAATTGTTTCATAATTATCTGCAAAACACTAGAAGAAATTTTGACCTAAGTTAGTCTAGGGCATGAAGTTGATGTTGGAACCTGTGTGCAGTTTACCTGCACCATTGAATAAGAATACTTGCTGAAATTAGATCTTGTTGTTAGGGTGTGTTTGCTGGATACTGGCTACTGTGGTTAGAAATTTCGGGCGGATGAAACAGATGAAGTGAAAGCAATATTGCCTTTCTTTGGTGGAAATACTCAAATTGCATTAGTTTGTTTCTTAGATGGAGAAAAATCACATCAGATTCTTATAGATGTTTACACATTTTTCATCGGTTAACAATTGAACGCATACCTAAGTTCTTGTAGCTCTTATGGCGGCTAGCAACTGTCATAATATTAAGAGAGAATAAAATGTAGCCATTTTTTAAGTGTGTTAGGGTAGATAGAGTCGTCCCGGATTTCCCCGGCTCAATTCAGTTTTTCCCCGATTCGGGGGGACGGTGTTCCCATTTTCTGCGACTCCTTTTCCCCGATTGATTGTTTTTCATCTTTGCATTTCTCCCATATTAAAATTCCATGCTTTCAACCCCCATTTTCACTGATTTAGGAATCGGGGAACGCACTCTGTGTGCCCTTATACCTTTATGGTCATTTTGGAACAATTTCACTCATACAAGCATGGGATACGCGAATCTTTGCTCGCTTATCTATTTTTACTCATGTATCACTATCACTATCAGCTTTTACGTTCGATAATAATACAAATAAAATACCAGAAATATATGCTAGACTAATCAAATTCAGGGTTTTTTGTACCATTCCTAAAAAAACGACTTTCCATATCCCATAATAAATGATATGCAAACCAGATCTTACAAGTTTCAGACTAAAAATGATACGTGAGTAAAGATAGAGATATGAGTATAGAGGTATGTATAACACACTCAGGAAAATTGGTTACTTTCGTGATTTGCTCTAATATTAGTACCTAATTTCGTAGGCTTATATTAATAGAAACAAAAGCAATAGGTAGCTAACAATAATAAAAAGAAGACATAATTAAAATTCTACAAACTAGCCGCCTCAATAATCAGTGCTCGGTTTGGAGAAAGCTCAACCTTGATTTTAAAGGACGTGGAAATATCTTGAAAGATATGGTGCTTAACATACAAAAGTTTAGAACAAGTCTAGATAAGGCTTGGCAGCTACAACTGATATGCATTTTCATTGAATTTCTTAGAAAGTCTGCAAGGACCAACGCATACCTGTTTAAGTTACAACTTGCTCCAATTTAGAGACAGTCTATTGTTAATTTAGCCAAAACATGATTTGTAACTCAGTAGTAACTCTATGATGATGAAAAGTTGCACCCATTTTGTGCTTTATGTTGCTTATTCACCTGTTCCCTCCCTTGTTAGTTATTCAGCTTTACATGCTGCTAGGACTCGGCCCATTAATATGCTTTTAGGACTCAGTCCAGTAATATGTCAAGAATGGCATTAGGACTAGCCGCCGGAACAAGTTCAACTGTGCCTTTTGGAAGTAATCTTCTATGAGTTGCTAGAAAACTCGAAGCATGGGGTTATATCCCTAGTGATTTTTTTTTTTAATTTTTTTTTTGTGCTAAGCATCTTGGTTGATTACCTAAGTTACAATTCTATTGGGCTCTTGTGAAACGCTGCACTCTCTTCATAATTACAAGTAGGATTTAGAGATTGATGAAACTAGGTCTTTAGGAGAGCTGAAGGTTGCCAAGGTTGAGAAAAGAAGTTGTAAACAGAGATTTGCACAGGTGGAGTATACCTAAGCTGTGAGATAGGAGTGCGTGGATGGGCACCACCCAGGGGTTCACCTTTTAAACTTTAAAGTTAGCTTTTGGTCCCTGAATGCTTTTTTTTTTTTTTTTTTGTAAACTGAATTTTTTTTAGTTTGGAATATAAGGATTGTTACTGTCAAGGGATGCCATGCATGATTTTAGACTAATGTTGGAAATATACTGTACTGATTTTAGGGTTACTTGTGAAGAGTTTTCTATCTTAGTTTATTAGATCTCTATATACTCGTTGTATATTCTTATCCCATCTTTTTCAGTATTACATCTATTGCTTCATTTTGTTTATGGTATGTTTGTAAAAAGACCCAAGATCTTATCATATAAAAGAAGTAACAATTATAAACCCTAGGTTTGCCTTTATAAAGGTGTCTTATTCATCATCACTGGTACTTGCCATTGAAATTGTTTGCATAGTGAAGATATGTTGCATGAATGAAATTTTGCAAATAGACTTAAAAAGGGATGTTAAATCCAAAAATCTACATGTATCAAGAGGTTTCATATACCTTACCAAGTAATGCACCTTCTCAGTTTTGGCGAATGCTGCTTTCCTGTGGGTCGAGTATATTAGAAGGTAAAGAATTTCTATAATTGTGCTTGGTAAACGTGAGCCTAGAGCTTCTTGTGTGCTTTTATAGGTTATCTCAAGCATGAATGGGTTATTGGTGTTATAATCCTATTTTACTGAAGCACTTTATTTATGTGGATGTCACGGGAAGTCGGGCCTTACATGTGAAAAAAAATTTAGTTCTTTCAATAGGAGGTATCATTTTTGATCCATTTACTTATAAATGGGTTCATTTTATCAACAGGTAAAATTGAAAGAATCAGCTTAAATCGAAACATATCAAATTGGTCATATGTCGCGGTTATTTTTTTTAAGCATAAGACCTCCTAAATCACAAATTTTATAAACAAGTTCAGAATTTCAGACAAAAAGTGATTCGGGTCAACCCAACCCAAAACAAAAACACCCGTTTTGAGTACTAGGGACGGGCATTTGGTACTGTACTAGGTATATTCGGTACCGGTACCCATTTTCCCCGTTTTTTTGGTACCGATACGGTACCGGTATTTACGGGTAAAACACCGGTAAATACCGGTACTGATACCGAACCGGTATATGCGGCACGGGTACCGGTACCAATTTTCCCTGTTTTTCGGTACCGGTACCGAAGCTGTCCCCCCATTTTCCACATCTACTCTTAATCATTGTTTTTGTGAGTATACTGACATAAGAAAAGGCATTATGGCTACAGATAGTGTCATTGTTATTGGTTTTTGGAACCACAGTAATGTTGTTATAGTTCATGTTTCTAGCAAGCCATCTGCACCTACTAAAGATATCTAATATCTTATAGGCTTTTCATCTAACTTCACGAATCAAAAATACCTGTTTTCATTTACAAGTATTAGGGTATCATTTCTCTCACCCGCATCTCCTATCCTCACTTGTGTGAAAAATATACGATATTACTAATGATTTTTATGGCTTATCACAAATATCGAAACTTCTGATGAACTAGAGTGGAAAATTCTGTGACCTTTATTTTATGGCTGGAGGCCAAACTCATTTTTCTTGCATTAAGTCCCGAAGTTCCTATCAAACTTTTTTGCTCTTTTTTAGTTGATCCAAACATAATATCTTATTATCATATCTTTTGGATGAGGAAGTTAGTGAATCACGTTGATTATATTGCAATCAATGCATTTATAGATCTTTTATCTTTTGCCTTATAGAGGTTAGCTACAAGCAAAAAGTCAAAATGTGAAGATTGACCATGTCTATCATATGCAGGTGGGTCAACGGACCAGGAATCAGTAGTGTCAGGGACGAGAAAGTCAAGTATTTCTTCAGGTGGTAGGGTTCGGGAACAGTTTCTCCATAGATTCACTGACAGTCAGATCTTTATCGCAAATCTCGAAGACTGGTTTCAAACTTTATCAGAAAACTCATTCAACTTTGATGTTCCTTTCGATTTAATCAGTCTCCAAAAGTTCGATTACGCATTAGAAAGCGTTTCGTTTCAGCAACTAATTCGAATGCCCAGTGCTGCTTATGCATCCGCATCAAGCACCATGGAAGCTACTGCATTTCTTGCATTAGAAGATTTCCTACATGCAAACGTAAAAGGCTTATGGGATGCGTTTTGGGACCAAGACGAACCCTCGCCTTTAACCGTTGCATGTCTTTACGATGCAAATTTCAAATTCTATCAAGCCGAAAAAGCGATCGCTAACGGAAAACTTGGCGGTCTTTGTGCCACTGCTGTCATGGTCAACAACCCGAGACACCCGCATGGTAAATGGCACGATATTCTTGAAATAGCACTTTTAAGGCCCGAGATCGGAAGCCTTACGAAGGAAGGTGAAATTACGGTTCCGTCCCTGTCGATTTTGGGTGAAGCTCTGTTTTACGGCTTACGAATCTTGTTATCGAGAAGTATCCGTAGATCAAGAAACCCTTCGGTTTTAGATTCGGTTTTTGTTATTCTAACCGATTGTCAGTACGGTGGCGTTGTGAAAATCGAAGGAGATTTGACCAAATTCGATTTTGATGTCAATAATGTTTATCAGTGTGCTGCTGAATGGATCATGAATTATTCACGGGTTTCCGTCACCCCTTTCGATAGAATCTGGAATAAGCTCGGGAACGCCAATTGGGGGGATATCGGTGCGTTACAGGTACTTTTTGCGACTTATCATTCAATGATGCAATACGTCGGAATGCCGAAAAATTCAATTGAGGATTTAGCTGCTGATCATAGTTCGCGTCTCCAAGCAAGAAGAATCGAAAGACGATTGGGAGAAATGGATATCGGAACAAACGGAAACGGTTTATTTAAACTCCAACAACGCAGCGTTTCACCAGAAATCGTTGAAGTACAAGAAGAACCTGTCAACATCGAGCCTCGAAAATCGGTTAAACTAGAAATGGGGTCCGTTTTGTTTGTCGAAGATTCAAATCGGCAGAAAAGTTATCAGATTATTGAAGTTTTGAGTGACGGTGAAATGCCATATTACATTGTTTCGTTAACCGAAGAACTGGGAAAAAGTTTGTTTTTATACGTCGGTTCACACCCGTCTCAGCTTGAACCCGCATGGGAAGATATGAAACTATGGTATCAAGTACAGAGACAAACAAAAGTATTTTCAGTTATGAAACAAAATGGTTTATCCAGCAAATATTTACCGCAATTCGTCATGTCGGGTAAGATAATACACCCTGGACCATGTCGAAAACCGGGCCCGAGCGGGAACTGCGACAACCCGTGGTGCGGGACGCCGGTTCTGATCACGAGCCCGGTTGGCAAAACAGTAGCCGACATGATCAGGTTGGGTCAATTCGGGTCAGATGAAGCTATTAGATGTTGTCACGATTGCTTATCGGCTCTATCGACAGCTGGCACTGCTGGCATTAGACATGGCGACATTAGACCCGAAAACATAATCTGTGTAACGTCAAGTACAACGCAACAACCTTACTTTGTGTTAGTCGGGTGGGGTCACGCCATTTTGGAGGAAAGAGACCGGCCCGCTATGAATCTTCATTTTTCATCGACATACGCGCTTCAAGAAGGGAAGTTATGTTCCGCGTCTGATGCAGAAAGTCTCGTTTATTTGCTTTATTTTTCGTCGGGCGGGGAATTGCCCGAGTTAGATTCAGTTGAAGGGGCGTTGGAATGGAGAGATAGTTTTTGGTCAAAACGGGTAATTCAGCAAAAGCTCGGGGACATATCTGCGGTTTTAAAAGCGTTTGCTGATTATGTCGATAGTCTATGTGGAACACCGTATCCAATGGATTACGAAATTTGGCTCAGAAGATTAAAACGACATCTTAATGAAAACGGGAAGGAGATCAGCACATCGAGTTAGCGGACTTGTGCTCACAAAGCAAGTAGAAAATGATAATAATTGAATGGTGAAGTCGACAAAAGATTAAATTTTGTGTGGTATATTTGTTGAGAACATAGGTATATATACTCAAATTTAGCTTTTGTTGTGGTCTAGTGGGTTTGTTTTGTTAATTTATTGTATCAACCAACTGTGATTGAATTTAGGTCAAACGTTTGACTGCAGCAGAGATGGTCAAAATCTGCTATAAAGACTTGTACTTTAAAGTGGTCTGGTTGTGGTACTGGTAATGTTTAATTTGTTATGTAAAGATAGGAAGTCAAGGCAGTTTTATGTGTTATCGGTTTGAGTTATGTATAAAAGGATCCATGAAATTTAATTGTTAAATTCTGAAACCTGTTTTTAGGGCCTGTCACTATGGTAAAGAAATCATAATGAGTCAACGAAACCTTTTTAATTATAAATTCTTATTGATGATTTTTAATCCGAACTCGAGGAAGTACAATCATAGAGATTAAGGAAGTACTATGGTTTCTGATGAAGAATTCTTTTGCACTATGTTTCTCTCTAAAATAATAGAGATTACGGTGCTGTTTGTTTCTTAAGAGGTAAAATGTCTACAGTCTACGGACCAATTCTGCAGACATCTGTAGAAGAAGAGGTGGACCAAACCTCTGCAGTCTGCAAGAAGAAGACTGTTGGTTTTTTAACGTATATATACTTCTAAAATAAACTGGTAGTGGTGTACGGACAGTGGTGGTGGGTGGTCGTGGTGGTGCTGGACGGTGGTGGATGTGGACGGTGGGTGGTGGTAGACGGTGGTGGTGGTGATGGACAGTGTGGGTGGTGGATGGTGGTGGTGATGGACGATGGTGGTGGCAGTGGACAGTGGTGGTGTTTAACCCTCTGCAGACCTTAGAAGATCTTAGAAGTGGCTGGGCCAAGTCTGCACCAAGAAGAGCTCGCGCAGACGTTTTTTAACGTCTTCGGAAAAAACAAACAGTCTGCAGATGACAATGTCTGTGCGTAGTCTGCGCGGCACAAACAGAAGAGCCTGCGCAGATATTTTCTAGAAAAACAAACACCACCTAAGGAAGTACAATCGTCTAATGTTAGAGATCATTTTTAACTTCTTCTGCGACTATTAAGGAAGTGAACAATTATAGAATGTTTACACAGTAGAGTAACTACATGAACTATTGTTGATATGAATAATCACTTATGAGATGTATGTGTTTTTAGTATTGGAAAAGGTAAGCTAAAGTGCTTGAAGGATGGTTGCTTAAATAGAAATATGAGAGAACACAACAATATGCTACAAAGTACAAACTAACACCATGTGTTGTGAGCTTGGGAGTGGCTTTAAAGAGGATGATGTGGCAGGTGGGTGTAGAATGCCCACAACACATGGCCTTACAATTGACCATACAATGTGTGTCTCCTTTCATTTCTAAAAAAATGTGTTCGATTGCAGTAAGTAAAAAACGGATTTTTTATTTTATCTCAAAGAGAGGATATTTGACTTGGAACAATGAGATAGAATATTGCTTGAACTGGTAAGCATTTTTCCTGATAACAAGAAAATAAACCTTATTATCATTTAGCAGAAATTTCATATCAAGCAAAAAGGTACAAGGAAACAATGAAAAAGATTAAATGACAAGCAATGGATTTTGAATCCAGTCTACCCAAGTGACATTTATTTCCTTTCTCTATTAATATATCACCAAAAGGAATAACTTAATAATAGAATCAACAAGAAGTTGTTTCAAGCCACCACTAGCAGTGTTGCTAAATGTTGTTAAGACATATTAAACCAACATCATCGCCTTTCACAGGCCTTGCTTACATTGGGTTTCACATGTTCAAAAACAAAAACAGGCTCCGCTTTTTTCATTTACTCGTCTAGGGGAACACTTATCTACATGTTAGTCTATGTTGATGATATTATTGTTACCGAAAATAATATAGAAGCCATCAACAAATTCATCATACAACTCGGTTCAAAATTTGCCTTAAGGGTGTACGGTGTAGTCGCGGCAAGGGGTGCAGCAAGCCCCTTTGTCGCTCGGGGAACACCGCCGCCACCTATATATGCCGCGTGGGGAGGAGATCAATCGGGGAAAGGTTGCCGCTTGCGGGGAGAAGGATGGATGCCTTGATTTGACTGTTGGAGACTTGATTCAACCAACCATGTTTTTTTTGTTTTTTTTAAATGGTTTGGGGGAAACCACTCCCTATGTTTTTTTGGCAAGAGGGGAGAATGAGAGGCGAAATGACATGACACAATATGATTGGGTGGATAAAAATTTCCCACTATCTTATTAGGCATGCACCCCTTACACCCTAAGGATCTTGCTATCCTAAATTACTTTCTAGGTGTTGAAGTTGTTCCATAGGGTCGCAACATTCTCCTATCTTAACAAAAATGTCTAAGAGGCTTTCCAAAGCGCAAGCCTATACAAATCTAAACCCATTCCCTCACCTATGAGACGACACCTCTCTTTGTGGCCCGGTATATTTGACCGTCAAATTGTTGGTACCCTTCAATATATTACAATTCAAGCCAAATATTACCTTTGCAGTCAACAAAGTCTGTCAGTTTATGCATACTCTAACAACACAGCATTGGTCTGCAATAAAACGGGTTTAAAGGTATTTAAGGGGCACTCTTGGTAACGACTTGCTCATGAGACATGACTCTGAATCGACACTCCAAGTGTTTACCAATATTCACTAGCAAGACACTTCCTCATCTTTTAACTCCTCTGTATCGGCCTTTTCCCAGATGCTGAGTGGGCCCAGTGCTCAAACGACTACCAATCCATGGGAATTTTGCCATCTATTTGGGTTCCAATCTTATTTCATGGAGCACTCGTAAGTAACGAACAATCCTCCATCCACCGAATCCGAATACAAAGCCTTTGATGACACTCTTGTTGAATTAATTTGGTTGGAACTCTTCTTTGAGAACTAAATATAAACAGTGGTGGACCCATGAATTATTTTCAAGGGATGCGAACAAGGGGTTTTAACCAAACTTTCAAGGGGTGCGATAGAGATTTTTACCTATAAAATACACTGATTTTTAAGGGGTGTGTGTGATACCCCAGGAAAACGCACAACACAACTAGCTTCTTCAGTGACTATGTGCTAAATTTCAGGACGGAATTTCTTTCAACTTGGGGATGATGTGACAACTCGTATAAATCCCTGAACGTTTCGTTTTACTGTGTAATTACATGTACGTTAGTTGAATTGAATATGGTGGTTGATTTTATTCGAACGATTGTGTGCTTGGTAATGTGTAAAGTGAATTACGTGAAATTGGAACCCGAAACTGAAATATTGTGATACGTTATTTTGTGAAACGAGATATTGTAGTAGGTTAAATTGTGACACGGAACATCTCATTTAGTTATTTTGCGAAACTCGCGAAACCGCTACTTTTTAAACCCAACCCAAAACCCTTCCCCTTGCGCAATAAACCGGCCCAAACCCCCACCCCATTTCCCCCTTGTGCGAAACTATAAGCCCAACCCACACCCTCTTGTTCTTTGCAGCCCATTAAGCCCAAACACCCCTATGTTTTAATTAAATACGTTTATGCATGAGAAAAAAAAAATAAGAAACCCTACCCTACCCCCTTGGTGCGCGACGGAAGGAGCCCCCCTGGTTCGAAATCCAGCCTCTTGTTCACCTCTCATCTTCGTTAGTTCCTTTACTCCGCTCCAAGGTTAGTGTTCTTGATTAGATTGCGGTTCATGGTGTGTTATGTGTAGACATGGCTGTGATCTTGAGTCTTGTATGATAAACGGATACTGATTTCATAATTAGTTTCGGGTGATTATGCTATTGTTTGAGTTAATTGATGATACGCATGCATACATGATCATTGACTGCGTTTTTTTGCGATAATTATGATATCTTATATCTAGGGTTGTGTGATTATTAATGTGCTCAAGTGATAATCATTGGTTAATCTGATGTTAGTTGTTATTAGGAAGTGTCGTGATCATATACATGTGTTTCGGTATCGTTTAAATGAAAAACAGATTGCTGATTAGCGATAACAGCCAACTTTAGTTGGCTGTAAATGGTCGTTATAGATCGAAAAATTGATTTTCTGAAGTCTAAATCATACGTTTTCGAAAAACTCTTCAAATGGCGCTGGAATCACATTTTTCTGAGGTTGTTTGCTGTTTTTAAAGGCCTGTTTTGTACAGCAGCAAAAGCTGTGTTTTTTCTCTAGAAAATACGTGTTACGCTTTTCATTATAACTTGTAATCTGGACAGAGTTAGGCTGCTATTTTCGTACAGTAGCTGGGCACGGATGTTGTCGTAAATCTCCAACAGGAATTTCACCAATCGGGCTGACAATGAATTTTAAATGAATTTTTCCGTGGACTGCAGTCAGAAGTGACGAATCTGACTATAGCCCAGTAAATGATTTTTATTAAATAATCGGTAATAAATTAGGTTTTGAGATTTTTACACAAGGTGAAGTGGACCGTTTAGAACGTCCTGTAAATTATTTAGAATTTTTGGATTAAGATAACTATTTTATAAAAATAACCGAAAACAGCCCGGTTCTGGATGTAAGAGCTAAAACGTGATAAGTTGTTATTTGCGTATCTAAATGTCGTTTATGCTATCTGATAATGATCCAACTTGCTTAATGTCAACGAAAGTGTTATGTGAAGTATTGTGTGCTTGATCATGAGTAGTTATATGTGGAATATGTGTATGTGCGTAAATTGTCATAGTGAATGCATGGTACGTGTTAGACACGTGTAGGAGCTTTGTGCCTTACTTGAACACACTAACAAACTAAATGGTAATTGTAATAGGACGTGATTGACCTACTTTGACTTCTAACCATTTTAAAAGACCAACCGAGCAATCGAAGGTGAGTTCACACTTTTCTTCAAAGCATGGGATTCCCGGTGGTTTGGTAATGGGTTAAACAACAACTATCCCCCTTGGGTGGGATGTAACATGCGTATTCTCCTTGGATAGAATACGTATTACCGTCCTCCTTGGGTATGACAACAACCTTTTATAATTCACGTCTTTAGATTGCTAGACAACAACTCTATCTTAAGTCCTCCATATTTTGTATCGACTTAATCGCCGGGCCAATGGCGAACAGGTTATTAGTTAAATAGCGCTATTAGATTTGACAAGCCTCACATCGTGCCGCAGAGGACGGGCGTGGACTAATATACTTGGACACTTAGTCAATGACGGTAGACATTGACACGGGGCACTAAACATAACTACAGTCAGTAGTCGATATGGTAACGGGTCTAGTGGTTTAAAATAGTGGGGTAGCTCCCCATGGCATGTTTTTATAAAGAACAGGAAACTTAACAACTTTTTGGTTTTTGGAACAACATTAAAACAAACAACCAACTGTGAACTCGCCAACTTTTTGTTGACACACTACTGCATGCTTTGCAGGTCGTTAGGTACATGGCTGGAGCTTGCACGAGGAGTGGGCGTTGTGGCAAGGAACCAACTGTTGGATTCCTAACATTTAAACTTTATGCTTTTAAACTGCTTTATGGGTTTTAATAATTTATGCTTCCGCTAACTTTTAAACTTGGTTTTGGACTGTGGTTTGGTGAACATTAAACGTTTTGTTTGCAATGGTTTTACTTTACTTTACCTTACTTAATTGTTCAGTATGATTGGTGGTATGATCCTGGTCAGTCACACGCCTCGCGGTATTACTCCGCTTGTGGATTTTGAGGGTTTGACAGTGTGCCCGCCCCCTCCCTTGGGTCCGCCCCTAAATATAAATACAATGTTTGCTCATACTTTCTGGTGTGATAATCTTGGCGCAATTTATCTCTCAGCTAACCATGTCATTGATGCTTGGGCAAACCATTTTGAAGTAGAATAAGAGAAAAAAGTGTAATAAGGGAAACTTTGTGTGCAATTCATATCAAGTAGTCTTAACCTTGCCATGTTGCGGAGCGGGAGGCGTAAAACATGACGAGTAGCAACCAAACAACGACCAAAATCAGGAAAAGCGTAAAACAAAACCACGAACTTCTAACAGTGAATGTATACCAACCCGCATTAAAATTTTGAGGGGTTTAAAAACCTGAAGGACCAAATGTGACCACCACACACTGTGATAAGTAACAATCAAACGACGACCAAACCGGAGAAAAAACGTAAAACAAAAACTAAACTCATTTAACCTTTATCACAAAATTATAACAAAACTAAAGTTTTGTTACAAAAATGAAAAATGAGTAAATTACGTTTTTGGCCCCTGTTGTTATATCACTTTTACTATATTAGCCAAAAATAAGAATTTTTAACATATCTGCCCCCATGGTTTCTATAACTAACCATTTTGGCCCTTAAGTCTAACCATTTTGGCCCCCATGGTCTCTATAGCTAACCATTTTGACCCCCCACGATCTCTAGACTTAGGGGCCAAAATGGTTAGTTATAGAGACCATGGGGGCATATATGTTAAAAATTCTTATTTTAGGCTAATATAGTAAAAGTGATATAACCACAGGGGCCAAAAAGGTAATTTACTCATGAAAAATCTTAAAGTTTACTATATACGAAAAAAGCAAAAAAAAATAAAAAAATACAAAAGAAGTTACTATTCCTCATGTGTTATGACTTAATAAATAAAATATAGGGAGAGGATTAAATAGGAAGTTTATTTTGGTTAGGAAGGATAAGAAGCAATAGAATTATGACATGTGCCAAAATTTAAAATAAAGAGGAATGATGTTTTAGTCAATTTTATCCAATCTTCTCCCTTCTTCTCTCTGTAACTTCAAAACCCACCATTTTCAAAACCCACCATCTTCAACCTTTTCTTCACTTTCGATCTCAATAATCACTACATTATAGTGCGATTTTCGTCACCAATCAATGATTCAAACATCCAATCAACGTGTTCTTCAACTTTTTTGAAGAAACACAGTTTAATTTCATATAATATCTCACTTTTTCCCGTGATTTTGAAGCGAATCACTCGATTTGTTCAATTCGATCGCTGATAGGTGTTTCTACCATTCAAATTTCATCAATCGTTGAAGAAATCTGAAGAAACCGGCTTCGATCTATGTAAGAAAATTTTGAATTGCATTTTTACGATCAGGGTTTTTGAATTTAGTCATTGCGTCTTACAAAGGAATGAAAAAATAGTTTTTTTTTTTGTATTTTCAGTCCATTGCGTTTTAGAAATAACACATTTTATTGTGTTTTAGTCCATTGCGTTTTAGGTAAAACACATTTTATATGTTTTAGTCAAGGGCGGGCCCAAGCTTTGGTTTGGGTGGGCGGGCGCCCCTCTTGAAAAAAAAAGATTTTAGTGTATTTTTGAGATAAAAATCCCGACCGGACCCCTTGAAAATTTGGTTGAACCCTTCGTTCGCACCCCTAGAAAATAATTTATGGGTTCGCCACTGGTTTTAGCCCATTGCGTTTTAGAAAGAACACTTTCTTTTGTGTTTTTAGGCCATTGCGTTTTAAAAAATAGACATTTTTATGTGTTTTTTTTTTTCCAATGCGTTTTAGAAAAACACATTTTGAAGTATTTTTAATCCATTGCGTTTTAGGTAAAACACATTTTTATGTGTTTTTAGTCAACTGCGTTTTAGAAAGAACAATTTCTTTTGTGTTTTTAGGCCATTGGGTTTTAGAAAAAACACATTTTTATGTGTTTTTTGGTCCATTGCGTTTTAGAAAAACACGTTTTGAAGTGTATTTAGGCCATTGTGTTTTAGGTAAAAACACATTTTTATGAGTTTTCAGTTCATTGCGTTTAAAAAAAAAACATTTTCTTTTGTGAAATAGGCAATTGTGTTTTAGAAAAAAGACATTTCTTTGTGTTTTTGGCCATTGCAATTTTAAAAATAAGACATTTCTTTATTTTTTTGTCCATTGCGTTTTAGAAAAAAAAAAGTTATTTTTTACGCTTTTTGTCCATTGCGTTTTACGCAACTGGGTTTTCGAATTTTGTTTCGAAAATATAGCAATAATATACTTGTTTTAAAGATAAAAACACTCGTTTTTTTGTGCAATTTTTATAGAAAAATAATGTCGTATGAAAGAGTTATTAGCGTTTAAAAAATGGGGGCAATTGGAGGAGAGATAAACTATTGCTTTGGATTGACTAGAATGCCCCTAGACAAACCCACGCGACTCTTTTTTTTTTCTTCAATTTCACTCATTTAATTTTATTCCTTGATTAATAAATAGATGGTCAAGATTACTTCTTAGTTTTTCTACCTAAATAAACTTTCTATTATATCCTGATCTATAAAATATATAAATAACAAGTGATCAAATTGTTGATATATTTACAAAACCATTGTCGGCTTAGAGATTTTTTATTATAAGGGAAAGTTTGTGTGCAATTGATGTGTGCAAAATGCAACATATAAATTACATCAATTGTGGCATAAAACTAACCCTTTTTTAGTACTAATGTTGGAAAAAGTGTGCTTTTGTCTTCCTTTTGTATGTTCAGGATTAAATGAGCTCAAATTAACAAAAGAAGCAAAAGGGCAGCTAAATCTAACATAAATACATGAAAAGGAACAAACGTGGCATGCCCGACCTCCCCGAAAGCATCTTCCCAAGCAAAACAAGAGAACAGAAGGCTGAACACGCCCCGTGCTCAGCGAACACGGGGGCGTGCCCAAGTGTCAGCATAAAAGACAAAGCTGTAGAAGCTTCCATCGCCAACCACGGGGCCGTGCTCAGCGGACACGGGGCCGTGGTCAACTATAAGATTCGCAGAATCCAGACAAATCTTGATAGTACAGATATGCTTCTGCACACGGGGTCGTGGTCAACTAATGCAGACAAAAGCAATTAATGAAGACAGAGAAGGAAGATGGACACGGGGCCGTGCCCGAGCTACTGTTCAGGCTATAAATAGGGGTGCTTGGCTCATTTGCAAACCATCCCTTGGCACACCACCTCTCTCACACTTCACCCACCACCCACCACCATCACAACACCATCATCTACCACCATCATCCATTGTCCATCATAGAGTGTGTGAGTCGTCTCGGGATCCAAGATTGATCGTAAGAGTTCTTGACAATCAAAGGCCATGTTTGCCTAAGTCTCTTACATCACTTGGTGAAGACAAGTGTCTAGTGTAATACTTTTTATTTTTAATCTTTTCGCACTTTTTACTTGGTTATGTATTAATGACTTTAATAACTAGTTTCTTATGTTGAAGGTGATTCTTCCTTATCGTTTGTCCGTGGTGTCTTGGCATTATTTTACTATCTATATAAAATAAAAGATTTTCACCATTCATATCTCCACGGTCTATATGGAGGTATGTTGGCTACCTGGTCGGGGGTTAAGGGAACGGTTTGGTAAGAGTCTTGCCTTGTTCAGTGTATAGATCCTGCAAGGACCTGGGTCAAATTTAGTAGGACCTCCTTCAATACCCACCGGTATTGGATGGCGGGGGTCCAAACTCTTTGATCCCCTCATATGTAAGCTACTATTAATACTTTAAC
Organism: Helianthus tuberosus; assembly: GCA_030545235.1. Taxonomy (NCBI): domain Eukaryota; kingdom Viridiplantae; phylum Streptophyta; class Magnoliopsida; order Asterales; family Asteraceae; genus Helianthus; species Helianthus tuberosus. The sequence continues at coordinate 133,211,299 of CM060408.1, read as the reverse complement.
CCGGCTACTTAGGACTGTATCCCTGCTGACTCAGACTACTTAGCCGAGGGTAACGTCACCTTCAAAAGAGGGGCCTACCATAATACGCATTAATAACTTAATTAATTATCTTTCAATAATCCGACCCTTTAGGATTGTATTCTTGCTGACTCAAACTACTGGGTTGAGGGTAACGTCACCTTCAAAAGAGGGGCCTACTACAATAATTAAGATAATCTCTTAAATAGTGCAAAAGTGCGGAAATAATCAAAGGTTACACTAAACACGAGTCGGAGCCAAGTGATTCATCTTGTCTATCTGTTTTTATTTTTATTTTTCAGCATTTTAATTAGTTTTTATTTTTTTTAGTTTAAAACCTTTTTCTAAACTTTTGATTTGATTAGACGTTGAGGATAAACCGGTACTAAAAGCTATTGTGTCCTTGGACGACCTCGGTATCTTGCCAACACTATACTACGCTCACGATGGGTGCACTTGCCCATATGTGTGTTTGGTGTTAGTAAAATATCGTGTTTTATAAATTTAAAACTTGACTAACGTGTAAAAAGGGCTTAAAATATACTTAAATTTATATCACACTTTACGCACATCAAGTTTTTGACGCCGTTGCCGGGGACACAAGGATTTTAAGAAAGCTTAAAATCGACGGCCTAATCAGTTTTTCAAAACTTTTTTAAAACGCACGCACATTTTTCTGCATTTTAGTTTAGTTTTGCATTTACAGTAGGTTGAACACGGGCCGTGCTCGCTGAACACGGGGCCGTGCTGCATATTTTTCATAAAACACCCAGATACAGTAGCTTGAACACGGGGCCGTGCTCACTGAACACGCTCCCGTGCTCAACGAAATCAGTAACTTTAATTAAAACGCCCAGATACAGATTCTGTACACGGGGCCGTGTCCAGCCTCTGTTTCCGTTTTTATTTTTGTTTTCTGGTCTCGAGACGTTGTTGTGGTCTACTGAGTGATTCTTATGGATCAATACTCAGGAGGTTACAATTACACCTATGAGGAGGATGATTATAGGAGTAACTATTGCACTAATTGTGGTGACCCGCACTCGGTTCAATATTGTAACTTATATCAACAGTCCACTTCATACACCTACTATGAGGAGCCCAGGTACGAGCCATCAACTTCATACACATCCTATGGAGACCAAAGGTATGAACCTTCTCCCTCATACTCATATTTTGATGAACCAATGTATGAGCCTTCTTACTCATGCTTTGAGGAACCAAGATATGAGCCACCACATTCATATGCTTACTATGAGGAACCATGGCGTGAACAACCCACCTTATATGAGTATTATGAAGAACAAAATTAGACCCTTATCCATCATATACTTACAATGAAGAACAATGGTCTGAACCATTTACTTCATATGGGTATTATGAGGAACAAAGGATCGAACAACCGGATTCAAGCTTTGAAAATCCAGATCCTTTTTCTATAACCGAAGTGACCGATAGGATATTAGAACACCTTAAAGTTATCGAGCGCTATATAAAAGAATCTCGCGCAAGGGAAGAGGAGTCCCGCGCAAGAGAAAAATTAATTAAAGAAGAGATAATTGAAAGTGTAAAAATGGAAGAACAAATAAGTGAAGAACCGACACATGAGTTAAACAACGAAAAAGGTGAGTCCGTCAATGTTAAAATTCAAGAAGAGTCTAATTTTGAAGAAATTAATCTCTTATCACCTTCTTTTGAAAATCATTGTTTAGTTCCAAGTCATGCTAAGTTTTTAAAAGAATTAAACACTAACACTAAAATTGACAAAATGGTAAGCGTTAAGTTAACTAATGATCAAACCTCGCTAATAAAAGAAGACCCATTTGAAATCAACATTACACCGGTTCCATGTTTTTTTTCAAAATTCATTTATTAGTAATGTCACAATTGATAAAGATCTTTGCGTTAACATAATGCCCAACTACATTTTCGAAAAATTAAGTATTAGTGATTTTTCTCCACTTCAAATACCCATTTTTCTATCTAATCAGAAAATAATAAAATCAATCGGTGTAGTTGAGGATGTCTTGGTTCAAACAAATCAAATGGTAATCCCAATCGACTTTGTCATCCTTGATGACGCTCCTCTAGTGTTGGGACGACCCTTTGTAAAAACTCACGAAGCTTTGAAAAACCGGAAGTTCAACAATCTACCTCTTCAATTGGGGGCATTTAAAAAGAGTGTCGATCTTGAGCGGTCAATGAAATATCCATTCGGCAATAATGACCCCCTAATTGAAGATGAAGATGAACCACCCGATACAAGTGAAAAGTTTGACCACTTTGTTGAAGAAGAGGTTGCCATAGAACAAACTTTTAAAGTTCTTGATCAAAATGAGCAACCAAATAAGGAGTCTCCTAAAGACCCACCTCTTAAGCTCAAAGAACTTCCAAATGGTTTGGAATATGCTTTTCTAGACAAAGATGGTAAATCACCTGTAATTATTTCATCTAAATTAGATAGTTTAGAAAAAGAAAAATTAATTAACCTTTTGAAAAAACACAAAAATGCGATTGCTTGGAAGCTTGTAGATATTAAAGGAATAAGTCCTTCCATGTGCACGCACAAAATTTTAATGAATGATGACTACAAATCGGTAATACAACCACAACGTCGAGTAAATCCAAATGTTCAAGAAGTGGTTAAAAACGAAGTCATCAAATTACTTGACGCCGGACTTATTTATCCTATCTCCGATAGTCCTTGGGTAAGTCCCGTCCAAGTTGTTCCAAAGAAAGGAGGTATGACGGTAATAACTAATGAAAAGAACGAATTAATACCAACGAGGACCGTCACAGGATGGAGAGTATGTATAGATTATAGACAATTAAATGAAGCAACAAGGAAATATCACTTTCCTTTGCCCTTCATTGATCAAATGTTAGAGAGATTATCCGGTCATAAATTTTACTGTTTCTTGGATGGTTTTTCAGGTTACTTTCAAATCCCGATAGCACCCGAAGACCAAGAAAAGACAACTTTCACATGTCCCTATGGAACTTTTGCTTATCGACGCATGCCATTTGGTCTATGTAATGCCCCCGCAACATTCCAACGTTGCATGGTAGCTATCTTCCATGACATGATAGAAAAGACAATGGAAGTCTTTATGGACGACTTTTCTATCTTTGTGGATTCATACGACCAACGCCTCGATAACCTTGAACGAAGCTATCCCGATGTGAGGAAACTAACCTCGCCCTTAACTGGGAAAAATGCCATTTCATAGTAACTGAGGGAATAGTACTCGGTCACAAAATCTCAAGCGAAGGAATGGAAGTTGATTGAGCTAAAATAGACACTATTTCTCGATTACCGCCTCCATCCTCCGTTAGAGCTATCAGAAGTTTCCTAGGGCATGCCGGATTTTATAGGCGGTTTATCAAAGACTTTTCTAAAATTTCAAGGCCTCTAACAAAATTACTTGAAAAAGATGCCCCTTTCATCTTTGACAAGGATTGCAATCAAGCATTTCTAACCCTAAAGGAAATGCTAGTCAATGCACCTATCATGATAGCGCCCGATTGGAAATTTCCTTTCAAAATCATGTGTGATGCTAGTGACTTTGCAGTTGGAGCTGTCTTGGGACAAAGAAAAGAAAAGCATTTTCACCCAATTTATTATGCTAGTAAAACACTTAACGATGCGCAAGAAAATTACACAACAACTGAAAAAGAATTACTAGCTGTGGTATTTGCTTTTGATAAATTTTGTTCTTATCTTGTTCTTTCTAAAACTATAGTCTGTACAGATCATGCAGCCATTCGATATCTTTTCAAAAAGCAGGACGCAAAACCACGTTTGATTCGGTGGATTTTACTCCTCCAAGAATTTGATATTGAAATCAAAGACAAAAGAGGAGCTGAAAACACCGCAGCAGATCATCTTTCACGCTTAGAAGACCCAGCTTTGGAGACAACCAGGGACGAGCAAATCAACGAAAAATTTCCAACAGAGTCCCTAGAAATGGTGGAATACAAAGAAGAACCATGGTATGCCGACTATGCTAACTACCTAGCTAGCGGTATAGTCGCTAAGGGTTGGCCACATCATCAAAGAAAAAAAATTCTTTGCTAATGTGAAGCATTATTTTTTGGAAGACCCTTATCTTTTCAAAATGTGTGCCGACCAACTCGTCCGACGATGCGTACATGGTAGCGAAGCAAGAAGAATTATCCGCCATTGTCATGAAGGTCCATACGGAGGACATCATGGTGCCGCTAGTACCGCACGAAAGGTATTTGATTCAGGATTTTATTGGCCAACCATTTACAAAGACGCCCAAAGTCTTGTCAAGACATGTGATGCTTGCCAAAGAACAGGTAATATTTCTTCCAAAAACGAAATGCCACAAAATGGCATTCTTGTTTGTGAAATTTTTGATGTGTGGGGACTCGACTTTATGGGACCTTTCCCACCGTCAAAAGGAAACAAATATATACTTGTGGCAGTAGATTACTTTTCTAAATGGGCTGAGGCCGAAGCACTTCCAACAAATGATGGAAGAGTCGTGGTAAGATTTCTGAAAAAATTATTCTCTTGTTTTGGAACACCTAAAGCATTAATAAGTGATAGAGGTACCCATTTTTGCAACCATCAACTTGAAATTTTTTTAACAAGATATGGGGTCTATCACCGGGTCTCAACAGCATATCACCCTCAAACAAACGGACAAGCCGAAGTGACTAATAGAGGTTTAAAACGAATACTCAAAAAAAAAACCGTAGGGCTAAATAGAAAAGAATGGGCAGATAAATTAGATGATGCTTTATGGGCTTTTCGAACTGCTTATAAAACAACAATAGGTACAACCCCATATAAGCTAGTCTATGGGAAAAGCTGTCATTTGCCAGTAGAAATTGCACACAAAGCCTACTGGGCAATTAAAAATGTAAACTTAGATTTAGATTTTGCCGGTAGAAATTGATTTTGTCAATTAAATGAATCAGACGAACTTAGGAATTATGCATACTCAAACTCAGAAATTTATAAGGAAAGAATGAAAAACTTGCATGACAAACATATTAAACCTAATGAATTTCGAGTAGGAGATCAAGTTCTTTTGTTTAATTCACGACTTCGACTATTTCCTGGTAAATTAAAGTCTAGGTGGTCAGGACCTTTTTCCATCACCCATATTTTCCCACACGGTGCAATAGAAATTAAATCTCGGAATGGAATTCCATTCAAAGTCAATGGCCAACGGCTAAAACTATATCAAGGATTTATTGAGGATGAAGAGGAAGAAATCTCGCTTCAAACGGTCGAAGAATAAAAGCATCAACATCATACCTGGTAAGTTACGAATCAATGGGATGACATCTTAATCGGTAAGTCTTCTAACCAAGTTTTTGGGAAACAAAGGGCACTCACACGAGCATAAAAAAAAACCTTTTGCTCGGCACGAGGCCGTGTCCGCTGGACACGGGGCCGTGTCCGCGCGACTGTCGGGATAAAACCCCTTTTTCATAACAGTTACTTCATTCCACACGCCCCGTTTCCCCGAAAACGCTCTGGTTCAAGGCGATTTTCCACAAATTTTCGACGTCTCCTCGAATTCTAACAACATCAAGGTATGATTCTACACTATTATTAGTTAGATTAAGCATTTGCATGTAGTTAAAACTTCAAAATTTTGGGGAAAAATCTAGGGTTCTTGAACTTCATCCGGATCGAACCTCAAATTTTTGCTTAAATCTGTTAGCATTAGTTTAGAGTTGTGTTATAGGAAGTAAATTCGCTTGTATTGTTCAAAGATTCGCCCGATTTCTCACAAAAACCTCAAACCCTTGTTTTTGAACCGAAAAAGGTAAAATTGAATGGGTAAACGGTTTGTTTTGGGAAAAACGACACTTGGGGTTTCATTTTCGGGGAAAACCGCACCTAGTGAACCAAAAATTTTCAAGTTTTCGAAACTGGGTCGAAAAGTGAAATTTTTGAGTAACAGATGCCTGGACACGGGGTCGTGTCCACTGAACACGGGGCCGTGTCCAGCTCGCTGTTTGCAGTTTTGTCCGAAAACTCCACTATTTCATGCTAACTTTTGATGTATTCTTTCAGATGTCAAGGAAATTCATGAGGTTCAACGCAAATGAGCTCGATGCTAGGGCTAGATACGAAGTACTTCTAACAAGACCGGAAGAATACCCAAGACAAGCATGCATGGATTTGTTAGCATTTGTGAACCAACTTGACCGCTTCAACAACCTAGTCACCGGACCACTAAGAGTCACCCTGACCACTCGACTTCGCTCAGTCCACGAGTGCACTATGGAATTCTATAGCACCTTCACGTTCAATTCAAGGTGCGACCCATTTGACAATGATGGGGTAGCATTCCGATGTGGTGGAACTAGGTACTCGATTTCAATGGCACAATTTGGGTCGATAATTGGGTTGTATTCGGAGGAAGACGCTGGTAATAAGAAAACACCGGAAGGGTGCGAGAGTTGGATGAGAACGAACGCCAAGCCGCATGGGCTCAGATTGGAGAAGGGCACTATAACCCGAGCAGCACTAAGAGCACTAAGCTGAGGGACCCGCTTTACCGTTACATTCATAGAGTCCTCGCTTACTCTCTTAGCCAAAGGCATGATAGTAGTGGCGTTGTGGGGTTGAGAGATTTGGTGGTCCTTCATTGCATTCATACCCGCAGACACCTAGATGTTCCGTACCTCCTGCTTCGTAATATGCATCTGAACCGACTTGCTACTTCACCAACCCCTATCTTCTTCGGGGGGTGGATATACCGTCTCTTCAAGCACTTCACGAACATACCTAGGTCCTTCGAAAGGAGTCCATGGTCGGGAAGAGTGGATGTACACATCTGCCGCTCCATGAACTTAATTTATGAGGCTGAAGACGGGTCGGTTAGCTTCCAAAGGATGCAGGGGCATGCATGGAACCCGCAAGAGGCACTCATCCTTCACGCTCCACAACATCATCAGTACCAGTACCAGCCCATGGTGACCCGAGCCAATCCTCCTCACAAGGAGGTGGTTTTCCTAACTTCCAAAGTTTACATGATTTATTGCAGGAAAACCTCATGTGCACCAGGAACACCTATAACATGGCGAGCAACACGTACAACTGGGTTGGAGCAATCGAGAGAAACATATCCGATATCCAAGATGATATTAGAAATATCCGGGAGTACATTGCGGGGCACGGTGGAGGAGATGATGATGACGAGGACGAGGACATGGACTAGGCGGGAGAAGCGGAGGCAGAAGCGGTTGTTTGGTGATCCCACAGGTTAACCCCCTTTTTATCTTGAACAATTTTCGGCCTGCGTGCCGTATGTTGAAAATTTTACTTTCCTTTAACTCTTTTTATTTTCTGCATTTGTTTTTCTTTCTAACTTTGTGATGGGGATGTTGAACGTTGGTAATTTAGGATGTTTGCTATGTTTTGGTGTAGTGTTTATTGCTAAAACAAGTACATAAGAGGCTTAGAGCACTAAACATTAGTGTTACTAAAGCCGGGACAGGAAAACCAGAGCCAAAAACCTGTTTTACACCTTTACAGATTGTCTACACGGGGCCGTGTCCAGCCGACACGCCCCCGTGCTCACTCCCCCAGACCTGCTGTTTGTCTAAATCTGCAGACTTTTGCCAGACACGGGGTCGTGCCCAGTGGACACGCCCCCGTGTCCACCTTCTGTAAGTTTTCGTTACTGGAACCTGAACACGGGGCCGTGCCCGGACACCACGGGGCCGTGTCCAGACGCCCAGTAACATAAAATTTTGCTTTTTCACACCTTTTACACATTCAATCAACCTAAAAACTTATTTTTGGGACACATTGAGGACAATGTGTAATTTAAGTGTGGGGGGGGGGGGGGGATGCTAAAACTTTGAATCTTGCAAGTCCTAATTACAAGCCTTACACAAAACTCTATTGGAACCGCTAATCACCCCAAATTTTTTCAAAAATTTTCATTTTTTTACTTGTCTAGGTTTAACTTGGGAATTTCAAATTCTAAAAAGGTTATATTTTTATAAATTTACAACCGATAGCGTCGTGATAAAAAGAACCAACATAAGAAAATTATGAAAATGCATGACAAGCTTAGTTAAAATTTAATTATATATACTTGATCACATAAAAACCCATTCCCACAAAAGTGAGTTTTGAGCCTTTATTGAGCATACAAATACATATCTTTAAACTAAATGCTCATTTTTCGTTTCTTGTGTGAATAGCCGCTTGGTTCTTACAACTCTAGAACTTGCCACGACGATACATTCCCGGTCCTTACCAACTTAAACCCGAGTAAGTAAATGATGGAGGCATTAGGACTAACCCTTTTTATTTCTACACCATTATTTTTCCTTTTTTTTACCTCCTAACCAAAATCCCCCTAGTTAACCCCTTTGAGCCTAAACCTTTTCATTTCTTAACCCAAACCAAACACCCTTTCACCCACCAAAACCTTTTTTATTTTTAACCCTTTGTTTTAGTAACAAGCTCGGTTTTTCGTACGACTTTCAAAAAAAAATGTTAATGATGAAGCAAAAGAAATAAACAAGCAAGTTCATTAAAAATAACTTTGTTTGAATCATGGCTTCATCAAAATAAAAATTGCAAAAATAAAAAGTCTTTCGAAAACTGACGCTTTTTACGCTTTTCGCCTTTTTTCTACTAACCACTAACCCAACCACCTACCTTTAACCCAAGCCTAACCCTTCACCCAAAAGTCCTCTTGATATTTACAAAGGTATATAGTTAAAAAGGAGGAGGATTGATTGCTTGGCAAGCCTATGGTAGGAGTAAGTTTCATGCCGCTCTCGAGTGATTCACTAAAATACATCTTCGGCCGAGTGTTGAGTGATCCCCCGTGAGGTATGTGAACTTGTATATAAATAGAATTTTAAAGAGGCATGTTATGCCCTAATAAGTAATTTATCTTATGAAAAGTTTTAAATAAATCATGACGAATAGGATTGTAAATAAATAAAAATAAAACTTAATAAAGAATCTTGGAAATCCTGACACTCTATGACAAGCCCAAAAACCTTCTCTTCTATCCATTCCATTTAGGAGTGTAAAGCCACATTATAAAGAGTTTTGCTTGAGGACAAGCAAAGATTCAAGTGTGGGGGTATTTGATGTGTGCAAAATGCAACATATAAATTACATTAATTGTGGCATAAAACTAACCCTTTTTTAGTACTAATGTTGGAAAAAGTGTGCTTTTGTCTTCCTTTTGTATTTTCAGGATTAAATGAGCTCAAATTAACAAAAGAAGCAAAAAGGCAGCTAAATCTAACATAAATACAAGAAAAGGAACAAACGTGGCATACCCGACCTCCCGGAAAGCATCTTCCCAAGCAAAACAAGAGAACAGAAGGCTGAACACGCCCCGTGCTCAGCGAACACGGGGGCGTGCCCAAGTGTCAGCATAAAAGACAAAGCTGTAGAAGCTTCCATCGCCCACCACGGGGCCGTGCTCAGCGGACATGGGGCTGTGGTCAACTATAAGATTCGCAGAATCCAAGCAAATCTTGATAGTACAGATATGCTTCTGCACACGGGGTCGTGCCCAGCGGACACGGGGCCGTGGTCAACTAATGCAGACAAAAGCAATTAATGAAGACAGAGAAGGAAGATGGACACGGGGCCGTGCCCAAGCTACTGTTCAGGCTATAAATAGGGGTGCTTGGCTCATTTGCAAACCATCCCTTGGCACACCACCTCTCTCACACTTCACCCACCACCCACCACCATCACAACACCATCATCCACCACCATCATCCATTGTCCATCATAGAGTGTGTGAGTCGTCTCGGGATCCAAGATTGATCGTAAGAGTTCTTGACAATCAAAGGCCATGTTTGCCTAAGTCTCTTACATCACTTGGTGAAGACAAGTGTCTAGTGTAATACTTTTTATTTTTAATCTTTTCGCACTTTTTACTTGGTTATGTATTAATGACTTTAATAACTAGTTTCTTATGTTGAAGGTGATTCTTCCTTATCGTTTGTCCGTGGTGTCTTGGCATTATTTTACTGTCTATATAAAATAAAAGATTTTCACCATTCATATCTCCACGGTCTATATGGAGGTATGTTGGCTACCTGGCCGGGGGTTAAGGGAACGGTTTGGTAAGAGTCTTGCCTTGTTCAGTGTATAGATCCTGCAAGGACCTGGGTCAAATTTAGTAGGACCTCCTTCAATACCCACCGGTATTGGATGGCGGGGGTCCAAACTCTTTGATCCCCTCATATGTAAGCTACTATTAATACTTTAACCCGGCTACTTAGGACTGTATCCCTGCTGACTCAGACTACTTAGCCGAGGGTAACGTCACCTTCAAAAGAGGGGCCTACCATAATACGCATTAATAACTTAATTAATTATCTTTCAATTATCCGACCCTTTAGGATTGTATCCTTGCTGACTCAAACTACTGGGTTGAGGGTAACGTCACCTTCAAAAGAGGGGCCTACTACAATAACTAAGATAATCTCTTAAATAGTGCAAAAGTGCGGAAATAATCAAAGGTTACACTAAACACGAGTCGGAGCCAAGTGATTCATCTTGTCTATCTGTTTGTATTTTTATTTTTATTTTTCAGCATTTTAATTAGTTTTTATTTTTTTTAGTTTAAAACCTTTTTCTAAACTTTTGATTTGATTAGACGTTGAAGATAAACCGGTACTAAAAGCTCTTGTGTCCTTGGACGACCTCGGTATCTTGCCAACACTATACTACGCTCACGATGGGTGCACTTGCCCATATGTGTGTTTGGTGTTAGTAAAATATCGTGTTTTATAAATTTAAAACTTGACTAACGTGTAAAAAGGGCTTAAAATATACTTAAATTTATATCACACTTTACGCACATCAGCAATTCATATCAATAAGTGATCAAATTGTTGATATATTTACAAAACTGCTGTCGGCTTTATTATATGTTTCAAGCTACAAGTCGCTCCACACCCGTAGCTTACGAGGGGTTTTAGATCATTATTGTAATTATATACATATATATGATACTCATTTGTAATATTGTATTCTATATAATGTAAACTTATTGTACACAATTGTTATGTGGTTTCTCTTTAATCGATGTAAAATATCATGTTAGTTATATCTCTTAGGGGGGCGTTTGGTTCGTGGGATGTTTTGTAATTGTAATTGGAATTTGTATAGGAATTAGAATTTGAGGAAATTGGATTTGGAATTTAAACATTTCAATTGGAATTGGAAATTGTTGGAATTGGAATCTTAATTCCATTTTTGTTGTGTTTGGTTGTCAAATGAATTGGAATCCATCACCCCATCACCCACAACCTCTGGTTCGGGTTGAAACGGTACAAGTCCAAACGGTTCGCGTCGAATCGGTTCGTGTTGAAACGGTTCGATTCGAAACGGTAGGGGTCAAAACCGTTCGCGACGAAACGGTAGAGGGTGAAACGGTTCGATTCGAAACGGCACGGGTTGAAACGGTTCGTGTCGAAAAGGTACGGGTCGAAACAGTTCGATTCGAAACGTTACGGGTCAAAACCGTTCGCGCCGAAACGGTACAGGTCAAAACTGTTCGCGTCAAAACGGTTCGATTCGAAACGGTACGGGTCGAAACGGTTCGGGTCGGAACAGTTCGCGTCGAAACAGTCAAGGTCGAAACGATACGGGTCGAAACGGTTCGCGTCAAAACGGTACTGGTCGGAAAGGTTCGCGTCGAAACGGTTAGTGTCGAAATAGTTCGATTCGAAAGGGTTCGCGTCGAAACGGTACGGGTTGAAACGATTCTGATCGAAACGGGTACGGGTCGAAATGGTGCGGGTCGAAACCGTTTGGGTCGAAACGGTCGAAGATTCCAATGAATTTACTTTAATTCCTTCACTTATAGGAAGGATTTTGAATTCCTTTAGTTAAAGGAATTTAAAGGAATTCATGCCTAATTCCAATTCCATTGTCAACCAAACATATCAAGATTAGAATTGAGATTCTAATTCCATCAAATATCGTGAACCAAACGTATTAAGAGATGGAATTCAAATTCCAATTCCTTTAAATTCCATTGGATTCCTGTGAACCAAACGCCCCCTTATAGTAACTAGAGTGTTAGTATCATAACGATACTATAACTAACCAAACCGGTACCCATCCGAAACTCGCTACAAACCTAAACACCCCCTCCCCTAAAAAACGCATCCCCACACACACTAGTTTTAAGGCTACAGGGTGTGGGGGGCTTGGGTTGGGGGCTTTGCTCGACACGTGGCGATTGTAGGCTCCACCGGACCACCCCAAAAAAGTGGGGTGTGGAAGCGGCGTTGGGGTGCCATGTTGGCTGGCTTTATATTTTATTTATATACTTTAGATTTATAAAATAAAATACAAACTTATATTATTTAAAAAAAAATACATAACATCCTAATTTAAAAAAAACTACTTATTAAATCCTAAAAAAATAAAATAAAGTAGTTAATAATTCCTAAAAAAATTACAAAGTTCTATAAATATTAAAGTGGGTAACCCACTTAAATTCCGGATTCCCGTCGTGCCTCCACTCGGTCTTCGCGATCTCCATTTGATCGTCGTGGCTGGACACAGTCGAAACAAACTTTAAACTGATCCAGCTTCGGTTTTAGTTCACGCCACTTGTGTTGGCAGACGTTTAAATTGTGGCGAGTGTTACCAACGTGTTGTTGGTATTGTTGGGTGTCACACGCGGTCATAGGCGGAAGCACGAGGTGTGATCGTGATTGATTCTCATTGCATACGAATTAGCAAACATACGAAATAATTTAAAATAAACTCCAAATGCCATTCCATAAGTTTCATAAGACAAACAAAGTTAACAATATTGTATACATCACTTTCCAAAAGGAATTAAGTTTTAAAAGTTAACAACATAGTTTAGATTTTTAAAAGTCTTGGTTTGATCCTCATATCACCGCAAGGAAGCGGGATATAACGAACATTCCCTTCAAAAGTGGCATGGAGTTAACACACTTGAATTCTTGAAGCAAAGATTCCACTAATTTCTTGAAATACATGTAAGTTTGAAAAACGTCAACAAAGTTGGTGAATTCATACAGTTAATTTTGTATTAAATGTACATTTGTAAAATGTGAGATGTATTTGTATGAAAAGCGGTATGTAAACATAAATGAAAACGTTGATCATTAATGTTTCGCGAGGACATTAATATGTGTGACGACATTAATATGTGTGACGACATAGGAAGCAATCCAAACCGTGACGATTTTTGTGCCGATTACCCTTCGACTGGGACACAAAAGCACTCTTCTGTGTGGGTCAATGTGGACCAAGAGCGGGGCTTGTCAAAACCCAATAGATCTACCATTTCCGTTCCTTGGTCTAAACTTAGATTAATAGTGCTTAAGTAAAACCTTATTCGCACATGATCTAGTTGTTTCATTTCCTTAGTCTAGCATACTATTTGTACATGTATTTCCCCCAAATGTTTAGAGATATAGAAAACGTTTAAAAGAGGAGACATGAACTCACAGTTTTGCGTCTTGATGCGTAATAACTTCACCGGTACTCCTCTTGCTTCGCGACGTGACTTATAAGTGTCCTAAATATGTTAATCACTTAAGCTTGTGATTACTACGTACAAGTTATCCATCTTGTTTAGGTATTTTCTTTGTCATAGGTTTATATGTTCTAGAGTTGTTATTATATATTTTTCAAAATATATATAGTTTTGTATACTTGTGAGTTGTGTTAACGGATCTAGTTCCTCTTGTGGCTTCGTGTCTCGCACGAGTAAGATGTGCATGTCCGAGACATGTATGGGTCGGGCCCATGGTAGTCGGGTTTCACCCGTTCGTCGAGTTAAAATAAATAATATATTTTTAACTTATCTTTGTATATGTATTCTTGTATTATTTTGTGTATTCTTGTCCTTCTATTTGTTTGACCAAGTCAACGCGATTTATACTTTTAGTAAATAATATTTTCAATATTATTTTATTATAAATATATTTTTAATTTTACCAAATGTATACTTTGTGACAACCCTCAAATTTACATGTAACCGTACAGTTTATTAATAATAATTAATGTGCTTGACGACTGTGTGGAATCACTTAACTGCTTTCTGATATCTGTGTTATGCTTACACGTATTTGTTAATATACTAATAGTGTACAGAAAGGTCACTAAATAGTCCGTTATATTTTCCTAAGTGTTAGAAAGTAAAAACGTTGCAAAAATATATAAGTAGGACGCTTTACGGATTAATTAAGCGGTTTAACGGAACAGTATCGAACCGAACAACCGGACTTTACCCGGGACATAACAATATTGTCATTGACATTATTTTTCCTTTTCTGAGCCAGTTAGGGTCCCCGAATACCCTAACACCCGTTATATTATATAACACTCTAATGAGTAACTTAATCACCTAATTTACATAACTAGTGCTAACTAGTTAGTTGAATTTGAAACATGGCCCAACACCCCCAACCGATCGGATATTCCCCATGAGGGGACACACTTTTGACAAATTGATTAATTTAATATCACTTGTCTAATATCTTCCATGCATATTGTCTTATGGTTAATAGTGGAAAATGGCTTATAATATAACATGTAGGATAAGACATTCATTTTCACCAACACACAACACCAACCTCCACTCCCTTCCACTCCCTTCTATTCAGCCGAGAGCACCCACAAATATCATCATCATCATCATCATCCAACTCAATCTCATGCATTCCATGATCATACAAAGATGCTATAAGGTGATTCATGAAGTGTGAAGCTTGTAGAACTTGAAGGACCTCTTCCGTGTTCTTTTATCCACCACTTTTCTACACTCGAACTCTCCTAGCCTTGTGCTAGTGGTAAGAACTTAGATCCGTTCATTCTTCATGTTATTTAAATGGTTAATAGGTGATTTGATGATTAAGGTTATGAAACACTAAAGAACTTGCACTAAAGTCTTGAACATGTTGGTTAAAGAGTAACTAGTGGTGTAAATCATGTAGATCTTGTGTGGATATGGTTCTTGCTGATTTCTTGATAATTTACTGGTTAATATTGATGTTTGATGTTGTTGTGATCACTAAACTTGTTAACGGAATCGATCGAACACGATTTAGAAGGTTAAACACTGAAAATCAGAATCTGTCCAAGTTTTACAGCCAACTTCAGTTGGCTGTAAACAGGTCGTAAACTCAAGGAAAAAAAACTGATATTTTGAATCTAAAGTATGTTATTATAAAATACGGTTCTAATGGCACTGGAATCGTAATTTTTGGACTTCGTTTACTATTTTTAATGTGTCGATTTGTAACAACAGCTTAAGCTGAATTTTGACAGCAATAAATGGGTGTCGTACTTTCAGTCATAACCTGAGTTTTGTGATGAATCGGACCATGAAATTTGTACAGTAGATGAAAACCGATGCATTTGTAATTACCCCACTGGAATTTCGTAAATCGGACACTCGATGAATTTTTAATAAATTGTTCTGTGGACTGTGGTCAGAAATACCTAAATCTGAGTTCAGTCCGGAATATGAATTTTTATAAAATATTGGTAATGAACCGGACCCCGATATTTTTACACAATAAAATATGGAACGTTTAAGACATCCTGTAAAATTTGGGAATTTTTAGAATAATTTAACTATTTTATTAAAATGTCCGAAAACAGCCGGTTTTGAATATAAATGCTGAAATGACATAAGTTGTGACTCGCGTGTCTAAATGTCGAGTATGCTATCTGTGAATGATCTAACATGTTATATATGTTATGTGCATTATCGTATGTTTGATTTTGAGCGGAGAATGGATGGGAAACTTAGATGGGCATAAACCGTTAAAGTGATACATGTTGTGTGATAGATACGTGTAGGAACTTTGTGTTCTATTTGAAAGCCACTAAATGACTAACTGGTAAATCATACTAGGACGTGATTGACCGACCTTGACTGTTAGCTATATTGAGAATCTAACCGAGCAAACCGAGGTGAGTTCACACACTTTCTAAGGCATGGGATTCCCGGTGGTTTGGGAATGGGTTAAAGAATTAAAACTAAATCTACATATCCTCCTTGGGTAGGATATGTACGGCCATCCTCCATAGAGTGGATGCCATTATTAATCCTACGAATTCTCCTGGTGCAGAATACGTACGTTCATCCTCCTGGTGCCGGACAACAACCTTAAAACTAGCTAGACAAAACTCTATCATGAAGTCCCTCAATTTATATCGACTTAATCGCCGAGGCCAATGGCGAGTGGGTCATTAGTTAATAGCGCTATTAGGTTTAACAAACCTCACACCGTGCCAGTCGGACGGGCGTGTACTAATGGACTATGGCAGATTGTCAGTGATGATAGACACTGATATAGGGCACAACTTATTTGCGTAGCAGTCGATATCATACCGTCTAGTAGTTCAAACGGGGAAAGCCCCCACTGATTATGGTCATGGTTTGGGTAATGAAAAAGGAACTGGTTAAACATACTTTCAACTACGGGGTAACCCCCACAGCGATTACGCCAACGAAAGTCAAACCACGTTTTTCAGAAACAACTTAAAACTAAACAACCAAACGTGAACTCACTCAACTTTGTTGTTGACTCGTTGTTACATGCCTTACAGGTCACTAAACGCTTGGAGCTTGCACAAGGAAGGAGTCGTTGTGGTGTACGGACTGTTATGTTCCGTACTTATTATTTAAATCCTTATGAACTTATTAAACTTGCGTTTTGAACTTTAACTTATAAACTGCGAACTTGTGCTTTTGGATTTACCTTTATGCTTCCGATGTTGAACCTAAACATGGTCAACGAGCTTTGGTCACCAATCGTATTGTGGTTGGTCATATTTACTTAATTACGATGTTCAATATGATTGGTGGCTTGATCCTGGTCATGTCACGCCTCCAAGCGGTGGTACTCCGCATAGTGGATTTTGGGGGTGTGACAGATTGGTATCAGAGCCATTGGTTATAGTGAACTTGGTTTTAAAAAGGGAAAGGCTTTTTGATAAAACCAGACTATAACCTGTACAGTGCTCAACGATCCACAACGACGCTTCGCTCCACGTGCAAGACTCGACACCATAAGTGGTATGATTTATGTTATATTGTCGGTTAGATAGTTCTCACTGTGCTTTAGATAATGTGATAATTGCTATTTGAACCTTGTGTGCTTACTCTCTAATGTCGTCCCACACTTACGCACCTTCGCGACACTTTTCTCACTTATGTTGCTTTATTATGAAGACCATGAGTGGACGTCTCGACATGACCCAGGGTCAGCTGACGACCTTGATTAACGAACGGATTGCTGAAGCCTTAGCAACCCAATCAAGGAGTCAACCCATGCACTCTCCAACATGCATGGGCACCTTCAGGGCGTTCCTGGAATGCAAACCTTCCACTTTGGACGACACTGAAGGGGCAATCGGCCTTCTGCACTGGATCTGAAGAATCGAATATGCATTCGAACAGAGTGAAAGCCCTGCCAGCAAACGAGTAGAGTACGCTACCAGCATGTTGCAAGGGAGAGCGTATTCTTGGAGGAACACACAAGTCCAGATGCTCGGATTGGCAGACGCGAATGCCACCCTTTGGAGCGACTTCAAGGATTTGATTAAGGAAGAATTCTGCCACCTGGACGACATCCTGGAACTTGAAACAGAGTATTATGGTTTGAAGATGGAAGGATCAGAAATTGAGGCGTACACGAAGAGGTCCAATAACTTGGCTTACTTATGTCCGAACTTGTCACGACCTATATCTAGACGAATCAAGCTATACCTCAGAGGCTTAGTTCCGGAAATCCAAGGGTCTGTAATGGAGGCCAACCTTTCCACAATCCAGCAAGTCATTCGTTTGGCGCACCGACTCACCGATCAGGCGGTGGAAGAGGGCAAGTTGCCCAAGCGTGTTAGCACTACTGCTACTGGTGCTCCCAGCAGTGACAAGCGCAAGTGGGATAGAAATTCGGGCAGGGGCTTCACTCTAGTTCAGTCCCAGCCCCAGCAACGAAAGAGAGATGAACACCGGAGCCCCAGTCAGCAGTTTTCTGGAAAACAAGGCCAGGGTGGATACAGGGGAAATCACCCAAAGTGAAAACGATGTAGTTTGCACCATAGCTGGCCGTGCAACAAGGATCATTGTCAGAGATGTAACAAGCTTGGACATAAAGCCAGAGATTACAGGAGCTCACGTCCTGCGAATCAGAATCGGCAACAACAGCCACAAGCCCCACAGAACCAACAGCAACAGCAGGGTAACAAGGAATGCTATCAGTGTGGTGCTGAAGGTCACTTCAAGAGAAACTGTCCCCAGTTGAACCGGAAACAGAACAACAACAACAACCAGGGGAACGAAAACAATAAAAGGGGAAACAATGATGGCAATGGGGCAAGGGGTCGTGTGTTCGTGATTGGTCAGGGAGAAGCAAGGAACGATCCCAACGTTGTGATGGGTAAGTTTCTTCTGGATGACTTCTTTGTTACTGTTTTATTCAATTCGGGTGCCGATACTAGTTATGTGTCCTTAAAAGTTAGCCAAATGCTTAAGCGCACCCCAACACTTTTGAACACCAAGCACGCGGTAGAGCTAGCAAATGGTAAAAGTCTTGAAGCCACACACGTAGTTAAAGGTTGTAACCTCGTCTTAGCTGGTCAGACTTTCTCTATAGATCTTATTCCTATCACACTGGGTAGTTTCGACGTCGTTATTGGGATGGATTGGCTATCTCATCATCAAGCGGAGATTGTTTGCAAGGAGAAAATCGTCCGCATTCCTCGTTCTGGTGAAGAACCTCTCATGATTCGTGGCGACAAGAGTGGCACTGTCGAAGGCATCATCTCCTTCCTTAAGGCCCAGAAGTGTTTGCGAAAGGGCCACACTGCCATTCTAGCACTCGTTACTGACACATCAATGGAAGAGAAGAGAATTGAAGACATCCCTATTGTGCGCGATTTTCCCGAGGTATTTCCTGAGGAATTACCTGGTCTTCCGCCTCATCGCCAAGTTGAGTTTCAAATCGAGCTAGCTCCTAGAGCAGCGCCAGTAGCTCGAGCACCATATCGCCTAGCTCCATCAGAACTCGAAGAACTGTCCACACAACTACAAGAACTCTTGGAAAAGGGTTTTATACGTCCGTGCTCTTCGCCCTGGGGAGCTCCAGTCTTGTTCGTAAAGAAGAAAGATGGTACTTTCAGAATGTGTATTGACTATCGCGAACTTAACAAGGTGACTGTGAAGAATCGTTATCCTCTTCCACGTATTGACGACTTATTCGACCAGCTGCAAGGGTCAAGCTATTACTCTAAGATTGATTTGAGATCGGGATACCATCAGCTGAGAGTCCGAGATGAGGACGTCTCCAAAACAGCATTCAGAACTCGTTACGGCCATTACGAGTTTCTGGTTATGCCATTCGGGCTGACGAATGCACCAGCGGTCTTCATGGATCTCATGAACCGAGTGTGCAAGCCTTACCTGGATAAGTTCGTTATTGTGTTCATCGACGATATCCTGATCTATTCCAAGAGCCAGGAGGAACACGAGCAGCATCTACGACTTATGCTGGAACTTCTTCGAAAAGAGCAGTTGTATGCCAAGTTTTTGAAATGTGACATCTGGCTTCGCGAAGTCCACTTTCTAGGCCATGTGGTAAACAAGGATAGAATTCATGTGGATCCATCTAAGGTTGAATCGATCAAGAACTGGCCTGCACCCCGTACACCAACAAAAATCCGCCAATTTTTGGGTTTGGCAGGATATTACGGAAGGTTTATCAAAGATTTCTCCAAGATTGCGCAACCTCTCACTTCACTGACTCAGAAGGGTGTCATCTATCGTTGGGGTTATGCACAGGAGTCCGCATTTCAGCACTTGAAGGATAGACTTTGCAGCGCGCCTATCCTCTCATTGCCTGAGGGCACAGACGATTTTGTGGTTTACTGCGATGCTTCCATCCAAGGACTTGGTTGCGTGTTGATGCAACGTGACAAGGTCATTGCCTACGCATCGCGCCAACTTAAAGTTCACGAAAGGAACTACACTACACACGACTTGTAACTGGGAGCAGTTGTTTTCGCACTTAAGATATGGAGACATTACCTGTACGGTACCAAGTTCACCATTTACACCGATCACAGGAGTCTCGAGCATATCTTCAAGCAAAAAGAGTTAAACATGCGACAACGCCGATGGGTCGAACTTTTGAACGATTATGAATGCGCTATCAAATATCATCCGGGCAAGGCCAATGTTGTGGCCGACGCCCTCAGTCGAAAAGATGCTATACCTAAGCGTGTACGTGCATTACAGCTTACCATCCAATCTAACCTTCCCGCTCAGATTCGTGATGCTCAGGTTGAAGCATTGAAAGCAGAGAACATCAGGGCTGAAACCCTACGAGGATCGAGGCAGCGGCTAGAACAAAAGGAAGACGGCGCTTACCATGTAAACGGACGCATCTGGGTTCCATTTTATGGCAACTTACGCGAGCTTGTGATGGATGAAGCACATAAGTCTCGTTATTCGGTACACCCTGGTTCGGACAAGATGTACCACGACCTCAAGACTACGTATTGGTGGCCTGGCATGAAAGCCCACATAGCAACCTACGTCAGGAAGTGCTTGACTTGTGCAAGAGTCAAGACTGAATATCAGAAACCATCAGGCCTACTTCAACAACCGGAGATCCCGAAATGGAAATGGGAGCAAATTTCCATGGATTTCGTTACTGGTCTACCTAGATCGCAATGCGGAAATGATACCATTTGGGTGATCGTGGATCGATTGACTAAGTCTGCACATTTTCTGGCTATCAAAGAAACGGATAAGTTTTCTACTCTTGCAGACATTTACCTAAAGGAAGTGGTATCAAGGCACGGAGTGCCAACCTCTATTATATCTGATCGTGACGCGCGTTTTACTTCTGAACTGTGGCAAGCAATGCACAAGTCTTTTGGCTCACGTTTAGATATGAGCACCGCTTATCACCCACAGACGGATGGGCAATCTGAACGCACCATCCAAACCCTTGAAGACATGCTTAGGGCATGTGTAATCGATTTTGGTAATGGCTGGGAAAAGCACCTCCCGCTAGTGGAGTTTTCGTATAACAACAGCTACCACACCAGCATTCAGGCCACTCCATTCGAGGCATTGTACGGACACAAATGCCGATCACCTCTCTGTTGGGCAGAAGTTGGTGACAGCCAAATCACTGGCCCAGAACTTGTGGTAGATACCACCGAGAGAATTGCTCAAATACGACAGCGAATGGCGGCAGCTCGTGACCGTCAGAAAAGCTATGCTGATAAGGGAAGAAAACCACTCGAGCTCCAGGTTGGGGATCGAGTGCTACTCAAAGTCTCACCTTGGAAAGGTGTAGTCCGCTTTGGCAAACGAGGCAAACTCAATCCGCGTTATGTCGGACCATTCGAAGTCACCGAGAAAATTGGCATAGTCGCCTACAGGTTGAATCTACCCGAAAAACTCAGCGGAAGTTCACAACGTATTCCACGTGTCAAATCTGAAGAAGTGTCTGTCAGATGAGACCCTCATAGTTCCTCTTAAGGAACTCACAATCGACGACCAGCTGCGATTCATCGAGGACCAGTAGAGATTACGGATCGAGATGTTAAGATCCTCAAGCATACCAGGATACCTTTGGTCCGAGTTCGTTGGAATGCACGTCGTGGCCCAGAGTATACCTGGGAACGAGAAGACCAAATGAAACTCAAGTATCCCCAACTGTTTAAGAAAAACGCAACCACTACTGAGGCTGAAGCTACTGCAGAATTTCGGGACGAAATTCCAAATCAACGGGGGGATGATGTGACACCCCAGGAAAATCAGGAAAACAACGCAACTTAGCTAGCTTCCTCAGTAACCACGCGCTAAATTTCGGGACGAAATTCTCTTAACAGGGGGAGAATGTGACAACCCTCAAATTTACATGTAACCGTACAGTTTATTAATAATAATTAATGTGCTTGACGACTGTGTGGAATCACTTAACTGCTTTCTGATATCTGTGTTATGCTTACACGTATTTGTTAATATACTAATAGTGTACAGAAAGGTCACTAAATAGTCCGTTATATTTTCCTAAGTGTTAGAAAGTAAAAACGTTGCAAAAATATATAAGTAGGACGCTTTACGGATTAATTAAGCGGTTTAACGGAACAGTATCGAACCGAACAACCGGACTTTACCCGGGACATAACAATATTGTCATTGACATTATTTTTCCTTTTCTGAGCCAGTTAGGGTCCCCGAATACCCTAACACCCGTTATATTATATAACACTCTAATGAGTAACTTAATCACCTAATTTACATAACTAGTGCTAACTAGTTAGTTGAATTTGAAACATGGCCCAACACCCCCAACCGATCGGATATTCCCCATGAGGGGACACACTTTTGACAAATTGATTAATTTAATATCACTTGTCTAATATCTTCCATGCATATTGTCTTATGGTTAATAGTGGAAAATGGCTTATAATATAACATGTAGGATAAGACATTCATTTTCACCAACACACAACACCAACCTCCACTCCCTTCTATTCAGCCGAGAGCACCCACAAATATCATCATCATCATCATCATCATCATCCAACTCAATCTCATGCATTCCATGATCATACAAAGATGCTATAAGGTGATTCATGAAGTGTGAAGCTTGTAGAACTTGAAGGACCTCTTCCGTGTTCTTTTATCCACCACTTTTCTACACTCGAACTCTCCTAGCCTTGTGCTAGTGGTAAGAACTTAGATCCGTTCATTCTTCATGTTATTTAAATGGTTAATAGGTGATTTGATGATTAAGGTTATGAAACACTAAAGAACTTGCACTAAAGTCTTGAACATGTTGGTTAAAGAGTAACTAGTGGTGTAAATCATGTAGATCTTGTGTGGATATGGTTCTTGCTGATTTCTTGATAATTTACTGGTTAATATTGATGTTTGATGTTGTTGTGATCACTAAACTTGTTAACGGAATCGATCGAACACGATTTAGAAGGTTAAACACTGAAAATCAGAATCTGTCCAAGTTTTACAGCCAACTTCAGTTGGCTGTAAACAGGTCGTAAACTCAAGGAAAAAAACTGATATTTTGAATCTAAAGTATGTTATTATAAAATACGGTTCTAATGGCACTGGAATCGTAATTTTTGGACTTCGTTTACTATTTTTAATGTGTCGATTTGTAACAACAGCTTAAGCTGAATTTTGACAGCAATAAATGGGTGTCGTACTTTCAGTCATAACCTGAGTTTTGTGATGAATCGGACCATGAAATTTGTACAGTAGATGAAAACCGATGCATTTGTAATTACCCCACTGGAATTTCGTAAATCGGACACTCGATGAATTTTTAATAAATTGTTCTGTGGACTGTGGTCAGAAATACCTAAATCTGAGTTCAGTCCGGAATATGAATTTTTATAAAATATTGGTAATGAACCGGACCCCGATATTTTTACACAATAAAATATGGAACGTTTAAGACATCCTGTAAAATTTGGGAATTTTTAGAATAATTTAACTATTTTATTAAAATGTCCGAAAACAGCCGGTTTTGAATATAAATGCTGAAATGACATAAGTTGTGACTCGCGTGTCTAAATGTCGAGTATGCTATCTGTGAATGATCTAACATGTTATATATGTTATGTGCATTATCGTATGTTTGATTTTGAGCGGAGAATGGATGGGAAACTTAGATGGGCATAAACCGTTAAAGTGATACATGTTGTGTGATAGATACGTGTAGGAACTTTGTGTTCTATTTGAAAGCCACTAAATGACTAACTGGTAAATCATACTAGGACGTGATTGACCGACCTTGACTGTTAGCTATATTGAGAATCTAACCGAGCAAACCGAGGTGAGTTCACACACTTTCTAAGGCATGGGATTCCCGGTGATTTGGGAATGGGTTAAAGAATTAAAACTAAATCTACATATCCTCCTTGGGTAGGATATGTACGGCCATCCTCCATAGAGTGGATGCCATTATTAATCCTACGAATTCTCCTGGTGCAGAATACGTACGTTCGTCCTCCTGGTGCAGGACAACAACCTTAAAACTAGCTAGACAAAACTCTATCATGAAGTCCCTCAATTTATATCGACTTAATCGCCGAGGCCAATGGCGAGTGGGTCATTAGTTAATAGCGCTATTAGGTTTAACAAACCTCACACCGTGCCAGTCGGACGGGCGTGTACTAATGGACTATGGCAGATTGTCAGTGATGATAGACACTGATATAGGGCACAACTTATTTGCGTAGCAGTCGATATCATATCGTCTAGTAGTTCAAACGGGGAAAGCCCCCACTGATTATGGTCATGGTTTGGGTAATGAAAAAGGAACTGGTTAAACATACTTTCAACTACAGGGTAACCCCCACGGCGATTACGCCAACGAAAGTCAAACCACGTTTTTTAGAAACAACTTAAAACTAAACAACCAAACTTGAACTCACTCAACTTTGTTGTTGACTCGTTGTTACATGCCTTACAGGTCACTAAACGCTTGGAGCTTGCACGAGGAAGGAGTCGTTGTGGTGTACGGACTGTTATGTTCCGTACTTATTATTTAAATCCTTATGAACTTATTAAACTTGCGTTTTGAACTTTAACTTATAAACTGCGAACTTGTGCTTTTGGATTTACTTTTATGCTTCCGCTGTTTAAACTAAACATGGTCAACGAGCTTTGGTCACCAATCGTATTGTGGTTGGTCATATTTACTTAATTACGATGTTCAATATGATTGGTGGCTCGCTCCTGGTCATGTCACGCCTCCAAGCGGTGGTACTCCGCATAGTGGATTTTGGGGGTGTGACATACTTAGTCAAGTATACATTTATTTAGGTGTAAACACTTATCTATTTTGTGTTTAATGTCAAAAATCATTTTTATGATTTTATACTTTCCGGAATTTATATTTCTTAAAAATAATATATTTTTAAGGCTTGTTTAATATATATATTTTGCTTCTTCATATATATGTATTTGTCCATATGTCCAAAGTCCATAATTCTTGGTAAGGGAATATATATAAGTATATATTTTGTAATTTTGTCCATACACCCACTTGGGCAAGTATAAGTGTTTTTATACGTAGTTGTATTTTGTGTTATTGTTGGGTGTATTTTATATTTGTATTCATTTGTGTGTATTTTGTAGTTTTGACCCTACTTGTATACTAGTAAATATTACACATAATATACACATAAACACACAAATTTTGGGTGACTACTAAATATATATAACTTGCCCTAATTATATATATTTATATCCATTTTAATCTTTAAGAAAAACACTATTGAATAAAAATTTGGGAAAAATTATGGCTAAACACTTTGAACATATTTCTTTTAACAAGTTTTGTAAAAATATATTTTTCTAACTGTTTAAATTCTACAAAAATTTTGACATAGTTTCCCCTAAAATTCGAGGTTTTCCCATGTTTAAAACATATGTTTATTTTCTTTTAAAAACTGAACAATCGTCCAACAACAATCTTGCAAGTAACATTATACAAAATCATCCATACTTTTCATGCTAACACACTTGAAATTTCGTATGAACTTGTAGTAATTTAGATCCATACTTTTAAAATGTAGATATACTTGAAACAAGACTTATTTGTTAAATTTTACAAACTTTGTAGAAACTTATTTTTGAAAACTTCTGTTGGTGCATAGATGTCTGTTAACTTCGTCTTTATAGAGTCTTGTATTAGATAGGATAAACCAGTGCTCAGCAGGATAGAAATTAGGGTTTGTATGTAAAAGGGGTATTTCGCACGAAATAGCAAGAGCTATTTCGTACGAAATGAAACAAAGTGATTTCGCACGAAATAGCTATGTTGATTTCGTACGAAATAGCTACCCCTATATATAGCTGAGTTGCTGATTCATTTGTAATGATTCCGATTTCAGAGCCGAGGTGCTGCCAGTTTGTCAAACGATCAGAATTGCTTTGAAATCAATAAAAGAAAGATAATTAAGGAGAATCAAGCTGTTATCACGTCTATATCACTAATGCCGCCTTTGATATGGATTGTAAACTCTTCTGATTGACTCGTTCGGGTCACACGTCGATCCAACAGGTGGTATTAGAGCTCAGGAGTAAGAGTTCATACCGATTCAGCTTGTTTTCACCGGAATTTCTCACTTCTACACCTTCTTTTCAAATTAATCAGGATTTAACGGTTAAAATGGCTTAAATTTCACATATATCACGTAAAACACTGTTTTAACTAATCCTTGAAAGAATTGGACCGAAATTCGAACAAAAACCGGATCAATTCGACAAAATGGTGGCCGATATGATGATGTCATCATCATTTCGCACGAAATAGTCAGCATCTACTTCGCACGAAATCAATCCTGTGAAATCTATTTCTCACGGAATCAACAGTCTGAAGTTCATTTCGTACGAAATCAAGCTGGTTAGAGGTCATTTCGTACGAAATAGTCTTTGATATCCTTATTTCGTACGAAATCAAGTTTGTGAACCTCACTTCGCACGAAATCAGATTTCATTTCGCACGAAATCAACTTGGAACCTCATTTCGTACGAAATAGACATTCATTTCGTACCAAAGCTGGTATTTCGCACCAAAAAGGTATTTCGTGTGAAGACCATTTCGTGTGAAAGTGTTAATTCGCGTCAAATCAGATTGTTTGAAGTATAGTTAAAATGTTTGACGAAAAGGAAAACGTTAAACTTGGAAGAATAAATGATTGGTTTGATATGTATTGGGACAACATGAAAGAAGATGAGAAAAAGGATGCTTGGGTTAAAAGATTTGAATATTTTTTGTGTAAGAAATATGAACCATTTAATGAGTTGGAAAAGCGATATGATAAACTACTTGACAATTTGAAAAGGTACGGGATAAGAATGTCAGATGCTAAAAAGATATCAAAATTTGTAGATGCATTACCTTCAGAGTGGGATGGATTTTTGATTAAACTGTAAAAGGATTCTAAATTTTCAAATTTTGATTCAAGTGATTTCATCAGAAAGCTTAAAACACACAATTATGAGATTGAAAAGAAAAAGAAAGATTTGATAAAAGAAATAGAGAAGAACCTAGATAAAACAAGTTTGGATGTGGTTCTTGAAATAAGCAGAAGAATCAAAATATGTTTTGATGCAAAATCTGTTATGAAATATGATTTCAAGAGAGGGTGTTTTTTAGATGAGAATTTGAATCCTCTTGATATTGTTAAAAATTTTCTTGCAGGAACATACAAGACAGAGACAAAGAGAATGTCAAAGAATGAAGAATCAGAGAAAAATGAAAATTCAAAATGTGAAGTTGTGTGCTCAAAATGTGATAAATCTGAATTAGACAATGTCAAACTCTTGAAGGATGTGGAGAGTTTGACATTGGAAAACAAAAAAATTAAAAGAAATTGAAAAAGATTTTGAAAACAAAATAAAAATTTCAGAAAATAAAGATGTTTGGATAAAATTGGAAAACAAAAATTTTAAAGAAAAAGAAACAGAAACAGAATTTCAAAATCAAATAAAAGTTTTAGGAAATGAAAAATCTGCTTTAGATAAAAATAAAATTGAAAATGAAAGGACAATAAATTCTCATCTTGAGAAAATTACTCAACTTGAAAATGAAGTTGAGTGTGCTAAGAATAAAATCAATGACTTAGAAGAGAAATTGAAAGGTTTTGTGACTTCGTCGTCAATACCAGATCTTGTATGTCCAAAAACCGATCAATGAAATTCCAATAAGTGACAATGTCACAAATTATGACAAAGTCATAAATAAAGATTGCAATGATAAAACTGATGATGAAAATGAGAAAAGAAAAATATTTTTAGAATTAAAAGAAAAATTTAAAGATACTGTTTTACATTCTACTGAAATAGGTGAATGCTCAAAGCAAAAACCTGTTAAGAAGAATGTAAAACAAAAACAAAAGGTTAAAAATTTGAAAAATTTTCAAACTGAAAATAAAATTTCATCAGTTCAGTCATTCAATCATTATAAAAAACCACAAAAAATTGAAAATCAAAACTCACAAAAAGTTGGTAATAAGCGGTGCAGGTTTGACCACAGTGCTCAAAAGTCAAATCAAAGATACAAGAGGAGACATGACTACCACAAAGTAAATCAATGTTATGATCTGAGTGTGTGGTTTGAAAGTGGTGAATGGTATGATAACAGGGTGTGTTACAAATGTGGTTTTAGAGGACACATTGCTGTTAACTGCCAACGTCAGAGTTTTGAGACAAGAAGATGCTATGAATGTCAAATCAAAGGTCACATTGCCAGAGATTGCCCAATGAGATCAAAGGGAAGATCGAGGGCTGAATCTCAGAAAACGGTGAAGAAATCAGTCAAAGTCGAAGAAAAGCCCAAAGAACAGACAGTGAAATTGTCACAAGGGCAGAAAGACAGACTGAGAAAGAAAAGGAAGAAAGCACGAGAGTATCTTGCAAACATTTTGTCCTCGGGGACAACTGGTAATTCAAATAAAAGTTCTGATGAATCGACTTGCTCAACAAAGCATGGTCAATCAAGCAAAACGAATTCATCAGATACAAATCTGAGGACAAAAGGGAAGATAAAGAGAGAAAAATTAACTAATCAAACTGATGAAAAATCAAAGAAGGTTAATTTTTCTGATAAAGTCTTTATCAAAGTTTTTAAGTATAAAAAGGATTGTGAAAAAATTTTCACATCACAAGTTGATAAATTTGGAAAGCCTAAATCTTGTAAGGATTGGGTTCCAATAAAGAATGGCGATGAATTTGTTTCTGTAAAAACAAAAGAGCCATCTTCTGGCAATGAATTTGTTTCTTCGGAAGCAAAAGAGCCATGTTCAGGCGATGAATCTGACTCATCAAAGTCAGACAAGCCACGATCAGGCGATGATTCTGATTTGTCAAAGTCAGATGAGCCAATGTTAAACGGAAACTCAAAAGCACCCAAGAACGGTCAGGCTTGGGCGAATCTCTTCAAATAAAAACATGACTTACCGGAGCTTCCAGGTTGGTAAGTGTGGAGCAGGAATCGGCATCATTCTTGACAAGGTTTAATCAATGACATTAATTTGTACTTGATTTAACTTTCATATAAAGTTGATTTAATTCTGAAAATGTCAAATATATGTCTTTACAAGTGATTGAAGAAGAACAATGTGATGAAAAGAACCCCAAGTTTGTGAAAAGACAAACAAAACTAATTTTCCAGAAAAACCATTTTGATTAAAACAAACTTAAGTGTTTTGAAATCATAATGGGAAAATAGTTTGTTGTCAGGGGGAGTTCTGATTGTTTACGCTGAGTGAATGGCGATTTGAAGTAATTTGATATCAGTTTGTCATTTTATTTGTACAGTTTGTTTTCAAATTTTCTTAGAAAATCAAAATTGAAACATATTTTGATTTTAGGGGGAGAAAAATTTTAAAAAAATTTGAAAATTTGAAAATGCAAAAAACATTGAAAAAGCAAAAATGAGTTTTGAGATAAGAGGAAATGATAGTAAATCAGTGGACTATCACAGCATGCTAAAGATATGAAATGTCAAATGTGATAAACGATCTCACTAAAGATGTGACGATAGGCTCAGCTAGACTAGTAGATTTGCGATAACGATACAAACTTAAATAAAAAAGCCTAGTTCTAGTGGGAAACGCGGTTGAAAGCATAGTACTTAGTTTTGTCCTTCTTGATTGTGTACCTATTCAGTAATCGCTGAATGCTAAATAAGCATAAAAACCGGTCAGTTTGTGAACTTTCACAACTTACTGAAAAGTCACTGTGATTGTGCATTTCTTTTGCAAAGATGTAAACTTGTTTTATTTCTTTATTTTGTTTAAGCATTGGACATCCTCTGCGTATACGAAAGTATCGAACTAGATTTTATTGCCTAAACGTTCTGCTTTATTTTTCTTGGTGTTTCGTTTAAATCTTGGATCACCTCTGCGTATATGAGAATATCGAACTGGTGGTTAAGATCTAAACATTTTCAACTTGTTTTTATTTCTCTATTTTGTTTAAACATTGGACTTTCTCTGCGTATCGAAAGATCGACCTGATTGTTAATGTTTAAACATTCTGCTTTGTTTTTTAATATATCACAGTTGATGAAAGTTTAAAGGCTTTACTTGAGTTAGTGTATTGCGTGATGAGGGGATATGCTTAGATCGTGAGGACCATAAGAATTTAGTGCAAAATTAATATACCTTAACGTATCGGTAAGCATTTTGAAAGTTTTTAGATTGAGCTTAAGAGGACAACTATATCGTTAATCTATGTGAATCGTTTAGAACTTAAAATGTGTAAAAGCTTAATGGTGCTAGTGATGTGTCTCATAAACTGATATGATCCTCTTACACAAACTCACAAAAATATCATTTGTAAATATTTCTTTACTGCTTTTCTATAAAAACAAAAATCCAAAAAGATTGTGTTTTAGTTTTAAATTTTGAAAAATACAAAAATATTTTCGACAACTGATGTTGGAAAGCTGATCTTCAAAATTCCGAATGCTAAACATGATGAACAGGTTTGGGAGAGTTTGTTTTGGAATGAAAATTGTTATAAATAAATCTATCCAAAAGAAAGTTTGATATTGATAAAAATTGTTAATAATTAAACGATATCATTCAAGTGGATTCTTAATTTGGTCAAATTTGTAAATTTGTGAAATTTATGTTAAGACAGAGGATGTGCAGGTTAGCCAGGTTTTGAATCCTGAGCAGATGCAGAATAGAACCAGGAATCGATCCTGAATATGTAAACCTGTGAAAGTCAGACTATGATCCCAGCACAGCTTAAGGGGGAGTCTGTGAGAAAAGAAAGATCTCCACGGCAAAGTTTGTGTAAAGTTTGAACCAGAATTCGAGCTCCAGCATATTGAAAGGGGGAGTCTACATTCTGGATCAACATTCAAAGGGGAGTTTAAAGATAGAGATTGAAGGATGCATACAGTGTCAAACATTTTGAGAAGAGTGAGAAGATAGATAAAGACTAAAGACTGAAGATTTGATGCTAAAGACTTCGTCAACATCCAAGGGGGAGTCTGTTGGTGCATAGATGTCTGTTAACTTCGTCTTTATAGAGTCTTGTATCTAGATAGGATAAACCAGTGCTCAGCAGGATATAAATTAGGGTTTGTATGTAAAAGGGGTATTTCGCACGAAATAGCAAGAGCTATTTCGTACGAAATGAAACAAAGTGATTTCGCACGAAATAGCAATGTTGGTTTCATACGAAATAGCTACCCCTATATATAGCTGAGTTGCTGATTCATTTGTAACGATTCCGATTTCAGTGCCGAGGTGCTGCCAGTTTGTCAAACGATCAGAATTGCTTTGAAATCAATAAAAGAAAGATAATTAAGGAGAATCAAGCTGTTATCACGTCTATATCACTGATTCCGCCTTTGATATGGATTGTAAACTCTTTTGATTGACTCGTTCGGGTCACACGTCGATCCAACAACTTCTTCATCCACTTTGTTAGTAAGTTTATAAACATAAACATTTCATTTTAAACACACTTACAAGTTCATATTTCAAGATCTTCAAGTCTACTAACATGTTGATCATGGATCTTTCAAGATCCATGTGTATACTTGTTAGATCTACACTTCTAACAAGCATGCATGTGATGGATTTCATCCAAATCATAAAACAAACAACAACAACTTCATAACAATCTTCATATAACACCAAAAATTACTTATTCATGTTAGATCTTGTTATTTCTTTACATTTTCATACTTTAAAGTTTGGTTTTCTTGATGGTTTAGCTTGTACATCGTCATTATACTACTAATGAACATCAAAACAAGGGATTAGAAGACTCACAACTAACACTAGTGGCTAGGGAACAGGCAACAAGAATAAGAAGATGATAAGAGGATGAAGATGGTGGTTAATAGCTTCCTTGAGTGGTCCTTGAGCTTCCAACACTTGAACCTTCCATAGATAACCTTCTTACACCCTTGTGAATTCTTGGAATGGCTTGAAGAACAAGAGAAAGTGGAGGTGATTTGTGTGTGTGTTTGGCCGAATGTATGAGGGAGGAAGAAAGAGTTTGGTGCTTTGAAAATGGTAAGTGGGTTTGTGAGAATGAGAGGTGAATTATAAGTCTTCATGCATGATCCAATCTTTCCTTTATAAACCTAATTGTCCAACATGCCTTTCTCCATAACATGAGACATTTAGGGGGCTTGTGGGGCCCTCTTTGAACCGTCAAAATGAGGGGGGGGGGGGGTTGTGCCAAAGTTTGATAGTTGAGTGACTTTAAGGTAAATCGGGGGTTTAATTAGGGGTTAAGTGTTTTTAGGTGTTTTCTGTGTAACTAAGTGTTATATGGCCAACATTAGTGTTACAACATTAAAACAATGTTACTAGTCCATATTTGGTGTTTTGGTAGTGTTCAGATAATTGTTCGGTGCTTGTTTCGTTGTCGGTTCGCTATAAATTAAATTATATAATTTATAAGGTAATATATGTTTTTGTGTTTTAATGATATCCCCAATGCTTTTTAAGTTGTTTTTGATGTTTAACAACATTTCTGGACTTGTATAATTTGTCGGATTCTGAATCCTGCGAAAAATTGCCATTTATGGTCCAAAACAGACACTTTTAAGTTCGTTAAATTTCTCCGGAAAGTGTTAACTATTATACTTGTTTTCCCACTAGGGATTTGATATATTTTTTACTACATTTATAACATGTTCTTTTTGAAACATCTTTGGCCTGTTGTTGTTGCTTTTTCTGAGCATAGAACTCTTCATTAGACTGTCGTCTAAATTGGAGTTCCTTCTCTTCCTCTGAGCTTGTTCCGTGAACAAAGTTCGTTTGTTTATGAAGATTTGTCTTTCCAAATCGTTTCTTTTGATTTTGTTTCTTTTTATAACCCAACCCAGCCTTCATGTTTTTCTTTTTGTAACTAGGTTTGTTATAAAAAGTTTTCTTTGCTCTTACCAGCAAATTTTGCAATTTCAGGCTTTTCAATTTCTACCAATTTGAAAACCTTGTCAATCTTTTCCGAAATCACATTCTGAATCGGTACCTCAATATCTGAGAATAATTTGTCTGATCCAATCATGGTATATGCCAATCCCTTTGAATCATCATTCGTATCTTTCTCAGGTTTTGAATTTTTAAGATAATTTTTATGAAAACTTTCCTCATCTTCATCATGTGATTCAGACTTATCTGTTTTGGTAGACTCCTCTGTCAAAACGCTTTCAACAACCTTACCTACCACCTCTGAATCACCAAGATCATCAGATTTGGTGTAAGTCACATCGATGTTGTCAGGTAATTGGTCAACCATATTTATCGCTTTTTCCACCTTTTCGCCATCATAGAATGTATAATTATTCTCCAACGGTAGTGGAACCAGATGGTATTCTGACCCAATTCGCTTTTTGTTCTTTTCAGACTCTTTACCATCTGGTGTGATGTTGAAAATGCGTTCTAGAATGTATGAAGAAGCATGATAACTTTGAAGTTTATTAACCAACGTTTCTTTTTCAGTCAGTTCTTGTTTAAGTTTAGCAACATCATCAATCTATTGATTTAGAACCAGTTGTTTTCCTTCATATCTGGCTTCAAGAAATTTAGTTGTTTTCTGACATGCTGACAATCTATCATCCAAACTTTTGACTTTACTCTTCAAAGTTTCATAAGCTTCTTTTACCGTATGATATGACAATTTCATTCCATCATATTCTTTTTGTAACTCTTGAATAAATTTATCTTTTTGAACACATTCGTTACAATCAGCTGAACACTGTTGTTTCAAAACTTTGTTTTCTTTTTCAAGATTTTCACATTTCTGTGTTAGCTCTTTTTCTTTTTCTTTCAAAAACTTTTCATTTCAAGCATTTCATTACATTTTTCTTTGAAAATCTTTTCTATTTTACTATAAACTCAATGTCTCTGGATCTCAAATTTTTATCCTTTTCAGTATAAGCACTGCATGTTTCCATGCATTTCTTGCACTGTTCATTAGTTTTAGTTTCAATTTTATTTGATGATACAGAAGAACCAGTTTGAATTATTACCTCTATTTCTGGCACCGTGGCTTCTTTTGCTTTTTGATTCTGATCTTCATCAGACACTTGTTGTTTCTCAGCAACAGCTTCCTCTACCTTCTCATCAGCTTTCTTCAACTCATCAACCATCTTCTGGCTTTCACCAACAATTTCCTCTACCGTCTTTTTCTTCTTTTCAACACTGGCATACATCACCTTCTTTATGCCATCCTATACTTTTTGTTTGTAGTTAGGAATTTCTTCAAGCCCTTGACGCCAAACTTCCACAGTTGGAATAGCAGCAACAAGTGCCTCAAAATCTACCTTTTCAGGATCAACTGTCGGGTTTCCTTGAGGATCAATAAAACATTCTCTCTTAGCATCCCATCTATTTGCTCGCTTTCCTTCTATGAATGCTTTATACACTTCACTCAAATACGCTCGTGCGTGATTTTCTTCTCGGCTCTCTTTGAACTCAGCAACCAACGCCCTTTTATCATCCTTTATGTATTTACTCCAATTAAATCCTTCATCCTCATGAAATGTCCTGGGTCCGGCTTTATCATTATGAATCGTCAGCATAGCTTATTTCTTTTCTTTAGATGATCCTTCCTCAATCTTCTTTCTTGACTGTTGCTCGTTGTTGCGATGATAGATGGCTTTCTTGTAGTAATATTCTTGAAAAGGATTCACACTATCATTAGCTTGACGATTTGTGCATTCTCTCTTAAAGTGTCCCTTCTGTTTGCACTTGAAACAAGTGACTTTTGCTTTGTTGAATCCCAGCTTCATATCGGGACCTTCAAGACACTTTCTCCCAGTAATCTCCATGAACCGTTGAGCCCCCTGATTACGCTCGCCATACACCAACGAATATCCATGAGCTCTATCTCCTCCGAGTCAACTTGATCGTAATCTTCCTTTTTCATGTTTGGATTACCTATCTTCCCTGCGATCAGACCTTTATAGGATTCCAGAACGGAAGCCAAGTAACTCATGTGCTGTCTAGCAAAATCAGTGTTCAAGTTTGGAGAATCTTTCCAATTCTGACTCGGATTGGATTTAGCTGATGAACAAGAAGATGAATGATATCTAGAATTATAACTCAGAGATTTGCTCTGAAGAATCACCAGCATTGTCAGTACTAAATGATGTACCGATCTTTGGTGACTGATTGTTCAGCAGCATACTTCTTCGGTAGTACATATCAACATTCTACTGATAACTGGAACTGGACATTTTGTTTTGTTTTTGTAACTCTAGATCATGTCCTTCAAGTTTTTCAATCAAACCATCCAAAGTAATCTCATCAAACTTAGCATCATTTTTCAACACTATCACAAACGTTTTCCAATCTTCAACATGCGGCAATGCCTCGACCAATTTATCAATAATCTTTTCTCTGTCCTTATTGATTCCAAACCTTTCCAGCTCGATCTTCAAGTGACAGAATCTTCCAATCATTTGCCGAATAGTTTCTCCTTTCATGCAGCCGAATAGATCAAATTCCTTTTTCAGCAGAGAAATTTTGGTTTTCTTGATATCTTTGCCTCCTTCGGCTTTCAGCTTCAAAGCTTCCCACATCGACTTAGATGTTTCACCATGTTGAAGTAAAAACAAGATATCCTCTCTAATAGATTGTTGCAATAATGTTATCGTTTTTAGTTCATTAGAGTGATTATTTTTATCAATCTCTGAAAATTGTTTAATTGTAAGTAATTCATTTTTATCGTTCACCGGTTTTTCATATCCGAAAGTCAACATAATCCAACTCTCATAAGCATAAGCCTTCACCCAGTTTCAAATCTAGTACTCCACCGGTGATAATCTTATATATTCATTAGTTTCGGTGGTCGTTGATGATTTCCGTACACACTATCATATTTCAAACTCTCAGAAATCACATTTAAAAATAGTCTTTGTCACGGGTGTTACTTCAGTTGTTGTTTCAGACGTAAAGGCATTGTAAAACGTGTTGTAGAATTCTTCAGCCATGATTACCTGCAAACACACAATCAAACACTTGATCAAACTTGAAATTAAACAAACACAAAATGACGTTTCGGACGGATGGGATATGTCCGAATAGTTCTATTCGTCCGGATGGATTCTGGTCGTCTGGATGGGAATATGTCTATCCAGGCGAATGGGAGTAACGGCTATCCGAATGTAAGGGAAATAAGTCTATTCGGACGTATGGGGAATGAGTCTATCCGGGCGGATGTCCGGATGGATTCTGGTCGTCCGGATGGGAATATGTCTATCCAGGCGGATGGGAGTAACGGCTATCCGAATGTAAGGGAAATAAGTCTATCCGGACGTATGGGGAATGAGTCTATCCGGACGGATGGACTTAATGGCTATCCGGACGGATTGACTATGTGGATCCGTTCGAACACTCTTGAACAAGAACAACCATGTTTTCAATGATTTGAGATCGTTTTTGTTAGAATTTTGATCTGAAACTTTAAAGGATTGTTCAAAAACGTTTTTCACATAACATATTCAAAATGTAGTCAATTTTAACCGTAGAAACTTCGTAGATCTGAAATTAAGTTCAAAAAGAATGTGTAGAAGAAGAAATGAGTAGAAGATAATGAATTCAGCTCTGATGATGATGAATCAACTTCAATCTTCGTGTCTTCAATCCGTTCAGACAATAACCTGCTCTGATACTACTTGTGGATTCACTCCGAGGATCAACTCCTTGACCAATGAATGCGATGAACACGTATCTTGTGCGGAATCCAAGTACGTGTGTGGATCAGACACAAAGAAGTAATTATAAGATGTTTTCTATTACTGATTTGACAGTTTACAACCACGAAAACAAATTAACAGAGTTTCCCCACTCAAGTCACAAAGTTATCAAATGACAAGACTCAATACACATATATATAGGCAATGCTCATCCGGATGAGAGCACCTAGCGGATGGCCTCCATCCGGACGGATGGACTAAATCTTTGAGTTTCCGGATGAACAGATTGCACATTCATCCGAATGGACTTCAGTATACATCAACTTTGATTTTTCTCTGTTCAACATCAGTCTTGTATCATCTGATTAAGCTACGGTACGTGATTGACGGAAGTGATAGACATTATGCACTCACACTCCTGTCGCACACTCACAACCATTGTGGTTATGAAATTCAGGCCGCACACTCAAGGTTTGTGCATGTGTGCGACCTGATTTGACAGCTGGATTCCACCAACATGGTGTGCGGCATCTTCAGCACATGTATAAATGTGCACATTGTCCAAAACCCAAGAAACCTTTACCACAAACATTCCATTTGCAGCCTCCTCTTTCTCTCTCTCTCTCTCCCCAAATTAGAAATATTGCCATTTTTGGATATCTTCCCATTCTCCTTGAAGAACTCGAGTAAACACCTACAGCCATTCATCTTCTTTTCTGGAAATCCTCCAAGGGTCCCTCCTCTCTTGACCGCACACTCTTCTTCTTCTTTTCTTCTATATTCTCCATTTAAAGGTCAGTAAAATTAGTGCTTTAATGTCCATGATTATTTTTGTAAATGATCATGTATAAAAGACGTTCTTGTTGTGATGATTTGCTTCTAAATGGTTCATAAAATGTTGTGACACTTTGTGTCAAAACTATGAAATGGGAGATATAGTACAACAACAACAACAACCATACCCAGTATAATCCCACCTATAGCGAAAATGGGAGATATAGTAAGAATATGAATTCTGAAAACCTTTGTGTTATGATAAATGAACTAAGGATCTTGTATGTGGTAAAATAATGTAAATCTATCATGATTATGTTGATTTTGTTTAGGGGGTGATTGAAAATAATGCATTGTTTGGACGAAGTGATTTCACTATTTTTGTTTCAAGATATGATGACACATGATTAGTAAGGATCCATGAACGATTATGTTAGTAGGTGCTAGAATTGGTTGATACATGTTACTGTTTTATGAAGGAATTTCCTTTTGATGTTTTGAATCAAGTCATGATATTCAAACGGGTTAGGATGCTAGAATATGATTTGAATTCATATGAGATGATTAGGTGAAAAAGTGTGCATATGTCCACTGTTTCGATTTCATGATTTGATGAAAAGAATGATGATGATTCATAAGTGGTTTTGATTGATACAGGTATTCCCTGTTTTCACTAAATCTTAAAAAGTGTGCGTTGTTAATAAATGATGTTCAAAAGGGCAAGGATTTAGAGATACTTTGATGGGTATAAACTATTTTGATAATAATGATGATTCGATCAAATGAGTAGTTGATGAATGCATAGGCCCGCTGATACGAAATGATAGATATTATGATATTAGGAAGAATGATTTGAAAGATTATGAGGTGATTTGCTTGTTTGATCTAAAAACTTGAAGGATTGCAACTGTTTGGATAAATATAGTCGCACACTTAGAATGTACAACATGAAATGCGTATGGTACAACAGTCCAATGCACACCGCACACTTGTAAGGGTCGCACACTCCCAAGTGTACGACCCCTAAAGCACAATGTATAAGAAGCTGTTGCAGGTCGCACACCAGAAACCGCACACCGTCCATATGTACAACTTCTTAATACACGACATACAACTAGACTCTACATGACCGCACACTTGTCAAGCAGGCTGCACACTCCAGTGTGGGCCGCACAGTCCAATGTGTGGGGCTTATTTTAGTGGGCCGCACACTCTCATTTTGGGCCGCACACTGAATGAGCCCAAATGATTTTATAAGCCGCTCACCATCCCCTGTTATGACTAAACTGTCGATTATTAATTGATTATGTATACTTACATCTACTCGTACACTACCTGATTAAATATATGTATGCTATACGTGGCAACTTGTATACGGTTCTAATGATCGGTAACCTTAAATAGGACGAGGTTAACCAACTTAGGATAAAAACTCTATCAAACCGAGCAATCAAAGGTGAGTTCACACTAACACATTAAAGCATGCATTCTCGATGGATTTGGGAACCTAATATTCCAAGGAAACGGAATAACGATTAAACATATACTCATAATTCATGTCTTAGCATACAAAACGAAACTCTATCATGAAGTCCCCGATACTTATACCGATTAGTCGCTTGGCATGGCGAACGGGATATTAGTTGATAGCGCTATTAGGTTTGACAAACTTCACACCGAGCCTGTTGAGGACGGGAGTGAAATAGTATGGCCTTATAACCGATTAATGATGATAGACATTAATCTGGGGCAACCAGCACTACAGTCGCAGTTTCGGTACTACACAGTTTAGTAGCTTACATAATGGGGTAGTTCCCCATGACGTGATTTACATCTGGTAACTTAATAACTAATGTTTTTGGATAAAACAAGTAAACGTTTTAAACCGTGAACTCGCCAACTTTATGTTGACACAC
Organism: Helianthus tuberosus; assembly: GCA_030545235.1. NCBI lineage: Eukaryota > Viridiplantae > Streptophyta > Magnoliopsida > Asterales > Asteraceae > Helianthus > Helianthus tuberosus. Next base: position 133,171,862 of record CM060408.1, on the reverse strand, counting down.
TACTACATGCTTGCAGGTCCGTAGATGCACGTTGGAGCTTTTGCCTGGAGAAGTGTAGTGGTCGTCTAGAATCCTTTATTGGATTCCCATTTTGAAAACTTATGTCTTAAACTATCTTATGGATTTATGCACTTAATGCTTCCGCTGGAATTCTTAACTATGTTTTAAACTTTAATTACTTACACTATGATTTAGACTATAATATTATGTCACTAATCATATGTAAGGACCTGCAAAAATGTCCCAAAACACTCCGTAAGTAGAAACCTGACCCCTAAAACCCTAAATTTCATGAAAAACCAAGAAAATCAAAATTTATAGGTTGGTCGCGGGCCGCGTAAGAGTTAGCAATTCTTATGCGGGGCGCGACAGCATGAAAAGTCTTCGAATAAGCTTTAGGCCACGTGTCACACCCGTGGCAGGTCTAGGGGTTGACACGGCAGCCCTAGCTGTAGCTAGGGTGACCCTCGCGGGCCGCATAGGATTCCCTTCAGGTTTACGCGGGCCGCGAGAGACTCAAATTTCAGCTATAAATAGTACATTGCATGGCCTGGTTCCTGTGTTCGAAAATCTTGATCAAAAGTGCCATCTTTCTGTTGAAATCACATGTTAAAGTAGGGAAACGCTACTTCGATTACAGGGTAATAACTCGATCACTGCTACGATACAATGTCCGATCGATTGAAACCGATCCGATGGATGTTTAAGTGCTGCCCGAATTCGAGCTATACTTTGTCATTCGTCGTGAGGGTTTTGATTTCGTGAGGTTATCGTAAATGTTGTATTAAGTTACTAACCTAGTTTCGTGTGCATTGTTATTTTAACTAGGGTACCAAGCTTAATCAGTAGGCAAAACTCTATCCAACTAAACTTGCAATGTGAGTCATTCTCTTTTTATCAAATTGCTTTGCAAAACCCTAAATGTTTTCCAGTTATACTTTGCAGTGATTAAGTCTTTGCTAATCTGTAATTACTGGCAGTAAGTGGGGGTTTTGTGCACATTACTACTAACGATTTATCACTTTAGGTGGGCGAGCCTAATTAGTGATATGTCCACAGTCATAGATTCGGTCGAGTGACAGCTGAACCAGCTAATTATAAGATAGGGGCAAATATAAAACCCTTAATGCTGTAATTTGTAACAATGTGTCATTTTGTGCAAATTGAATGACTCGCCAGTATTTCCCCGCTGATAAAATCTTTTTAAACATGTTTTAGGTGATTTACTGTGAACCAGGAAAAGTGCCGTGTAAGCACTACAGCTTGAAGGAAGTGGCTCAGTAAATAAATAAACATGTTTTTGTAACCAAGGGATTTCCCAGTGGAATTCCTTTATTGTAAAAATACGGGGTTGTCCCGAAATTTGGAAATAAAATAAATGGGTGTTTTCAGTTTAAATGATCCTGTTAAGATTTCCGCTGCCAAATTAAACACCAATACCACGGGTTTCTGTCCCACGACTTCTGAACCGGGTAAAACCGGGTCGGGGGCCGTGACAGAAAAAGGTGGTATCAGAGCCACTGATTTAAGCCAATTAAGTATTTAGAAATACTTAATTTTCCAGATTGCCATTCTGTGATTCTGTGTTAATTTAATTTAATAAATAAAATTTTAACTTGAATTTTTGTGTTTCTTCATGTGTGCTAACAACATGAATGAACTGTCGGAGGCACTCCGAAACTTTACAATCCATACCACCGATATGGATACAACAGGAACCTAATCCGGCTATCAAGCAGATACTGAGGAACCACTAGTGTTCCAAGCCCAGCCCCAGGAGAAACCCAAGCCTAAAAAGAGGAGAAGAATCCTGGACTGGAAGCGAGGACGAAGGAAGAAGCCAGCAGCCCAAAAGGTGAAAAAGACAGAGTATCCAAAAGACAAAGGAAAAGGAAAGGAAGTTGGGGAGAGTTCCGGGCAAGCCTAGAAAATGCCACATTGGGAGGAGCTTGATCGAAAACTTGCAAATTGTGACCTCATCGGACCTGCCGATGAAACCCTTTTCAATTTCCCAGCCCAATATGAACTTCCAATTAATTTGGAACCTGCTATTCCGAACCCTATTATCAATTCCCAACATTTTACAGGGCAGTTGGAAGAGTGTTTGACGAGCGACTGGCATTTTCAGAATTTCATGAATAACCCCAATGTTTACTTTCCCCAGTTTGATCCTGAACCTGCACCATTCCCACCTATGAGCGCCGAGAACGTTGCCGAATTACGCCGCTATGGCGAGGAACTGGTGGACGCGGGAAACCGGATTCGTGAAGTGGGGGAAAACCTCACCTGGAAATACGACGAGAGGGAGCGTCGTTTCTGAAAGGCCAGCTAACTGTGGTTGTATGGTTGTATAATAATAATATGTAGAGAATATATATATATATAAAATATATAAAATAAAAATAAATATATATATATATATATATGTAATAATAATAATAAAATGTATAATAATAACTAAAATAAAACTTTTGTAAAATAGATAGTGTGTATTGATGCATACTATTATAAAAAAATATATAAATGTCGCAAGGTCGACGATTTTGGCTATATGTGTTGATCGTGTTGTGGTTGCCTTATTGTGTTTAATTGTTATCCTATGTGTGAAAATAATTTATGTATATATCTTGCTAATTATTCAGATGGAAAACTCGAAAAATCAACCGGCAAATGAAGTTAACCAATCCGAACAAAATAATGAAGATCATTTTCTTAATAGGCAAGATATAGAAAATATCGTTGCTTAGGGAATAGCCAACGCTATCCCTGCATTCGTCGCTGCTGTTAAGAACCCCGTTGAACCTTCTCAAGCCAACCATAGTAAACGCACTCGAGATGATAATTTCAGTAACAGTGTGAATGGAGGCGGCAATAACAACAATAATGTGGTTCAAGCCCCAATACTTAAGAAAATGAAAGTTACAACACGTGGTTGCACTTATAAGGAATTTCTTGCCTGTAAGCCAGTGGAATTTGCAGGCAATGAAGGGGCGACGACCGCACTGCGTTGGTTAGAAAAGACCGAGGCAGTAATCAAGATCAGTAAATGCGCAGAGGAAGACAAGGTTATGTACGCATCCCACCTTTTCAAGGAAGAGGCATTAGAATGGTGGAATCCGGTGCTACAAGCTAAGGGAAGTGATGTAGCTTATGCCATGAGTTGGGAAGAATTTAAGGAGTTGGTGGAAGAAAGTTTTGTCCCTCCTATGAAAAGGAACAAATGACAAACAAGTTCCTGAACCACCGGATGGTGGACGTGGATTGTCGGGGGTATACCTCGAAATTTTTCGAGTATGCTAGAATTGTACCAACTCTGGCCTCACCAGAACCGGTGCTTATTTCTCGCTATATTTGGGGACTAATTAGCGAGATTCGCGACATAGTCAAAGCTGCGAGACCCCGCACAATTGACAATGCGGTCGAACTGACCAACACCTTGACTGACGGACTGGTGCGCACAAGAGAAGAGAACAGGAAAAAGGAATTGGCCCAAAAGGATTACCCAAGGATTTCGGGTGGGTAATAATAATAGTAATTTCAAGAGAAAGGGAACCGGGCAGCCTTCCATACCGCCATTTGCGGAATTGTAAAAAGAAACATTTCGGAAAATGTAAGGAAAATTGCAATTTCTGCAAAGCACCGGGGCACCGAGAAGAGGAGTGCAAGAAGAAATCAAAGATCTGCTACAATTGCGGAGAAGCTGGGCATTTTAGACCTGAATACCCCAAATTGGCTAAGCCAGCTGACAACAAGGCCAAACCTGCCGAAGGAACCAACAAGAAAAATGCCAGAGCCTTTCAGCTGACTACACAAGAAGCAGATCTGATTCCGGTTGTGATAGCTGGTACGTTTCTTGTACACGATGTTTACGCAAAAGTATTATTTGACTCTGGTGTAAACCAAAGTTTTATAAATACTTCATTCTGCCAAGCTCTTAAGCAACCTCTAACCAAACTTAGGCAGATCTATACGGTAGAAACGACAGATGGAAATTCTGTTAAAATAGATAAGGTTCTGCAAGAGGAAAGGATAGAACTTTCAGGACATAAATTTTCTGCAAATCTGCTGCCTATGAATTTAGCTGGATTCGATGTTGTGTTAGGAATGGATTGGTTAATAGCCAACCATGCTCGAATCCTTTGTGATAAGAATTCCATAGAAATACATACACCCGCAGGAGAAATAGTTGTGGTTACAGGAGATAAACCACATAAACCAATGAATTTCATTTTAGTAACGAAAATTGCTAGTTATGAACGTAAACAAGGAATAGTGTATATGATTTCGGTAATCATTAACACTAAAAGTAAGGAACTTAAGGAAATCCCAATAGTTTCAGAATACCCGGATGTATTTCCAGAAGAGCTACCTGGATTACCACCAAATAGAGAAGTAGAGTTTAGAATTCATCTAATTCCTGGAACTATACCAATAGCTAAGGCACCTTATCGGTTCGCACCCACCGAAATGTTAGAACTGAAAAAGCAGTTAGACGAATTATTAGGTAAGGGATTCATACAACCTAGTTCATCCCCTTGGGGAGCACCTGTGTTGTTTGTGAAAAAGAAGGATGGTTTGATGCGAATGTGTATCGATTATAGGGAATTGAACAAGGTTACAATTTGTTGGACCGTGTGCGTGACCCTAAACAGTCAGTAAAGGCAGTTCATCATCATTTACTTAAGGCGGAATCAAAGTAAACAACGTCACAACAGCTTGTTCCTTTCAATTCTTTTCTATTAATGCTTTTCTGAGACTTTACAATGATTTCTGATGAAATTTTGGCAGCACCTTGTCTCACATACAATGACCATATCCGCTTCAAATGACACCACACACTACCTATTTATAGTTGAAGCTAGTTCGCTTGAGGATGTACATGATTGCTTCAAGCGAACACATATAAGATGGTTTCAAGCGAACTAGCATAAGTTGGTTTCACTTGAACATGTAACTTGGCTCTTTCAAGCGAAATACCATACTAACACTTGTACAAACCCTAAATTCTAACCTATTGTGTGCTCATTCATTCTATCTAGATATAAGACTTGATTAAGACGAAGTTAACAAACATTCAATGCACCAACAGACTCCCCCTTGGATGTTGACGAAGTCTTCGGCGTCAAGTCTTTAGTCTTAGTCTTTCTCCAAATTTTCTTCTCATTGTAAAAACTCTCTTCAATCTTTATCTACAAACTTTAATCTACAATCTTCCCTTTGATTGTTGATCCAGAATTCTGACTCCCCCCCTCGATCAGCTAGGGCTCAAATTCTGGTTCAAACTTTAACATTTTGTTGCCATGGGGAACTAGATTCCTGCATAATCTCTACCCAAATATAAGATATATGACAATAACAGTTTCAATCCAAAACTTACCATTTAATCTTCAGTGTTAAGCAATCCACTTAACTATTCAGGTTCAAGTTAATGACCCTGATTACTCAATTTATCTACCAAGTCCAACTCAATGACCTTGGTTGATCTGAGATAATTCACACTGACTTTTTGTTCAACCATTTCTGAAAATTACAAGTTTCAAATTAATGAACTTGCTTTTGATTTTTCAACTTTCACAAAATTATCATGTTTTAGCTCCAAACTCATCATCCAGCCCAGAAACTTCCTGCATCTGCTTTAATTCGAATCTGAAGATCAACTCTCCACTTTGGTTTGTCAAAAATAAAGCAGAAGTGTAAAATCTTTTTAGATTTTTAATAAAGCTTCTAAACTAGAAATGAAATACAGAAATAAAATGTAGTGAAAATAAACTATTTACAAACATATTTTTGTTTGAGCGTGTTAGGGAATCATATCAGCTATTCGACAAATCACAAGTACCGTTAAGCTTCAATTTCATACTCAGAATTAAACAATTCGCTTAGATTGTCGATATACTGATCCATTTTAAATTCTCACACACATTTCAATCTGTCAAGGATACGGATTTAGTGTTTTAGAGACTTAAACTTATACGTGTATTCCACCTCTTGAATATACTCCCGTATCCAGATCCCAATATTCAGTCTTACAGGTGAGTATACCACAAATGATATCTGTAAGGGGTTATAAATTATGAAGAATCATGAGAGCTCAGGTCAGAACTACCGTTCAGCAGAGAGATCATGACTCAACCTTTGGGTGTGTCCCCTTTAGAGGATCTATTTTACAACAGCATTGCTAAGCAATTTTATTGTCTTATCATTAATGCTGAGAGTGATGCTATGTTTCAAGCATTGCGGAAAGTATTATTCGGGGACTAGGTCAGAACTTCCATTCAGCAGAAGTCCCGGAATAATACCCCAGATATCACTGAGTATAAAGACCTAGTATATCAGAAAAAGGAATCTTTCAAACAAGATTTCAGGGGTTACCTATATATCCAAGTAGTGTTCCCCACGAAATAAGCAAGTAAAGATTTAAGTTTATATCCCGAACAAACCTACTAAATGTGTAAAAACCTATCGGCACATCATCAGCGAGACTGTTTAACGTATTTAAACATTCCATTTCTTTAGCATACCGTAACTGTCAAGCCGATGTACTATCATTTTCCTTTTTTACACAAGCTCTTTTCTGGTTTTCTAATGTTTTTTTGGATTTTGAAAATATCTCATGTTTTTGTATTTTTGTCATTTTTTAATGTTTTTGTATTTTCTGAAATATTACCCTATACCTCCCCCTAAATACCAAAACAGGTAAAAAATCGACAAACCATTGTAGATTGCTTCTCAACATCATCTACAATGTCTCCTTCATCAACGCCAATAATCTCCTCCAACACCGATAAAAGCTTCATACCATTCAGTTTTAGCAAATATTGAAAACGTGTTTTATCAAATGCTTTGGTATGTAAATCCGCTTTTTGTTCGTCAGTGTGGATTTTCTCAATTCGTATCAACTTCTTCTCGAAACAATCGCGAATGAAGTGATGACGAATTTCAATGTGTTTCGTTTTAGCATGATGAACTGAATTTTTAGTAATGTTAATCGCTGCCTCATTATCAACAAAGATAGGGGTGTTTAGAAATTGCAAACCGTAGTCGCGCATCTGTTGCTGGATCCACAAGATATGTGAGCAGCAACTGCTAGCAGATACATACTCCGCTTCACATGTGGATAAAGCCACAGAGGTTTGCTTTTTGCATTGCCAGGTGACCAATCGTGATCCGAAAAACTGGCACCCTGCTGTTGTTGATTTAGCATTAACTTTGCAGCATCCGAAATCTGAATCGGAATAACCTTCGAGCGTGAAATCGCCTTCTCTTGGATACCACAACCCCAATGATGGAGTTCCTTTCAGGTAGCGTAATATCCTTTTCACAATCACCATATGCGAAGCACTCGGGTTAGATTGAAATCTTGCTGCGAGGCAGGTTGGGTACATGATATCGGGCCTTGAAGCTGTCAAATACATCAGCGAGCCGATCATGGAACGATACATCGTTTCATCTACCTTCTCTCCGGTGAGATCAGGGTTTATCCCATGATTCGTTGCTAATGGGGTGGAAGCTGGAGTAGAACCTGACATCCCGAATTTCTCCAAGATATCATGAACATACTTCGTTTGATGTATGAAAATTCCTTTGGGTAGTTGATCAACCTGCAGTCCCAAAAAGAATTTCATCTCACCCATCGATGACATTTCGAATTTCTGCTTCATAACTCGTTCAAAATCTTTGCACAAATTTTCATTCGTTGACCCAAATATGATGTCGTCCACGTATATTTGAACTATCAGAAGATGACCATCGACCTCTTTGGTGAAGAGAGTAGCATCCACTTTTCCACGGATGAAGCTGTTGGCTAGTAGGTGTTGAGACAATGTCTCGTACCAAGCTCTCGGCGCCTGGTGCAAACCATACAGCGCTTTGTCTAGCAAGTAGACCTTGTCTTTGTGGATTGGATCAGTAAAGCCCGGTGGCTGACCGACATATACCTCCTCTTTTACCTTCCCGTAGAGAAACGCCGATTTAACAGCTAACTGATATACTTTGAAGATTTTCCAAGACGCAAATGCTAGGAAAATTCTGATAGCTTCTAGTCGAGCAACCGGAGCATATACTTCAGTGAAATCTATACCCTCCTGCTGACTGAAACCCTGGACTACGAGTCGAGCTTTATTGCGAACCACAACTCCTCTATCGTCTCTCTTGCACTTGAACACCCACTTGGTGTTTATCTTCCTTTGACCATCAGGCAAATCCACTAACTTCCACACTCCTAACTTTTCGAATTGGCTCAGTTCCTCCTGCATCGCATTGACCCAAGAATCTTCAGTAAGCGCCTCTTTGTAAGTCCTTGGTTCAACCTGCGAGATAAAACAACTCAATGAGAATTCAGTTTGTAAAGGAGCAACTTTTGAATAAAAACATGTAAGCCCTTTATCAAGCTGTCTTCGAGTGCGGACGCCTGTTTGCAATTCTCCAATGATCAATTCCTCTGGATGATATGAAAGAGTTCGTGGCATCACTTCGCCTGGAACATCTACATCGCCTTCCAGATTAGTAACATTCTGATTTGCACCTTGTTCACTAACTGGGTTTGTTTGACCTGAAATCTGAATTTGCTCCCCCTCAGAATCTGAATCACCACGATCAAATACTGGCATGTTCTCAAATTCTTGATTATCATTCTGTGCCGACTGATTATCTTGAGCAACTTCATTTTGTTGGACATCATCATGTTCACCAACATTGCTTGGACCTGCTTCATCATCATTCGAAGTTTGTCGCGGTCTTCTTGAATACTCAGCTGGGAACCTTTCTTGCGATTCTTCATACTCTCTCAAAATATCCAACTCATCAAAGAAATCTTCTTCTTCTTCCTTTTCTTCTTCCATGTCAAACGAATCCCACAATTTATCATAATTAAAACGCCATGAGTCACCGGGATTCTGAGGCGGCATAGTATACCCCTGACACTCAACATTTGGAGCTTCAATAATCTGCTTCAGACTTGGAACGAAGACACGTCGTAATGGATTTGCATAACCAATGAATATCCCTTCAATACTCTTCGGACCAAACTTTCCAAAAGGCTCTAGAACAGTACAAGGTGACCCAAACGGTTCTAAATACTTCAGATTCGGTTTGCGATTATTGATCAGCTCGAAACACGTCTTGTTAAATTTCTTGACAGTGAGAACCCGGTTGAGTGTATAGCATGCGGCGGAAACTGCTTCTGCCCAAAAATTTATCGGTAGCTTTGAATCAGCAAGCATTGTTCTGGCCGTTTCAATTAGCGTCCTGTTCTTTCTTTCAGCTACTCCATTCTGCTGCGGATTGTAAGGCACGCTAAATTCATGCAATATACCTCTTTCATCACAATATTCTTCCATCTAGTTGTTCTTGAACTCAGTACCATTATCACTTCTGATTCTTTTGATACGCCTTTGGTACAAATTTTCAATCTTTCTGAACAACGCCATCAAACTATCAAACGTTTCATCTTTCGACTTCAAGAATGATACCCATGAAAATCTGGAATAATCATCAGTAACCACAAGACAGTAGAGATCCCCTGTAATACTTTTGACGTTTACTGGACCAAACAAATCCATATGTAGTCTCTCTAAAGGTATGGAAACTGAATTAACTTGCTTTTTAGGGTGTGACTTTTTCTTCTGCTTGCCTTTGATGCAACTAATGCACTCCCCTTCTAGATGAAAACCTTTGACATGAACACCTATAACCAAATCTTTGTGTACCAAGTAATTCATTTTTCTAAGATGTATATGACCCATCTTCCGGTGCCACAACTTCGATTCTTTCTCTGTTGCTCTAGACACAAAACAATGAGCCTGACCCGTGGTTGTAGTAGCTACACTCATGTCCAACACGTACAGATCATTGAATCTTGGTGCCCTCATGATAATCCATTCTTCAGGGATAACAAATCCTGGTTTCAAGATCAAACATTCTTTGTCTGTGAAGTGAGTGGTATACATCCTGTCACAAATCTGCGAGATACTCAGCAGATTATTCTCCAGCTCAGCAATGTAGTTAACTCTTTCAAACGTAACAATCCCATTGGATAACATTCCTTCACCAACAATTCTACCACCTTGATTTCCTACGAATCCCACATAACCACCATTGAAATTTCTAACATCGTACAACAATGCAGTCTTCCCTGTCATATGTCGAGACGCTCCACTATCCATAATCCATCGTGAAATAGCTCTCGGAAGTTCCTGCACATATCACAAATTGATTTTAAAAACACATTTCAATAAAGATGCCGATTCATGCTTCACAATTACCAACTAGGAAGCTCCGGCAAGTCCTAAAATTTTAGTGAGATTTTGATGCTACCCAAGCCTCTTTTGACTCAGGTAACTTGACTTTAATGTGAGTTTTAGCAGTGTAAAGTGGCGGAAAATTTTTATCATTCATCTTTAAACTTTCCTCAGATCCAACCTCAACCTTTTTGTATAAGAAAAACTCATCTATCTTAAGTTGACCGGTTGGTTGATTTTTCTTTTGAACATTCTTCTTCTCAGATTGAGTAGAAGATTATTTCTCCAACTTTTCATAATAATCCAAAGGAACATCCATCTTTACCGGTGCGGTAGAATATGATTGTTTTTCCAACTCTGAAACCTTTGGTTTAGATGAACTTTCTTTCTTGTCAACCACTTTTGGCTTCCATGTTTGTTGAGATGATGCAACCCGTTTGTAAAATTTGTCATTTTTAGTTACCACATTCTTAACAGGTTCAATTTTGACTTTTGTTTTCTCATTTTTCAAAATTTTCTCAACAACCATTGGAGCTTTGCCTTTTGAATCAACCTTCTTCTTTTGATTCTCAACAACTTCAGTCTTAGGCTTGAAGTTGGTGCAGTTTCTTGCAATGTGACCAACTTTGTTACATCTAAAGCATGTACGAGTATCAACTACCCGACTTGTGCCTTCAGACTGAGGCTGTAAGGCCTTATTCTCAAAGAATTCTTCATTTGATTTTGAAAAAAATTCATTTTCCTCATCAGAAAGTGAACTTGAACCATTTATAAACCCCTTCTTTTCAGCAAACCTTTTGTTTTGAACATTCTTTTTCTGATAATTCTTACCACCCTGATAACCACCCGACCAATTTTTTCGATTGTTGTTATAAAAACGCGGTGGAACTACAAGTTTATTATAGTAAGCTTTATCTTTCTCAAAATTCATTTGCCTCTTTGTCTGATTCAAACCTTCTACTTCAGACAAATCAATTTCAACCAGTTTGAAAACATTTTTCAACTTGTTCATATTAACATTCTCCAGAGGAAACTCAGAATCCGAATACAACTTATCAGATCCAGCCATCTTGTACATCACAAGATTCGGTTCATCACCTAAGTTGTTTTTGGACTTTGATTTTTGAATGTATTTATCCAAGAAACATTCATCATCTCCAGCTGAATCATTTTCAGACTTCAAAACACTTTCAGCTGTGCTTTTAACAATCTCTGTCTGAACACTATCATCAGATGATGAAGAAGAAAATGTCACATCAATTGAATCAGGAAGTTTCACTTCATTTTCATCTTCAAGATTAACCAACCCAGATTGCTTTTTTGAATAATTGTCTAGAACTGGTGGTGGAACTTGATGAAACCCGACCCCAGTTCCATCACAGTATACATCTTCGCCTGCTTTGTTTTTCCCGATGGGTTTAGGAACAATGTGTTGCAAAACAAAGCTTGCAGAGTTGTAACTGTTCAATTTCAAATTGATTCGCTCATTCTCAATCTTAGCTTCTTCAAATTGAAGCTTCAATTTAGCAATCTCATCCAATTGTTTGTTGATTAATTCTTCTTTGATCCTCAAAACACTTTGTAAGTGACAATTTTCTTTGTATGTTTTACCGTTTCTATCATCATTATCTTTAACCGTGCTTTTAAGCTTCTCAAATTTTTCAGTGATCTGACGATTTTCAAGAACTAACCTTTCATTTTCTTTCCTAACCTTTTCTTGGTCAATTTTATCATTCTCCATTTTGTTAGTTAATTCTTTCAATCGTTCAGTTGAAGCTTTCACCATTTTATCACGATCAAGGATTTGATCCTCAAAACTTCTGACTCTTGCAGTCAGATCATTAACCTTCTTACCGTTGAGATAAGTGACTGTACTACAAACTTTGCATTCTTTGATGCAATTTTTGCAGTCAACATCACCATTGACTTTCTTACCTAACTCATCCGTTGACGCGTTTGAACTGATCTGGCTTTTAGACTCAGAGACGGATTTAGAATCTACCTCAAGTGCCTTAGCAGCCAGCACCTTGTCAGCCATCTTTCCCATGTTTTCAGCATTCAACTTTTGAGTCGTGTCAATGATTCCAGTATCAACCTTCTTTGACTTCTCTTTTTCTTCTTTCTCTTTCTCTTCTCCATTTCCCCACCATTTTCTTTGCCAATTGTAAAATCTGTGCTTGTAATCATTGTGAACAGTTCAATTATCAATAAAACAATGTTATTTGATCCCAATGTTTGTTTGGTTATGTTTTACATTTTTCATGTTTTAACTTTTGTTCAATTTCAAACTCTATATCGCTTTCTGGAGAGTTATACGCAAACTGGTGCGTAAACGTAATCAGTTTAATGCGAAAAAAACTCCGGAACATCAACATACACTTAACATACCTTAAATAACCTTTACATAACTTAGAAATAAGTTTTGAAGGCTTTGGTATGGCAAAAACGAGTTAATTCGCTTACAGGGACTAAACTTGACAAACTGTGAAAGTATGCCAATTTGAACTGTAACGAACATTCCGGAACATGACCATAAGTTAAACACACCTTAAATATCCTTTATATAGCTTAGAAATAGGCTTTGAGGGGTTCGGTGTGCTAAAATAAACTTTTGAGTCATTCAGGGACTAAAAGCGTCAAAAAGTGCACAAGTTTGCAATTTCGCGCATAACTTACGTTCTGAATACCTCCGGACATCCAAAAATTTATGTAAGCACTAAAATATTTTTATTTTAGTGTTTGGCATAAGAAAAATCCATTCGTCACGCAATTTAGATCGTTTTTCGCGCTTATGCGCATTCCGGTCATAATTAAGCGAACATCGCGATCGTACGACCAAACGAACTGACATCCGGCATATTTTTGAGTATGTTTCATATCCACAATGTTTAGGCATCCTTTTAGAGCCTTGAAAATGATTTAACGAGCCTTAAACATGTCGGAAATGGCCTTAATACGCAACGGGGACTAAAAGGGGAACATTGGAAAGTGTTTGCTGATCAGGGGGACCTTAGCGTGACACCTAGCCCCCCTGGCGTCACGCTAGGCCTCTTCTGATCAGCAAAAGCCATTTAAACACATGTTAACATCCCTTAAACCCTCCAAGGGCCAATGCCAAGTGTCAAACTCTTATGGTGGAAGCAAAATGAGCTACCACAACATTCCAACAAGTGTAGGGATGTGATCATTCCCTCTTCTCCAAGAAACGATCCTAACGGTGAACCGAAATCTATAAATACCCACCACATTTTCACTCATTCCTCACAAGAATCTGATTTGAGAAGCTCTAAGTTGAAACCTTTGTTTCATACCTGAGCTACTTGAGTCAAGATTAGCATTCGGGGACCCTTTGTAAGTGTTCCTTCGTTCTTTTATTGCTTTTCGAGTCCGAAAGTCAAACTTTGTTTGACTTTCTGCATTGACCAGTTTATGGTCAATGCGAAGTTCGTTTGAACTTCGCAACGTGAGCGTAATCACGATGGTTATAGTCCCATGTGACTATGCCTACTGATTACCACGTTGTCTAGGGTCGTAAGGGTAAGCGATCTAATAAATCGCTTATACCTTCGAACCCGACCCATTTGGTCGATCATTAGGATCCGACCAAACACATTAGGTGACCATATTATGTAGGGAATAACCTTCCGAGGTTATACCTTATGGTCGCTACGTTTAAGTAGTTGTATGATAGGTAGTTTATATGCCTTAGGTAAATTACCAAAATACCCCTTTGATGCCAAAATTCATTTTAAACATATGTAACATAACTTTTGACATCTAAACTGATTTGACAACAATATTAAACATGTTAAGGCATATTTTACTTGTCATAGGACTAGTTAGGCGGTCCGAACGCGTTTCACGCGAACGACGCGTTAAAGTAGCATAAGCTACCTAAACGGGTCGTAATGGGTCGTAAGCACTTATGTTAGGTTTCATTTAGTATGTAGGCTTTGTTAACCCATATTACACGAGTCTCCATGCTCGTTTGGTTTACGAACCCTCATTCTATCTGATCCTCCGATTTAGGTCCGGTTTATTAACATAGTTACCTATATTAGGTGCCGTTTGATTCCGAGATCTCTAGCATTGCTTGGTGGTTATCTTAGGACTTCTGAGCAATCTCAAGTGAGTACATAGACCCTTCTTTTACTGTTTTCCAAACTGTTTTGGGGTGAAACACATGTGCCTACTTGTTACTTTCGTGTTTTCCTGCTTTCACATCATATACAATTGCTATGTTCATTAGTACTTTTATAGTACATGATTTCATTGTGTTCATGCTATGTATGTCCATTGTGCGCATACTTAGTACATTGTTTCACATTACATTTCATGCTATGTATGTCCATTGTGTGCATACTTAGTACATTGTTTCACATTACATTTCATGCTATGTATGTCCATTGTGTGCATACTTAGTACATTGTTTTACATTACATTTCATGCTATGTATGTCCATTATGTGCATACTTAGTACATCGTTTTACATTACATTTCATGCTATGTATGCCCATTGTGTGCATACTTAGTACAGTTGTTTTCATCACATGCTTACATTTTGGTATGACATTTGGGTTGTTTACAATGGAACAATACATTCATTAACATTAGCTACGCCGTTCGTTAGTAGGTAGTGGTATCATAGGAATTGACAACTCCCGTTCCGGACATCCTGGGTAAGTTTGGATGAAAGGAATGACCGAATTCGATACACATAACTTAGATAAACCTTTAATTTGTTTAAGGGTTTATCGCCACAGTCTCAAGGCTTGGATGTATGCATTTTCACAATACCGCATAAATGTTTGTATCAGTATAGCATGCATTTATTCCACAAAACATAACTTTGATTTAAACCATGTTTTACTTCAATACCTTGTTTTTGTGCATTTCACATATGGTTTAGTTGATATATTTCACTTACCATACATGATATTTTTGGGTACACATTACATGATCTACATTAAACATAAACATTTTGACATTGATATACACATTTAGTGGTTTACATTGGACATAGACATTTCGATATGATTTACACATTAACACATGACAATTCATTTATACATAAACAATTTACATTGGTGGTTGGTTTGAGTAAGTGATTTGAGTAACGAGGCATGTGTAATATGATACAAGCATGGTGGATACGCCGCTAGTACTTCCTATAAATAAGTGTTTGTATGATATTACATGTCGTAGCGTTACTTAAATCATTTCAATATTTGACATATTACGTTTTACATAAACAACTTACTTCCACAAGACATTGATTTGCAAAACAACTTATCTTATACAAACTCATTTTTCTTAGTTATTCATTTAACCTTACATTATTCTCTTAATTATACATATCATTGCTTTTTGAATGATTTACAAAACAAAACAACTTACAAGGTTCATGACTGACTTTTGTTAAACAACTTTTTCTAAACTTATAAGTCATGAATCCTGTTTTCACAAATCCTATGTATCTCACATGCATTTTTATGCTGACGTACCTATTTTCACATGTGTTTTCAGGAGCTTTTGCGTAGGATGATGATCGTGACACTAGGGCGGACCTGTGCCTTAGAGAATAAAAATGAAGATAGACTAGTTTAATTATGTTATGAACTCTTTGTTTCCTGTTTAAAACAATGTAACTCTTATGTTGATAAATAAAATACAACTTTGTATGCCATGGTTATGAAACAATTAATTCTGTTACAACACTCCCCGACGTTTTCCGCCACGTTTTGTATGTTATACGTGGTCGGGGTGTGACAGAAGAGTTGGTATCAGAGCCAATGGTTATAGGGAATTAGGTTATTAGTAATGCTTTGACCTAGACTATAACCTTTCTAGGACCCTAACACAAGTTATCTTGTGTTTAGATCTTAAAACATGCACATCACCTATCCTTAGGTGATTATCAAAACAAAAACCAAATTTTTCCGAAACGATTTTTGAAAAACAATCTTCTGTTTTAGAATGATTTATTACAAGGTTTTGAACCCTCTATTGTAAGATTTTGAACCCCTTTTGAGTTTTCAAAATCTCGTCAAGGTTTTGGGTTTTAAATAATGTGAACACGTGCAAACTAGAAGGGTGAATGCCTGTACCTTGGGTTTTCTGTCTAAGGCTAGAGTGTTCATACAAATCCACATAATCGGACCAGTCACTCTTACCTGGGAACTCTTGGGGTGAGTGTTCACTTATAGGCGAGCATGTCTTCGCGATACATTATTTTTGACCCATTTACTTTGATTAGTCACTGTGTGTCGTTTGTTTGCTTTGTGATGCGAAAAAATGACCACCATCTTTGCCATTATCAATTTTTGCATCATCTCGTTCTTTTCACCCAAACATCTCACTCGTTTCCTTTCATGTTTCCTCTTTTAGAATGCCTCCTCGACGCGAAAACCAGATAGCGACTGCCGAACTGGCAGAAATCATTGCGCAGCAGATGGCTGCTCAATTCCCAAACCTCTTTGCTCAATGGAACCAAGCCAACAACAACAACAATGCTCCATGCAAATACAAGGATTTTAACTCGGCTAAACCACTCAAGTTTAGTGGTTCTGAAGGAGCGACTGGGCTTCTTCAATGGTTCGAGAGCATTGAGAATACTTTTCGCCACGTGCAGTGTCCTGACAATCGCAAGGTCGAGTTTTCTTCGAGTGTGTTTCAGAAGAGGGCTCTCACATGGTGGAACGGGGTTATGAGAGACCGTGGTGCAGAAGTTGCTCTAGCACAAACTTGGGCTGAACTTAGGGCCCTTATGATGAGAGAGTTCTGTCCTCGTCATGAACAACGAGCTTTGGAGAAAGAGTTCGATGACTTGAAACAAGACAGTGGCGAGCACAGGGCATATACCGATAGATTTGAGGAGTTGAGTCTGCTTTGCCCGACAATGGTTACCCCACTCGACAAGGCTATCGAAAGGTACATCGACGGCCTACCTGACTCAGTACAAGACATCATTACTGGTAGTAACCCTGCCACACTCCGTCAGGCTATCGAGTTAGCAGCGACATTGACTGAGTCACAGATTCGGAAGAATAAGTTACACAGGAAGGGTGACAAGGGCAAGAAACAGTCGTCTGATAAGGAAGATAGCAAGAAAGGTCAAAACAAGAATGGAAAGGATTCTGGTTCATCGAAAAGGGCAGGGAAGCGTAAGGCTTCCCAAAACTATGCTGTCACTGCCCAAGCTAACCAGGCAGCTCCCAACCAACCCGCACAGCCTCCAGCGAAGAAACCCTATTCAGGGAATGCACCTTTGTGCAATAGATGCAACAGTCACCATTAGCCGCAACATCAGTGCCGTTTCTGTAATAACTGTGGGAAGTCGGGTCATCTTGCCAATGTTTGTCGGTTTGCTCAGAATCAGGCAGTTCAGAACCCGGCTCAACAAGTTGCTCAGCCTCCTGCTCAGCAACAAGGTCAAGTTGCACGACCTCATTTTCCTCCTGGTTCGTGCTACAATTGTGGGGATCTGACCCACTACAGAAACCGGTGCCCAAGGCTAGCTAACCAGAATCAGAATCAGAATCAGGCTCCAGCTCGAGGTCGAGTCTTCAACATGAATGCACAAGAGGCACAAGCAGACAATGAAGTGGTGAACGGTACGTTCTTTATTAATAATCAGCCTGCATCTGTTCTTTTTTATTCGGGTGCCGATAAGAGTTTTGTGTCATTATCTTTTGAGCCATTACTTCGCGTGTCTAGAACGAAACTAGGTAAACCTTTGACAGTAGAGGTTGCTAGTGGTGAACCCATTATTCTTGATTCTGTTCTTCGCAACTGCCAGTTGAACCTTAACGATCATCTTTTTCCTATCGACCTCACGCCTATGCAACTTGGAAGCTTCGATGTTATTGTGGGTATGGATTGGTTAGCCAAGCATCGCGCAGAGGTAGTTTATTTTGAGAAGATTGTTCGTGTGCCGCTTTCGACAGGCGAGATCCTACAGGTTCGTGGTGAGAAACCTGCTGGTGGTCTCAAACTCATGTCTTGTTTTAAAGCTCGGAAGTATCTGCGAAAGAATTATGTGGCCTTCTTAGCACATGTTACAGCAGATAAAGGCAAGGGTAAGTCTATTTCAGATATTCCTGTCGTTCGGGATTATTCTGAAGTTTTCCCTGAAGAGTTACCTGGTCTACCCCCAGCACGCCAAGTCGAGTTCCGCATTGATCTCGTACCTGGTGCAAATCCCATTGCCAGAGCTCCATATCGTCTTGCACCATCTGAGATGCAAGAGTTGTCTAAGCAGCTTCAGGAGCTCTCTGACAAAGGTTTAATCCGTCCTAGCTTTTCACCCTGGGGTGCTCCCGTTCTTTTTGTCAAGAAGAAGGATGGATCCTTTAGGATGTGTATCGATTATCGTGAGCTTAACAAGCTTACCATCAAGAATCGATATCCCCTACCTCGCATAGATGATCTCTTTGATCAGTTACAGGGCGCTTCTTATTTTTCGAAGATTGATCTGCGTTCTGGGTATCATCAACTTCGGGTGCATGAAGAAGATATTCCCAAGACAGCGTTCCGTACTCGCTATGGGCATTATGAATTCACAGTCATGCCATTCGGTTTGACTAATGCTCCTGCTGTTTTCATGGACTTAATGAATAGGGTCTGCAAACCTTATTTGGATCAGTTCGTCATTGTTTTTATTGACGACATCTTGATTTACTCTAAGACGCGAGCTGATCACGAGCAACATCTTCGTCTTACTTTGGAACTCCTAAAGAAAGAGCAACTTTTCGCCAAATTCTCCAAGTGTGAATTCTGGCTTAAAGAAGTTCAATTCTTAGGACATATTATCAACGAACAAGGTATTCAGGTGGATCCCTCCAAGATCAGTGCGATTAAGGATTGGGATACGCCTACTACTCCTACTGAAGTTCGTTCTTTTCTTGGTCTAGCGGGTTATTACCGCCGCTTCATTGAGAACTTCTCGAAGATTGCAGTTCCTCTAACTGCTCTAACTCAGAAGAACAAACCCTTTGATTGGGGATTCAAACAAGATGAAGCTTTTCAAAACTTAAAGCAGAAGCTTTGCGACGCGCCTGTTCTGACCTTGCCTGAGGGCAATGATGATTTCGTCGTTTATTGCGATGCATCTAAATTGGGTCTTGGCTGCGTCCTGATGCAAAGGAACAAAGTCATAGCATATGCATCGAGGCAGTTGAAGATACATGAGAAGAACTACACCACTCATGATCTTGAGTTGGGTGCAATTGTTTTCGCTCTAAAGATCTGGAGACACTATTTGTACGGTACAAAATGTGTGGTTTTCACGGACCACAAAAGTCTTCAGCATATCTTCAATCAGAAAGAACTCAACATGAGGCAACGACGTTGGGTCGAGCTTCTAAACGACTATGACTGCGAAATTCGCTACCATCCTGGTAAGGCGAATGTCGTAGCCGATGCATTGAGTCGTAAGGAACGTACTAAGCTTCATTGTGTTCGTGTTCAATCTGTTATTCAAGCTCGATCTGATATCCAAGCCCGCATTTCTCAGGCTCAACAATCTTGTGTTTCACAAGGTTTAATGGATAAGGAATTTCCCTATCACATAACACCTGATCTGGAATTGAAGGACAATGGATCGTATTACTTCATGGACCGTTTGTGGGTCCCAAGCCAAGATAACCTTCGCACCTTGCTTATGGATGAAGCCCATAAGTCTCGTTATTCTGTTCATCCTGGCTCAGATAAAATGTATAAGGACCTTCGTATTCAGTATTGGTGGCCTGGTATGAAGAAAGACATTGCCTTATACGTATCAAAATGCCTTACTTGTCTTAAGGTTAAGGCTGAACATCAACGTCCTTCGGGTTTATTGGTGCAACCAGAGATCCCAGTTTGGAAATGGGAAAACATTACTATGGATCTCATTACTAAACTTCCGCGCACAAAGAAAGGTCATGATGCCATCTGGGTAGTTGTTGATCGTCTTACTAAGTCAGCACATTTCTTGCCAATCCGTGAGGATTTTCCTGCTGACAAACTTGCTAAAATCTATGTGGATGAAATTGTAGCTCGACATGGTGTTCCTTTGAACAACATTTCTGACAGAGATGCTCGTTTCACTTCTCATTTTTGGAGAACCATGCAATCTGCTATGGGGACCCAACTTAATCTGAGCACAGCTTATCATCCGCAAACGGATGGTCAATCTGAGAGAACAATCTAGACTCTGGAGGATATGCTTAGAGCTTGTGTGATCGATTTTGGTGGTAGTTGGGATTCACATCTTCCGTTGATTGAATTCTCCTACAACAACAGTTATCACACCAGCATCAAAATGGCTCCTTTCGAGGCTCTCTATGGTCGAAAATGTCGTTCACCAGTCTGCTGGAATGAGATCGGCGAGGCTCAACTTACTGGACCTGCCCTCATTTTAGATACAAATGACAAGATAAAGAAAGTTCGTGATAACCTTCAGACAGCTAGAAGCCGTCAAAAGAGTTACGCGGACCCAAAACGCAAACCCTTGGAATTTCAAGTCGGTGATCGAGTATTACTTAAGGTCTCACCTTGGAAAGGTGTGATCAGATTTGGAAAGAAAGGAAAACTTGCACCTAGATACGTTGGACCATTCAAGATCGTCGAAAGAATCGGTAAGGTAGCCTACAGACTTGAGTTACCTCCTGAACTTGGAAATGTTCATCCAACCTTTCACGTATCCAATCTCAAGAGGTGTTTAGCTGATGAGAACCTCCACATACCGCTTGACGAAATTCGTGTTGATAAAACACTGAAAATTGTTGAGAAGCCAGTGGAAATCATGGAACGTGAAGTCAAGTGGCTTAAACGCAAGCGCATTCCTTTGGTCAAAGTTCGCTGGGAAGCTAAACGTGGACCCGAGTTTACTTGGGAACGCGAAGATCAAATGAAGGCGAAATATCCGCATCTTTTTCCACAAGTTTCCTCTAAATAAATTTCGGGACGAAATTTCCACAAGTAGGGGAGACTGTAACATCTGTGCTTGTAATCATTGTGAACAGTTCAATTATCAATAAAACAATGTTATTTGATCCCAATGTTTGTTTGGTTATGTTTTACATTTTTCATGTTTTAACTTTTGTTCAATTTCAAACTCTATATCGCTTTCTGGAGAGTTATACGCAAACTGGTGCGTAAACGTAATCAGTTTAATGCGACAAATACTCCGGAACATCAACATACACTTAACATACCTTAAATAACCTTTACATAACTTAGAAATAAGTTTTGAATGCTTTGGTATGGCAAAAACGAGTTAATTCGCTTACAGGGACTAAACTTGACAAACTGTGAAAGTATGCCAATTTGAACTGTAACGAACATTCCGGAACATGACCATAAGTTAAACACACCTTAAATATCCTTTATATAGCTTAGAAATAGACTTTGAGGGGTTCGGTGTGCTAAAATAAACTTTTGAGTCATTCAGGGACTAAAAGCGTCAAAAAGTGCACAAGTTTGCAATTTCGCGCATAACTTACGTTCTGAATACCTCCGGACATCCAAAAATTTATGTAAGCACTAAAATATTTTTATTTTAGTGTTTGGCATAAGAAAAATCCATTCGTCACGCAATTTAGATCGTTTTTCGCGCTTATGCGCATTCTGGTCATAATTAAGCGAACATCGCGATCGTACGACCAAACGAACTGACATCCGGCATATTTTTGAGCATGTTTCATATCCACAATGTTTAGGCATCCTTGTAGAGCCTTGAAAATGATTTAATGAGCCTTAAACATGTCGGAAATGGCCTTAATACGCAACGGGGACTGAAAGGGGAACATTGGAAAGTGTTTGCTGATCAGGGGGACCTTAGCGTGACACCTAGCCCCCCTAGCGTCACGCTAGGCCTCTTCTGATCAGCAAAAGCCATTTAAACACATGTTAACATCCCTTAAACCCTCCAAGGGCCAATGCCAAGTGTCAAACTCTTATGGTGGAAGCAAAATGAGCTACCACAACATTCCAACAAGTGTAGGGATGTGATCATTCCCTCTTCTCCAAGAGACGATCCTAACGGTGAACCGAAATCTATAAATACCCACCACATTTTCACTCATTCCTCATAAGAATCTGATTTGAGAAGCTCTAAGTTGAAACCTTTGTTTCATACCTGAGCTACTTGAGTCAAGATTAGCATTCGGGGACCCTTTGTAAGTGTTCCTTCGTTCTTTTATTGCTTTTCGAGTCCGAAAGTCAAACTTTATTTCATATCAAAGCCCAACTTGGTAGATGGTCCACCAATAGACTTTCTTCCGGTTATCTCCATGAAACGCTGTGCCCGACGAACTGCACTGGCCATACACCACCTTATGTCGATTAATTCCATTTCCTCAGGATCTATCTGATCGTAATATTCTTTTGTCAGGTTGGTATTGTCAATCTTCCCTGCTACAAGACTTTCATACGATTCTAGCACAGACGCTAAGAAAACATCTGTTGCTTTGCCGACCCCTCGCTGAAGTTTTGAGCGTTCTTTAAGTCTACAGCGATGTTGCATTGAAATAAGTTCTTTGCATCAGACTGACTTGAATGTGACGAAGAACCACTGTGAAATCCACTACTTTGACTTTCTTTGTTTGAATTGTTGGAATTCTCAGTAGAAAATGCAGTCTTGGGAGATGTATTCTTTGGCATCATGCTCTTTGGATAATACAAATCCAAGTTCTGTTGATAAGACGAGTGATTGACTTTGTGTGTTTTCCGTAACTCCAACTCATGACTCTCTAGTCTTTCAATCAGCAAATCTACAGTCAACACTTCTGACGGCTTGATAGTATTCTTCAACATTAAGGCATAATATTGCCAATCCATCTCATCTGGCAATGAATCAAACAATTTGTCGACTAGCTCTTCTTGAGAATAGACAATTTCATGTCTTGCCAGCTCCAGCTTTAGATGCCCAAACCTCTCAATCATTTTACAAACTGATTCATTCTTTAAACAACCAAATAAATCAAATTCTTTTCTAAGCAGTTTCTTTTTGTTTTTCACTATTTCCGCACTTCCCAAACATTTAGCTTTCAATTTTTCCCAAAGATCTTTAGAACTGTCGTACTCGATCAAAGATATTATATCTTCTCGAACCAATTGAAATAACAGTGCAATGCATTTTTGCTCAGCAACAAACGAATCTATTTCTTCAGATGTAGTCAAACTTTCACCCTTTTTGCC
Source organism: Helianthus tuberosus (assembly GCA_030545235.1). NCBI lineage: Eukaryota > Viridiplantae > Streptophyta > Magnoliopsida > Asterales > Asteraceae > Helianthus > Helianthus tuberosus. The sequence goes on along the minus strand of CM060408.1, from coordinate 133,148,445 downwards.
TCCATCAAAGTATCCGTTCTTTAGAGTTTTCCAGCTAGTAAAAGCAAAGGCCATCAACCAATCTTCAAACTTCTTGGCCCACCGACTATATTCTTCGATAGCCATCAACTTCGGGGGTTTGTTATAAGTTCCGAAAGCACTTTCCACACTTAGAACATCCGATAAACTTTTCTTCGTATTCGGCGTGTTCTCATTGGTGTTGCTAGGTGAAGTATCATCTCCAGAATTTCCAGCAAAAGCATACATATCGCTAAACGGATTCATGAATAGATCATCCATCTTGTACGTACCTGAAAAATCAGCAAACACTTAGAAATTTCTTGTTTTTGAAAAATACAGATTCAAGCGAAAACACTTGAAGCGAAATCAGCTTTTAAATCAATATAGCTTTTCAAGTGAAATGTCAATACAGACTCAAGCGAAACACTTCAAGCGAAATCAAAACACTTGAAGCGAAATGGCAATATCAACTCAAGCGAACCACACTCAAGCGAAACCAGACAATATGTACTTTTCAAGCGAACACAGTTTGAAGCGAACACAGTTATTACTTTCAAGCGAACACAACAGTAAATTCAAGCGAAATAGAGATTTTAAAGGGTTTCGCTTGAAAAGTTTCAAGCGAGAACTGATGATGTCATCTTTTTCGAACCAATTTTCAAGCGAAAAGTCAAGTTTTTATATGAATTTGATCGATTTTAAGTTCAATTCACTCAGGGATTTGTTAACTCTATGTTTCGCTCAATATATGTGAGTTTCAGGCCATTTCAACCGTAAAACAATGTCCAAATCAGAAAAGAATGAGTAGAAGTAAGAAAATCCGATGATTTCAAGCTGCAATGGTATGAACTCCTCGTCCTGAGCTCTGATACCACTTGTTGGACCGTGTGTGTGACCCTAAACAGTCAGTAAAGGCAGTTCATCATCATTTACTTAAGGCGGAATCAAAGTAAACAACGTCACAACAACTTGTTCCTTTCAATTCTTTTCTATTAATGCTTTTCTGAGACTTTACAATGACTTCTGATGAAATTTTGGCAGCACCTTGTCTCACATACAATGACCATATCCGCTTCAAATGACACCACACACTACCTATTTATAGTTGAAGCTAGTTCGCTTGAGGATGTACATGATTGCTTCAAGCGAACACATATAAGATGGTTTCAAGCGAACTAGCATCAGTTGGTTTCGCTTGAACATGTAACTTGGCTCTTTCAAGCGAAATACCATACTAACACTTGTACTAACCCTAAATTCTAACCTATTGTGTGCTCATTCATTCTATCTAGACATAAGACTTGATTAAGACGAAGTTAACAAACATTCAATGCACCAACACAATTAAGAATCGATACCCATTACCTAGGATTGATGATCTTTTCGATCAACTTCAGGGAGCTAGATATTTCTCTAAGATAGACTTACGCTCTGGATATCATCAATTGAAGGTACAGGAAGAAGACATACCTAAAACTGCTTTCAGGACTAGGTATGGTCATTACGAGTTTACAGTCATGCCCTTTGGACTAACGAATGCCCCTGCAGCATTCATGGACATGATGAATAGGATCTGTAAGCCGTATTTGGATAAATTCATAATTGTCTTCATCGACGATATACTTATTTATTCCAAAAGCCAGGATGAACATTGTGAGCACCTACATGCACTCTTAACTTTGTTAAGAAAAGAAAAACTTTACGCCAAATTTTCGAAGTGTGAATTTTGGCTACAAGAGGTGCAATTTTTAGGACACATGGTGAATCACGAAGGTATTCACGTGGATCCCTCCAAGATAGAAACAATCACCAATTGGAAGGTCCCGCAATCAGCAACCGAAGTTCGAAGTTTTCTAGGGTTAGCCGGATATTATAGGCACTTCATTAAAGACTTTTCTAAGATAGTTGTTCCATTAACTAAGCTAACATGTAGAACAATTAAGTTTGAATGGGGACCCAAGCAAGAAGAGGCCTTTAGAATCTTGAAACAAAGATTAACAAATGCCCCAATCCTTGCCTTACCAGAAGGGACAGAAGATTTTGAAGTCTACTGTGACGCTTCTAAACTAGGATTAGGATGTGTGCTAATGCAACGCAAAAAGGTGATTGCGTATGCATCAAGACAATTGAAAAAGCACGAGGAAAATTATACGACTCATGACTTAGAGTTAGGAGCAATAATTTTTGCTCTTAAGAGTTGGAGGCATTATCTGTATGGAAGTAAGTTTACTGTCTATACAGATCATAAGAGTTTAAGATACAAATTTGGGCAACAATATTTTAACATGAGGCAAAGGAGATGGATGGAAATTCTAAGTGACTACGACTGTGATATTCAATATCACGAAGGGAAGACAAATGTAGTAGCAGATGCCCTAAGTCATAAGTATCATGAGAAGCAAAGGCGAGTTCGTGCTCTTAGATTAAATCTACAGTTAGATTTAATGGAACAATTGAAGAATGTACAGGAAACAGCGATCAAGGATGATGCTGAAGGAATGAAAGGACGAATAAAGGAACTAGAACAAGGGGCTGATGGAATTTGGAGATTCCATAAGACAAGAATTTGGGTACCTAGGCAATGAGATTTAAGAGATAAGATTTTAGAGGAAGCCCATAAATCTAGGTATACGATGCATCCTGGTAATAACAAGATGTATCAAGATTTAAGGAACAACTTCTGGTGGATAGGAATGAAAAAGGACATAGCCAGATACGTTTCTAAGTGCCTAACTTGTTCGCAAGTTAAGGCAGAACACCAGAAACCTTCAGGGTTACTTCAACAGTTAGAAATGCCTGTATGGAAATGGAAACTAATTACAATGGATTTTGTTACTAAGCTACCCAAGACCAGGAAAGGTAACGATGCAATCTGGGTGATTGTAGATCGATTAACCAAATCCGCTCATTTCCTACCAATGAAGAAAACCTTTAGCATGGAGAGATTGGCTAAGTTATACGTAGATGAAGTAGTATCCTTACACGGAGTCCCACTCTCCATTGTGTCAGATAGGGATAGTCGTTTCACTTCACATTTTTGGACAAGTTTCCAAGAAGCTATGGGGACACGCTTGAATCTAAGTACTGCATACCATCCCCAAACAAATGGACAAAGTGAAAGGACGATCCAAACCCTTGAAGACATGCTCAGGGCATGTGTGATCGACTTCGGTGGAAATTGGGATGACCATTTACCATTAATTGAATTCTCCTATAATAATAGTTATCATGCAAGCATCAATGCTGCCCCGTTCGAAGCAATATATGGACGAAAGTGCCGAACCCCAGTTTGTTGGGCAGAAATAGAAGAAAGTCAATTATCAGGTCCTGAGATCGTACAGGAAACCACCGATAAAATTACTCAAATCAAGGAAAGACTGAAAACGGCTCGAGACCGCCAGAAAAGTTATGCTGACAATAGACGCAAGCCGCTAGAATTCCAAGTTGGAGACAAGGTACTTTTAAAGGTTTCTCCTTGGAAAGGAGTAGTTCGATTTGGTAAGAGAGGAAAGCTAAGTCCAAGGTACATAGGACCGTTCACAGTTACCCAACGAATAGGACCAGTAGCCTATCGCTTACAATTACCAGAAGAATTAGCCGGGGTACATGATGTGTTTCATGTAACTAATCTCAGAAGTGTTTATCTGATGAATCACTGATAGTACCTCTTCAAGACATAGAGGTAAATGAAAAGTTGAAATTCGTAGAGAAACCTCTTCAAATAGAAGACAGAAAGGTCAAGTTCCTCAAACACAGAAGACTGGTGCTAGTCAAAGTAAAGTGGGATTCGAAAAGAGGACCCGAGTACACGTGGGAACTGGAATCGGAAATGAAACGAAAATATCCTTACCTGTTTCAATAAATCTCGAGGACGAGATTTTAATTAAGGTGAGGAGGATGTAAGGACCTGCAAAAATGTCCCAAAACACTCCGTAAGTAGAAACCGGACCCCTAAAACCCTAAATTTCATGAAAAACCAAGAAAATCAAAATTTATAGGTTGGTCGCAGGCCGCGTAAGAGTTAAGCAATTCTTACGCGGGGCGCGACAGCTTGAAAAGTCTCCGGATAAGCTTTAGGCCACGTGTCACACCCGTGGCAGGTATAGGGGTTGACACGGCAGTCCTAGCCGTAGCTAGGGTGGCCCTCGCGGGCCGCGTAGGATTCCCTTCAGGCTTACCCGGGCCGCGAGAGGCTCAAATTTCAGCTATAAATAGTACGTTGCATGGCCTGGCTCCTGTGTTCGAAAATCTTGATCAAAAGTGCCATCTTTCTGTTGAAATTTCAGGGTGTGACGGTTTTCTCGTTCACAAGCGGAATGCTAAAATTCCGCTCACCAAGCTCCAATAAGTTTACTATCAGCTAATTCTATCGAGTAAGGAACATCTAGCCTACTAGACTCAACGCCGAGTATATTTTTAAATTCCACATACATAAAGCTAAAATCGGCACCGATATCAAACAATATGGACGCGAAGTGATTGTTGTTAAGAAACGTACCGGTGACCACATTAGGGTCTTGGCGTGTGACAACTGCCACTTTCGGGTAATTTACTTACATTTAAAACGATGATTTACATTATACAAGTATGTGTTTTGAATATTCAGACTGTATGATTACATGATATACATCTTAGAAAACTCATGGAATATTCATTTATTATTACACATGATTCACTTTTATTGGGTACATTTGAAATAGTGCAAACAATTCACCGAAACAACTAGAGTAGTGCCTAGTGAACTAGAGTGCTGACGAAAACTCCGGATCTGCAGAAAACATCTAAAATGACATCTTTAGGACTCGGATGAGAGTCCAATATCAATTATATATTAAACCCTATATGGGAATACAAGAGTTTGGTTAATATTTTACCAATGCCCGGTAGTACTAAAAACTGTCCGAAATGCGCTAAAAATGACAATTTCATGAATTTTCCGCAAAATTCAGCAATTGTATTTATTACAAGATGCAAAAATTGATGTTTAGGCACCAATTTCATATGAAAATAATTATGGAATATCAATTATACACATAACGGAAATGTTCCCTATAACTTCCATAAGCGTACCTTTCGACTATTTACTTGCGAAACGAGCGCTAAACATCTAGCCGAACTATATTTTGGCACATGTAGCGAACTAGTGATCATTATTTTAGGACTTATAAAGCTAGTTTATGGTCATTTCAAGTCAAGAAACATCTCGGAAAAATTGCAAACCCTTAACACCTAAATACTTACATCTTATACTTCATTTGAAACCTTAAAAATAACTAAGTTATTTTTACCATACAAGACCCCCCCCCCCCACCTTATGACCGTGAACAAGGGGTCCCACCCCCTTGTTTATGTTGGTTAATATCTAGATATTTCTTTTTAACAAGTGGATGTGAATGGTAATTAATTTCTACACTTAATCACTAAGTTACTACACTTTATTCTTTCATCTTTCATTACACACCAAGAACACTCTAACTATCTTCATCTTTTTCACAAGAACACCTTCAAAAACCCAATTATTTTTATTACCTCCTTCATGATCAACATGGATTTCCAAGTAACATAAGGTGATCTAAAGCTTTTGGAAGTAAAAGGAAGGGTTTTCATCCATACAAAAGTGTTCTACCATCAAGATTATCATCTTCTTAGTTCTTAATAATCTTCTAAGATCATCCCTAGCCTAGTGCTAGAAGTAAGCTTCTATATCTAATTTTTTTTTTATACAAATGTATTGAGTTTATGATTGTTATTATTGCTAATAATAACCAAGAGATCATACATATTAAACATGAGAAAAATACAAAGAAGCAAAGATAAAAATCATGATATATTTATGTTTGGTTATATTGTGATCTAAGACTTGTTATATGCATATTTAGTCTTGTTATGATGATGGTGATACAAATAAATTGTTAGAAGATGTTTTAAGATATGATCTAAAAATTTTGCATGTTTATGTTAAAGGGTTTTTTTTAACATAAAGGATTAAATGGATGATCATAACTATTGATCTTGTGAAAGTATTAAGGGTTTTTATTTAAAAACAAGACTTTTACAAGATTATAAAAAGTAACATACAACTAGAGATTTTTTATAGAAGTTGTTAAAACTAGAATTAAACTTGGTTTTTGAACTTGTTAGCATATGAAATGATCATGGTTAAAACCCTACATGATTTGGATATCATCTTGATAATTTCATGTTATAAAAATCTCATATGTTTAGTTAAGATGTTGGGTAAATTGATGATGATTTGAAAGAAAAAGAAAATGATATGTTTATGAAACATGGTTAAGATAAAAATACAAAGGTTATATGGCCATTTTTCATAAAAACTTTATTTTATAAAGTAACAACATTTTTGGTAAATTTTAGACAAGAGAAATATATTTTTTTTTTAGAAAATATATATTTGGTTATTTTAGCAATTTTTGTGACATGAATTACTTGATGTATTAGTTATATATATCAAAGTAGGAACTTGTATCTAATGTCACATTTAAACTCAAAACACCTCATAACGAAAGTCCTACAAGACTTCACATAATAACGCCTTAAAACGAGTTACGGACGATTCTAATAATCGGACACCAATTATGGTCAAAACGGACAACGGACGAATCCTTAAACGAGTCACCAATCCGAGGAGTTACTACGACGTTTAGACGATTTATCGACACGAAATATAAGTATCCTATCGATAACAAATTTCGGATGTTTATAAACTTATAAAAACTAGTATGTTTTTATTTACTAACAAGTATACTTAGTAAATTTTTATAAAAAGGTTTTTATAAAAATAAATGGGCTTATTATACTAGTGGGCTATTTTTATAACAAATAAGCTTATATTACTTAATGGGCTATTTTTCTTAATGGGCTTATCTTCATAATGGGCTTAACATAAATTCATGGGCTAAGCCCAAATACTAAACATATGGGCCAAAGCCCAACACTATTCAAGCCCAACACTATTCAAGCCCAACACTATTCAAGCCCAATACTATTCAAGCCCAACACTATTTGAGGCCCAACACTATTTGAGGCCCAACACTATTTGAGGCCCAACACTATTTGAGGCCCAACACTATTTGAGGCCCAACACTATTGAGGCCCAACACTATTTAAGGCCCAGCACTATTTAAACCCAATAACTTGAAAACATGGGCTTGGCCCAATGATACCATTTTTGTGAACACAACTATACAATGGATACATATAAGACACGAAATTCAGCGGACTAGATCCGACTATACAACTCACAAGATACAAGATAACATTTATATATATATATTTGGTGGAAAATATATATAGAACATTTGAACAACTCATTCATCGAATACACAGTTAACAAACAGTAAAGACATACAAGTCTTACACATATTGAAGACACAAGACTTGTACTCAAGTTCTTTACAAAGACCGAAGTGTCTAACAAAAATAAGAACATTTGTAGGTCGCAACGCTATTCAGGACGACCGCACGTGAGATCTTATTTACATCTATTCACAGGACGCGATACTGTGAGTTCATGTCCCCTATTCATTTAAATGTTTTACAACTTTACAACTATCGGGGAAAATACATGTTCAACGTATGTTAAAGTTAGGGAATGAAACACCTTAGATCATGTGCGAACTAGGGTTATACATATAAGCACCATTAATCCAGTTTGGACCTAGGTACAAGTGGTTGGCTAATGGGTTTTGGCGAGCCCCACTCTTGGTCGTGGACCCATACAGAAGAGTGCGTTTGTGTCCCAGTCGATAGGAGTCGACATAAAATCGTCTAGGGTTGGATTGCTTCCTTTTTCGTCACACATATTAATGTCCTTGCAAAACATTAATGATCAACGATTTCATTGACGCTTTACATACTACAACTCGCATTTTAAATACATCGTTTACAACTAAATTGCATGAATTCACCAACTTTTGTTGATGTTTTCCAAACTTAACATGTATTTCAGGAAATTAAAGGACCATGTCGGATTTCCCAGTCAAGATAACAAGTACCGGAACTCCATGCCATCTTTTGGAGGGTTTAACTATTATATTCCGCCTCTTTGCGGAAATATGACGGTTTAAACCTTAGTAGTTTATTTTAATGTTAATGTATGAAACAATAACACTTTACTTTTATGTTAATGGTTTGTAACCGTCACACTAAACTTATATTGTAATCCTTTTGGAAACACTTATGTAATGGCAATGGCAATGGAGTATGTTTTATTCATATAGTTTGTTCATGTACATCGATATTTATGCAATGAAAACCATACAGATCACACCTTGCGTTTCCGCTACGAGCGGGTGTGACATGGCGGGCCTTCCTTGCTCCAATGACAAAGGCTCTTCCTTGAGCGTTATTTTCATTTGGGCAGTCTTTCTTGAAATGATCCTTACTGCCGCAACCATAGCATCACTGACCGCGTCCATTCCCGTTCTCAGTTCCATTCCGATTCCCATTACCATTACCATTACTATTTCCGTTCTTGTTTCCATTACCATTACCAACGCTGGCAGGACAACGCTGACACGAAGTAAGTTAGCCAGCATTGCCTGGATTCTACCGCCCCATACACGCCCCCCCCCCCCCCCCTATAAACAAAAAGGCTATGGACATTTCACAGCCACAAAATATAAGGCTAGATTCATAATTTATTCAAACCAAAGAACATCTAACAAAAATCAGTTCCATCCTCACCCCACCAACGTGTCAATTTTCCATTCATAATCCCAGATTTCCTTGGATGAGATTCCAGATTGCCATCGCTTTCACTTCACCCATATCTCTCTCTATACATAATCAATGGCCATTACTCAAACACCAACCACCAATGGCAACCGAGATGGCCGCACTGCTCAAACCCGTTTCCAAAATCGGCTACTGCCACAGCACCACCATCCTGCCACGGCGAATCTCCACCATCCGCATGTCCGCCGCCACCACCACCACTCCCACCAAACCCTCCGGCAGCGGAAAGAACAAGAACAAGAAGGCGATTAAGGAAACACTACTTGCACCAAGGTTCTACACGACAGACTTCGATGAAATGGAGCAGCTGTTCAACGTGGAGATGAACAAGAACCTGAATGAGGCTGAGTTTGAAGCCTTGTTGCAGGAGTTTAAAACAGATTATAACCAGACCCATTTTGTCAGGAATAAGGAGTTTAAGGAGGCTGCGGATGAGATTCAGGGCCCACTTAGGCAGATCTTTGTTGAGTTTCTTGAGAGGTCTTGTACTGCTGAGTTTTCTGGCTTTTTGTTGTACAAGGAGCTTGGTAGAAGACTTAAGGTATTTCTTTTTACTTTTTAATACGATGATGTAAGAGTATGATTATTTAGGGGGAGAAAAACTGATTAATTGAACGGAAACCGAAATAACTCAAGTCACGGTTCGGTTTTGTTTGATTTCAAAATGAAAATAACGGTTCGGTTACGGGTACTTAGATAACTCAACTGCATTGAACTTTGTTTGAATGACTGTTTCTGGATTTTTTTGCCAAAATTTACTAATGTGTGGTTAATATTTAGGGCATGTTTGGATGGGCTTATTAGAGTTAAAAAGGACTTTTGGGAAAAGGACTTTTGGGAAAAGGACTTTTGGGAAAAGGACTTTTTGAAAAGGAGTTTTTAAAAAAAGTGTTTGGATTAGCTTATTGGTGTAAAATGACTAAAATGGGCATTCTTTTAAATATAAGGGGGTAAAGAAGGGGTAATTTAGTAAATTCATTTTTGAAAAGTCACTTTTGGATCCAAAAGTCATGAAATCTTGGCTTTTCAAAATCTGATTTTCCTTCTTTGCAAAAAGCTATTTCCAAAAGTCCTTTTAGTCTATCCAAACACAAAAACAACTTATTGGCTTCTTGATAAGTCAATAAGCCAATAAGTTGTTTTGAGAAGCCCATCCAAACATGCCCTTAATAAACACTTTTGGCCAAAATTTCGGATTCAAATTCATTAAGACGAATTTTTTTTCAGGACCAAACATAAGCCCTAATATGCGAAAACTGACCCATAACCGAACGGTTCCCCAAAACCAAAATGATTGGTTTTGGTTTGGTTTGAGTTTAAAACCGACCCATTCACACCCCTGCAGTACGAATTATCGGATGTAGTAGGAGGTGAAAATGGCATAAAGTTCATAGCTTTAGGATTAAAGACTGTAGTTGACCTTAATTGGTTTATGGGTTGACTGGCGTCTAAGGTAGTTAGGTGGTTGTGGGTTCAAATGGTGTCGGCTGTGTGTGTTCTCGAGTTGATTTGGTTGGATGGTTTAGTGATCAATCCAAGACTAATAATTAAATCTTGTTTTAATATGCAGAAAACAAACCCAGTGGTTGCAGAGATCTTCTCCCTCATGTCAAGGGATGAAGCCCGCCATGCCGGGTATGTATATGGCAATAAAATGTCCAAAACTTTATGCGGAAATTTGGACCCGTTTACCTATAATATAAACGTGTTATTTGGTTTTTGTTTTTATCTCAAACAGGTCATGCGGGTTGATTAAATCTTTTTTGCTAAAAGGGAACTGGTCAAAATGGTTTTTTGACACGTTGAAAGTCACCTAAAGTCTATTTTTACTATAAAATGTTGTTTATGGCTCAACCAAACCCACCTTGGTCTGTTCTAATATGACTTTCAAATTTGAACCCATTTTAACTTATTATCCAACCCACCCGCCTGACCCGTTTTAACACTAGTACTCGCCTATAAAGATTTGGTACTATATAAACTTAACAATGTATAAACTGGTGCAGGTTTCTAAACAAGGGATTATCAGACTTCAACTTGGCATTGGACTTAGGATTCTTGACAAAAGCAAGAAAATACACCTTCTTCAAGCCAAAATTCATATTTTACGCAACATATCTGTCCGAAAAGATCGGCTACTGGAGGTACATCACCATATACCGGCACCTAAAAGCCAACCCTCAGTACCAATGCTACCCCATTTTCAAGTACTTCGAGAACTGGTGTCAAGATGAAAACCGACACGGTGACTTCTTTTCCGCACTCATGAAGGCCCAGCCTCAGTTCCTCAATGACTGGAAAGCTAAACTTTGGGCTAGATTCTTCTGCTTATCTGTACACCCTTTTCCCTTTTCGATTTCTTAGTTATTTATATAAACTCGGAGTAAAATGCCATTCTTGTCCCTAAGGTTTGGCCAGTTTTGCGACTTTTGGTCCAAAGGTTTGTTTTTCCGATCTGGATCCAAAAGGGTTGAAATCTTGCCATTTTCATCCGGCTCGTTAGCTACATCCATTTTTCTCTGTTAAGCCAGGGGTATTTCCGTCTTTTTTGTTAACTTAAAGGGCAATTCGGTCTTTTTCACTTTATGTACAAGTATTAAAAAGACCGAATTGCCCTTTAAGTTAACAAAAGAGATGAAAATACCCCTGACTGAACAGAGAAAAAATGGATGGAGTTAACGAGCCGGATGAAAATGGCAAGATTTCAACCCTTTTGGATCCAGATCGGAAAAACAAACCTTTGGACGAAAGTCGCAAAACTGGCCAAACCTCAGGGACAAAAATGGCATTTTACTCTATAAAGCCGAAAGGATTTTGTTATCGATATTGTATTCGGGCTGTAGGTGTATGTTACCATGTATCTCAACGATACCCAAAGAACTGCTTTCTATGAAGGTATTGGGCTGGACACAAAGGAGTTTGACATGCATGTCATCATTGAGGTTTGTCTATACAACATACATTATCCATATTGACCCGTTTGGGTAAACGGGTTATTGGGTCGTTTAGGGTCTTAAAATATGGTTTTTGTGTATTGCAGACAAACCGCACGACAGCAAGGATCTTCCCGGCTGTACTGGATGTAGAAAACCCTGAGTTCAAGAGGAAACTGGACCGCATGGCTGACCTTAACTCCAAGATCATAGCGATTGGGGAGACTGATGACATTCCATTGGTGAAGAATTTGAAGAGGGTCCCACATATTGCTGGTTTGGTTTCGGAGCTGTTGGCTGCGTACCTGATGAAACCGATTGAATCAGGATCGGTTGATATTGCAGAGTTGGATCCTCAGCTTGTTTACTAGATGCTACTATGTTTTTGTAGAGGAATGAATCAAAGGAAGTCATGGTGTTTTGATTGAGCATGATTGTTGTGTAAAAAGATACACTGATAATTTTGATGAATTCATGTTCTAATGTTATTTGATAGCTATTTAATATAATGGGAATCGTTGGTTATAATCATGGTTGCAAAAGTCGTTAGGCGCTCCCTAGTCGGATTTGAGAGTACTCGGCGTAGACGGAGGTTACTCGAGGTGTAATTGGCCTAGGCATACAGTAGTTGGGCACTTGGGCTTTGGCAGCCTACCTTGTAGCGAGTATTCGGGGACCGAGTAATCGGAGCTTAGGCAGGACTTTTACAACCATAGTTATAATTAGAATACAACAATAATATTATGAGTTTCTAATGCTTTTAACATGCAAGCATTTTTCTAACCATAAAAACTTGTTACAAGTCAAAGCATTTGCATATCATCACCACTATACTCAATAAATCCCCCTAATAGCAAGGCTAAGGTAGAGTCTGAGGAGGGTAAGATGACAACCTTTGCCTCTACCTCATAGGAATAGAGATGCTACTTCTAGTGAGACCTCCGACTCGAAGTCAAAACATTTGCATAACAAAAGTCAAATGAAATGTCATGGAGTGAGTATAAATAAATATTGGTTTGTTAGCAAATAGGATAAGAAGATGATTTAGTGTTGGTGAGTAAATAGGATAAGAAGATGATTTAGTGTTTGTGAGTGAGATTGAGAAGCTTTGTAAATGAGCCAATTTGCTTCTTCTGGTCAAGAGTTATGAGGTTACTTAGACCCTCCGACAGCCCAAACTTATGTGCGGTTATTATTATTGTGGTTTGGCTGCCCGTATTATTAGTTAAAGTCGTGACATCCAGGGAGTTTGCTATGAACCAGTGCAATTTTTTTCAACCCAACCTATTATGACCCGACATGTTGTCACCTCACCAATTCTAACATAACTAGTATTTTAAGAATTGGGAGACGCTAGTCTGTTGATGAGGTACCGACTAGTGATTAATCGAGAGTAACATGGATTATTGGGATTTGTATATGCAATTTTTAGTGTTATATACACACATTTTTATATGTAATTTTTTAAGTAGATATGTTTTAACCTCTCCTTAACCAATTTTTCAAGTAACTGGAGGGAATTTATAAGGTTTGATCGAAATTTGGCCAGAATAGGATCACTGTTGACCGCCTAGCAGTTAATCAGCCAATACTCGGTGAACTTCCGATTAGCGATTAATCGGAGCCTAGGCAGGATAGCATAACTCATTTTGTGTCTGCACTTGCGAAATATTATGGATCCGCTGCTGAGTAGAGATATTGGTTTGGTAGTAAACAGGGTAAGAAAATATGATTGTTTCAAGAACAAAAATACAATCAAGATTTAGAGTTTAAATTTTATTTTAAAATGAAAAAATAAATTACAGTCTGCATTCATTTAACAAATATATGAACATAACCAAAAGGCTTTACGGTTGGTCTTCAACTCGTGATTTTCGAGTTTTAAAACCAAGACTTATAGTTTAGAAATGTTATCTACACAATAGAAACAACCAATTCGAGTAATCTTAATGTTACAAGTGCGTGCGTGCATGCATTGATGATTAAGTCGAAAATTCAAGTTTGACCACAAGTCAACTTCATGTGATCATCAATAAGAATATCTTATTTTCAATGTTAATTAGTCTTCTTTTCTCTGTCTTGTTTTGATGGGCGTACAAGATACCTAAACGCCCATGCTGCCAATAGAGTTGCCTGAATAGGTGCAAGCCAATATACTAGTAAATGCTCCTTGGTTATATGATCACCGCGTGCATATGCACATCCCATTACCTGAAACCAACCGTATTAGTTAAATGTTTTAAAATACCCTTTTATAAATAGAGATGTGTGTTTAAAATGTAAAAAGTTGACATGAGTACTTACAGAAGCAGGGTTCATAGCTCCACCGGTTAGATCTGCTCCGAGTATATGAAGAGCAAGTTTTGAGACACTGCTGATCCAAGTTTTCGTGTAAAAACTTCCGGGTATTTTTGTAGAAAGTCCATGTGAAATCAACACAATTGTGAAAGTCAACAACCCTTCGGTCAATGCCCCTTGATGGAGACTAACAGTCAGTTTTGGCCCACGGCCTATTCCCGGGAATGTAAGTAGGATAAGCCGGACCGCCATTATTGATCCAAACACCTCAAAATCACAATGAAACAAGGACATGGGTTAGATATAGCTGGTTCATGCTAAAGAAGTTTGAAACTTTAGGCACATAGTTAACGGTTCAATTAGAAGACCTGCCAAGTTGGTCATGCGTCAAGCAGAAGACTGTTTTCAAAAGGGTAAATATGTCATTCACCAATCATTTAAAACAAATACAATAAACTTATATCCAAAAAACAAAATTATATATGTTGCTGTAAATAGAAACAAAAAAAAAATTAAGAACTTACATGAAAGGTATCCACTAAATCAAACACCCTAAAACTACTCCTAAGTCTACACCAATGTTCACCACGGGAATAGATACCTCAACCATTTGGGGAGGAACACCATTACTACACATCTTGATACAGCTAGGCTACAAGCCCTTTGGTACTCCTATAATCATTGATGAATAAAACACAATCCCATAAGGGGCTTTCTTTATTCTATTAAGTATTCTCCTTTTCTCTCCCTTCCTATTCCTCTCCACTACTACCGTTATCTTGGTCGGCCACCGACCCTCTTATCCTCGACTACGCCTTGTGTGACAAAGTTCTTTCCTTTCTTCTCCCTCTCGTTTTCCCGGGTGATGCATTGTACACATATATATAGATCAGTTCTTTTTGTCGATTTCCGATGTGACAACACCTTAGGTGAATCCCACATCATCATGTTTTGTCCACAAGAAAAATATTGGGACGAATAACAGACCATAGTGACAGGCTACCTATATGCTACGTAGCGATAGCGACGAAATAGCACCCGCTATTTCATGTTTAGCGATAAAGGGGTAGAAAATAGAATTAAAAAAAAACTATATTTAACACACGGTATAAAAGTGCTAAAAATACGCCATCACTAATCATCTAAATCAATGAAAAGTTAAAAATAATCCGCTATTCATCGTTACAGACCCTGTAGCGACCCTTCACCTATACGCTACGCTATTCGCTATAGCGGTCACCACCAGCGCTATTGAAAGCTATGGTCATAAGATGTGCCCCGCCAATGACAAGTTTTAGGGGCAGTGGTTGTGGATAAGAATATAACTCTACGGTTAGGAGGCGTGCTTGAGTGGGGCAATACGATTTTCTTACTTTCTGTATTTTTATGATTTTTTTCAAGATTGTGTGCATCTCTTATGCTAACTCTTCATTATTTTTCGCTTCAGTGTTAGTTTGATGCAAGACATCTAGTAGGTCACACAAGCTTATAAATCAAACAACAAAATCCCTAATTTGCACCTTTTTTCAGAAATCTGTGGCTCACAAACTGTAATCCAATTATCCAAAGCAGAAAACATCATAAAATTATATAACGATATAAGAATGAGAATGAACCAACCTGAAACGGGATTCTTGCACCAACAGTGAAAAGAAACTTGCTAAAACTCCCAGAAATAGCAGATGACAACACAGTGAGGGGATTATAGGCCCCACCATTGGTAACCTTAGCAAGATAAGCAAACAAGAACATGTTGACAATCGAAATCGAATACCTAAAAAGTTCACCAGTGGTGTCATGGTGGCTAAACCCCATAACTTTGTGGACAAAAATCTTGATTAAGACACTCGACCAGACCCACATGAAAGACATGATTATATCAGACACCAACATGTTCACAATTGCTCCCATTTTTGTGGGGTTTTTGGATTGTATCTGTGTTCTCTAGATCGATCGGAAAAGGTAATTGTTTTGGAAATGAATGGTGAACTTGCACTGAACAGGGAATATGATTGCAGTTGACCCATGTCATTACAGAATCTTTTTTCGCAGTTTCCTCACTCCTTCCGTGTTTATTATGCACTATAGCCCAAAGATGTGCAGTGTTGGCCCGGCCCATCCTAACTGATTTAGTCCTGGTCTAGAAACATGTATGTGCTCGGTCTAGATTAATAAACTAGTGGACATTTTCAACAACAAGAAACATGTATGCATTGCAAAATAAAAAGGGTTATTTACAACTAGTGGGGCGCTCGCACGTTGCAGCGGGACCACAACACTTCGGTTGATGATTTTAGCGGAACAATATTACAACAATAAAATCAGGTATGTCTAATACAATATTCTATTAAACTGTCTTTTTTGTGTTTTACAACGAAACATGTATGTCTAATAATTATTTGTTGTGGTACATCAAGTAGAAATATTAAGTATTCACAATATAAGTTTTAATAAATAAGATTTTTATTATGATTACACTGAAAGAAGAAATATCAACATTAAGTAGAAATATCAAGTATTCATAATATTAACAACTCGTGTTGCTGTTCAACCCGTATGTATATATAAAGTATGGTTCCCACTGTACCAATCATCTTCTTGATCATCATCACTAATACTATCAATATTTTTTTGGAAAAGCGATTTTATTAAAGGCTAAGCAAGGGGCTTAGCCAAAAATTAAGCAACAAGGAAAGAAAAGTGAAAAGGCCAACCCCATAGACACAAGAGGGCCAACCATACAATACAGAAAGTTAGATAGAAAAATTTGAAAAACTGAAACTTTCCAATTTCTCCCATGCCGGATCCGATACCTTTAAATGGTCACATTAAACAATCAGCCAACTCCCTCACCTTAGAGCACATCACACATTAACTTTCCTTCTCATCCATGTAGGTATTCGGTTTAAAACTACCCGCCATAAAAACAATTAACTTTCTTTGGAATCCACCCTAACCAACCAAGGCAAAACTTCCGTTTCTGGAATGACCGCCACAATCAAATAAGTAATCACTTTCATCATCTTGGAATGATCAAAACCTGCTTCGTTCCCTCATTAAGTTGTATATATAAGTTGAACAATGGTTAAAACTTTCTTAAATTCATTAACGGTTTTCATAGCAAACAAATTGGTGTATTACCTTTGATGTGATCGAAATCAGGGTGGGAATTCAACGGTTAGAACTCCAAAGGGCGGGGAGAGTTATGGTGATGCGTAGTGACGATTGCGTTGTTGGTGCTCAGTTGGGATGTAACTCAGAACAGAACGCAAGGAAGGCGTTGGCGTCATGGTAGTGGTTTTTTCTTCACGGCTGCGACCATTGTGCTCCTAATCAGAATCGAGCTTATGTGTGAAACCGGTGACTGACATCCATCTCTTTTATAACATCAAAATGATTCAGTTACCAACAATTATTAATTAATTCAAGTAATTAATTATATGATTAATACATGCCAGTTACAAAAATGGAGTGTGGTTGCAAGGTCTTCGTCAGGAAGTTGAAGTGTTTATTTTGTTTTAATGGTGGTTATAATTCAGATGCTATTCATTGTATTCAATTGTTTTGGTCAAAAAATCAGATGAGGATATTGCAACCAAACTCTCAATTACGGGGTATGATGCTTGAAATGTAGAACAATGATGAGGATCACTTTAATGTAAAATTGCACAAACAACACGAGGGTTTATACGGGGAAAAAACCCTTGATCAAGAGTTGATCTCCGGCACAAAAAACCCCGGGTGATGGAAACTACCGATCACCAAGCTCAAATAAATGAATAAATGTTTACAACTTCGGATAGTAACGAGCTAGGTACAAGGATCACTATCGTGAAATGTGTAAATGTGAGTGAAAACGAATGAATGTTCGTCGAGAGTTTCAAGTGTGCGAGTATATGAGTGTGTGTAGCTGTAAAATGACTAAGTGTTTTTCTACTAGCTCGTTACCCCTTTTAAAATAGAAATTTAACTACCAAACTAACTATCCGACTTTTGTGCCAAGCCCCCACGTTCTCCATAACGTCCATTTTTAGCTAAGCACGTGCAGAATAGTTTGGGAATATTCTCCAGGAATGTCGCCAAGACTTGGTCAAGCTGGTTATACCTGCGAGATAGTACAAAACATAAGTAAACAATCGTCAGTACGAGGATCCTTAAAGTGATCCATGATCCTGATCCTGAAGCTCTTCTGAGGATCACCACCTGTCACAGAAGTAAGGATCACTAGTTAGGATAACGAATAAGGATCACTAATTGTTAGAAAATCCTCCCCTAACAATTGCCCCCAAAATATAAGGAGTTAGATTGTAAATATATGAGTTATATTTTACTGATCTTATCCGCAACAAACTAACGGATATATAGCCGTTAAAATAGAACTAGCCGTTGCGATCATGACGTCACGGAAGTGACAATCCTGCAGAATCATAATTATAAATAGAGATATAGATAGGATCATTATGCATTCAAATTCGAAAGAAAATCCCTTTAAATTCTCAGTCAACGATCAACCAGGTATTTCTTTCTCCCCTTTCTTCCTCTCTTACTCTGTTTTTCTTTCTTTATCTCCGCCACTTCGAAAATGTTGCTCCGAAGTTCACCAGCCAAGGATCACCCAAAGAACAGTCCTCCGAAAAGCCAGGGGATTATTGAAGACTCCATTAAAGAGCGCTGTCTCTTCAATGATGCTCAGATAGATAGGATCCGCCACTGCTTCCCGGCGAACACCGAATTTAGGCCTTTTGACCCCAATGCCTTGAGCGATCATATCTCCGATAAGTGGGTTGCTTTCCCCGTCACTCCTTTCACCATAGGCTATACATATCCTTTTCCAGCCTTCACCCAATCTTTCTTTTCCCTAACCGGCATCTCTTATATCCAAGCCATGCCGATGATTTGGAAGGTTTTGTACACCCTTGAAAGGATCATCGATCAGGAGGGAATAGATCTAGGAATGGCAGAGCTGGGAGAACTGTATGATCTTACCACCTTTGGCTCTCACCGTTATTTATTCAAACGTAAACCCGGTGAGGAACGCCCGATCTTCAAAGCCACCAAGAATGATGCTAATTGGAAACAACGCTTCTTTTTTATCAAGAGAGATTCCATCCAGGATGGAAAGGATCTTCCTAAAAAATGGGCTACCCATGGTAGGATGGAGGATCCTGAGAAGGATCACCAGGAACTTTCTTTTGATGTAAGGATAACTTATATTTTTGTTTTCTTTTTATGCAGCTATCACCGTCTCACACCTCAAACTGTCCCCTGCTGCTAAGGAAAGGCTCCTCGCTTTCAAGAAACTTGATCCTGATACAAGAACTTTCAAGACAACAACCCAAGATTCACAGGAGGTATCCTCAGGCTCTGTCACAATGTCAAGTAAGTATCCTTGTTTAAAATTTAAATAAATAGTGAAATATGGATTAAGAAAAGATACTTATCTTGTTTTGGTTGTGTAGGTGCTGGAAAATCCACCAAGTCTGCTTCCAAGTTCAACGTTGCTGATCTCACCACTGTCAGATCTTCCAAGAGGAAAGCTCCTACCAGTCCGACAGCTTCGGTCCCCAAGGCACCCCTCAAAGGGAAGGCAATCAAGAAGAGAAAAGCCTCTGAAGCCGGGGATCTGCAGGGTCTGCCTCTGATCCGTCATCAATTTCTTGAGTACTTTAACGAGGTGAGGATCACTGTCTTTACTTGTATATCCTGTTGACATATCCTGCTGGTATATCCTGCTTATTACTTGATCCTGACCTTATCCTTTTTACAGAAATTCGCTGAGATTGAGGACTATGTGGGCCACGTTGAGGATCAAGATAGGAAGATTGCTGATCTCCAGCAGGTTGCGGTGTTGAAGGATCTCACAATTGCTGATCTTCAGAAGGAAGTCCGGGATACCAAACAGCAGATGGCCAAGGTGCTGGTTAACGTTGACTATGAGAAGAGTGAGATCACCGAAGATGCCAAAATCTCTGCCGCCATTACAATGTACAAGACCAAGCTTCAAATGGCCTTGGAAGCTCAGGATCCTGCTTTTGACAAAAGCACCTGGGATATTGAAGGTTGGAGGGCAAGGCTTGCTGAACTGGACGATGAAGAGGCTGAGGAGGTTGAAGAGGTCCTGACAATCGAAGCTGGAGGCAAAGGTGAAGGTGGTGAAACAAGTGGAGCTGGAGGTGACAATGCAGCGAAGGCTTAGGCTGCATGATTGGGCGATGAAGGACATTTCTAGACGTAGCCGGAGCCCAATTTTTAAATCTGGTGGTAGTTTGTTTTTTGTGGTTGTGATGTTTAAAACAATTTCATGGTTTGTACTTTGAACAATAGGTTTTAGGATTAAGGATCTTGTATGATCCTTAGGACATTAGGCAGGATTGCAATTGGTGGAGGGATCCTCTGTTTGGGGGATGAAGCCATTGTGATCCTGTCGCCTTTATATTCCTGCACTACTCTTGAACTTATTATCATGGACACCCTTTACCTACCCCAGCGGACGGGCCACGTTTTGTTGGTAGATGCTCGGGTAGGTAATTTTGACAACCTTTTAAGGGTTAGTCTTTTGTTTATAAATAAAAACTTAACCTTTTGTCGCTTATCTCGTGTTGTTATACTTTTTAATACCTTATTTTCCAACTGTTGTAATTTTCAATCTATTTATACTTATCAAGCCTTGAAAAATTAGAAAAGATATCCAGAAAGTTGAGGATATGATCAAGGATCACATATCCCATAACCGATAAGTTCTAAAAAGTGATATGGTTTAAGAATCACAAGTTCAGTTGTCAAGTATAAGGGTTATTCAAATAAATAAGGAATAGAATTAAAAATAGTTAAGGATCATACCTGAGGATCCAAGTTAGGATCCTAACCTTAATAAGGATAACTATAAGATAAACCTTAGAATAAAGTAAGGATCAAGGGTCCCTAGTTGCCTACCTTCAAGAACCTGAAATAGAGCATTACTTGGGACTAAGCCAACATAAGATAAGAATTAGCAACTGGGGACAAGCCCAAGGATAACTGGGGACAAGCCCAAGGATCGTATGTAAACTGGAGTATGGCCCTAACTGGCGACTATCCAAACTTAGTGGCATGAAGATGCCAAAACCTTAGCTAACGTGAAGACGTTAGAAACCTTAGCTAACGTGAAAACGTTAGAAACCTTAGGAACGGATGTATGGTACGTCTACCATTATACGTAGGATCCTAAGCATAGCCAGTACAATGGAATTATCAGCCCCTAAAACGAGTACTGGTCCCAATGCCTTGAACTATACCAGGATCATCGTGCGCTACAGGCGGAACTGGGGTCAAGCCCGAATAACTGGGGTTAAACCCAAAGGACGGATTGCTTCAGTGGATAACCAATGTTATGCTAAGGATACCTGAACTTTCAAAACTCAAATTCACGTGAGAGATGGATAAAGGATACATGATCCTTATCCTTATATGAGAAAATAAAGAAATGAATTAGTTCAAGTTTAGGATATTACCTAAGTAAGGATCACCGATGCTTTGAGGATCCTTTAAGGATATCCCTATTGTGAGGATCATCTGTGCCACTAGGATCCCGCTCACATGAAATATTTCTTCAAGTGGACAGCATTCCAGGCTCTTGGTAGCAAATCACCTTCCATGGTTAGCAATCTATATGCCCCCTTTCCTGCTTCAGCTTCAATCAAATAAGGGCCTTCCCATTTTGGAGCCAACTTCCCATCAGCAGGATTGGTGGTATTTTGGAATGCTTTCCTTAATACCATATCTCCAACTTGAAACCTCCTGATCCTGACATTTTTGTTGTAAGCACCAGCCATTCTTTGCTGATAACTGGCCATCCTTATCCTAGCCATATTCCTGATTTCTTCAATAGTATCCAGGTCTTGAGCCAAGTTCTCATCATTCTCCTCAGGATCACGGGTACTTGTTCTAGCAGTTGGAACCACCATTTCTGTTGGGATCACTGATTCTGCCCCAAATACCAAAGAGAATGGCGTTTGACCAGTAGCATTCTTAGGGGTTGTCCTATCAGCCCAGAGCACATAGGGTAGTTCTTCTGCCCATTTCCCTTTCTTGGATCCAAGCTTCTTCTTCAAATTGTTGATGATGATCTTGTTGGATGATTCTGCCTGACCATTAGCTTGTGGGTGGACTGGTGTTGATGTTATCATCCTAATCCCCCAGCTATCACAAAAGTTAGTGGTTCTGCCCCCAATAAATTGGGAACCATTATCACATATAATCTCAGAAGGAATTCCAAATCTAGTTATAATATTTCTTTTAACGAAGGATATAACTTCCTTTTCTCTGACTTGGGCAAAAGCTTCAGCCTCTATCCACTTGGAGAAGTAATCAGTCATAGCGAGCATGAATACTTTTCCACCAGGTGCCTTAGGGAGCTTACCAACTATATCCATCCCCCATCTCATAAATGGCCAAGAGGAGGATATAGGATGCAATAATTCGGCTGGTTGATGAAGGATATTGCTGTGTCTCTGACAAGGATCACATCTCTTAGCATACTCCACAGCATCTCTCTTCATGGTTGGCCAGTAGTATCCTGTCCTCAGGATCCTTGAGAATAATGCCCTGCCCCCAGTGTGGTTTCCACAATCTCCTTCATGGAAGTCTTTTAAAACTTCTTGGACTTCAGGATCCTCAATGCATCTCAAGTATGGTCCTGCAAGAGATCGTCTATACAACATACTATTTATAATTGAGAATTGAGATACCTTAGATTTGAAAGCCCTAGGGTTTTCTCCTGTAGGAATCTCTCCATGTTGTAAGTATCTCATAATTGGTGAGATCCATGATCCTGATCCTGAATGGGATCGAGTATCCTCACTAGGGATTATTGCAGAATCATTCCCTATTTCCATAGCCATATGATCCTCAATACCCGGGGTCAGGATATGGATAATAGGAATCTTGATATCCTCCGGGATCTTCAAGGATGATCCTAAATTAGCCAATGCATCAGCTTCTGTATTTTCTTCCCTTGGTACCTGTGACAAACTAAAGGAAACAAAAGAGAGTGCCAAACTTTTGACTATCTCCAAATATTTGGTTAACTTTTCACCTTTAACAGCATAGGATCCATTAAAGTGGTTTGTAATTAACAAAGAATCTACGTGTACCTCAAGATACCTGATCCCCATATGCTTAGCAATTTGCAAACCAGCAATTAAGGCTTCATATTCAGCCTCATTGTTAGTGGTTTGGAACTCACAAGCTATAGAGTGGGGTATTATGTCCCCCTGTGGCGATTTTAGTAGTATTCCCAGCCCTGTGCCTTTGACATTTGAGGATCCGTCAGTATAGAGTATCCAAGGATCCTTGGTCTCCTCTAACTGCTGGACTTCTAACTCAGCTTCTTCTTGTAAATCACTACTGAAATCAGCCACAAAGTCAGCTAATGCTTGGGATTTGATGGCTGTCCTAGGCTCATATCTTATATCATATGCACTCAGCTTCACTGCCCACTTAGCCATCCTTCCTGACATCTCTGGTTTCCTGAGGACATTCTTAATTGGAAAATTAGTTTTAACAATGATAACATGAGTTTCAAAATAATGTCTTAACTTAGTGGATGCCATAATTAATGCAAGAATAAGCTTTTCAAGGTGTGAATACCTGGATTCGGCATCAAGTAAACTTTTACTTACATAATAGACAGGATGTTGTGTACCTTGATGATCCTTAACAAGGACCGCACTTACTGCTTTTGAGGATACTGCAAGATACAAGGATAACACATCACCTTTTTCTGGTTTCATCAAAGCCGGGGCTGAGGATAGGTAATCTTTGAGTGCTCTCAAAGCATTTTCATGCTTCTCAGTCCACTCAAATTTCTTGTTCTTCCTTAGGATATCATAGAACTCTTTACACTTCTCGGAGGATTTGGATATAAATCTGTTCAAGGCTGCTATCCTGCCTGTTAGCCTTTGAACATCCTTAGCATTGGCCGGAGATTTGATGTTCACTATTGCTTTGATTTGTTCCGGGCTAGCTTCAATGCCTCTCTTTGTCACCATATATCCTAAGAATTTACCTGCTTTAACACCAAAGTGACATTTTGAAGGATTAAGTTTCATGTTATATTTGTCAAGGATATCGAATGCTTCCTCCAAGTCTCTTAGGTGATCCTCAGCTTTTAAGGATTTTACCACCATATCATCTATATAAACCTCCATAGTTTGTCCAATCTGATCCTTGAACATCATATTCACCAGCCTTTGATATGTTGCACCTGCATTTCTTAGTCCGAACGACATAGCAATATAGCAGTATATACCAGTTGGAGTCATGAAGGCTGTATCCTCTTGGTCGGATGGTTCCATTTGGATTTGTTGAAATCCAGATGAAGCATCCATAAAAGTTAACAGTTCATGACCCGCGGTTGCATCCACCATGGAGTCAATGTGGGGTAAAGGGAAAGGATCCTTGGGACATGCCTTATTTAAATCGGTAAAATTGACACATACCCTCCACTTTCCGTTTTTCTTTTGAACAACAACCACATTGGCCAGCCATCTTGGATACTTGACCTCTCTAATCATACCTGCCCGGAGCAATTTCTCTACCTCTTCCTGTATAATGGCATTCCTTTCCGGTGCAAACTTTCTTCTCCTTTGATGGATTGGTTTGAAGGATCTGTCAATGCCGAGTTTGTGAGTGATTACATCTTTGGATATACCAGTCATGTCTTCGTGTTTCCATGCAAAGGTGGTCTTTCTCCTTTTTAGGAAGGATACGAAGTCTTCTTTCATTTCGCCAAGGATCCCTGATCCGATATAAACTATAGATTCAGGATCATCCGGATCCATAAGGATTTCTACCACATCCTGTTCAGTCGCCTCCAAGACATCCCTTGGAGGATACTTTGATTGCTATTGCTCCCTGGATTTCGAAGCTGGTTTCATCGATGAAGTATAGCAATTCTTAGCCTCCTGCTGATCACTATCAATCTTCACTATTCCCCAAGGACTAGGGAGCTTCACACATTTATGGTAAGTGGATGGGACTGCTTTCATATCATGTATCCAGGGCCTGCCAAGGATAACATTACAACAAGATAAACAGTCAATAACACAAAATTTTTGATAAGAGTGTAGGCCTTCAATGTATATTGGGAGTTTAATGTCCCCCAGGGTATTCTTAGTTTCACCACTAAATCCCACGAGTACAGAGGATCTTGGTATGATCTCTGATTCAGGAATACCCATCTTCTTTAGGACATCAAGCTGGATAATGTTCACTGAACTTCCTCCGTCTATAAGGATCCTGCGGACAAAATGGTTAGATATGAAAAGAGTAATAATTAAACCATCGTGATGAGGATCCTGGATATCAACACGATCCTCTTCATCAAAGGTTATGACTTTCCCTTCTGAGACACTTGATGTTCGAACAGATCTTTCTCCATTATCCATTTTAGTTTCCTTTGCATGCCTTTTAGCTGCTGAGAAGGATGTGCCGCAAATGTCTAATCCTCCAGAAATGAAGTTTATCACTTGTGCATCCGCTGGAGGGGCTGGAGCCTTCTCAGGGATCCTTTCAGGATCCTGAGTCCTTGACTTTTTTCTTCCCAACAATTCTTTTAGATGCCCCTTGCTCAACAAGTATCCAATTTCCTTTCTTAGTGCAATGCATTCTTCTGTGAGGTGCCCAAAATCTTCATGGTATGCACACCACTTTGATTTATCCTTAGTTGCAGCTGGCCTATCATTTTTTCTGGGCCATCTAGCTTTATCACCTAGACTCTGCATCGTAAGGATTAGTTCATTGTTATCAACACTAAAACAATATTCATAAATTGGAGGATAATCCTCATCATCCTCTTCTTGATCAATAGAATGCACGTTCTGGTTATCAGATCTGTTGTAGGATCTGAACTTGTTGTTCCTGAATGAGGATCCTTGCTTATCCTGCTTTGAGGATCCTGTTAACCTCTCCTGGATCCTCTTGTCATCCTCTAGCCGGATGTACCTAAGGGCCCGGGTTCTTACCTCATCTAGGTTCCTGCATGGTGTCATAACAAGATCATCATAAAATAACGAATCCCTAAGCAATCCCATTTTGAAGGCCTCAACAGCCGTGGCTATATCTAAGTTAGGAATGTCTAAGGATTCTTTACTGAATTTGGTAATGTAATCCCTTAATGATTCATTATGACCCTGGGTTATCCTATACAGATCACTAGTTAAACGCTCAAATGTTCTACTACAAGAAAACTGATTATTAAATAGATTAACTAGGTTAGCAAACGAGGTAATAGAGTAAGGGGGAAGACTTAGCAGCCATTTGAGAGCTGGTCCAGTAAGAGTAGACCCGAATCCCTTGCACAGGCATGCTTCCTTTAACCTTTCTGGGATCGGATTGATTTCCATCCTTTCCCTATATTGTGCTATGTGTTCTTCAGGATCAGTCGAACCATCATACAGATTCATTGTAGGCACATGGAACCTCTTGGGTATCTCAGCATCACAGATTGGTGGTGCAAAACGAGATATCTTGTGGCTCCCATCTGCAATCTCTGGGATAGGTTTGACCACTCCCGGAACACTTGATATCATATCCTTTAGCTTTTGCAATTCTCTGGCCATGGCATGATTGATACCTGGATCCTGCATAAGACCATGGTTAGTAGTATGAGAATTATTAAAAGTGTTACCTCCCATTGGATTCAAGTTAGGAAGAATGGATGTTAATCCATATTGTTGAGGCTCTGGAATGATCGAGGGACCAGTAGAGGCATTGGTCTGCATTGGAATAAAATCTCCCTGATGGACATCTGAACTTCCTGTTTGCAAACTCCTCAAGGATCCTGGCATCTGGAAGGATCCCTGAAACTGGGACGATCCTGGAACAAAGGAGGATCCTTGAACCTGGGATGATCCTGGAATGAAGGAGGATCCTTGAACCTGGGATGATCCTGGAACGAAGGAGGATCCTTGAACCTGGGATGATCCTGGAACGAAGGAGGATCCTTGAAACTGCTGCATTCCTGAATATCCTCCTGAACTCGTGAGGGATCCCATATGCTGAGGATAGGATCCCGCTGGCTGGAAATATGAACCTGATGCCTGGGTCATTGTTGTTGTTCCGTAGTGCACTCCTTTTGGTCCACCCACATATTGAATGTCTGGAACCACTGATGGCTGAGAAGTAATCACCGGAGTATCAAAATTCAAAGATCTGGGCATCAGTGGGGAACGATCCTCTGCTGTTTTCTTCTGTTTCTTAATTTCGTCAATCTCCCGGAGGATCCTTTCGTTGGTCTTATCCTGCTCTTGTGCATGATTCCTCATCTGCAAAATCAAGGCATAGAGATCATTAGTAGTAGGATTAGTTGAAACAGAAGAAGTAGGTGGTTTTGAGAAAATGGGAGTTGGTTTCTTCGCGGCATTCTCAGTATTCTTCTGGGATCCAGAAGGTGGTGGAGGCAAAGGAGGGACGCCTTGTGAAGAAGTGAATGATGGCATCAAGTTTGAAGCACTCTTCGCTGAGGAAGCCATTTGCTTGGTTGTAGTGAACCGAAATGAGCACAGAAATGCGTATTTTTTCTAAGGACGAAGCACCAATTGCCCCACGGTGGGCGCCAAACTGTTTTGGTCAAAAAATCAGATGAGGATATTGCAACCAAACTCTCAATTACGGGGTATGATGCTTGAAATGTAGAACAATGATGAGGATCACTTTAATGTAAAATTGCACAAACAACACGAGGGTTTATAAGGGGAAAAAACCCTTGATCAAGAGTTGATCTCCGGCACAAAAAACCCCGGGTGATGGAAACTATCGATCACCAAGCTCAAATAAATGAATAAATGTTTACAACTTCGGATAGTAACGAGCTAGGTACAAGGATCACTATCGTGAAATGTGTAAATGTGAGTGAAAACGAATGAATGTTCGTCGAGAGTTTCAAGTGTGCGAGTATATGAGTGTGTGTAGCTGTAAAATGACTAAGTGTTTTTCTACTAGCTCGTTACCCCTTTTAAAATAGAAATTTAACTACCAAACTAACTATCCGACTTTTGTGCCAAGCCCCCACGTTCTCCATAACGTCCATTTTTAGCTAAGCACGTGCAGAATAGTTTGGGAATATTCTCCAGGAATGTCGCCAAGACTTGGTCAAGCTGGTTATACCTGCGAGATAGTACAAAACATAAGTAAACAATCGTCAGTATGAGGATCCTTAAAGTGATCCATGATCCTGATCCTGAAGCTCTTCTGAGGATCACCACCTGTCACAGAAGTAAGGATCACTAGTTAGGATAACGAATAAGGATCACTAATTGTTAGAAAATCCTCCCCTAACATCAATGATTTTAATTTTTCATTCAATTTAATTATATGTTTTTAATATTAATGTTGAAAGACTATTTTGCCATTTTATCAACTTCATTAAGTTGTTGTACCAAAAGCATAAAACATTGTAATTACTTAAATTTTGTTGGTATGGGAAATGCTTTATAATATAGTATAGATAATATTAGGTTTACTTGCACAAAAGTTTTCACATGTAATAAAAAAAGGGTGTAACTGTTTTGGTCAAAAATTACCTAAGCAATTTAGTGATCAAATTAGTTAAGTGAGGTAGTGTGCTAACAATGTGTGTTGAAAATATTCTGATTATGTTGCTAACAAAAAACAGTTTTCAGGATATAGCTCAGGATATCGAGCTATATCTATAATCAAACAATGACCAAAAAAGGTAAAGGGTGACACGGGATGTACGAGGAAAGCCCTTGATCAATCTAGATCGCCGGCACAATACCTCGGGAGCTGACAATCGCAGCTGCCTTGTTCTTCTTATTACTTCAAACTTCAGGATACAATGCAGGATATGATGCAGATCAACTAAGTGTTACAATGAGATTCGAGTACAAGTGTAAGTGTTTGTGAGTGATTGTAGCTAGTAGAGAGAGCAGAAGTGTGTGTGAAAAAGTTGTGTGTTCCTATGATCCGTACATTCCTTTATATAGTAAAAGGAAATAACAAACTATCCTAAGAACAGGGGATGCCCCAATTATTTCCTTTAGAACGTTGGAGACCCCGTCTTTGCGGCTTCAACGTTCCCTTCTCAACCATCTAGTCTGAGTCTTCGGGAGAAGTAGTCCTCTTGACCGTTATAAGCAAGCTTCATTAATCTGCACGTGAATAATTAGTCATTACAAGGATACTGTATCAGGATGTTACCAATATCCTGATCCGGTATCCTGATCACAATCAAAAGTAACAGAGTCAGAATATAATCCAGGATATATGAGCAGAAAACCACCCATAACAATTGTCCCCAAAATATGTCTGTTGGGATACTAAATTCTAACGGATATATTTTAAAGCTTATCACATATTTCAAGGTAGTTAAAACGAAGAGACGCTTGAAGTGATAGTGTGCAACTTCCAACGCGCTTTATACTCGATGGCTATCTATTTCGCCCCTATATCTTCTCTCTTTCTTGTTGATAATCATCCATTCTTCCCAGAAATATCAGGTACTTTCTCTCCTTCTCTTTCTCGAAATTCTTGCTGCTTATCTTCTTTAATGGCCACCAGAACTCGATCACATTCCTGCGACTCAACCTCGCCGTTCGTTAACCAAAATCTGATCACTCACCCTGAGAAGGAGGTGTGCTCTTTCGATAATGCCGATATCGCTGCATTACGAACCTCCGGCACTTTTTCCGACAAGGCAATCATTCGTCCTTTTGACCGAAGCATCCTATCAGACGTATCATCTGAGGAATGGATCTGCTTTTCAGCATACCCATTCTCTCTTGGCCTTCGATATCCCTTTCCAGAATTCATCATGCAATTTTTTTGAACCATCGGTCTTTGTTTCGCCCAAACAATGCCCATGGTCTGGAGAGTACTCATTACGCTTAACCAGATCAAAACCCTTCATGTCCCTGACCTTTGTATTGAAGACATTCCGATTTCTTACCGTCTCCGATCACACGACAACAACCGTTTCTTGCTTTTTTCAACCTCCAGCAACCCCCTTATCCTCAAAGCCACAAGAAATGAGGATGGGTGGCAACGTAAATTTTTCTTTGTTAAACGGGACTCCATTGCCGAAGGCAATAGCCTTCCGGTGAAATGGTTGACTTCCGGTAGGATTTAGGGTTTTAAAATATCCCCAAACATATCCTGATGATGTATCCTGCACTAACATTCTTATATTTTTATGTAGCAAACTTCAAAGAGTTGGCTCCTCCCACTGAAAAATCCCAAGAGAGAATCAACAGGGTCTATCAGTTGCCTGATAGTGATAGATCTTTTTCATTGCATCTTCCAAGTTCAAGTCAATATTCCTCATCTGACATGTCTGGTAAGGATCATAATTTTCCATATATATATATATATTTAATTAGTAAAATAAAATATGATTAGAGATTTAGATTTTTCCCTGTTATGCAGCACCAGTCAAGATTCCAGAGACCTTCGAGCTTGACGAGTTGGACAGCTACTCTGCTCCAGTCCAGGTGAAGAAAGAGCCCAGCAAACCTTCTACTGCCTCCAAACCAGTAACCAGCTCTCGAAAGCAGCAGCCGTACCCAAGCCTTCTCTTGTCGTGAAGCCGCGTGCCTCGAGCTCCCGCAAAAGGAAGGAGCCAGATTTCCCAGTCGCCTCCGATGTCTTCCCATTTGAGAATCACGGGTTCTTAGAATCCAGCAAGTTTATGACCGGCTTCCTCAACCAGGTAGGTATCCTGATCTCGTATCCTGCATATATATGCTGATTATATATTCTAAATGCATATACTGATACCTGTTCATATGATTGCAGGGTCTTGAGCAGCTAGTGTTCCTTTGTGAGGATTCATGCGGTCTGAACAAGATGTTGGAGGCTAAACTGAAGAAGGCAGAGACCACCGTCGCAGACCAAATAGCAATTTCCGCCGCCAAGTCACAGCATTACGAAGACAAATATAAGGCGATGATCCAGGAGCATCAGGCTGCCCTCAAGAAGGTTACCCAAGAAGCCCAGGCCAAATATGATGCAGCTCAGGTTCAGCACGAACAGGACATGGCTTCTTACCGGGAAGGTCTTAAGGGCTCCATCTTCATCTCTCTCCTCCAAGCCAGGTTAAAAATGGCGTATGAGGCCATGGACATGGGCCTTGAATGCCCTTCATGGAATGTTGAAGCTTGGGAGGCAAAATTGAGGGATCTCGGCAGCAATCCTGTGGAGCCTCATGTGAAGCCTACGGTTAAGGAACCTACTAAGGCGGCCGATGCTGATGCTGATGATGGAAAGGATGCTGGTGGTGATGCTGGTGAGGACACTGTTGAAGCCGTGATTGAAGAAGGTGGTGCTGCTTAAAGGCAGCGAAGTGGGCAATGATGGATGTTGATGCCGAGGCCGAAGCCCACTTTTTTTAAAATTTGATGGTTTGTCGTTGTCGAACAATTTAATTTCCTGTCTGTTAAACAATTTATTTTCCTGCACTTAGACAATACGATGGCCAAAGGTGGAGGGATCCTAAGTTTCAGGACGAAGCCCTTGGTCATCGATCCTTAGTATGTTTTATTTTGAACAATTTAACAATTGAAGGTGGAGGGATCTTGGGTTCCAAGACGAAGCCTTCAATTGTTTAAGTAAATATGTTTAAGACTAATTGTGTTTTTGGTGGATGGATCTCAGTTTGAGATGAAGCCAGAAACACAACCTTTTGCTATGTTAATAAACTAACCTCTTTTGGCCTTATCCCTTGTTGTCCACTTTAACTTTGCAAATCTTGTTATGTGTTGTTAGATTTGAATGTAGTTTCAATTTTCAATCTTAGCATAATATTTCAAACATTCTGACCAAATATCCTGAGAATATATCCTGGTCAGGATACTCATGAATATTTTATCAAGACTTTCGTCGAACATAGTTTCAAAAACTCAGACAATTTAGATAAGGCTTTTAAAGAATAAAAAGGAGAGATCATACCAGAAATATATCTCAATCTCTAACCTTCAATCCTTTTGCAATTTCTCCATCGAAGATGTCCCCAGTCTGAGAGACTTAGTAAAACAAGTCCAAATTCGATCTTTTGAATTGTTCAAAATGACTTAGTAGGAATGTCCACTGTACATGTTGTTTTCAAATACTTAGGAGTTTTGTGCATTAATCGTAACTGATTTTTCACTTGTACATAACTTTAGTATTACAGGGGATAAACCCTAAATATCCTGGAGATAGATCCTCAATGTTCTAGGGATAAACCCTAAGCGTGCTGGGGATAATCCTAAATTTTCGTGCGCTACAGGCGGGAGTGTATAAACTCCAAGACTTAGAAAGGTGAAAACCTTTAAACCTTAGAGAGTATGAAAATACCCTTTCATGAGAGAGGGTGATCAATCCTCATATACCTTAAGGATCCAAGATATAGCCAATAATAACGAAATTGTCAGCCACTTTTACATGAACTGATCCCGCTATCTTGAACTATTCTTGGATAACTTGCGCTCCGAACGGGGTGCTTCAACCCAATTCGAGAGAAAGGTGAATACCTTTAAACCTTTGAAGGGATCTGCATCCCTTATACGTGAGAGAGGGGGCCAATCCTCTAATCTTTCTATTCTGAGTATACATCCTGGAGCTATATCCCGAAGCGTATTCTGCAAAACACCTTCAAACTAAGGTGGGTGTTAGCTTGGCTAACACCCCTCCGATGCTAAAGTCAGTAATGGGTTCAAAAGAATAAATAAAATAAATTTAAAAGAGATAGAATTCATACCATCCTGAGTTAGAAATTAGATTCTAAACTCACTTGAAATAGGCTTTGAGGTGTATAGCATTCTAGGATCTTGGCAATATATCCCCCTCCATATTCTTAAGCCTGTATGCTCCTTTTCCAGATTCCGATTCAATCTCATATGGTCCTTCCCATTTCGGAGCTAACTTTCCATCAGCAGGATTAGTAGTGTTCTGAAAAGCTTTCCTTAATACCCAATCTCTAACTTGAAACCTTCTGGTCCTTAGGTTTTTCTTATATGCTCTAGATATCTTTTGTTGGTATGCTGCCATCCTTAACCTTGCCGCATCCCTTGTCTAGTCGACAGTATCCAATTCTTGGCATAGAGCTTCAGGATTCTTCTCAGGATCCCGGAGGTTGGATCTTGCTGTAGGTATCACCATCTCTGTTGGGATCACTGCTTCTGCTCCGAATACTAAGGAAAATGGGGTTTTCCCAGTTGCACTTTTTACTGTTGTCTTATCATCCCATAAAACAAAGGGTAATTCTTCTGCCCATCTTCCTTTCTTAGCTCCTAATCTTTTCTTCAAATTGTTGACTATTATCTTGTTTGAGGATTCTGCTTGCCCATTCGCTTGAGGATGTACCGGAGTAGATGTGATCATTTTGATTCCCCAACTCTTGCAAAAATCGGTAGTCCTTTTACTGATAAAGTAAGAGCCATTGTCACAAATTATCTCAGCTGGCATCCCAAACCTAGTCAGGATACTCCTCTTTATGAAGGATACTACTTCTTGGTCTCTGACTTGAACAAATGCCTCAGCTTCAACCCATTTGGAGAAATAATCTATCACTGCCAGCATAAAAACTGGAGCTTTTGGCAACTTTCCCACTATGTCCATGCCCCATTTCATGAATGGCCAAGGGGAAGCAATAGGATACAGTGGTTCAGCAGGTTGATGCAGTATATTGCTGTGCCTTTGACACGCATCACATCTTCGAGCATATTCTGCAGCATCTTTCCTCATCGTTGGCCAATAGTATCCTGTTCTTAGCACCTTTGTGTGTAATGACCTGCCCCAGTATGGTTGCCACAGTTGCCTTCGTGTATATCCTGAAGTACCTCATTGGTTTCAGGATCCTCCAAGCACCTCAAGTACGGACCTGCAAGAGATTTCTTATACAAGATATTGTTTATAATAGTAAAACGAGATACCTTCATCCTAAAAGCCTTAGGGTTCTCATCTTTTGGGATGTGTCCTTCTCTGAGGTATTTCATGATTGGGGCCGTCCATGACTTAGGATTCTCCTCAGGATACTCATCATCAGGATCCTGGATACTTGCTACTTCCTTATCCTGAGATTTGAAAAGATCCACTGTAGGATATAGGATATGTAGTATTGGTATCTGTGTTCCTTTTGGTATTCTGACTGATGATCCTAAGTTTGCCAAGGCATCTGCTTCAGTATTATCCTCTCTTGGTACCTATTCAAGTGTAAAAACATCGAAATATCCTGCTAATTTTTTGAGAATTTCAAGATACTCGATTAACCTTTCACCTTTGACTGCATAGGATCCATTAAAATTGTTAGTAATTGTTTTGGTCAAAAATCACACAAGGATAATGCAACCAAATCTGATTTTGTGAGGTATGATGCTTGGTTAATTGTATGAACGACAAGTATATGAAATCAATGATGAACACCGAGATTTATACGAGGAAAAAGCCCTTGATCTTTAGAAGATCTCCGGCATAAAAAACCTCGGGTGATGGAAACTACCGATCACCAACTATATTGCAAAAACAATAGTGATCCTTGTACAACTTCGGAAGAAAACAAGCTCGATACAATGAATTGCTAGTGCAAGTGTGTGCTTTTGCTAAGTGTTTGCAGAGAATTCGAGTGTAATGTGTTTTTTGTGTGGTGTGCACGACTTATGCCTCTAATGAGTTTGTTTCCCCTTAAAAAGATAGCAAAATATCAAGAAAACCAACTTTCCTAAAAAGGTGGAAGTCACCCATGACCACCACTAACGGTCATTTCTTCATTTAGCACGTGCCCATAAAGCATATTCCACGATATTCCAGCAAAGAAGTAGTCCACCACGTCCATTATCTGCATTTACACATTAAAAACGTGACAATTGTTAGAAAACATAAGTTCTGTTAAGGATCCTCAGACTCGTGATCCTCAGACTCGTGATCCTCAGACTCTGGATCCTCAGACTCTCTGCATCATCCCTTAAGGATCCGTGATCCATGCTCAGTCTCAGGATAGATGATCCTTAGCATAAAATTCATGCCCTAACAATTGCCCCCAATATGGCAGTTGTGATAAGGATTTACAGCTGTCATATTTCCATTAGAAGCGGACTAGCCATTGCTGCTGGTAACTAGTCGTTACACTGCCTGTCGTCACTGATAAGACCTGCTATAATCATCATTGCAAAATATAGAGTTAGAGATAACTCCTCAAGTGCCTTTAAAGATCAGAAGATCCTTCTGTTTGTGGAAGATGAATCCTTCTACAGCTCTCGCTATAAACCTTCCTGCATTTTAATTTCTGCATAGACACTTTAACTATTAGATAGCCCTGTCTAGCCTGGGTGGATGATCCATGGTTTTGCTGGTGAAATCCAGGCCAGATGATTTTGATACATAATGAATAGGTAATAACATTAAACTTTTTTTTTAGCTACATCTGTAGTTGTTTCTTCCCTTTTTATTTTCCATGTATGCTTTCTATTTCCAAAGATATCATCGCCAAACAACTGGAAAGTTATTGGTAATCTGATGATAATGTTAAACTTTTAACAAAAAACTTGAAGTGTTCATATAAATGTGGGTTAATGATCCTTAACCAAAAAGGATAAGAGACAACTTACAGCTTAGAAAAAGTTAGAATATAACATTCCAGAGAATCCAAGTTAGGATTCTATATCTTTGTAAATTATTGCTGAATAAGCAAACTATGAAAAGTAAAGCTTCTAGGATCAAGGATCCTTATCGTCAGAACTTGTATAGCTTTAGAGCTCCAAGATCCTGTAAGAAAAACAAACTTGGGACCAAGCCAAATAATTGGGAATGAACCCATAATAACCGGGGACAAGCCCAAATAAACTGGGGACAAGCCCAACAAACTGGGGACAAGCCCAAATAAACTGATGTAAACTGGGGTCAGGCCCAAATAAACTTGTATAAACTGGAGTATGGCCCTCACTGGCGACTATCCAAACTTGAGCGACATGAAAATGCCAAAACCTTAGCTAACGTGAAAACGTTAGAAACCTTAGGAACGGATGTATGGTACGTCTACCATTATACGTAGGATCCTGAATATAGCCAGTACAATGAAATTGTCAGCCCCTAAAGCGAGTACTGGTCCCATTGCCATGAACTATACCAGGATCATCGTGCGCTACTGGCGAAAATGGGGACAGGCCCAAACTGGGGACAAGCCCAAAACTGGGGACAAGCCCATAAACTTTGGAGAGTTGGCCAACCACTTTGATCTTCTGTAAAATGATAATAACTCTGCAAAAGCTTAAACTTTATGAAAATAGATGTTAAACGTTTAACATCTTTGCCTTATGATAAGTAATAAGTATAAAATGAATGAAAATGAAAGTAATGTGTTACCAAATGTAGAATCATATATCCTTTGAGGATCCTGGATCCTTAATTAGAATACCGGTATCGCTGAGGATCCCTGATCCTTCTTACTTAAAGTATTTCTTTAGATGAACAGCATCCCAAGCTCTTGGTAAGAGGTCACCATCCATTGTTAACAAATGATATGCCCCCTTTCCTGCTTCAGCTTCAATTAAGTATGGATCTTCCATTTTGATGCTAATTTGCCATCAGCCGAATTCGTAGTGTTCTGGAAGGCTTTCCTTAGAACAAAATGATCAACTTGAAATCTTCTGAACCTGACATTCTTGTTGTATGCTCCAGCCATTCTTTGTTGATGAAGGATATTGTTGTGTCTTTGACAAGGATCACATCTCTTGGCATAATCAACAACATCCTTCTTCATTGTAGGCCAATAGTATCCTGTTCTAAGGATCTTTGAGAACAGTGCTCTGCCCCCAGTGTGGTTTCCACAATCTCCTTCATGAAAATCCTTTAGGACTTCTTGAATTTCAGGATCCTCAATGCACCTTAGATATGGACCTGCAAGAGATCGTTTATATAACATGTTATTTAATATTGTAAATTGAGATACCTTGACTTTGAAAGATCTAGGATTTTCTCCATGTTGTATATGTCTCAGGATCGGAAGGATCCAGGATCCTGAATTCGACTGTGCAGGATCACCAGGCATGATTGCAGAATCCTCCACTATCTCCATGGCTACGTGATCCTCAACTGCAGGAGTTAAAACATGGGTGATGAGTATTTTTCACATCTTCTGGCATCTTTAGGAATGATCCAAGGTTAGTTAAAGCGTCTGCTTCTGCATTCTCTTCTCTGGATACCTGTGTTAGACTGAAAAAAGCAAAAGAATCTGCCAATTTCTTGACTATTTCTAAGTACTCGATTAGTATTTCACCTTTAATAGCATAAGAACCCTTAAAGTAGTTAGTAATTAATAGGGAATCTACGAATACTTGAAGATACCTGATCCTCATATTGTTAGCTAATTGCAAACCTGCTATCAAGGCCTCATACTCTGCCTCATGAGTAGTGGTTTGGAATTCACATGCAATGGATTGGGGTATAATGTCCCCCTGTGGCGATTTTAGTAGTGTGCTTAATTTAGTTCCTTTAACATCTGAAGCTCTATTTGTGAAGAGTGTCTAAGGATCCTTGGTCTTCTCAAGTTGTTAAACTTCTAATTCAGCTTCCCTTTGTAGATCACTACTGAAATTAGCCACAAAGTCAGCTAAAGCTTGGGACTTGATGGCAGTCCTGGGTTCATACTTAATGTCATATGCAATAAGCTTGATTGCCCACTTTGCTATTCTATCTGACATTTGAAGTTTCCTGAGAACATTCTTGATAGGAAGGTTAGTTTTCACAATAATGGTGTGAGTTTCTAAATAATGACTATGTTTAGCAAAAGCCATAATTAAATCAAGAATTAACTTCTCTAAATTAGAATACCTGGCCTCAGCATCAAGTAGAATTTTACTTACATAGTATACCGAATGTTGAGAGCCTTCATGATCCTTAACTAGGATCACACTTACTGCTTTAGCTGAAATAGCTAAGTATAAGGATAACAATTCTCCATTTTCTGGTTTCATCAGGGCTGGTGCTGAGGATAGATAATCCTTAAGAACCTGGAGTGCAGCTTCATGCTTATCAGTCCACTCAAACTTGCCTTGAGCAATTTGTCTACCTCTTCTTGGATAATGGCATTCCTTTCAAGTGCAAACTTTCTCCTTGTTTGGTGTATTGGCTTGAAAGACCTGTCAATAGCAAGTTTGTGAGTAATAACATTCTTAGATATACCTGTCATCTCTTCATGTTTCCAAGCAAAGGTAGATTTTCTTCTTTCCAAGAAGGATACTAAATCCTGCTCAATACTGTCTAGGATCCCAGATTCTATAAAAATTTTGGATTCAGGATCCTCTGAGTTCAACATAATATCCTTGACATCTGGCTCTCTTGCCTCCATGACGTCTCGCTCCTTGGAGGCTGGCTTCATTGAAGAAGTGTAACAGTTCTTTGCCTCCTGCTGATCAATTTCCATCTTCACCACATCCCATAGAGTTGGGAGCTTGACACATGGATGATATGTTGAGGGGGACTGCCTTCATATCGTGTATCTATGGCCTGCCACAGATAACATTACAGCAAGATAAGCAGTCAATAACATAGAATTTTTAAACAGAATTCACTCCCTATATATATAAATTGGAAGTTTGATGTCCCCCAATGTAATCTTTATCTCTCCACTGAATCCCATAAGGACAGATGATCCTGGGACAATATTTGTTCTTTTGAGAACATCCAACCGGATTATGTTAACCAAGCTTCCCCCATCAATGAGAATCCTGCGAACAAAATGGTTAGATATAAATAATGTAATAACTACACCGTCATGATGAGGATCCTGAATGTCCACACAGTTATCCTCATCAAAGGATATCACTTTCTGCTGGGTAAGGATGGAGGTCCGAACAGGTCTGCCCCCATTCTCCATCTTTGTTTCCTTTGCACGTCTTTTAGCTGCTGAGAACCTCCAGAGATGAAATGGATGATTTGAGCATCAGCTGGTGGAGGAGGAGCTTTTCCAGGAACTTTCTCAGAATCCTTGATCCTTGACTTTTTCCTTCCAAGCAATTCCTTCAACTATCCATTGCTCAAAAGATAACCTATCTCCTTCCTTAATGCTATGCACTCATCTGTGAGATGACCAGAATCCCCATGGTAAGCACACCATTTCGATTCGTCTTTGGTGGCAGGCGGTTTGTCATTCTTCATTGGCCACCTAACCGTGTCACCTAAATTCTGCATAGAAAGGATTAGTTCATTATTATCAGCAGAAAAACAATATTCAGAAATAGGAGGATAATCCTCATCATCTTCCTCTTGTTCCACAGCATGCACATTCTGGTTGTCATGCTTGGGGTATTGCTTGGATCAGTTATCCTTGAGATAGGATCCTTATTTGTCTTGCTTTGAGGATCCTGACAATCTCTCGTGGATCCTTTTGTCATCCTCCAAACGGATGAACCTAAGGGCCCTGTTCCTTTCCTCATCTAATTTCCTGCAAGGGGTCATAACAAGATCATCATAGAATAATGAATCCCTAAGCAAACCTATTTTAAAGGCTTCCACAGCCGTAGCTATATCCAGATTAGGGATATCTAAGGATTCTTTACTAAACTTAGTGACGTAATCTCTAAGTGATTCATTATGACCTTGGGTTACCCTATATAGATCACTAGTTAATCGTTCAAATCTCCTACTGCATGAGAATTGGCTATTAAACAAGTTAACTAGATTAGCAAATGAAGTAATAGAGTAAGGAGGAAGACTTAGCAGCCATTTAAGAGATGATCCTGTCAGTGTGGATCCGAAACCCTTGCATAGACATGCTTCTTTTAACCTCTCCGGGATGGGATTGATCTCCATCCTTTCACTGTATTGAGCTACATGTTCTTCTGGATCCATTGAGCCATCATAAAGCTTCATGTTTGGTGTCTGAAACCTCTTCGGTATCTCTGCACCACAAATAGGTGGTGCAAAACGAGATATCTTGTGGCTTTCATCTGGAATTTCAGGAATGGGCTTAACCACTCCTGGAACGTTGGATATCATATCCTTAAGTTTCTGCAATTCCTTAGCCATAGCTTGGTTGATACCTGTATCCTGCACAAAGCCATGGTTAGCATTGCAAAAATTATTCAAAGTGTTACCTCCTGAAGGATTCAAGTTTGGAATTCCAGATGTGAATCCATGTTGACGGGATTCTGGTATGATCGAAGGACCAGATGAAGCAATGGTCTGCATTGGTATGAAGTCTCCTTGATGAACATCGGTGCTCGGGGGTTGCAAACTTCTTAAGAATCCCTGATCCTGAAAGATGTTGGATCCTTGAAGCTGAGATGATCCTTGAACCTGAAAGGGTCCTGGAACCATGGAGGATCCTCGGACCTGGGAGGATCCTTGGACCTGGGAGCATCCTTGGACCTGGGAGGATCCTTGGACCTGGGAGGATCCTTGATGTGCTGTAAATGAAGGTCTTGGAGGATTATCCATGGATCCGGAAACCTGAGATGAGGATCCTTGAACCTGGAAGGAGGATCCTTAAACCTGAGAGGATCCTTGAACCTGAGAGGATCCTTGAACCTGAGAGGATCCTTGAACCTGGGAGGATCCTTGAACCTGAGAGGATCCTTGAACCTGAGAGGAGGATCCCTGAACCTAGGAGGATCCTTGAACCTGGGAGGATCCTTGAACCTGAGAGGATCCTTGAATTGGCTGCGTCCCCATGCATCCTCCTAAACTGGTGAAGAATCCCTGATGCTGAAATGAAGATCCTGAAGGCTGGAAAGAGGATCCTTGAGCCTGAGACATTGCCGATGATCCAGAACACATTCCTGTTGATCCACCCTGGTATTGGACATCTGGAGCTGCAAAGTGCTGGGAAGTTATGACCGGAGTGTCAAAATTTAGCGACCTCGGCATCAAAGGGGAGTGATCCTCTGCTGATTTTATCAATTTAGCGAAGGATCCTGCCATTAGTTTCATCCTGTTGTTGCATGTATCCTCTCATCTGCAAAATCAAAGCATAAAGATCAATGTTAGTAAGTGTAGAGGAAGAAACAACAATTGGTTTTGTGAAAACGGGGGTTGTCTTCTTCGGAGCATTCTCAGCATTCTTCTGGAATGCGAGGATAAGATGATGCAACGGTGGAATGCCCTGTGATGAGGTAACCGCTGACATGGAAATTGAAGAAGTTTTTCCCTGAGAAGCCATGTGGTTGAAGGTGATGAACCGAAATGACCGAAATGAACAAAATTTCTCAGAAATGAAGCACCAATTGCCCCACGGTGGGCGCCAAACTGTTTTGGTCAAAAATCACACAAGGATAATGCAACCAAATCTGATTTTGTGAGGTATGATGCTTGGTTAATTGTATGAACGACAAGTGTATGAAATCAACGATGAACACCGAGATTTACACGAGGAAAAAGCCCTTGATCTTTAGAAGATCTCCGGCATAAAAAACCTCGGGTGATGGAAACTACCGATCACCAACTATATTGCAAAAACAATAGTGATCCTTGTACAACTTCGAAAGAAAACAAGCTTGATAAAATGAATTGCTAGTGCAAGTGTGTGTTTTTGTAACTGTTTGCAGAGAATTCGAGTGTAATGTGTTTTTTTGTGGTGTGCACGACTTATGCCTCTAATGAGCTTGTTTCCCCTTAAAAAGATAGCAAAATATCAAGAAAACCAACTTTCCTAAAAAGGTGGAAGTCACCCATGACCACCACTAACGGTTATTTCTTCATTTAGCACGTGCCCATAAAGCATATTCCACGATATTCCAGCAAAGAAGTAGTCCACCACGTTCATTATCTGCATTTACACATTAAAAACGTGACAATTATTAGAAAACATAAGTTCTGTTAAGGATCCTCAGACTCGTGATCCTTAGACTCGTGATCCTCAGACTCTGGATCCTCAGACTCTCTGCATCATCCCTTAAGGATCCGTGATCCATGCTCAGTCTCAGGATAGATGATCCTTAGCATAAAATTCATGCCCTAACAGTAATTAACAAGGAATCAACATATATGTTTTGGGTCAAAAATCAGACGAGGATAATGCAACCAAACTCTCTGTTACGGGGTATGATGCTTGAATTGGTAAGCAACAATGAGGATCACTATGAAATGAATTGCACAGGAGACACAAAGATTTATACGAGGAAAAAGCCCTTGATCAATTAATGATCTCCGGCATAAAAAACCTCGGGTGATGGAAACTACCAATCACTAACTCAAATTAAACAATAATCCTTTTACAACTTCGGATGATAGCGAGCCAAATACAAGGATCACTATAGTGTATCGTGTAGAAATGTATGAAAAATGCTAAGTGTTTTGCCAAGAGCTGGAGAGTGTAGTTGTACGAGTATGTGTAGCCAAAAAATAGCCAAGTGTTGTCTAATTAGCTCGCTACCCCTTTTAAATTTAGTAAAATATCTAAATAACTAACTATCCGCAATTCATGCCTTCTCCCCACGATCTCCATAACGTTCACCATGGTC
Source organism: Helianthus tuberosus (assembly GCA_030545235.1). Taxonomy (NCBI): domain Eukaryota; kingdom Viridiplantae; phylum Streptophyta; class Magnoliopsida; order Asterales; family Asteraceae; genus Helianthus; species Helianthus tuberosus. The sequence goes on along the minus strand of CM060408.1, from coordinate 133,106,030 downwards.
AAGCACGTGCGGAATAAACGTGGAATATTCTCCAGGAACGTTACCAAGACTAAGTCCAAGCTGGTACTCCTGCAAAACAATAACGAAATCATAGCAAACAATCATTAGTATAAGGATCCTTAGGACGATCCATGATCCTGATCCCAAAGCACTTCTGAGGATCATTAACTGACACAGAAGTAAGGATCACCAAGCAGGATAATAATTGAGGATCACGGGTCATTAAGAAATCCTCCCCTAACAATTGCCCCCAAAATATAAGGAGTAATATTGTAAATAAACGAGTTATATTTTGTTGATCTTATCCGCAACAAACTAACGGATAAATAGCCGTTAAGATCGAACTAGCCGTTGCAAACCTGACGTCACTGAAGTGACTATCCTGCAAATCATCATTATAAATAGGAGTTAGAGATAGGATCAATTTGCATTTAAATCCAAGAGAATCTCCCTTTAAATTCTCAACCGAAGATCAACCAGGTATCTCTTTTCCTATTTCTCCTTCTCTTACTCTGTTTTTCTTTCTTTACCAACATCACGTTAAGAATGATGCTCCGGTCCTCCCCCGCCAAGGATCACCAGAAGGATAGCCCCTTGAAGAGTTAAGGGATCATCAAAGATTCAACGAATGAGAGGTGTTGCTTTACTGATCCACAAGTAGATAAGATCCGGTACTGCTTTCCGGCGAACACCTTTTTCAAACCCTTCGATCCCACTGTTCTGAGCGACTATATTTCTGAGACATGGGTAGCTTTTCCTGTTACCCCATTCACCATAGGATACACCTATCCTTTTCCAGCTTTTACCCAATCCTTTTTCTCCCTTACCGGCATCTCCTACATCCAAGCTATGCCGATGATCTGGAGGGTCTTATATACCCTTGAAAGGATCATAGAGTAGGAAGGGATTGATTTAGGAATGTCGGAACTGGCAGAGATGTATGATCTCACGACGTTTGGATCCCACCGATATCTGTTTAAGCGAAAACCCGGTGAAGAACACCCCATTTTTAAAGCCACCAAGAACGATACAAACTGGAAACGACGTTTTTTCTTTGTCAGAAGGGATTCTATTCCAAACGGAAAGGATCTACCAAGGAAGTGGTCCACCCATGGTAGGACAGAGGATCCTGAGAAGGATCACCAGATAGTCTTGTTTTTGTATAAGGATCACTAACACCCTTTTGTTTTATGTTATGCAGCTGTCACTGTTTCACACCTCATACCATCACCTACTACCAAGGAAAAGCTTGTTGCTTTTAGAAAGCTTGTTGCTTTTAGAAGGCTTGAACCTGTAACAAGATCATTCAAGACAGACACCCAGGATTCACAAGAAGTATCCTCAGGTTCTATCACCATGTCAAGTAAGTATCCTGTTCTTTGTATAGTTAAAGGCTTAAATAAATAGTTAAATAGAAATAGGATAAGGATACTTATCTGTTTTGAATGTGTAGGTGCCGGAAAAGCTTCCAAGCCTGCCTCCCAGTTCAACATTGCCGACCTTGACACTGTTCGATCCAGAAAGAAGAAGACCACTTCCAGCCCTAGTGTCTCCATCCCCAAGGCACCCACTAAAGGAAGGGGTGGCAAGAAGAGGAAAACTTCTGAGATAGAGGATCTACAAGGCCTGCCACTGATCCGCCACCAGTTCCTTGAATACTTCAATGACGTGAGGATCACCAATTCTGCCTAGGTATCCTACTTATTTGAGGATCACCTGATCTTGAACTGCTTTGTCTTTTTTGCAGAAATTTGCTGAGATTGAAGACTACGTGGGGAGCATTGAGGAGCTGGATAAGAAGATTGCTGACCTCCAACAAGTTGCAGTGCTCAAGGATCTTAAGATTGCTGATCTCGAAAAAGCCCTTCAAGACGCCAAGACTCAGACAGCTAAAATCTTGATCGACATTGACTACGAGAAGCATGATCTCATAGAAGGTGCAAAGGTCCCCGCTGCCATCACAATGTACAAGACAAAACTGAAGATGGCCCAGGAAGCTCAAGATCCTGACTTCGACAGAAGCAGCTGGGATGTTGAAGGCTGGAAGGCGAGGTTAGCTGATCTGGAAGATGATGAGGAGGCTGAGGAGGTTTTGGCGATCGAGGCTGGAGGCAGTGCGAAGGATCAGGTGAAGGATACCGAAGCTGGAGGGGATGAAGATGCAGCGAAGGTGTAGGCTGCATGATTGGGCAATGATGGACATTTCTAGACGTAGCCGGAGCCCAATTTTTTAAATTCGGTAGTAGTTTGTTTTGTGGTTGTGCTGTTTTAAAACAATGATGGTCTGTATTTGAACAATAGTTTTAGGATTAAGGATCTAGGATCCTTTGGATAATAGGTAGGATTACAAATGGTGGAGGGATCCTCTGTTTGGGGGATGAAGTCATTGTGATCTTGCCGCCTTTGATTTCCTGCACTTGCTATAACCGCATTAACAATGGACACCCGTTGCCAACCCATGTGGACGGGCCACGTTTTGCTGGTAGAAATGTGGGTTGGCAATTTTGACAACCTCCGACGGTTAAACCTTTGTTAATAAAATAACTTTAATCTTTTTTGGTTTTTCTTGTGTTGTTATCCTTGTTTGTCCTTTTAATTTTCAATTGTTTTGATGTACACTTGTCTGAGTAAGAAAAGTTGAGCAAATTAGATATCCTAAAAAAAATTTAGGATATGATCCAGGATCCAATATCCTATAGTTGAAAAATTCCAAAAAGTGGTATATTTTAAGGATCATGAGTTCAGTTGTCAAAGTATAAGGGTTATTCAAATAATCAATGAATAAAATCAAGATAGTTAAGGATCATACCTGGGGATCCAAGTTAGGATCCTAACCCTTAATACTATAACCAGGATAACCATAGGACAAACCTTAGTAAGAGGTAAGGATCAAGGATCCTTGGTTGTTTAACTTCGAAGACCTGAAATAGAACATAACTTGGGACTAAGCCATTATAAGATAAAAGTTAGCAACTGGGGACAAGCCCAAAGGATAACTGGGGACAAGCCCAAGGATAACTGGGGACAAGCCCAAGGATCGTGTGTGAACTGGAGTATGGCCCTAACTGGCGACTATCCAAACTTAGTGGCATGAAAATGCCAAAACCTTAGCTAACATGAAAACGTTAGAAACCTTAAGAACGGATGTATGGTACGTCTACCATTGTACGTAGGATCCTAGGTATAGCCAGTACAATGGAATTATCAGCCCCTAAAACGAGTACTGGTCCCACTGCCATGAACTATACCAGGATCATCATGCGCTACTGGCGGAACTGGGGTCAAGCCAAATAACTGGGGTCAAACCCAAGTAACTGGTTGCTTTTGTGGATAACCATCCTTTTGCTAAGAGTACCTGAATCTTCAAAACTCAAAATCACATGAAAGGGGGATAAAGGATGCAGGATCCTTATCCTTATGTGAGAAAGTAGAGAAATGAAATAGTTTAAGATTAGAATGTTACCAAAATGAGGATCATCTGTGCTTTAAGGATCCTTTAAGGATATTTATCATGTGAGGATCATGGATCCTTATCACATGAAGTATTTTTTCAAATGGACAGCATTCCAGGCTCTAGGTAGCAAATCACCTTCCATTGTTAGTAATCGATATGCCCCCTTTCCTGCCTCAGCTTCAATCAAGTAAGGTCCTTCCCATTTTGGTGCCAACTTTCCATCAGCAGGATTGGTGGTATTCTGAAATGCTTTCCTTAGTACCATATCACCAACTTGGAATTTCCTGATCCTGACATTTTTGTTGTAAGCTCTAGCCATTCTTTGCTGATAACTGGCCAACCTTATCCTTGCCAAATCTCTGATTTCTTCTATAGTATCCAGGTCTTGAACCAAGTTCTCATCATTTTCCTCAGGATCACGAATACTTGTTCTAGCAGTTGGAACCACCATTTCTGTAGGGATCACTGATTCTGCCCCAAATACCAAGGAGAATGGAGTTTGGCCTGTATCATTCTTAGGAGTTGTCCTATCAGCCCAAAGCACATAAGGTAGTTCTTCTGCCCATTTCCCTTTCTTGGATCCAAGCTTCTTCTTCAAATTGTTGATGATGATCTTATTGGAGGATTCTGCCTGACCATTAGCTGGTGGGTGGACTGGTGTTGATGTTATCATCTTAATCCCCCAGCTGTCACAAAAGTTAGTAGTTCTGCCCCCAATGAATTGGGAACCATTATCACATATAATTTCAGAAGGAATACCAAATCTAGTTATAATATTTCTTTTAATGAAGGATATAACTTCCTTTTCTCTGACTTGGGCAAAAGCTTCAGCCTCTATCCACTTGGAGAAGTAATCAGCCATAGCAAGCATGAACACTTTTCCACCAGGTGCCTTAGGGAGCTTACCAACTATATCCATGCCCCATCTCATAAATGGCCAAGTGGAGGATATAGGGTGCAAAAATTCAGCTGGTTGATGAAGGATATTGCTGTGTCTCTGACAAGGATCACATTTCTTAGCATACTCCACAGCATCTCTCTTCATAGTTTGCCAATAGTATCCTGTCCTCAGGATCCTTGAGAATAATGCCCTGCCCCCAGTGTGGTTTCCACAATCTCCTTCATGGAAGTCTTTTAAAACTTCTTGGATGTCAGGATCCTCAATGCATCTTAAATATGGTCCTGTAAGAGATCGTTTATACAACATATTATTTAAAATTGTGAATTGAGATACCTTAACTTTGAAAGCCCTAGGGTTTTCTCTTGTAGGAATCTCTCCATGTTGTATGTATCTCATGATTGGAAGGATCCATGATCCTGAATGAGATTGATTATCATCACTAGGGATGATTGCAGAGTCCTCTCCTATCTCCATAGCCACATGATCCTCGATAGCCGGGGTCAGGATATGGATAATAGGGATCTTGATATCCTCCGGGATCTTCAAGGATGATCCTAAATTGGCTAATGCATCTGCCTCTGCATTCTCTTCCCTTGGTACCTGTGTCAAACTAAAGGATACAAAAGAGAGTGCCAATTCTTTGACTATCTCCAAATATTTGATTAGCTTTTTACCTTTAACAACATAGGATCCATTAAAGTGATTAGTGATTAACAAAGAATCTACATGTACCTCAAGATACCTGATCCTCATATGCTTAGCAATTTGCAAGCCAGCTATCAAGGCTTCATATTCAGCCTCATTGTTAGTGGTTTGGAACTCACAAGCTATAGAGTGGGGTATTATGTCCCCCCTGTGGCGATTTTAGTAGTATTCCAAGCCCTGTTCCTTTGACATTTGAGGATCCATCAGTATAGAGTATCCAAGGATCCTTGGTCTCCTCTAGCTGCTGAACTTCTAACTCAGCTTCCTTTTGCAAATCACTACTGAAATCAGCCACAAAGTCGGCTAATGCTTGGGATTTAATGGCTGTTCTGGGCTCATATCTTATATCATATGCACTAAGCTTCACTGCCCACTTAGCCATCCTTCCTGACATTTCAGGTTTCCTGAGGACATTCTTAATTGGAAAATTAGTTTTGACGATAATGGCATGAGTTTCAAAATAATGTCTCAATTTAGTAGATGCCATAATTAATGCAAGGATAAGTTTTTCTAAGTGTGAATACCTGGATTCAGCATCAAGTAAACTCTTACTTACATAATAGACAGGATGTTGTGTACCTTCGTGATCCTTAACAAGGACGGCACTTACTGCTTTTGAGGATACCGCGAGATATAAGGATAACACATCTCCTTTTTCTGGTTTCATCAAGGCCGGGGCCGAAGATAGGTAATCCTTAAGAGCTCTTAAAGCACTTTCATGCTTCTCACTCCACTCGAATTTCTTGTTCTTCCTTAGGATATCATAGAATTCCTTGCACTTTTCTGAGGATTTGGATATGAATCTGTTTAAAGCTGCAATCCTGCCTGTTAACCTCTGAAAATCCTTAGCATTGGCAGGGGACTTGATGTTCACTATAGCTTTGATTTGTTCTGGACTGGCTTCAATGCCTCTCTTTTTCACCATATATCCTAAGAATTTACCTGCTTTAACACCAAAGTGACATTTTGAAGGATTAAGTTTCATGTTATATTTGTCAAGGATAATGAATGCTTCCTCCAAGTCTCTTAGGTGATCCTCAACCTTTTTTGATTTTACCACCATATCGTCTATGTAAACCTCCATAGTTTGTCCAATCTGATCCTTGAACATCATATTCACTAGCCTTTGATAAGTTGCACCTGCATTTCTTAGTCCGAATGGCATAGCAGTATAACAGTATATACCAGTTGGAGTCATAAAGGCTGTATCCTCTTGATCGGATGGTTCCATCTGAATTTGTTGAAATCCAGATGAAGCATCCATAAAAGTTAACAGTTCATGACCCGCAGTTGCATCCACCATGGAGTCAATGTGGGGTAATGGGAAAGGATCCTTGGGACATGCCTTATTTAAATCGGTGAAATCGACACATACCCTCCACTTTCCGTTTTTCTTTTGAACAACGACCACATTGGCCAACCATCTTGGATACTTGACCTCTCTAATCATACCTGCTCGGAGTAATTTCTCTACCTCCTCCTGGATAATGGCATTTCTTTCTGGTGCAAATTTTCTCCTCTTTTGATGGATTGGTTTGAAGGACCTATCAATGCCAAGTTTGTGAGTGATTATATCTTTAGATATACCTGTCATGTCTTCGTGTTTCCATGCGACGGTAGTCTTTCTCCTTTTGAGGAAGGATATGAGGTCTTCCTTTATTTCGCCAAGGATCCCTGATCCTATATAAACTTTAGATTCAGGATCATTAGGATCCACAAGGATTTCTACTACATCCTGCTCTCTTGCCTCCAAGACATCCCTTGGAGGATGCTTTAATTGCTATTGCTCCCTTGACTTTGAGGCGGGTTTCATTGATGAGGTGTAGCAGTTCTTAGCTTCTTGCTGATCACTATCAATCTTCACTATTCCCCAAGGACTAGGAAGCTTCACACATTGATGATAAGTGGATAGGACTGCCTTCATGTCATGTATCCAAGGCCTGCCAAGGATAACATTACAACAAGACAAACAGTCAATAACACAAAATTTTTGGTAAGAATGTAGGCCTTCGATATAGATTGGGAGTTTAATGTCCCCCAGAGTATTCTTAGTCTCGCCACTGAATCCCACAAGCACAGAGGATCTTGGTATGATATCGGATTCAGGAATATTCATCTTCTTGAGGACATCAAGCTGGATAATGTTCACAGAGCTTCCTCCGTCTATAAGGATCCTGCGAACAAAATGGTTAGAAATAAAAAGAGTGATAACCAAGCCATCATGATGAGGATCCTGAATGTCAACACGATCATCATCATCAAAAGTTATAACTTTTCCTTTGGAGACACTGGATGTTCGAATGGGTCTATCTCCATTATCCATCTTGGTTTCCTTTGCATGTCTTTTAGCTGCAGAGAAGGATGTTCCACAAATGTCTGATCCTCCAGAAATAAAGTTTATAACTTGTGCATCTGCTGGAGGGGCTGGAGCTTTCTCTGGGATCCTTTTAGGATCCTGAGTCCTTGACTTCTTTCTCCCCAATAATTCTTTCAAGTGCCCCTTGCTCAACAAGTATCCAATTTCTTTTCTCAGTGCGATGCATTCTTCTGTGAGATGCCCAAAATCTTCATGATATGCGCACCACTTTGACTTATCTTTAGTTGCGGCTGGTCTGTCATTTTTCCTGGGCCATCTAGCTTTATCACCTAAATTCTGCATCACAAGGATTAGTTCATTGTTATCAACAGAAAAGCAATATTCGGAAATTGGAGGATAATCCTCATTATCCTCTTCTTGTTCAACAGCATGCACATTCTGGTTATCAGATTTGTTATAGGATCTGAACTTGTTGTTTTTGAATGAGGATCCTTGCTTCTCTTGCTTTGAGGATCCTGCTAACCTCTCCTGGATCCTTTTGTCATCCTCTAGCCGGATGAACCTAAGGGCCCGGGTTCTTACCTCGTCTAGATTCCTGCATGGTGTCATAACAAAATCATCATAGAATAATGAATCCCTAAGCAATCCCATTTTAAAGGCTTCAACAGCCGTAGCTATATCCAGGTTAGGGATATCTAAGGATTCTTTACTAAATTTAGTGATATAATCCCTTAATGATTCATTATGACCTTGGGTTATCCTATACAGATCACTAGTTAAACGCTCAAATTTTCTACTACAAGAAAACTGGTTATTAAATAGGTTAACTAGATTAGCAAACGAGGTAATAGAGTAAGGGGGAAGACTTAGCAGCCATTTAAGAGCCGATCCAGTAAGAGTGGATCCAAATCCCTTGCACAGACATGCTTCCTTTAACCTTTCTGGGATGGGATTGATCTCCATCCTTTCCCTGTACTGTGCTATGTGTTCTTCAGGATCTGTTGAACCGTCATACAACTTCATGGTAGGCACATGGAACCTCTTGGGTATCTCAACATCACAGATTGGTGGTGCAAAACGAGATATCTTGTGGCTCCCATCTGCAATCTCCGGGATAGGCTTGACCACTCCTGGGAAACTTGATATCATATCCTTTAACTTTTGCAATTCTCTGGTCATGGCATGATTGATACCTGTATCCTGCATAAGGCCATGGTTAGTGGTATAAGAATTATTGAAAGTGTTACCTCCCATTGGATTCAAATTAGGAAGAGCGGATGTGAATCCATATTGTTGGAGCTCTGGAATGACTGATGGACCAGTAGAAGCAATGGTCTGCATTGGAATAAAATCTCCCTGATGGATATCGGAACTCCCTGATTGCAAACTCCTTAAGGATCCCGGAATCTGGAAGGATCCATGAAACTGAGAGGATCCTTGAACCTGGGAGGATCCTGGAACATAGGAGGATCCTTGAATCTGGGAGGATCCTTGAAACTGAGAGGATCCTTGAACCTGGGAGGATCCTGGAACATAGGAGGATCCTTGAATATGGGAGGATCCTTGAACCTGAGAGGATCCTTGAAACGGCCAGAATCCTTGAATCTGTTGCGCTCCTGAGTATCCTCCTGAGCTTACGAAGGATCCTATATGCTGAGGATGGGATCCTGCTGGTTGGAAGTACAACCCTGAAGCCTGAGTCATTGATGATGATCCGTGATGCACTCCTTTTGGTCCTCCCACATATTGAATGTCTGGACCCACTGAAGGCTGAGAAGTTATAACCGGAGTATCGAAATTCAAAGATCTGGGCATCAGTGGGGAATGATCCTCTGCCGATCTCTTCTGTTTCTTGATGTCTCCAATTTCTCTAAGAATCCTTTCATTGGTCTTATCCTGCTGCTGTATATGCTCCTTCATCTGCAAAATCAGAGTAAACAAGTCACTAGTAGTAGGAGTATAAGAAGCAGAAGAAGTTGGAGGTTTTGAGAAAATGGGAGTTGGTTTCTTCTCGGCATTTTTCTGAGGTCCATAAGGTGGTGGAGGCAAAGGTGGAATGCCCTGGGATGAATTGACTGCAGACATCGCCCTGGAGGTGTTCTTTGATGATGAAGCCATCTGCTTGGATGTAACGAACCGAAATGATCACAAAAATGAGAATTTCTTAGGAATGAAGCACCAATTGCCCCACGGTGGGCGCCAAACTATTTTGGGTCAAAAATCAGACGAGGATAATGCAACCAAACTCTCTGTTACGGGGTATGATGCTTGAATTGGTAAGCAACAATGAGGATCACTATGAAATGAATTGCACAGGAGACACAAAGATTTATACGAGGAAAAAGCCCTTGATCAATTAATGATCTCCGGCATAAAAAACCTCGGGTGATGGAAACTACCAATCACCAACTAAAATTAAACAATAATCCTTTTACAACTTCGGATGATAGCGAGCTAAATACAAGGATCACTATAGTGTATCGTGTAGAAATGTATGAAAAATGCTAAGTGTTTTGCCAAGAGCTGGAGAGTGTAGTTGTACGAGTGTGTGTAGCCAAAAAATAGCCAAGTGTTGTCTAATTAGCTCGCTACCCCTTTTAAATTTAGTAAAATATCTAAATAACTAACTATCCGCAATTCATGCCTTCTCCCCACGATCTCCATAACGTTCACCATGGTCAAGCACGTGCGGAATAAACGTGGAATATTCTCCAGGAACGTTACCAAGACTAAGTCCAAGCTGGTACTCCTGCAAAACAATAACGAAATCATAGCAAACAATCATTAGTATAAGGATCCTTAGGACGATCCATGATCCTGATCCCGAAGCACTTCTGAGGATCATTAACTGACACAGAAGTAAGGATCACCAAGCAGGATAATAATTGAGGATCACGGGTCATTAAGAAATCCTCCCCTAACAATATACTTGCAAACTTTTAATATTCATATTCCTGGCCAACTCTAATCCTGCAATCAAAGCTTCATATTCTGCTTCATTATTAGTGACAGGAAATTCACATCTAATAGCCTGGGGTAATATATCCCCATGTAGCGATTTTAGTAGTATACCCAATCCTACACCTCTCACATTAGATGCACCATCAGTATATAATGTCCAGGATTCTAAGGTCTCTCCTAGTTGTTGTACTTCTAGGTCTACTTCATTTTGAATATCACTACTGAAATCAGCCACAAAGTCTGCTAAAGCCTGAGACTTTATAGCATTTCTAGGTTCATATACTAGATCATATGCACTTAATTTTACCGACCACTTAGCCATTCTACCCGACATCTCAGGTTTCCTAAGCACATTTTTAATAGGATAATTAGTTTTAACATGAATCCTATGTGTCTCAAAATAATGTCTAAGCTTATTCGATGCCATAACTAGGGCCAATATCAACTTTTCTAGGTAGGAATATCTAGTTTCAGCATCTAATAAACTTTTACTAACATAATAGACAGGATACTGCTGACCTTCATGATCCTTCACCAGAACAGCACTTACTGCATTCCCTGATACTGCAAGATACTGGGATAATGGTTCACCATCCTCGGGCTTCATCAATAAAGGGGTAGTTGAAAGATATTGCTTTAACTCATGCAAAGCTGCTTCATGCTTTTATCCCCACTCGAATTTCTTATTCTTTTTCAGGATATCGTAGAATTCTTTACATTTCTCTGAGGATCTTGATATAAATCTGTTCAAGGCTGCTACTCGTCCTGTTAATCTTTGTACATCTTTCATGTTGGAGGGTGACTTGATATCCAGTATAGCTTTTATCTATTCCGGGCTTGCTTCTATCCCCCTTTTAGTCACCATATATCCTAAAAACTTTCCTGCCCCTACTCCAAAATGGCACTTGGCAGGATTTAGCTTCATATTGTACTGGTCCAGGATATCAAATGCTCCTTCAATATCCCGGAGATGATCCTCAGCCTTCTTGGATTTTACCACCATATCATCAATGTACACTTCCATGGTGTCCCCCAGTTTGTCTTTAAACATCATGTTCACCAGTCTTTGGTATGTTGCACCTGCATTTTTCAATCCGAATGGCATAGTAGTATAATAATAGATACCTGTTGGTGTCATGAAAGCAGTATCCTCCTGGTCCGAAGGTTCCATTTGGATCTGCTGGAATCCTAAGGATGCATCCATAAAGGTTAACATCTCATGACCGGCAGTTGCATCCACAATTGAGTCTATATGAGGTAGAGGAAATGGGTATTTAGGGCAAGCTTTGTTCAAGTCTGTGTAGTCTACACAAACTCTCCATTTCCCATTTTTCTTTTGAACAACGACCACATTTTCTAGCCATTTGGGAAATTTGACTTCCCTGATCATCTTGGATTTCAATAATCTTTCAACCTCTTCTTGAATAATCATGTTTCGTTCTAGAGCAAACTTCCTTCTCTTTTGCTGAATAGGCTTAAAAGACTTGTCAATTCCAAGCTTGTGAGTTATAACATCCTTGGAAATACCTGTCATATCCTCATGCTTCCATGCGAATGTTGACATCCTGCATTTCAAAAAGTTAGTTAACTGGTTTTCAATATCGTAAGGGATATTGGTTCCTACGAGCACCGAGATATCTGGATTATCCTGGTCCAGGATAATTTTCTTAACATCCTGCTCTGAAGCCTCCGCGATATCCTGGGCTCGCATCTTTAATTGCTATCCTGCTTTGGGCTTTGTTAAGGATTTCATCGAGGAAGAATAACATTCTTTTGCCTCTTGTTGATCACTTTCCACCTTGACAACCCCCCAAGGAGTAGGGATCTTGATACACTGATGATAGGTTGATGGCACAGCTCTCATATCATTGATCCATGGCCTGCCCAATATGATATTGTAGCAGGATAAGGAGTCCATAACACAGAAACGTTGCATTGAGTTGACTCTTTCAACATATACTGGCAGCTTTATTTCTCCCACAGTATTCTTGGCTTCTCCACTGAACCCTACAAGCACAGTGGATTTCGAAGTGATGTCCATCGGGGAAACATTCAATCTTTTCAGAGTTTCCAACTAAATAATGTTAACGGAGCTACCATTATCCACCAGTATCCTGCGCACAAAATGATTAGCAATATATAAAGTTATTACCAAACCATCATGATGGGGATCCTGGACAGTATCCCTGTCATCACTGTCAAACGTTATCACTTTATCAGTGGTGAGGGTTGTCATCCTAGTTGGCTTATCTCCCCGTTCTGCTTTAGCGTCCTTTGCATGTCTTTTTGCTGTAGAATAAGAGGTTCCACAGATGTCGGATCCTCCTGAAATAAAGTTGATTATCTTGGCATCAGCCGGAGGTGATGGTGCTCGTTCAGGATCCTTTTCAGTATCCTGACCCTTATTCTTCTTTTTTCCCAAAAGATCCTTCAGATATCCTTTGCTTAACAGGTAGCTTATTTCCTTCCTCAGGGCAATACAATCCTCCGTAACATGTCCGAAATCTCATGGAAGGCACACCACTTGGATTTATCCTTCCAATCACCTTTTTGTTGGTTTTTCCTAGGCCACCTCGCTTTATCTCCCAAAACCTGCATAGCATACATTAGTTCAGGTATATTAACAGAAAAACAATATTCTGACAATTTAGGATACTCCTCAGGATCCTCATCTTCAACAACGTTCACTTTCTTGCTATCATTCCTGCCATATGGCTTATGGCGATATGGTTTGTATGAGGATTCTGACTTCCTGTTAGTTGATTCATAGGTTGAGGATGAATTCATCCTCTCTTGCATCTTTTTATCATCTTCCAGTTGAATATATCTCAGAGCCCTGTTCCGAGCTTCATCAAGATTCCTGCAAGGATTCATTACATGATCCTGATAAAACTGGGAATCCTTTTGTAGTCCCATCTTGAATGCTTGGACTGCTGTAGCAACATTAAGGTGTGGGATGTCCAAGGATTCCCTGCTGAATTTGTTCACATAATCCCTTAGGGATTCCTGAGGCCCTTGAGTTATCCTGTAGAGATCACTGGTTAGTTTTTCAAAACTCCGACTGCAAGAAAATTGACTGTTAAATAAATTGACTAAGTGAGCAAATGATGTAATCGAATGAGGTGGAACATTTAAGAGCCATTTTAAGGCTGATCCTGTTAGAGTAGAACCAAAACCCTTGCAGAGACATGCTTCCTTGAGATCCGGAGGGATGGGGTTAATCTCCATCCTTTCCTTATACTAAGCAATATGCTCTTCAGGATCCGTGGTTCCGTCATAGAGCTTCGTGTTAGGGGTTTGAAATCTTTTTGGGATTTCAGCATCACAAATAGGATATGCAAACCGGGATATCCTGTGGCTATCCTGGGACACTTCTGGAATGGGCTGAACAACCCCAGGTACACTAGATATCATATCCTTCAACTTCTGAAGCTCCCTAGAGAGTGCCGACGTCACACCTGCATCCTGCAAAGATCCAACACTGTTAGTAGCAAGAGTATTAGTATTATTAGACACGTTACCAGCCTGAGGATTCTGGCCATATCCTGGAGCATATCCTTGGAGGTGGTGGAAGCACCGAACCAATTGTTGCAGAGGTTGTAATAGACACGGTAGAAGAGCTCGTGTTTGATTTTGAGGCCATTGAAAATAGTGTAACAAAAAGTTTTGAAAACAGAAAACCATGTAATGATTTTACGAAAACTTTTACTAGAAATAACACCACTTGCCCCACAGTGGGCACCAAATTGTTTTGGTCAAAAATTACCTAAGAAATTTAGTGATCAAATTAGTTAAGTGAGGTAGTGTGCTAACAAGGTATGTTGAAAATATTCTGATTATGTTGCTAACAAAAACAGTTTTCAGGATATAGCTCAGGATATCGGGCTATATCTATAATCAAACAATGAGCAAAAAAGGTAAAGGGTGACACAGGATGTACGAGGAAAGCCCTTGATCAATCTAGATCGCCGGCACAAAACCTCGGGAGCTGACAATCGCAACTGCCTTGTTCTTCTTATTACTTCAAACTTCAGGATACAGTGTAGGATATGATGCAGATCAACTAAGTGTTACAATGAGACTCGAGTACAAGTGTAAGTGTAAGTGTTTGTGAGTGATTGTAGCTAGTAGAGAGAGAAGAAGTGTGCGTGAAAAAGTTGTGTGTTCCTATGATCCGTAAATTCCTTTATATAGTAAAAGGAAATAACAAACTATCCTAAGAACGGGGGATGCCCCGAATATTCCCTTTAGAACGTTGGAGACCCCGTCTTTGCGGCTTCAACGTTCCCTTCTCAACCATCTAGTCCGAGTCTTTGGGAGAAGTAGTCCTCTTGACCGTTATAAGCAAGCTTCATTAATCTGCACGTGAATAATTAGTCATTACCAGGATACTGTATCAGGATGTTACCAATATCCTGATCCGGTATCCTGATCACAATCAAAAGTAACAGAGTCAGAATATAATCCAGGATATATGAGCAGAAAACCACCCATAACAGTAACATGCCCAAAAAGATATTAACATGTGTTTTACATCGATCAAAAACTATAATAGTAAATAATCATACTGGTAATGATGTTGTTCTATCAACATCGGGTCAGTGTGATATGGTACTGGAACTCAATATAGTTTACGATATAAAAAATATATTAAATACAACTCCGTTTTCAATAAAAATTATATCGTAATATTAACAAAACAAATATTTGGTATCAGTATCGAAAATACCAACATCACACCAAAACTGTGTAAAAACACAACCCAAACACAATTATTATAATTGAGTACTTGAGTTGATCCATGTTACAATTTTTTTATCATTTCCCTCTCTCCTTCCGTATTTTTAATCTTTACATACACTTTTTTAGAGTGCTACTACAACTTAGAGGTGCACAAACTGGCTTTTTTCAATACTCGGGTTCGGGTATATACCCGGGTACAGGTATGACCGGGTTTTGAATTTTCGGGTATTGGCCGTACCCGGGTCGGGTCAAAACTTGGAAGATTTGCTGATTGGATGCATCAGCTTAGGGGGAGTCTGTTGCTGATAGAATTCATGTTGAAGCTGACGCTATCCAAAGACCAAAGACTGTGAGATTCTGAAGACTAAAGTTACCTTTGCAAGCTATTGTCAAGGGGGAGTTTGTTGGTGCATATTTTGTAACAAAATCTTTGGCTTGGTCTTTGGATATTTTACAAGATTATGATATGAAGACTTAAAGGATTTCGAGTCTGTTAGAAGCCCAATCAAGTCCAAGTTCGAGTTCATGTATTAGTCCAAGTTGTTTAGCCCGAATTGTGTTCTCAATGTATATGGGCCTAGCCTAGTTCGAATTGTATGTTGTGAGTATATAAAAAGCAATTAGCTTTATAGTTAGGGTTAGACTTTTAGCCATTTGTGAGATTTCTTGAGAGTTTGAGAGAAAACATAGAGTATTGGCTGTTAGTTCTCGTAGATCTTGAGTAATTGTAAAATAGTTTCGTGTGTTTGATAATCACAGAAGATCAGTTTAAATAATTGTGTGTTCGTATTTCTTCATCTTACATATTCTTGTTTCTGGTTTTTTGATTAATCAAGGAGATTCCGCATTCTTGATTGATTATCAGTTTTGTGATGATCCATCGGGAATAAGGGGCCTACACAAACGATGTCACGCAATGATTTTCACTTAAAGATATAAATCATATGAAGTTTTCTTTTAAATCGATTTGCTACTCGGTTTTACAAAAGAAATGTTTTGGTCAAGATTCATGGCAACAAGATTTTCACAAACATAAACCAACATGTTTAGTTGGTTAATTATATTGCAATACCAAACACTTTTGATACGGGGTTTCACTTATTGACTCTCGAAGTCGGACGAGGTATTGCAATATGTATACAAAGCCATGAATTTGACACACTCACAAAACCTATGTACTCGCCAACTTTTTATGCTGACTCTGTTTTCACATATGTTTCAGGAGCCGTTGTTTGATGATATGATCATGCTTCATGTAGGATTGGACGCGGACCTTAGTGACTATAAAATATGAAGGACAATTGTAGTGTTTATTTTTTTCTATTTCTAAGACAATGTAACTTGTTTAATCAATAAAACAAAACTTCAAATACCATGTGTTGTGAAAAAATAGTCCTGTGACAAAGTATGAGAAATACGTAGTCATCATGGAAACCCTGCTAGACCCCCATTCCCACCTGGTTCTTGCTACAACTGTGGTGAAATGGGTCACTTCAGAAACAACTGCCCGAAACTTGTGAACACGAATGCGAATCCAGCTCATGGACGCACATTCAACATCAGCGCCAATGAGGTTCGTGCTGATAACGAAGTCGTTAACGGTACATTCCTTGTTAACAATCACCCTACTTCTGTTCTTTTCGATTCGGGTGCCGGTAGAAGCTTTGTATCACTAGCCTTTGAACCTATGCTTTCGATGCCTAGAACTAAACTAGGGAAGCCCTTAACAGTGGAAATTTCTAGTGGTGAACCCCTTGTGCTCGACTCTGTCATTCGAGATTGCCAATTAAACCTTGATAGCCACCTTTTTCCCATTGACCTCACGCCAATGCAACTAAGAAGTTTCGATATCATGATAGGAATGAATTGGTTAACCAAGCACCATGCTGAGGTGATCTGCTTTGGCAAGGTTGTTCGTATACCTCTTTTGTCTGGTGAAGTCTTAGAGGTTCGTGGAGAGAAACCCTCGAGTAGCTTGAAACTCATTACATGTACTCAAGCCCAAAAATACCACGAAAAAATTATGTAGCCTTTTTGACACATGTGAAGATTTAGCTTGGTTTATATAGTTGTTTTGAAGCCATAAGATCATCACAAGTGTCCCTTGCGTTGGCATGATCTTATGGAGGCTAAAACACATGTCAAATGCAGATTAAATGGTGGCAAATTCGTGTTCTTGGGCTCCAAGGCTTGGAATATGGAGTTGCCAGGTAGCTGTTGTTGCAGCTGCAAAACTTTCTGTCCAAGACAGGGGGTCGCGCTACGCAACGAGGATATCCCCCTGTCGTCGAGCCCCGCCAAGCCCCCAACCGTGTTTCAGAAATTGGTAGAAATGGTCCCTGTACTAAATTTGATGTGTTTTGAGACTTTTAACCCACTTTTCAGGTTACCTAAAGGCGTTAAGGCATAAGTAAGTTGGATTATGCCCAAAAATGTCGTGGATGTCGGTTCATTCGGTTGTACGATTGCGTTTTTTGCTTAATTACGACGAACGCTATAACGAACACGAAAACGACCGAAATTTCGCAACAAGCGATATTTTTGCATTCTTATCAATAAAATGCAAGATTTTAATGATTACAAAAATCTTTGGATGTGCATACAGGTTCGTATTAAAAAATACGAGAATTGGCAGACTTTCGCAGTTTGTCGCAAATAGTCCATGAGCTCGAATAAGCATGTTTTTGCCATACCGAACCCCTCAAAAATTATTTCTAAGTTATGTAAAGGGTATTTAGGGTATGTTTAGCTTATGTCATTGTTCCGGAGTGTATGTTGCATTAAACTATTTATGTTTGCGTAACAGTTTACGATTTCACTCCCACAAAAGGTTTGAGTGGTTGAAATTGTACAAGGACTAAAGCGTGCAAATGTCACATGTAATTATATAATCCCAGAAATAAAACACAATGGTTCATTAAATACAAAGTTGTTTGGAATTATACAATGATTGAAAGACACAAATGTCACAGTCTCCCTTACTTTAGGAAATTTCGTCCCGAAATTTAATTTGAGGAAACTTGTGAAAACAGATGTGGGTATTTCGCCTTCATTTGACCCTCTCATTCCCAAGTAAACTCTGGGCCACGTTTGGATTCCCAGCGAACTTTAACTATTGGTATACGTTTGTGCTTGAGTTTCTTGACTTCACGATCCAATATCTCCACAGATTTCTCGACAAAGTGCATAGTGTCATCAATGTGAATTTTTTCGAGGGGGATATGGAGATTTGTATCGGCTAAACACTTTCTCAGATTGGACACGTGGAATGTTGGGTGAATATTCCCAAGTTCAGGAGGTAGCTAAAGTCGGTAGGCCACCTTTCCGATTCTCTCAACGATCTTGATGTCACACACTGACTTTTGCGGAAACGTGTATGGTGTGACTTGATCGGTTTTCATTGCATTCGATTATAATAAACAGTTATATGATTAAAATGATGTTCATCCATTCATAAGTTTAAAACGTTATAAACACAAGTCATTTAAGTTTCGACCAACATAACCTTAGATTAAGTTACAAATCAACAAAAGTGGATGACATCTAAACTTGGAATTTACTTCTTGAATACAACACCAGCGCCCAAGATCCATCATGTTTCCTGAAATACATGTAATTTTGATAACATCAACAAAAGTTGAGCGATTTCATGCGTTTTATATGAGTACCGATAACTTGTAAGAGAGATTCCTTTGAAAACAGGTATGTAAAGCGTCTATGAACAGATCAATTAATGTTTTGCAAGGACATTAATACATGTGACGACATAGGAAGTACGCAACCCGAGTAGACGATTTTTAGTGTCGAATCACCTCGACTGTGTCGAATCACCTCGACTGCGTCAAATCACCTTGAGTGTGTCAAATCACCTTGACCGTGTCGAATCACCTCGACTCGGACACAACAACACTCTAAAAGGTCACACAAGGACCATGAGTGGAGCTCGGCCGTACCCGTTAGATCTAACCTTGTCCCGTGGTTCTTAAAAGAATTAATGGCACTTTAGTTCAGCCTATGGTCACATGATCTAGTGTATTGTTCCTTATCTAAATCATACCCAAGTTGAAATGTATTTCACCCCCAAGAGTTATAAATCCGAAAACAGTTAAGAGAAAAAGGGGACATGAACTCACAAGTTTGCATCCTGCTGTCTCGTATACTCAAAGGTCCTTCTACGAGTCGTACAACTACTTACACACGTGCCATGTTTTATTAAACGTTTAGGTCGTGTAACGACTCCTAGTCTTAGTTGTTTATTAAGACATATTTTTGGGGATTTAGTATTCTTTGAGTCATACGGTTGATATGTATTATATAATTCCGAATTATATAATTATTGGTTAAAATAAGATTATTTTAACTTAAACTATTTTATCCAATTATTTTGGGATATTGTTAAAAAAATAAAATATTTTTAACTTGGTTCATCATGTATTTCTCACATATGTATTTTCCAAGTATAGGTGTACTTGTATTTGCGTATTTTACCAAGTATTGGTATTGTATTCCGGTATGCATTTATACGTATAGGATATGTATTTTCTTGTATTTATTAAGTATTTTATACTTAATTTGTGTATTATTTTCCGGAATATTATTTTTATACAACTAAAAATCACCAACTTTACATTCTTAAAATATACATATTTTAAGAGATTTTTTATAAAAAAATATCTATAAACTTTACTTGGCAAAAACAAGCATACTTCCATATATATCTCAAAAATAATATATTTTTAAGATTAAACTTAGAAAAATATATATTTTTAGTTGTCACACCCCCAAAAACCACCATGCGGAGCGTCGCCGCTTGGAGGCGTGACATGACCAGGATCGAGCCACCAATCATATTGAACATCGTAATTAAGTAAATAAGACCAACCACAATACGATTGGTGACCAAAGCTAGTTAACCATGTTTAGTTTATAAGTTAAAGTTCAAAACACAAGTTTAATAAGTTCGTAAGGATTTAAATAATACGCACGGAAAATCATGTAACAACGAGTCAACAACAAAGTTGAGTGAGTTCACGTTTGGTTGTTTAGTTTTAAGTTGTTTCTGAAAATCGTGGTTTGACTTTCGTTGGCTTAATTTGCCGTGGGGGTTACCCCGTAGTTGAAAGTATGTTTAACCAGTTCCTTTTTCATTACCCAATCCATAACCATAATCAGTGGGGGCTTTCCCCTTGTGAACTACTAGACGGTATGATATCAACTACTACGCAAATAAGTTGTGCCCTATATCAGTGTCTATCATCACTGATAGTCTGCCATAGTCCATTAGTACACGCCCGTCCGACCGGCACGGTGTGAGGTTTGTTAAACCTAATAGCGCTATTAACTAATGACCCGCTTGCCATTGGCCTCGGCGATTAAGTCGATATAATGAAGAGGGACTTATTGATAGAGTTTTGTCTAGCTAGTTTTTAAGGTTGTTGTCCTGCACCAGGAGGACGAACGTACGTATTCTGCACCAGGAGAATTCGTAGGATTAATAATGGCATCCTGCCCATAGGGAGGATGGCCGTACATATCTCCCCAAAGGGATATGTAGATTCAGTTTTAAATTCTTTAACCCATTCCCAAACCACCGGGAATCCCATGCCTTGTAGAAAGTGTGAACTCACCTCGGTTGCTCGGTTTGACTCTCACAAATAGCTAACAATCAAGGTTGGTCAATCACGTCCTAGTATGATTACCAGTTAGTCATTTAGTGATTTTTAAATAGAGCACAAAGTTCCTACACGTATTTATCACATAACATGCATCACTTTAACGGTTTATGCCCATATAAGTTTCCCATCCATTCCTACACGTATTTATCACATAACATGATCTTATAAGATTTCTTGGAAATCCCCTTAGCCACCCTACTTGATCTTAGTGTAATCATCATACATATTTTTGGCCAATCAACAAGCAAGATAGAAAAAATAAAATCTAGAGAATATTTGGTGATGATGATGACCGAAATAGGCTAGGGGGGGTTAATTGTAACATTTTGATGGCTAGTTGGTAAATATAAGTTCAAATCCAAGTATGTGGTTTCATATGTTAGTTAGTGGACATTCTAGTGGGTGTTATGGTATTCGGAGATCATAACTATCCAAGAAATATTAACACAATGTTTTTGATAAATATTTGGTGTCCCGGTTAATGTCCGGTTGTTCGGTCAGATACTGCTCCGTTAAATTGTTTAATTGTTCTGTAAGGCATCTTATATATATATTTTGTAACACAATTAATTCCTAACACTCAGGAAAGCATACCAGACTATTTAGTAATTTTTCTGTATACTACTAGTATGCTAACACGCACATGTACGTATAACACAGTAATCAGAGAGCAGTTAAATGATTCAGCACAGTCATCAAGCACTTTAATTATCACTAATAAATTGTACGGAATACATGTAAATTGAGGGTTGTCACATTCTCCCCCTGTTAAGAGAATTTCGTCCCGAAATTTAGCGCGTGGTTACTGAGGAAGCTAGTTAAGTTGCGTTGTTTTCCTGGTTTTCCTGGGGTGTCACATCATCCCCCCGTTGATTTGGAATTTCGTCCCGAAATTCTGTTGTAGCTTCAGCCTCAGCAGTGGTTGCATTTTTCTTAAACAGTTGGGGATACTTGAGTTTCATTTGGTCTTCTCGTTCCCAGGTATACTCTGGGCCACGACGAGCATTCCAACGAACTCGGACCAGAGGTATCCTGGTACGCTTGAGGATCTTAACATCTCGATCCGTAATCTCTACTGGTTCCTCGACGAATCGCAGCTGGTCGTCGATTGTGAGTTCCTTGAGAGGAACTATGAGGGTCTCATCTGACAGACACTTCTTCAGATTCGACACATGGAAAACATTGTGAACTCCGCTGAGTTCTTCAGGTAGATTCAACCTGTAGGCGACTTTGCCAATTTTCCCAGTGATCTCGAACGGTCCGACATAACACGGATTGAGCTTGCCTCGTTTGCCAAAGCGGACTACACCCTTCCAAGGTGAGACTTTGAGTAGCACTCGATCCCCAACCTGGAACTCGAGTGGTTTTCTTCCTTTATTAGCATAGCTTTTCTGACGGTCACGAGCTGCCGCCATTCGCTGTCGTATCTGAGCAATCCTCTCAGTCGTATCTACTACAAGTTCTGTGCCAGTGATTTTGACTGTCACCGACTTCTGCCCAACAGAGAGGTGATCGGCATTTACGTCCGTACAATGCCTCAAACGGAGCGGCTTGGATGCTGGTGTGGTAGCTGTTGTTATATGAAAACTCCACTAGCGGGAGGTGCTTTTCCCAGCCATTTCCGAAGTCGATTACACATGCCCTAAGCATCTCTTCAAGGGTTTGGATGGTGCGTTCAGATTGCCCATCCGTCTGTGGATGATAAGCGGTGCTCATATCTAAACGTGAGCCAAAAGACTTATGCATTGCTTGCCACAGTTCAGAAGTAAAACGCGCATCACGATCAGGAATGATGGAGGTTGGCACTCCGTTCCTTGATACTACTTCCTTTAGATAGATGTCTGCTAAAGTAGAAAACTTATCCGTTTCCTTGATTGCCAGAAAATGTGCAGACTTGGTCAGTCGATCTACGATCACCCAAATGGTATTGTTTCTGAGTTGAGATCTGGGCAGGCCAGTAACGAAATCCATGGAAATTTGCTCCCATTTCCATTTCGGGATCTCCGGTTGTTGAAGTAGGCCTGATGGTTTCTGATATTCAGTCTTGACTCTCGCACAAGTCAAGCACTTATTGACGTAGGTTGCTATGTGGGCTTTCATGCCAGGCCACCAATACGTAGTCTTGAGGTCGTGGTACATTTTATCTGAACCAGGATGTACCGAATAACGAGACTTGTGTGCTTCATCCATCACAAGCTCGCGCAGGTTTCCGTAAAGTGGCACCCAGATGCGCCCTGTTACATAGTAGGCACCGTCTTCCTTTTGTTCTAACCGTTTCCTTGATCCTCGTAGGGGCTCAACCCTGATGTTTCCTGCTTTCAACGCTTCAACCTGAGCATCTCGTATCTGAGCAGGAAGACTAGATTGAATGGTAAGTTGTAACGCTCGCACACGTTTAGGTATGGTATCCTTTTGACTGAGGGCGTCGGCCACCACATTGGCTTTGCCCGGATGGTACTTGATAGCGCATTCATAATCGTTCAAGAGTTCAACCCATCGGCGTTGTCGCATGTTTAATTCCTTTTGCTTGAAGATATGCTCGAGACTCCTGTGATCAGTGTAAATGGTGCACTTGGTACCGTACAGGTAATGTCTCCATATCTTAAGTGCGAAAACAACTGCTCCCAGTTCCAAGTCATGCGTAGTGTAGTTTCTTTCGTGAACTTTAAGTTGGCGCGATGCGTAGGCAATGTCTTTGTCACGTTGCATCAACACGCAACCAAGTCCTTGGATGGAAGTGTCGCAATAAACCACAAAATCATTCGTGCCTTCAGGCAATGAGAGGATAGGCGCGCTACAAAGTCTGTCTTTTAAGTGCTGAAATGCGGACTCCTGTGCATCACCCCAACGATAGGTGACACCCTTCTGAGTCAGTGAAGTGAGAGGTTGCGCAATCTTTGAGAAATCCTTGATAAACCTTCTGTAATATCCTGCCAAACCCAAGAATTGGCGGATTTCTGTTGGTGTGCGGGGTGCAGGCTAGTTCTTGATCGATTCAACCTTAGATGGATCCACATGAATTCCATCCTTGTTTACCACATGGCCTAGAAAGTGGACTTCGCGAAGCCAGAAGTCACATTTCGAAAACTTGGCATACAACTGCTCTTTTCGAAGAAGTTCCAGCATAAATCGCAGATGCTGCTCGTGTTCCTCCTGACTCTTAGAATAGATCAGGATATCGTCGATGAACACAATAACAAACTTATCCAGGTAAGGTTTGCATACTCGGTTCATGAGATCCATGAAGACCGCTGGTGCATTCGTCAGCCCGAATGGCATAACCAGAAACTCGTAATGGCCGTAACGAGTTCTGAATGCTGTTTTGGAGACGTCCTCATCTCGGACCCTCAGCTGATGGTATCCCGATCTCAAATCAATCTTAGAGTAATAGCTCGACCCTTGCAACTGGTCGAACAGGTCGTTAATGCGTGGAAAAGGATAACGATTCTTCACGGTCACCTTGTTGAGTTCGCGGTAGTTGTTACACATTCTGAAAGTACCGTCTTTCTTCTTTACAAACAAGACTGGAGCTCCCCAGGGCGAAGAGCTAGGACGTATGAAGCCCTTTTCCAAGAGTTCTTGTAATTGCGTGGATAGTTCTTCAAGTTCTGATGGAGCTAGACGATATGGCGCTCGAGCTATGGGCGCTGCTCCAGGAGCTAGCTCGATTTGAAACTCAACTTGGCGATGAGGCGGAAAACCAGGTAATTCCTCAGGAAAATCACGCACAATAGGAATGTCTTCAATTCTCTTCTCTTCCGTTGACGTGTCAGTAACGAGTGCTAAAATGGCAGTGTGGCCCTTTCGCAAACACTTTTGGGCCTTAAGGAAAGAGATAATGCCTACGACAGCACCACTCTTGTTGCCATGAATCACGAGAGGTTCATCACCAGAACGAGGGATGCGGACAATCTTCTCGTTACAAACAATTTCCACTTGGTGTTGAGATAACCAATCAATCCTAATAACGACGTCAAAACTACCCAGAACGATAGGAATGAGGTCGATAGAGAAAGTATGACCAGTTAAGACGAGGTTACAGCCTTTAACTACGTGTGTGGCCTCGAGACTTTTACCGTTTGCTAACTCTACGATGTGCTTGGTGTTCAAAAGTTTTGGGGTACGCTTAAGCATCTGACTAACTTTTAAGGACACGTAACTAGTATCGGCACCCGAATCACATAAAATAGTAACAAGGAAATCATCCAGAAGGAAACTTACCCATCACAACGTTGGGATCGTTCCTTGCATCATCCTGCCCAATCACGAACGCACGTTCCCTGGCTCCATTGCCATTATTGTTTCCCCTATTATTGTTTTCGTTCCCCTGGTTGTTGTTGTTGTTGTTGTTGTTATGTTTCTGGTTCAACTAGGGACAGTTTCTCTTGAAGTGACCTTCAGCACCACACTGATAGCATTCCTTGTTACCCTGCTGTTGCTGTTAGGTATGTGGGGCTTGTTGCCGATTCTGATTCGCAGGACGTGAGCTCCTGCAATCTCTGGCTTTATGTCCAAGCTTGTTACATTTCTGACAATGATCCTTGTTGCACGGCCAGCTGTGGTGCAAACTACATCGTTTGCACTTAGGGTGATTTCCCCTGTATCCACCCTGACCTTGTTTTCCAGAAAACTGCTGACTGGGGCTCCGGTGTTCATCTGTCTTTCGTCGCTGGGGCTGGGACTGAACTGGAGTGGAACCCCTGCCCGAATTTCCATCCCACTTGCGCTTGTCACTGCTGGGAGCACCCGTAGCAGTTGTGCTAACACGCTTGGGCAGCTTGCCCTCTTCCACTGCCTGATCGGTGAGTCGGTGCGCCAAACGAATGACTTGCTGGATTGTGGAAAGGTTGGCCTCCATTACAGACCCTTGGATTTCCGGAACTAAGCCTCTGAGGTATAGCTTGATTCGTCTAGATATGGGTCGTGACAAGTTAGGACATAAGTCAGCCAAGTTGTTGGACCTCTTTGTGTACGCCTCAATTTCTGATCCTTCCATCTTCAAACCATGATACTCTGTTTCAAGTTCCAGGATGTCGTCCAGGTGGCAGAATTCTTCCTTAATCAAATCCTTGAAGTCGCTCCAAAGGGTGGCATTCGCGTCTGCCAATCCGAGCATCTGAACCTGTGCGTTCCACCAAGAATATGCTTTCCCTTGCAACATGCCAGTAGCGTACTCTACTCGTTTGCTGGTAGGGCTTTCACTCTCTTCGAATGTATGTTCGATTTTTCGGATCCAGTGTAGAAGGCCGATTGTCCCTTCAGGGCCGTCGAAAGTGGGAGGTTTGCATTCTAGGAACGCCTTGAAGGTGCCCATGCGTGTTGGAGAGTGCATGGGTTGACTCCTTGATTGGGTTGCTAAGGCTTCAGCAATCCGTTCGTTAATCAAGGTCGTCAGCTGACCCTGGGTCATGTCGAGACGTCCACTCATGATCTTCATAATGAAGCAACGTAAGTGAGAAAGGTGTCGCGAAAGTGCGTAAGTGTGGGACGACAATAGAGAGTAAGCACACAAGGTTCAAATAGCAATTATCACATTATCTAATGCACAGTGAGAACTATCTAACCGACAATATAGCATAAATCATACCACTTATGGTGTCGAGTCTTGCACGTGGAGCGAAGCGTCGTTGTGGATCGTTGAACACTGTACAGGTTATAGTCTGGTTTTATCAAAAAGCTTTTTCCTTTTTAAAACCAAGTTCACTATAACCAATGGCTCTGATACCAATCTGTCACACCCCCAAAAACCACCATGCGGAGCGTCGCCGCTTGGAGGCGTGACATGACCAGGATCGAGCCACCAATCATATTGAACATCGTAATTAAGTAAATAAGACCAACCACAATACGATTGGTGACCAAAGCTAGTTAACCATGTTTAGTTTATAAGTTAAAGTTCAAAACACAAGTTTAATAAGTTCGTAAGGATTTAAATAATACGCACGGAACATAACAGTCCGTACACCACAACGACTCCTTCCTCGTGCAAGCTCCAAGCGTTTAACGACCTGTAAGGCATGTAACAACGAGTCAACAACAAAGTTGAGTGAGTTCACGTTTGGTTGTTTAGTTTTAAGTTGTTTCTGAAAAACGTGGTTTGACTTTCGTTGGCTAAATTTGCCGTGGGGGTTACCCCGTAGTTGAAAGTATGTTTAACCAGTTCCTTTTTCATTACCCAATCCATAACCATAATCAGTGGGGGCTTTCCCTGTGTGAACTACTAGACGGTATGATATCGACTACTACGCAAATAAGTTGTGCCCTATATCAGTGTCTATCATCACTGATAGTCTGCCATAGTCCATTAGTACACGCCCGTCCGACCGGCACGGTGTGAGGTTTGTTAAACCTAATAGCGCTATTAACTAATGACCCGCTCGCCATTGGCCTCGGCGATTAAGTCGATATAATGAAGAGGGACTTATTGATAGAGTTTTGTCTAGCTAGTTTTTAAGGTTGTTGTCCTGCACCAGGAGGACGAACGTACGTATTCTGCACCAGGAGAATTCGTAGGATTAATAATGGCATCCTGCCCATAGGGAGGATGGCCGTACATATCTCCCCAAAGGGATATGTAGATTCAGTTTTAAATTCTTTAACCCATTCCCAAACCACCGGGAATCCCATGCCTTGTAGAAAGTGTGAACTCACCTCGGTTGCTCGGTTTGACTCTCACAAATAGCTAACAATCAAGGTTGGTCAATCACGTCCTAGTATGATTACCAGTTAGTCATTTAGTGATTTTTAAATAGAGCACAAAGTTCCTACACGTATTTATCACATAACATGCATCACTTTAACGGTTTATGCCCATATAAGTTTCCCATCCATTCCCCACTCATAAACAAACATACGATGATGCACATAACACATATAACATGTTATATCATTCACAGATAACATACTCGACATTTAGACATGCAAATTACAACTTATGTTATTTCAGCATTAACATTCAAAACCGGCTGTTTTCGGACATTTTAATAAAATAGTTAACTTATTCCAAAAATTCCCAAATTTTTACAGAATGTCTTAAGCGTTCCAAATTTTATTGTGTAAAAAATATCGGGGTCCAGTTCATTGCTAATATTTTATAAAAATTCATTTTCCGGACTGAACTCAGATTTAACTTTTTCTGACCACAGTCCACGGAATAATTTATTTAAAATTCATCGAGCGTCCGATTTACGAAATTCCAGTGGGGTAATTACAAATACATCAGTTGTCATCTACTGTACAAATTTCATGAGCTGATTCATCATAGATTTCCAGTTATGACAAAAAAATATAACACCTATTTTCAGCAGCAAAAATGCAGCTTGAGCTGCTGTTACAAAATGACCCTTTAAAAATAGCAAACGAAGTCCAAAAATTATGATTCCAGTGCCATCAGAACCGTATTTCATAATACATAAATCTAGAGTTCAGAAAACACATTTTTCGCTTTATTAAGGTTCGGTTACAGCCGACTGAAGTTGGCTGTAATCAGCAAGCAGCTTTCTGTTTTCAGCTTTTACATTCTAATGCGAGTTAGATTGGTTCCGTTAACATGCATAATGCTCAACAACATTTCTAGTACTCAATATTAACAAGTAAATCAGCAAGTAATCAACAATATATCCAAACAACTTCATACTAACATTTTTACATCATGTTTCATCTTCTTGTTTAAACCCTTTTTAGTGTTCTTGTAGATTTAACATATTACATCTTTTAATCATGAAACAAGATGAACAAAGGTGACATAAGGAACTTACTACTAGCTTAAAGCTAGGGATGATTCTTAGTGAAGAAGATGGAGAGGATGAAAAGCAAGAACAAAGCTCCTAGAATGCCCTTCAAGATGCAACCTCTATGGATCACCTTCAAGCTTGTATGGAACTTGAATATGATGAAGATGATGGTGGTTATGTGGTGGTGAGGGTGGCGGTTATGTGCAGCCAAGAGGGAGAGAGAGAGAGAGAGTTTTGAGGGAGGTGAAGTGAACTTGTGAGGATTGAGATCTTATAAGATTTCTTGGAAATCCCCTTAGCCACCCTACTTGATCTTAGTGTAATCATCACACATATTTTTGGCCAATCAACAAGCAAGATAGAAAAAATAAAATCTAGAGAATATTTGGTGATGATGATGACCGAAATAGGCTGGGGGGGGGTTAATTGTAACATTTTGATGGCTAGTTAGTAAATATAAGTTCAAATCCAAGTATGTGGTTTCATATGTTAGTTAGTTGACATTCTAGTGGGTGTTATGGTATTCGGAGATCATAACTATCCAAGAAATATTAACACAATGTTTTTGATAAATATTTGGTGTCCCGGTTAATGTCCGGTTGTTCGGTCGGATACTGCTCCGTTAAATTGTTTAATTGTTCCGTAAGGCGTCTTATATATATATTTTGTAACACAATTAATTCCTAACACTCAGGAAAGCATACCAGACTATTTAGTAATTTTTCTGTATACTACTAGTATGCTAACACGCACATGTACGTATAACACAGTAATCAGAGAGTAGTTAAATGATTCAGCACAGTCATCAAGCACTTTAATTATCACTAATAAATTGTACGGAATACATGTAAATTGAGGGTTGTCACATTAGTTTTCACCAAAATAATATATTTTGAATTGTTTAAGAAAATATATATTTTTCTCCACTAAAAAATAATGTATTTTCTATTTGACAAAATATGATGTATTTTGTAGTAGTTATAAAAACCCATATTTTACCGTTTCTTCGGTTTCAAAATACCATTTGTCGCATTCGTTAAGTTACGAATTTATTTCCGGAATATATATATATATATATATATATATAGGGGACCGCTAAAATGAGAACCACCTCCAGTTGTAAGAACCGTGAGAACTACACCGTACGGGGCGAGGTTTGAAAATTTGAAACATTTGAAAAAGACAAAAACATGATAAAATGAAAATTGAGTTTTGGTGTCTAAAAGAGGATATGATAGTACACCAGTGGACGATCACAACATGCTAAAGAAATGGAAAGTTAAAATGTGATAAACGGTCTCACTGATGATATGCCAGTAGGTTTTTGCACATTTAGTAGATTGTGACGAGATATAAACCTAAATTTCAAACTTGCTTATATCGTGGGGAAACATCTCTTGGATATATGGGTAACCCCCGAAATCTCGTTTGAAGGATCCCTCTTTCTGAGATACTAGGTCTTTATGCTCAATGATATATGGGGTATTATCCCGGGACTTCTGATTTTGCGGAAGCAATGGCCTAATCCCCGGAGAATACTTTACTGCTTGCTTGAAATATAGCGCCGCCCTCAGCAAAAATGATGAAAAAATAAAATTGATAATCATTGCAATTGTAAAAAAGATCCTCTAAAGGGGACCCACCAAAAGTCGAGCCGTCATCTCTCTGCTGAACGGAAGTTCTGACCTGAGCTCTCACGGTTTCGCAATTTAACTCCTTACAGATATCATCTGTGGTATACTCGCCTGTAAGACTGAATATTGGGATCTGGATACGGGAGTATATTCTGAGGTGGGACACGCGGTTAAGTTTAAGTGCTTAATACTTTAATCTCGTATCTCGAAACAGTTGAAATTTGTGTGAAAATTTAAGTGGATCAGTATACTGACAATCTAAGTGAATCCTTTAGAACTGAAAATGTTTAAAGCTTAACGGTGTTGGTGATTTGTCTCAAAAACTAATATGATCCTCTTACACAAGCTCACAAAAATATTGTATGTAAATATTTCTTTATTGCATTTGTGTTATATTCAAAAATCCAAAAAGATTTTCGGTTTGTTTTAGCATAAATTTTGAAAAAAAAAGATTTTCGACAACTTGTGTTGGAGAGCTGATTTTCAAAATTCCAAGTGCTAGACATGATGAACAAATGGTTTGGGTGAAATTGTTTGAGATGTTTTGAAATGAAATGAGAAAAGTTTTTGAAATAAAAATGTTTTTCCTGCAAGTGGTTCATCAGAGACTAACATTGTAAAATCATTGTTTAAATTTCTTATCCACAAGTGTTCATTAGACGGTGAGATTGTTTTTACAAGTGGTCATCAGAAAATTTACTTTTGGGTAGAGAATGTGCAGGATATCTGAGTGATAGAGAGCCAGGTTCCGATACCTGAGGATTCTGTGATTTTAACAAGCCAGACTGCGATCCCAGCATATTGAAAGGGGGAGTCTGAAGACATCTAAAGGAAGGAGTGTGTTGGTGCTGATGAAAAGAGAAGAGAAAGATTTGAGGATGCTTTGCAGTGTCAGATACTTCAAAGAGTTCAAGAGGACTGATAAAGACTGAAGATGCGAAGACTCGACACTTTAAGACTCGTCAACATTCGAGGGGGAATCTGTTGGTGCATGCGTCTGTCGACTTCGTCTTGTATCGAGTCTTATATGTATTTAGATAGATCAGGGCACGTTATACGAGAAATATGTCAAATATAGGGTGAGTGGCATGTTCAAGCGAAATTAGTTCGGTTGATTTCGCTTGAAACCGGTATTTCGTTTGAAGTTTGGTTTAATTCTGCTTGAAAGTTCAAACGGAATTAGTGATTCCGCTTCAAGGTGCTATTCCGCTTGAGGAATCTCGTTTGAAATTGCTGATTCCGCTTTAGTTAGAGATTCCGTTTGAAAAGGTGTTTGTTCAAACGAAATTAGGTATTTCACTTGAATAGGTATTCCGCTTCAAAAGAGATTTCGCTTGAACGTACTGATTCCGCTTGAAAATACTGTTTGATAATTTCTTGAAAACCGAAACATGGAAGAGGAATTTTACAACACATTTGCTACTCCAGTTACCCCGATTACTCTTGCACAGAACACGATGTTGGAAAATGAAACAGGGACGATGCAAAAACCGCCTAAGCTCATGAACATCGAGGAGTATAAGGGTTGGGAAGGACGTTTTGAGAACTGGGTACAAGCAAATTACTTAGATGCTTGGGAATGTGTTGAGACGAAATATGTTCGACCAATGACTGATGATGAGGAGATTATTGCTATTAAAGATCTAAGTGCTGAAAATAGAAAGAAATACAAAGATGAGAAAATGATGCTAAGTCTACTACAACAAGCTGTGAAAGAAGATATCTTGGTCTTATTGCAACATAATGGAACTTCTTATTCGATTTGGAAAGCATTAAAATCAAAGTTTGTTGGTAGTCAAGAGATGGTCAAGAACAAGAAATCACTTTATAAAAAAGAGTTTGATCTGTTTCGTGGTTTGAAAAATGAAAGTACAAAGCAAATCATTGAGAGATACTGCAATTTGCTAGCTAACATGAAGAGGTTGAGCATCGAGAAAGATAATGAGGAGTTGATTGAAAAGCTAGCAGATGCATTGCCATATGAGACTTGGGGTACATATCTCATGATGTTGAGGAACAAGAAAGGTTTTAGCAATCTGACACTGAGTAAGTTCATTGAAAAGATTGAGGCTCAGGAGATGGAACAGAGAAAGGTTTTAAGAATGAAAGATTTCGACGGTGAACAAGACATCGGACTTTATTACAAAGGTGGGGTCAGTGATAAAACCACCAACATGTCACCTAAAGTTGAGACAGCTTTCAATGCTAAGAGTTCATCAGGAAGTTCTTCGAAAGGATCAAACAGCAACACAAGTTTTTCATCATATCCATCATTTGATCAAAACTGTTCTGCAACAAAGAATGGCAAGAAGCTACAACGCAACATTGTATTGAATCTTGAGAATGATCAGGATTATTCTGAAGAAGTTGCGAAAAGTCACATGTCTTTGTTGGGGACTGTTTTGGAGTCTTATGGAAGTCTAGTAGCAGGTCAGATAGGGAATCCAATGTTGACAAGAGAGGATTACGATCAGATTGATGCTGAAGAGATGGAATTGATGGACATAAAATGGTGTTTGGCTAGTGTGTTAAGACGAGCTGAGAAATTTAAACAGATCACAGGAAGAGATAACTTCCGTGATGCATTTGTTTCTAATTTAGGATTTGATAAATCTAAAGTCACTTGTTTTCGTTGCAGGGAAAAAGGACACTTCAAGAGGGAGTGCACTAATCGCGAAGCAAGTGGAGCTCAAAATCTGTTCAACAACAATGATTACTATCGGAAATCCATTTATCATCAAGTTGCACAACAACAACAAGAACCACAAGTAGCACATGGTAGAAAAGTGATCGAGGAATCTTCAAAGAGAGCTTGTATGGTGAATCAGGATGACAAAGAGCCAACCAAAGGATTCAGTTGGGACAAATATATCTCAGCTGATAACAAAGCATGCCTGATAAATCAAGATGATGAAAAATTACCAGAAGGGTTTAACTGGGAAGGTTTCAGTTGGGATGATTATGATCCTAATAAAACTTCAAGTCACAAAGCCTTTGTTGCTCGAGTTGAAGAAGATAGTGATGATGATAGAGAGTATTATGCAAGAAGTTTGGCAGCTCACTTTAAAATGATGGAAGAAAGTGATAGTGATGACGATAAAGTTAAAAAGAAAAAGAAAAAGGTCAAAACACCGGTCAGCAGTGATGATGAAGCTGTTCCAGTGATAAAGAAAAAGATAAAGGAGGTTCCAAAGTTCAAAGTTGATGCAGAAGCTGACGCTAAAAATGTTCCGGTGAATTGTGAAAATTGTGAGATTATAAAGAAGAAAAACAGTGAGTTGATGAATAACATGAATAGGCTGAAAGAATCTTATGATGTTCTGAACAAGGCAATGAATCAATACAATCAATCAAGTGAAGAACAAGCAACAACAATGAAGACACTTCAGGGAGCTTTTATGATAAAACAGAAAGTTGTGAACAACTACATTGAGAAGTGTGCGGTGCTAGAACAGAAACTTGAAACACAAAGAATTGAAACTGAAAGAGTAAATCGTTTGTTAAAAAGTTACTCATGTACTTCTTATGTCATTGACAGGATTTATCCAACTGTTGAAGGCATGAAGGCTTTTGAAGATGATGAAGTAACTGTAGAACAAAAGGTATCTGAAGAAAAGATTCCTGAAAAGAAGAAAGATAAGAAGAAGGATACTAAAGAAAAGACATCTGGTAAGAAACAAGGTGTCAGTTACAACAAGTGTCCACCCCCGCTTGAAAATGGATATTCTCCGAGAAATCCAAATTCAGAAAGAGTCGAAAAAGCAACAAACTTAAAGTTGGAGTCGGAGTCTTCAGTTAATTTGCCAGATAATATTGATGTCACGTTTACATCATCCGACACTGATCATGAGTCCGAGTTAATAAAGAAAGTGGTCGATCAGGTGTTGGATAAAGATGAAATTGAGGAGTCAAAGTCGGAGTCTATGACAAAGTCAAAGTCTGAGTCGAGCATTCCGAGTCAATCCGTCAAACAGGGCAAAAGGGTTTACTATAAAGAATTCCTGTTATCAAAATCTAATTTGGATGACGAAACGTTTAAAGTTGCATATACTTTGAATGATTCTGACAAATTATATTTTGATGAGGAATTTCCAATAAGAGGTGTCAAACCTGACATGATTAAAAAGGTTTTCAAACTAACATAAATTAATATTTCTGAAATAAAAGATGTAAATCTTTCTGAAAATCCAAGACCTTACACCTCAAGAGTTCAACAACGTTTAAACAAGAAAAAATGTTACGGTTCTGGTTCTGGTTTTCAAAAGAAACCAAACCATAACGGTAATTACAAAAAGAAAGGATTAGGATTTATTTCACCAGAAAATTATAAAAATAAAAAATATGTTCGAGATTTTAAATCAAAAATGATATTTCTACTGAAGAGGAGAAAGAAAATTTGTTTAGGAAGCAGTCGAACAAAGAATTCCTTGCGAAGAAGCAAGAAGAGATGAAGACTGCTGATCAAAAGAAAGAAACGAGAACCTGTTTTCAATGCAACACTGTTGGTCATATTGCCAAGAATTGTTCCAAGGCAATAAAATCAAAACAGGGAGTTTCTCGTAAACTAAAAGATAAAGAGGTTGAGTTTGAATCACCAATTGAGAGAACTAAACTTTTCAAAAATTCAACTTTTGAGATTGGTGAATGTTCAAATAAGTTTTACAAGAAAAGGGCAAACCTTGACAACCAAAAATGGGTTGTTAAGAAGTCTGATGGTAGTTCTAGCAATGATTCTGATTCGTCAAAATTAGAGGAGCTATCTTCTGGCGATGAATCTGATTCCACAAAATTAGAGGAGCCACAGGTTGAGATTAAAAGTGAAAAATCAGTGTCGACTGTGGATGATGTGAATTTTCCATCACTTCGGGCTAAAAATTTTAAGAAGAAAGTTGGAAAAGTTGAGATTTCAAATCAATTTTTTTCCGAAAAGAAAGATTTTGATGTTGAAAAAGCATTTAATTCTACTGTTCATAATATTTTTGGAAAAATGGTTAATAGGAAGGTCAAGGGAGTCAAGGAATTTTACGAGAAGAAAACAAAGAAGCAAGGTAAAGTATCATCCCTGGTTTGTGACTGGGATGGTACCTATTACGAACAGTAAAATTCTGGACTTGCCGGAGCTCCTAAGTTGGTAATCGCGGAGCAGGAATCGGCATCTTTCTTATATTGTTTGTTTGAAAA
This sequence comes from Helianthus tuberosus, assembly GCA_030545235.1. NCBI lineage: Eukaryota > Viridiplantae > Streptophyta > Magnoliopsida > Asterales > Asteraceae > Helianthus > Helianthus tuberosus. Next base: position 133,070,726 of record CM060408.1, on the reverse strand, counting down.
ATTGAAAATTGGTCACTAGTATGACTTGCCGGAACTCCCAGGTTGGTAAGTGAGGAGTAGGTATCGGCATCTTGAGAATTCAACCTACATGTGGTATTGGTTGGTAAGCTATGAGGTTGAAAAAGAGTTTATGATCTTATAAGTTGGTTAATCAAGGTCATTAGGTTGAACTTGATTGGACTAATCTTACAAGTGGTTGAAAGACAATGTGATGAACCAAAACCCCTAATCTACAAGTGATAAAATCAACAAAACTTATTTTCCTGAAAAACCATTTGATTAAAACAAACTTAAGTGTTTTGAAATCACAATGGAAAATAGTTTGTTGTGAGGGGGAGTTCTGATTGTTTATGCCAAGTGGATGGCGAAGTGAAGCGATTCGATATCGGTTGTCAATTTACTTGTATAGTTTGTTTTCAAATTTCTTTAAATGTGTTTGCATTTTAGGGGGAGTAAGAATTTTAGAAAATCCAAAAACATTTGAAAATTTGAAAAAGACAAAAACATGATAAAATGAAAAATGAGTTTTGGTGTCTAAAAGAGGATACGATAGTACATCAGTGGACGATCACAGTATGCTAAATAAATGGAAAGTTAAAATGTGATAAACGGTCTCACTGATGATATGCCAGTAGGTTTTTGCACATTTAGTAGATTGTGACGAGATATAAACCTAAATTTCAAACTTGCTTATATCGTGGGGAAACATCTCTTGGATATATGGGTAACCCCCGAAATCTCGTTTGAAGGATCTCTCTTTCTGAGATACTAGGTCTTTATGCTCAGTGATATCTGGGATATTATCCTGGGACTTCTGATTTTGCGAAAGCAATGGCCTAGTCCCCGGAGAATACTTTACTGCTTGCTTGAAATATAGCGCCGCCCTCAGCAAAAATGATGAAACAATAAAATTGATAAGCATTGCTGTTGTAAAAAAGATCCTCTAAAGGGGACCCACCAAAAGTCGAGCCGTCATCTCTCTGCTGAACGGAAGTTCTGACCTGAGCTCTCACGGTTTCGCATTTTAACTCCTTACAGATATCATCTGTGGTATACTCACCTGTAAGACTGAATATTGGGATCTGGATACGGGAGTATATTCTGAGGTGGGACACGCGGTTAAGTTTAAGTGCTTAATACTTTAATCTCGTATCTCGAAACAGTTGAAATTTGTGTGAAAATTTAAGTGGATCAGTATACTGACAATCTAAGTGAATCGTTTAGAACTGAAAATGTTTAAAGCTTAACGGTGTTGGTGATTTGTCTCAAAAACTGATATGATCCTCTTACACAAGCTCACAAAAATATTGTATGTAAATATTTCTTTTTTGCATTTGTGTTATATTCAAAAATCCAAAAAGATTTTTGGTGTGTTTTAGCATAAATTTTGAAAAAAAAAAAGATTTTCGACAACTGGTATTGGAGAGCTGATTTTCAAAATTCCAAGTGCTAGACAAGATGAACAAATGGTTTGGGTGAAATTGTTTGAGATGTTTTGAAATGAAATGAGAAAAGTTTTTGAAATAAAAACGTTTTTTCCTGCAAGTGGTTCATCAGAGACTAACATTGTAAAATCATTGTTTAAATTTCTTATCCACAAGTGTTCATTAGATGGTGAGATTGATTTTACAAGTGGTCATCAGAAAATTTACTTTTGGGTAGAGAATGTGCAGGATATCTGAGTGATAGAGAGCCAGGTTTCGATACCTGAGAACTCTGTGATTTTAAAAAGCCAGGCTGCGATCCCAGCATATCGAAAGGGGGAGTCTGAAGACACCTAAAGGAAGAAGTGTGTTGGTGATGAAAAGAGAAGAGGGAAGATTTGAGGATACTTACAGTGTCAAGATACTTCAAGGAGTTCGATAGGACTGATAAAGATTGAAGATGCAAAGACTCGACACTTTAAGACTCGTCAACATTCGAGGGGGAGTCTGTTGGTGCATGCGTCTGTCGACTTCGTCTTGTATCGAGTCTTATATGTATTTAGATAGATCAGGGCACGTTATACGAGAAGTATGTCAAATATAGGGTGAGTGGCATGTTCAAGCGAAATTAGATAGGTGATTCCGCTTGAACTGGTCTTGGCAATTTCAAGCAAAATTAACTATGTAATTCCGCTTGAAGCTGATCCCGCTTGAGAAGGTGATTTCGCTTGAGCGTGTTCAAGCGAAATTAGCAACCCTATATATACCTGTGTCTTGATTTCATTTGATAGTAGTTCCGGTCAGAGCAACGAAGGGCTGCCGAAGTGCCGTCTCGCTGTAAAACGTCTTATAATCAATAATATCGACAGTTAAAGTGATATTCTAGCTGAATTGACCTCAGTACTTTTGTTTACGCCTTTCGTACTGAGCAAAACTCTTCTGATCGACTCGTTCGGGTCTGAAAACGATCCTACAGAGGTGGACCAATTTTTTTTTTCATATACGTAGATGCATGTATTATAAACACATTTGTAAAAAAAAATTCAAAAAAAAAAATGTTGGGTGTGTAGTTTTGAGCACCCAAAGGTTGCGTTTACGGGACCCGTAAATTTTATTTAAAATTTACGGTACCCGTAAACACAAACTTGTGGTGTTCAAAACTACACACACGACATTTTTTTTACAAATGTGTTTATAATACAAACATCCACGTTTATGAAAAAAAAATTTGGTCCAACTCGCCCCGGATCAAAAAGTTCTCACGGTTCTTACAATTGGAGGTGGTTCTCATTTTAGCGGTCCCCTATATATATATATATATTGTCCAAAGTCCTTCGTCCGATTTGTTCGATATTCGGGTATAAGTTATATATTTATTTTCTTGGGATTTTGGTAATATTTTATATTTCAAATTTTGGTATTTTGGTGTGTTATATTATTTTCAAGTCCCTAAAATCATATAACTAATACAATCAATATACAAGTAACACATATTTTGTGACATCTAAATATATATTTTCCTAAATATATACTTAGTCATCTTTATTATCAAAAATCAACCTCCAATATTTGTAATTTTTATAACAAAATTTATGGCAATTTTTTTATATGAAAACCATGATCAAAATTTTTTTGTAAACACTTGTTTAAAAATATCTTTCTAAGTTTTTAATTTCTAAATTTTTTTTGCCATAGTTTCCCCTTAAAAACGGAGGTTTCCATGCTCATAAGCATATCATTTTCTTTTAAAAACTCATCATCAATCATCAACAATTTACACATAACTTACCATAAGCCTTAAATATGCAATTTCACAATATGTCATGAACTTGAAGTTTAACCAAAATGTGTAGTAATTTAACATGTTGTTTAGTAAAGTCTAGTAACACTAAATCCATGGTTATTAGTTTATAAAACCCATTCTTGTGAAGTTTCATTCTTCACAACTTGTATGATGATTTTCCAAAAATTAATCTTCTTGTATTTTTCTTGTTACATACAATTTACTAGCTTTGTTTTAACCCTTAAAACATGATTACTTTCTTTAAAAACCAACTTCATGTTAAATCTTGTAATAAACTTTAGTTTCTTGAAAATATTATTCTTGAAATCTTTTATTTTCAAGAATTATAACTTGTAGACATAATCATCATACACTAAAACAAGTTCATCTTCAAGTTCATGATTTACATAAAGGATGATCAACATGATTTTCTCAAGATCCATCCTTATACTTGCTAAATCATGTGTTTAATCATCATCTAGCAAGTTTCATATGATGATCTACATCATAATCATAAGAAATCAACAAACAAGTTTAAAACATATACTTAAACATCTTTGATTTTCATGTTTTTAAGCTTTGTGTTCAAGATCATCTTCATGTTTTCTTGAGATTCTTAAGATTAACAAGTTACATGACACTTTAACCACTAAAATTAGAAGTAAAACATGGTTAAAGGGCTTACTACTAGCTTTAAGGCTAGGGAAGAACAAGTATGAAGATGATGAAGAAATAGAGTGGATAAAAGCTCCTAGATGAGGTCCTTCAAGCTCCCTTGCTTCCAAGCTTCTTAGATATGCTTGTTACACTCTTAGATCACCTTAGATCGTGTTGAATGGATTGAAAAATGGAGAGTGTGGGAGAGGGGTGTTAGGGCCGTAGGTATGAGAGGAAGAGGAGATGAGAAGTGTTGTTGAAGATGGTGAATGGAGTTTATGTTTCTAACTTGTGGTTTATAAGAAAGGTCTTCCAACATGTTTTTATATAATGGTTATTATGTTTATAATCTTTCCAACATTATTTAATAAAATATTGAAACAAAATCAACTTGTGGGTCCCTTGTTGAGACCGTCCCATGGGGGGGGGGGGGTGTTAGTAGGGCTTCAATTCTTGGTTAGGGATTCTAGTTAGATTTTAAGTGTAAAGTTTAGTGTTTAATGTGTTGTAGTGTTTTAGGGTGTAATATGGTGTTCGGTGTTCATAACTAGCTTGGTAACATTAAAACAATTCTTCTACTGAAATTTTGGTGTTTCAGGTTGTGTCTGGTTGTTCGTTTGGTTACCAGTTCGTTAAGGTGCTAAATTGCGCAGTTTAGTGTGAATATGGTGTCTTTTATGACAGTTTTGATTCCCGACACTTATCAAAGTCAACTGGACCATTAAACTATAATTCTGGATTATATTTTAATATTAAAATGCTGAAAATTGCTGAATTTTGTTGTTTTCTGCAGAATTCTGCAGTTTTAGTGTGTTTCGGGCACTTTCCGGCACTTAAATCATCACTCGGAAGGCAGTTTTATGATCCCTACTTTCCTACATACTATTCTAGTGTAACACTTGGTTCCGGGGCTCATTCTGTGTCTTATCATCATGTCTGTCTGAGTACTGAACTCCCGCTAGTACTTATAGTTTGTCTGATAACTGTGCTAACTTTGTTCTGTGCAGTAATTGAACTACACTGTGTTGCATGTAATAATGATAAACAATCTTACAACATGAAATGCATTTGTATATATATGACAATAATTAGAAAATCATTCATGTCATTAATTCAATCATGCACAGTCATTAAAGTACACATTGTTGTTTATTATTGTACGGAAATTACACGAAAAGTGCCAGTTGTCACACTTGAATGGTCCAACATATCATGGTGCAAGTTTTATTTTCTTTCCAAATCTAACCACGCCTTTCCAAGGGGATACCTTGAGAAGGACGTGATCACCGACTTTTAATTCCAAGGGCTTGCGTCGCTTGTCCGCATAACTCTTTTGACGACTTCTAGCTGTCAGAAGGTTATCGCGAATTTTCTTGACTTTGTCTGTTGTTTCCAGAATGAGTTCAGGTCCACTGAGCTGAGCTTAACTGACCTCACTCCAACAGACAGGTGAACGACATTTTCGACCATATAGAGCTTCAAAAGGCGCCATGTTGATGCTGACGCGATAACTGTTGTTGTAGGAGAATTAGATCAACGGTAGATGCGAATCCCAACTACCACCAAAGTTGATCACACAGGCTCTAAGCATATCCTCCAGTGTTTGTATTGTTCTCTCGGATTGTCCATCCGTTTGGGGATGATAAGTAGTGCTCAAATTGAGTTTGGTTCCCATGGCAGATTGCATGGTCTTCTAAAAGCATCAAGGACAGATATGATGTTCAAAGGAACACCATGTAGGGATACAATCTCATCTACGTAGATCTTGGCAAGTTTATTAGCAGATAGATCCTCACGAATCGGTAAAAAGTGTGATGACTTTGTTAGACGATCAATTACTACCCAAATGGCATCATGACCTCTAGATGTGTGTGGTAGTTTAGTGATGAGATCCATTGCAATGTTCTCCCACTTCCATGCCTGTATTTCTAGTTGTTCAAGCAAACCAGATGGGCGTTGATGTTCTGCATTGACTTTGAGACAAGTTAGGCATTTAGACACTTACAAGGCAATGCCTTTCTTCAAACCCGGCCACCAACACTGAGTACGAAAATGTGACAACCCTCACCAAACCAGGCATCTGTACGAATTAATTAATAATGCTTAATTACTGTGCTTGCTTACAACTGTGGTTAAACTGCTTCTTGATTTCTGATACATACATACTTATGCATCACATTTATACTGTCACTCTATTATTTACACACAAACATTAGTGACAACCTTGATGCACAAAAGCACAGTGAGCACACTATACGGATAACCCAGTAAACATGCTGACATTGCCAGCACTAGACAGACATTGTCTCTGAGGCCAGTATGAGCCGGGAATAGATTACTACACTGGTAGGGAGTGTAGGGAGGTGAGGATTGTAAAACTGCGTCACTAGGTGATAGTTATAGTGACCAGATGTGCCTAAAACATACTTTAACTACAAAATTCTGCACTTTATTACAAAATTCAGCATTTAACTTAACTAGTAAAGTACAAAAACATGGGAAAATAATACTAGACACTTTCCAAAGTGTCGGGAATTCTTTGTGTCACTAAAAACACTATTAAAGACACCTTAAATGCTTATTTAGCACTTTAACGGATTAATATCCAACCGAACAACCGGACTTTACCCGGAACATAAAAATATTGTCAATGACATTGTTTTTGCTTTTCTGAGCTAGTTAGGGTCCCCGAACACCCTAACACCCGTTATATTACATAACACACTAGTAACTAACTTGAATTCCTAACTAACATAACTAATCACTTAACTATTTGGTTGAAATCAAACCATAAACCCCCCCCCCCCCTAACCGAACGGTCCCCCAAGGGGACACACCCCACCCATTTGTGATTATTTTAATCAAGTTTGTCTAATATCTAACTTACACATTAACTAAGGGTTATTAGGGAAAGATGGTCTTTAAATATGCTTGATGGACAAGAGTTCACATTCACATAAACACTACACAAAATTGCTCTCATCTCTCTCCCTCTCCTAGTGTTCGGCCGAGAACACTATCACCACCACCACCACCACCGTCATAAAGTCGTGATCTAGCTAAACCACTTACATACAAAGGTGAAAGGTCACACACAAGGAGGCTCGGTGCTTTCGGAATCTCAAGAACCTCACTACGTTGCTTTTATCCACCTTGTTTTCGCTTTGATTCTTCCCTAGCCACGAGGTAGTAGTAAGTGCTTCTAAACACTTCCTTGTTCATGTTTAAAGTGGTTAATAAGAGATTTAACGGATAAAAATCAAGAACACTAAAGATCAAAACATAAAGTCTTGAATGAAAGATAAACTTGATGGATAAAGGGTGACTATTGGTATAAATCTTGTGAATCTTGTTTAGAAAGGATTATTTTATGTTGTTAGTGGCTAGTAGTGGAACGGATCGTCATCTAACCATGCTAGATCATGTTCATGGAACATGAACTAGCAATATGTTAAGTGTAAAAGTAGCAAGATGATGAACCCTTCCACACATGAACATGAACCTGTGTAAAAGTGATTTTTCTGGTAAAATAGAGTTTTAAACTAGTAGATCTAAAGATCTACAAGTGGTATTTTCGAAGAAGCAAGTGTAAGATGCAAATCTTGTTTAAAAGCCGGATCTTACACAACTAAAAGCATTTTTGCAAACAAACAAGTGTGTAAACACTTGTGTGACAAAAGGTTTAACAAAGGAATAATTTCGTAGTTTTTGGACTAGAAGTTGTAAAGTTACATTTTCTTTAAAAATAAAGTTTCCAAGAAATTGATTTTATTTTTAAAGATGGAAAGATCCACTAAATATGTTGGGTAGTTACTACATACTTTTACACAACTTACAAGTTCATGTGTTTGCGATTTTTGCTTATTTTTGACTAGTTTGATGATTGAATATTGTATATTGATGATTTGAAAATTGTTGATTGAATTTTGAAAAGAAAATGATACGCTAGTAAGCGTGGCCACCTCCAGTTACAAAGGAAACTCTGGCGAAATTTTTCCAGAAAATAACACTTGGAATATTTTTGGTGACAAGTGTTTATAAATATATTTTTGACTTGTTTTCCAAACAAACTTCGCCATGATTTTTATTATAAAATAACCAAGTATTCGGAGGTGGATTTTCGTAAATAAAACTTGTTAAATATATATTTAGAATATATATTTCATAGTAAAACGCTTGTGTGATTTTATGATTATTTTGTGAACTACACATATATTATTTTTAGGGTAAAAATAATATAACTCGTATACACTAAAAAGTAACGAATCCAAAATAATACCAACGCCTTCGGAAAAATACTCTTAAATGCGTATTTTGATAAAGGTATTATTTTGGAAATCGTATGGAATAAAATATAATATTTTTGGGAAAAATATGTATATTTTGGAGATAGAATATTTTAGACAAATGAATAAAAATATATTTTATTAAGTGAGACTTAATAATATATTTTTGGAATTACAAAAAAAAACGCACATGTATTAAAACCTCCATCCTTGGGAAGGAATATAATTATTAAATAATTAAGAAGTGGAAATACGAAATAGTTGCCTAACTATTTCCCAAAAACGTTAAACCTTAAGCCAAGGCACGGCCGTCCGTCTAATAGAAGTTAGTACGTGTAGGTCGTCACGCAGCAGGTTGGTTGGGATTTACTATTTCGAGACGCACTTCAGTGAGTTCATGTCCCCCTTTTCTCTTAACTGTTTTCAGTTTTTATACTTCGGGGGTAAAATACATGTTACAATAATTATGGATACTTTTATACACGGTATGGTTAGCGTAAGGAGGGTTTACTACTTAGATCATGTGAGTGGGTAGGCGGAAACTAGAGGCCATTAATCCTCATTGTAGGACCGAGGGTCAGTAGCGGTAGATCTATCTGGGTGTAGCGAGCCCAACTCCAGGCCCAACAGAACGGACCTCGGGGTGACTTTGTGGGACTAGGAGAATTACTTGATTGCTTATTGGTGACTAACATGTTTATTTGATTATATGATTGATTATTTGTGCATGTGTGTGTTTGTGTTACAGACGTCATGCCTTCATCAGGTACTGGAGAGTCAGACACTACAGATCCCATGTCCATAGTATCAGACGACATAGTTTCATCGGAGCACGAGGTGTACACTTCCGATACTACCAGCACAGACGATGACGACTTCCAGCCCTTTGCGCTGCCTGATGTCGTAGCAGAGCCTGCTGATGGCCATCTTGTTGGGGATTTGCCACTCACGGTGATCCCTGCTCCTGTGCCCCTTGCCGCTTATCCCGTTGTTGATATGCCCCTCGACGTTGTCTCTGACGACGATGTCGATCTATTAGAGGAGGACCCACTTGAGGGCGAGGCCCATATTGCTATCGGTGATATCCTACTGCTTGCTGATGCTCCTGCAGAGGAGGCTCCCGTTCATTCACCTGTTCCAGACTCCTTTGAGTCTGTGGCGTCCGCACCTTCGCACACACAGGGAGTGCAGCACCACTCACACGACGCCGACCCTGATATGGCGTCATCAGCTGCACCAGTTCCCGCACACAGCTTTGAGTTTGATCACGATATTGAGGATGATCCTGTTTTTCCACCTGGTTTTGATCCAGACCATGACATTGAGTTCATACACTTAGACCAGCCCCTGGAGGATCCTGTAGCCCCTGTCGATCCCTTGTTCGCTGATCCAGCTGATTTCGAGATGGAGTTTGTTGATCCGGAGCCTGCTGTGGCCCCTGATCCAGTTGTCGCTCCTGACCCGGCATTAGAGCATGACCCTGTTCATGCCGATGCACCTGCTGTTGCCCCTTTTATTGATGATATCCCTGTTGATGATCATCCTGTTGTTGCTCCGCCGTTGGTGGATGATCATGCTGTCGATGCTCATGTTGATGCTCCACATTTGTTAGAGGATCCTGTTGTCGCCCCACTTCCTGATCCTATGCCAGTGATGTTCGACCGCGCACCTTTCGCGACCCATATTGATCCACGATACGCTCACACCCACAATGGGTGGATAGATGATGACGATGATTTCCCACCTTTCGTGGTACCTGTTACACCCCCTGTGGCACCCGTTTCAGCCCCTGTTTCAGCTCCCATCGATGTACCCTTGCTTCCCACACATACCACAGATGTTCACCGCACCGACTTACCTATCACGTTTCTTCAGGACATACCTCCACCACGTCCTGGGGAGGGTTCATCTCGTCAGCCATTTGGTCATACGCCTTTCATGACAGGAGGAGACCAGTTTGTACCCCAGAGTTCTCATCCTACTCTTATTCCCACTATTGCACCATTTACTGTACCATCCTTCACTCCATCTAGTAAGCCATTCCTCTGGACTACGCCCCCCATTATGCCACCATCCGATCTGTATCACCCATACCACGTGGGGTATTCTACGGAGGAGATTCTTACATCTTTCATGATACAGCAGGAGGCGCTGACCCGTCGCGTACAGGAGTTGGAGAGAGCTCAGCAACCACCGTGTCATTGTCAGACCCCACCTGCAGTATCACACCCTCCACGACCACTTTCACCTGATTCTGCCGCTCGCTTTTGGACTCCTGAGCAGCAGATAGCATACTTACTGCGCGCTCATCGCGCTATGGAGGAGGACTGGTTTCACATGCGACGTCTACTCTTTTCTCGTTTTCCCCCTCCTCCGCCGCCATCAGCATAGGCCATTTTGATTCGACGCAGGTAGACTTTTGGTGAGACGACCGCGATTGTGCAGACTACACAGCTTTTGGAGACCATATTTTGATGATTGTGACTTTTGATGATTTGTATATTTGTTGCTGTTGTCACTGACTAGATAGTTTGGACTAGGGCGATGTGGCCCTTAGTCACTGATGATGTATGATACAGTTATGAACTTGTAAACCTTACATTGTGGTCTTGATTTATGACAGCGCAATCGCAGTATTCTCATTATATGTTGGGTTGATTATTGATTGTTTATGTTCTATAACATGAGATGTTATGTGGTTGATTTATTTTTAACATGAGATGTTATGTGTTGATATTGTTGAATACATACGTACACTTTACTTACTATGACCTGACCTACGTGAAACATCTTTTAGAAGATGCCTCCAAGACGCCAGACGCGTATGCCTGCCAACGAGGCAGAACTTTAAGGAATCATTGCTGCCGCCATTGCGCAGTATGCAGCCTCACAAGGAGGAACAAGCGGAAGTAATTCGAACAACAACGGCAATAACAACCCACCACATGGTAATGTTAAGTCGTTGAGACATACTACGATACATCTGGATATCTTTAGCACGTTTGCTAATACCATTTGTATATTTTAACGTATGTGCAGGGTGCACTTACAAGCAGTTCCTCGACTGCAAGCCCGTGAACTTCGACGGCACCGGAGGTGCTGTTGCTTTTGTAAGATGGGCCGAAAAGACGGAGTCTGTTCTTTGAATGAGCAAGTGCGCTCCAGACCAACAAGTGACTTACATTTCTGGGCTATTTTTGGACGGAGCCCTGTCCTGGTGGAACTTACAAGTGCAAAATCTTGGCGAAGCCGCAGCTTACGCAATGACATGGAATGAGCTAAAGGAGCTCATGCGAAGAAAGTACTGCTCACGTGCGGAGATTCAGAAGTTGGAAACTGAATTCTGGCACTTGAAAATGGAAGGACCCAAGATTGCTGAGTACGTTCAGAGATTCCACGACCTGTCTCATGTGGTACCTTATATGGTTACACCGGAATTCAAGCGAATCGAGCGCTTTATCTGGGGTTTAGCTCCACAGATCATGAGTATGGTCACTACTTCCAAGCCTGCAACAATCACAGAGGCCATCGATCTGAGCGTGGCTCTTACTGAGGAAGCCATCCGCCTGAATAAGTTTTCGAATGTTGAGCCAAAGAAGAAAGAGACTCACGTAGAGTCGTCTGGTGAGAATAAGAGGAAATTCTCGAACTTCAAGCAGGGAACTAGCGGTGTTGGCAAGAAAGGAGAATCAAGCACACCGGTCCAAGCTGCAACCGGTGCTAGGAAGAAAGGAAAAGGCTATATGGGTTCACTGCCCAAGTGTAACTCCTGCCAACGTCATCATTCTGGCCGGTGTGGGCCAAAAGTATGTGAAGCTTGTGGAAAAGTTGGCCACTTGAAGGATTCTTGCTGGGCTAGTGCTGGCCGGGGAGGCCAAGGAGGTTTTGGTAGTAGGAACAATAATCGTGGTGGTAATGGAAATCGTCCACAAGGGAATAATGGAGGCAATGGAAATCGAGGGAACAATGCAAATCAAGCTGGGGACGCGAATCGAAATCAAAACAATGATCAAGCGGGGAACGGAGGAGGTAATGGTCAAAAATTGGGTTGTTTTAACTGCGGTGACATTGGGCACTTTAAGAGGGACTGCCCAGGATTGAATCAAGCCCGCGGAAGAGTGTTTAACATTGAGGCGAGGGAAGTGCGCCAGGATCCCAATGTTGTTACTGGTACGTTCCCTATAAACCAACGCTTTGCATCCGTTTTGTTTGATACTGGGGCAGATTATAGCTTCGTTTCATTAGAATTTAAGAATATGCTTGGGTTAGCCGCTAGTAAATTAGATATTCTGTACTCAATCGAATTGGCCAATGGAAAGCTAGTCGAAACTAATGAAGTTGTCAGTGGTTGTGTAATCGAGTTGGGAGAGCGTGAGTTTACTTTGGATCTACTACCAGTCATGTTGGGAAGCTTCGATGTGGTTGTAGGAATGGATTGGTTATCGAGCAACAAGGCTGAGATTATTTGTCGCGAAAAGATTATTCGCATCCCAACCGAAGATGGAGAAACGATTGTAGTTCATGGAGAAAAGCGCGATACACCTCTAAGAATCATCAGCTGCCTGAAAGCCCGAAAGTGTTTACAGAAAGGATGTGCTGCCTTCTTGGCACACATCGTGGATAAGGAAGCTGCTGAGCCAAAGATCGAAGACATCCCCGTCGTGAAGGAGTATCCTGAAGTCTTTCCAGAAGACTTGCCAGGATTGCCACCCCAAAGGCAAGTGGAGTTTCACATTGACTTGGTACCAGGCGCCGTGCCTGTAGCCAAGGCACCCTACAGACTTGCACCGTCTGAGATGCAGGAATTGTCGACACAACTTCAAGAGTTACTAGACAAGGGATTTATCAGACCAAGCTTCTCACCTTGGGGAGCTCCGGTCCTGTTTGTCAAGAAGAAAGACGGTAGTTCCCGTATGTTCATTGACTACCGGGAGTTGAACAAGTTGACGATCAAGAATAGATATCCTCTGCCAAGGATTGATGACTTATTCGACCAACTGCAAGGTTCAAGCTACTACTCGAAGATCGATTTGCGATCTGGTTACCACCAGCTGAGAATACAAGAGGAAAGTATTCCTAGAACCGCTTTTAGAACTCGCTATGGACACTACGAGTTTCTGGTGATGCCGTTTGGGTTGACAAACGCGCCAGCTATTTTTATGGATTTGATGAATAGAGTTTGTAAGCCGTACCTCGACAAGTTTGTGATTGTGTTCATAGACGATATCTTGATTTATTCAAAGACGAAGAATGAACACGAACAGCATCTAAGAGCTATTTTGGAGTTGCTGAAAAAGGAAAAGTTGTATGCCAAATTCTCGAAGTGCGAGTTTTGGCTACGCGAAGTCCAATTCCTTGGACATGTGGTGAATGGAGATGGGATTCATATGGACCCCACAAAGATCGAAGCGATCAAGAATTATGAGACCCCAAAGACGCCAACCGAGATTCGACAATTCTTAGGTTTGGCTGGCTACTATCGAAGATTTATTGAGGATTTTTCAAAGATCGCTCAACCATTGACCTTCCTCACACAGAAGGATAAGAAGTTTGATTGGGGAATCAAACAGGAAGAAGCATTCCAGTTACTGAAAGACAAGCTTTGCAATGCGCCGATCTTAGCACTACCAGAAGGAACTGATGATTTCGTGGTATACTGTGACACCTCACGTCAAGGATTGGGTTGCGTGTTGATGCAACGCCAGAAAGTTATAGCTTACGCTTCACGCCAATTGAAAGTTCATGAAATGAACTATACCACGCATGATTTGGAGCTAGGCGCAGTGGTATTTGTGCTGAAAATCTGGAGACATTATTTGTATGGTACAAAGTGTACAATCTTTACGGATCATAAGAGTCTGCAGCACATATTCTACCAGAAAGAGTTGAATATGAGACAAAGACATTGGGTCGAATTATTGAACGATTACGACTGCGAGATCAAGTATCATCCAGGGAAGGCGAATGTGGTTGCCGATGACCTAAGTCGAAAAGAAAGGATCAAGCCCATAAGGGTTAGGGCTTTGGAGATGATTATCCAGACAGATCTTTCCCTGCGTATTCGTGCCGCTCAGAAAGAGGCTCTGAAAGAAAGGAACATTGAAGAGGAATATCTCCGTGGGATGGTGAAGCAATTAGTGCCAAACGAGGAAGGAACGCTATGCTTCATGAAAAGGATTTGGGTTCCTCTGTTTGGTGGTTTGAGAAAAGTTATTTTTGATGAATCCCACAAGTCTTGGTACTCAATTCATCCCGGTGCGGATAAGATGTACCAAGATCTCAAGGATTTCTATTGGTGGCCTAGGATGAAAGGCGATGTTGCTGTTTATGTTAGCAAGTGTTTAACGTACGCCAAGGTGAAAGCTGAATACCAGAAGCCTTCAGGACTTCTACAGCAACCTGAGATTCCCAAGTGAAAATGGGAACATATTTAAATGGACTTCATAACGAAACTGCCCAAGACGCCCAGAGGTCATGATACTATTTGGGTAATAGTTGACCGCCTGACCAAGTCCGCACACTTCCTGCCAATCAAAGAGAAGGATAACACTAGTAAACTGGCGGAAATATACATGCGAGAGATTGTTGCACGTCATGGAGTGCCTCTCTCGATCATCTCTGATAGAGATGGACGTTTCATATCAAGGATTTGGCAATCCTTCCAAGAAGCTTTTGGCTCACAGTTAAATCTGAGCACTGCATTTCATCCACAAACTGATGGCCAAAGTGAACGAACTATTCAGATATTGGAGGATATGCTGAGAGCATGTGTAATGGATCTAGGTGGTAGCTGGGATATTCATTTACCATTGGTCGAATTTTCGTACAACAACAGCTACCACACAAGCATTGGAGCCGCGCCATTTGAAGCTCTTTACGGACGCAAGTGTCGATCACCACTATGCTGGGCTGATGCAGGTGATAGGCAGCTTGTTGGTCCCGAAATAGTCCAAGAGACGACAAACAAGATTGCGCAGATTCGAAAGCGCATCGAGGCGGCTCGCGACAGACAGAAAGCTTATGCAGATCCAAAGAGGAAACCTTTGGAATTTCAAGTTGGGGATATGATATTATTAAAGGTTTCACCCTGGAAGGGTGTGGCACGCTTCGGAAAGCGTGGGAAGTTGAATCCGCGTTACATTGGCCCTTTCAGAATCCTGCAAAGGATTGGACTTGTAGCCTACAAGTTGGACCTACCTGCGGAACTAAATGGTGTTCACGATACATTCCATGTATCAAATTTGAGAAAGAGTCCAACACAAGAGACAGTGTTCATTCCTGCTGACGAAGTTCATATCGACGATACGCTCCACTTCACTGAAGAACCTGTTGAGGTCACGGATTGGAAAATTAACAAAACTCGCAGGAGCAGTGTCAAACTCGTCAAAGTTCGATGGAATGCAAGACATGGGACAGAATTCACGTGGGAACGTGAGGATCGTATGAAAGAGAAATACCCCCATTTATTTCCTAAGACCCCTGCAACTAGGAGCAGAGCCTAAAATTTCGGGACGAAATTTATTTAACGGGGGGAGAATGTGACAACCCTCACCAAACCAGGTATCCGTACGAATTAATTAATAATGCTTAACTACTGTGCTTGCTTACAACTGTGGTTAAACTGCTTCTTGATTTCTGATACATACATACTCATGCATCACATTTATACTGTCACTCTATTATTTACACACAAACATTAGTGACAACCTTGATGCACAAAAGCACAGTGAGCACACTATACGGATAACCCAGTAAACATGCTGACATTCCCAGCACTAGACAGACATTGTCTCTGAGGCCAGTATGAGCCGGGAATAGATTACTACACTGGTAGGGAGTGTAGGGAGGTAAGGATTGTAAAACTGCGTCACTAGGTGATAGTTATAGTGACCGGATGTGCTAAAACATACTTTAACTACAAAATTCTGCACTTTATTACAAAATTCAGCATTTAACTTAACTAGTAAAGTGCAAAAACATGGGAAAATAATACTAGACACTTTCCAAAGTGTCGGGAATTCTTTGTGTCACTAAAAACACTATTAAAGACACCTTAAATGCTTATTTAGCACTTTAACGGATTAATATCCAACCGAACAACCGGACTTTACCCGGAACATAAAAATATTGTCAATGACATTGTTTTTGCTTTTATGAGCTAGTTAGGGTCCCCGAACACCCTAACACCCGTTATATTACATAACACACTAGTAACTAACTTGAATTCCTAACTAACATAACTAATCACTTAACTATTTGGTTGAAATCAAACCATAAACCCCCCCCCCCCCTAACCGAACGGTCCCCCAAGGGGACACACCCCACCCATTTGTGATTATTTTAATCAAGTTTGTCTAATATCTAACTTACACATTACCTAAGGGTTATTAGGGAAAGATGGTCATTAAATATGCTTGATGGACAAGAGTTCACATTCACATAAACACTACACAAAATTGCTCTCATCTCTCTCCCTCTCCTAGTGTTCGGCCGAGAACACTATCACCACCACCACCGTCATCAAGTCGTGATCTAGCTAAACCACTTACATACAAAGGTGAAAGGTCACACACAAGGAGGCTCGGTGCTTTCGAAATCTCAAGAACCTCACTACGTTGCTTTTATCCACCTTGTTTTTGCTTTGATTCTTCCCTAGCCACGAGCTAGTAGTAAGTGCTTCTAAACACTTCCTTGTTCATGTTTAAAGTGGTTAATAAGAGATTTAACGGATAAAAATCAAGAACACTAAAGATCAAAACATAAAGTCTTGAATGAAAGATAAACTTGATGGATAAAGGGTGACTATTGGTGTAAATCTTGTGAATCTTGTTTAGAAAGGATTATTTTATGTTGTTAGTGGCTAGTAGTGGAACGGATCGTCATCTAACCATGCTAGATCATGTTCATGGAACATGAACTAGCAATATGTTAAGTGTAAAAGTAGCAAGATGATGAACCCTTCCACACATGAACATGAACCTGTGTAAAAGTGATTTTTCTGGTAAAATAGAGTTTTAAACTAGTAGATCTAAAGATATACAAGTGGTATTTTCGAAGAACCAAGTGTAAGATGCAAATCTTGTTTAAAAGCCGGATCTTACACAACTAAAAGCATTTTTTGCAAACAAACAAGTGTGTAAACACTTGTGTGACAAAAGGTTTAACAAAGGAATAATTTCGTAGTTTTTGGACTAGAAGTTGTAAAGTTACATTTTCTTTAAAAATAAAGTTTCCAAGAAACTGATTTTATTTTTAAAGATGGAAAGATCACTAAATATGTTGGGAATTTACTACATACTTTTACACAACTTACAAGTTCATGTGTTTGCGATTTTTGCTTATTTTTGACTAGTTTGATGAATGAATATTGTATACTGATGATTGAATTTTGAAAAGAAAATGATACGCTAGTAAGCGTGGCCACCTCCAGTTACAAAGGAAACTCTGGCGAAATTTTTCCAGAAAATAACACTTAGAATATTTTTGGTGACAAGTGTTTATAAATATATTTTTGACTTGTTTTCCAAACAAACTTCGCCATGATTTTTATTATAAAATAACCAAGTATTCGGAGGTGGATTTTCGTAAATAAAACTTGTTAAATATATATTTAGAATATATATTTCATAGTAAAACGCTTGTGTGATTTTATGATTATTTTGTGAACTACACATATATTATTTTTAGGGTAAAAATAATATAACTCGTATACACTAAAAAGTAACGACTCCAAAATAATACCAACGCCTTCACAAATAAATATCTAAGTTACACCGGTATTATTATTACCACCCGAACTTTAAATGTAACTTATGTATTTTCGGAAAAATACTCTTAAATGCGTATTTTGATAAAAGTATTATTTTGGAAATCGTATAGAATAAAATATAATATTTTTGGGAAAAATATGTATATTTTGGAGATAGAATATTTTAGACAAATGAATAAAAATATATTTTATTAAGTGAGACTTAATAATATATTTTTGGAATTAAAAAAAAAAACGCACATGTATTAAAACCCCCATCCTTGGGAAGGAATATAATTATTAAATAATTAAGAAGTGGAAATACGAAATAGTTGCCTAACTATTTCCCAAAAACGTTAAACCTTAAGCCAAGGCACGGCCGTCCGTCTAATAGAAGTTAGTACGTGTAGGTCGTCACGCAGCAGGTTGGTTGGGATTTACTATTTCGAGACGCACTTCAGTGAGTTCATGTCCCCCTTTTCTCTTAACTGTTTTCAGTTTTTATACTTCGGGGGTGAAATACATGTTACAACAATTATGGATACTTTTATACACGGTATGGTTAGCGTAAGGAGGGTTTACTACTTAGATCATGTGAGTGGGTAGGCGGAAACTAGAGGCCATTAATCCTCATTGTAGGACCGAGGGTCAGTAGCGGTAGATCTATCTGGGTGTAGCGAGCCCAACTCCAGGCCCAACAGAACGGACCTCGGGGTGACTTTGTACCCAACGCAAAAATCTGCTAGGTTTGAGTCTTCCTACTGCACTTCACACATATCAATGGCCTTGCAAACCATTGGTGATCTCTTTATTTCCTTATTTGCTACATACCAGGGATTTTCATACTTACAAAGGTTTTACATACTCACTTTCACATGAACTCGCTCAACATTTTTGTTGATTTTTCAACTTACATGTATTTCAGGGAATTAGGGATCTGGCGAGGTATGCTATGTTTTCAAGCTGCGTAAGAAGGGTGATGTCATCCAAGTTTAGGGGTTGTGACTTCTACCTGGACGAGTCACAAGTCTTAAGCTGTGTTTATTTTATGTCTGTGGTTGTGTCTTTCGAACAAGATTTTATTTAGTCTGTGTTGTAAACTCGATGCATGTGTCAACGCTTTAAAACAATGTTGTGGTATTTTGTTTTTATAACTTGAAGTAATGGATGATTATCACGGTTTTACTTTCATATAGCTTTGTTGTGGTTAAGCTATGGTATTAAGAAGTCACACCAAACAAACCCACGCTTCCGCAAAAGCCAGGGTGTGACGCCTTGGTATCAGAGCTTTGATCATAGCGAACTAGGATTCCTTCTCGAGTCTAGACTATGATCACTAGGGCTCTCACGAAAACATTTTTACATTGCATACACTACGTCCAGATCCAGAGTGCAAAATATTTTTACAAACAAAAGTATGAGCATTCTTTTTAAAAGTTATGGCTCAGTCTGAGAGACTGAGGAAGTAGTCTAGTGGGACTAGAGGGTTCAGTCTGGGAGGCTGGGAGGTTAGTTAGTGGGACTAGAGGGTTCAGTCTAGGAGGCTGGGAGGTTAATCTAGTGGGACTAGGAGGTTCAGTCTGAGAGGCTGGGAGGTGAGACTAGTGGGACTAGGAGAATTACTTGATTGCTTATTGGTGACTAACATGTTTATTTGATTATATGATTGATTATTTGTGCATGTGTGTGTTTGTGTTACAGACGTCATGCCTTCATCAGGTACTGGAGAGTCAAACACTACAGATCCCATGGCCATAGTATCAGACGACATAGTTTCATCGGAGCACGAGGTGTACACTTCCGATACTACCAGCACAGACGATGACGACTTCCAGCCCTTTGCGCTGCCTGATGTCGTAGCAGAGCCTGGTGATGGCCATCTTGTTGGGGATTTGCCACTCGCGGTGATCCCTGCTCCTATGCCCCTTGCCGCTTATCCCGTTGTTGATATGCCCCTCGACGTTGTCTCTGACGACGATGTCGATCTATTAGAGGAGGACCCACTTGAGGGCGAGGCCCATATTGCTGTCGGTGATATCCTACTGCTTACTGATGCTCCTGCAGAGGAGGCTCCCGTTCATTCACCTGTTCCAGACTCCTTTGAGTCTGTGGCGTCCGCACCTTCGCACACACAGGGAGTGCAGCACCACTCACACGACGCCGACCCTGATATGGCGTCATCAGCTGCACCAGTTCCCGCACACAGCTTTGAGTTTGATCACGATATTGAGGATGATCCTGTTTTTCCACCTGGTTTTGATCCAGACCATGACATTGAGTTCATACACTTAGACCAGCCCCTGGAGGATCCTGTAGCCCCTGTCGATCCCTTGTTTGCTGATCCAGCTGATTTCGAGATGGAGTTTGTTGATCCGGAGCCTGCTGTGGCCCCTGATCCAGTTGTCGCTCCTGACCCGGCATTAGAGCATGACCCTGTTCATGCCGATGCACCAGCTGTTGCCCCTTTTATTGATGATATCCCTGTTGATGATCATCCTGTTGTTGCTCCGCCGTTGGTGGATGATCATGCTGTCGATGCTCATGTTGATGCTCCACATTTGTTAGAGGATCCTGTTGTCGCCCCACTTCCTGATCCTATGCCAGTGATGTTCGACCGCGCACCTTTCGCGACCCATATTGATCCACGATACGCTCACACCCACAATGGGTGGATAGATGATGACGATGATTTCCCACCTTTCGTGGTACCTGTTACACCCCCTGTGGCACCCGTTTCAGCCCCTGTTTCAGCTCCCATCGATGTACCCTTGCTTCCCACACATACCACAGATGTTCACCGCACCGACTTACCTATCACGTTTCTTCAGGACATACCTCCACCACGTCCTGGGGAGGGTTCATCTCGTCAGCCATTTGGTCATACGCCTTTCATGACAGGAGGAGACCAGTTTGTACCCCAGAGTTCTCATCCTACTCTTATTCCCACTGTTGCACCATTTACTGTACCATCCTTCACTCCATCTAGTGAGCCATTCCTCTGGACTACGCCCCCCATTATGCCACCATCCGATCCGTATCACCCATACCACGTGGGGTATTCTACGGAGGAGATTCTCACATCTTTCATGATACAGCAGGAGGCGCTGACCCGTCGCGTACAGGAGCTGGAGAGAGCTCAGCGACCACCGTGTCATTGTCAGACCCCACCTGCAGTATCACACCCTCCACGACCACTTTCACCTGATTCTGCCGCTCGCTTTTGGACTCCTGAGCAGCAGATAGCATACTTACTGCGCGCTCATCGCGCTATGGAGGAGGACTGGTTTCACATGCGACGTCTACTCTTTTCTCGTTTTCCCCCTCCTCCGCCATCAGCATAGGCCATTTTGATTCGACGCAGGTAGACTTTTGGTGAGATGACCGCGATTGTGCAGACTACACAGCTTTTGGAGACCACATGAAGGCTTAAAAAGTTACTCATGTACTTCTTATGTCATTGACAGGATTTATCCAACTGTTGAAGGCATGAAGGCTTTTGAAGATGATGAAGTAACTGTAGAACAAAAGGTATCTGAAGAAAAGATTCCTGAAAAGAAGAAAGATAAGAAGAAGGATACTAAAGAAAAGACATCTGGTAAGAAACAAGGTGTCAGTTACAACAAGTGTCCACCCCCGCTTGAAAATGGATATTCTCCGAGAAATCCAAATTCAGAAAGAGTCGAAAAAGCAACAAACTTAAAGTGGGAGTCGGAGTCTTCAGTTAATTTGCCGGATAATATTGATGTCACGTTTACGTCATCTGACACTGATCATGAGTCCGAGTTAATAAAGAAAGTGGTCGATCAGGTGTTGGATAAAGATGAAACTGAGGAGTCAAAGTCGGAGTCTATGACAAAGTCAAAGTCTGAGTCGAGCATTCCGAGTCAATCCGTCAAACAGGGCAAAAGGGTTTACTATAAAGAATTCCTGTTATCAAAATCTAATTTGGATGACGAAACGTTTAAAGTTGCATATACTTTGAATGATTCTGACAAATTATATTTTGATGAGGAATTTCCAATAAGAGGTGTCAAACCTGACATGATTAAAAAGGTTTTCAAACTAACATAAATTAATATTTCTGAAATAAAAGATGTAAATCTTTCTGAAAATCCAAGACCTTACACCTCAAGAGTTCAACAACGTTTAAACAAGAAAAAATGTTACGGTTCTGGTTCTGGTTTTCAAAAGAAACCAAACCATAACGGTAATTACAAAAAGAAAGGATTAGGATTTATTTCACCAGAAAATTATAAAAATGAAAAATATGTTCGAGATTTTAAATCAAAAATGATATTTCTACTGAAGAGGAGAAAGAAAATTTGTTTAGGAAGCAGTCGAACAAAGAATTCCTTGCGAAGAAGCAAGAAGAGATGAAGACTGCTGATCAAAAGAAAGAAACGAGAACCTGTTTTCAATGCAACACTGTTGGTCATATTGCCAAGAATTGTTCCAAGGCAATAAAATCAAAACAGGGAGTTTCTCGTAAACTGAAAGATAAAAAGGTTGAGTTTGAATCACCAATTGAGAGAACTAAACTTTTCAAAAATTCAACTTTTGAGATTGGTGAATGTTCAAATAAGTTTTACAAGAAAAGGGCAAACCTTGACAACCAAAAATGGGTTGTTAAGAAGTCTGATGGTAGTTCTAGCAATGATTCTGATTCGTCAAAATTAGAGGAGCTATCTTCTGGCGATGAATCTGATTCCACAAAATTAGAGGAGCCACAGGTTGAGATTAAAAGTGAAAAATCAGTGTCGACTGTGGATGATGTGAATTTTCCATCACTTCGGGCTGAAAATTTTAAGAAGAAAGTTGGAAAAGTTGAGATTTCAAATCAATTTTTTTCCGAAAAGAAATATTTTGATGTTGAAAAAGCATTTAATTCTACTGTTCATAATATTTTTGGAAAAATGGTTAGTAGGAAGGTCAAGGGAGTCAAGGAATTTTACAAGAAGAAAACAAAGAAGCAAGGTAAAGTATCATCCCTGGTTTGTGACTGGGATGGTACCTATTACTAACAGTAAAATTCTGGACTTGCGGGAGCTCCCAAGTTGGTAATCGCGGAGCAGGAATCGGCATCTTTCTTATATTGTTTGTTTGAAAAATTGAAAATTGGTCACTAGTATGACTTGCCGGAACTCCCAGGTTGGTAAGTGAGGAGTAGGTATCGGCATCTTGAGAATTCAACCTACATGTGGTATTGGTTGGTAAGCTATGAGGTTGAAAAAAAGTTTATGATCTTATAAGTTGGTTAATCAAGGTCATTAGGTTGAACTTGATTGGACTAATCTTACAAGTGGTTGAAAGACAATGTGATGAACCAAAACCCCTAATCTACAAGTGATAAAATCAACAAAACTTATTTTCCTGAAAAACCATTTGATTAAAACAAACTTAAGTGTTTTGAAATCACAATGGAAAATAGTTTGTTGTGAGGGGGAGTTCTGATTGTTTATGCCAAGTGGATGGCGAAGTGAAGCGATTCGATATCGGTTGTCAATTTACTTGTATAGTTTGTTTTCAAATTTCTTTAAATGTGTTTGCATTTTAGGGGGAGTAAGAATTTTAGAAAATCCAAAAACATTTGAAAATTTGAAAAAGACAAAAACATGATAAAATGAAAAATGAGTTTTGGTGTCTAAAAGAGGATATGATAGTACATCAGTGGACGATCACAGTATGCTAAAGAAATGGAAAGTTAAAATGTGATAAACGGTCTCACTGATGATATGCCAGTAGGTTTTTGCACATTTAGTAGATTGTGACGAGATATAAACCTAAATTTCAAACTTGCTTATATCGTGGGGAAACATCTCTTGGATATATGGGTAACCCCCGGAATCTCGTTTGAAGGATCTCTCTTTCTGAGATACTAGGTCTTTATGCTCAGTGATATCTGGGGTATTATCCCGGGACTTCTGATTTTGTGAAAGCAATGGCCTAGTCCCCGGAGAATACTTTACTGCTTGCTTGAAATATAGCGCTGCCCTCAGCAAAAATGATGAAACAATAAAATTGATAATCATTGCTGTTGTAAAAAAGATCCTCTAAAGGGGACCCACCAAAAGTCGAGCCGTCATCTCTCTGCTGAACGGAAGTTCTGACCTGAGCTCTCACGGTTTCGCATTTTAACTCCTTACAGATATCATCTGTGGTATACTCACCTGTAAGACTGAATATTGGGATCTGGATACGGGAGTATATTCTGAGGTGGGACACGCGGTTAAGTTTAAGTGCTTAATACTTTAATCTCGTATCTCGAAACAGTTGAAATTTGTGTGAAAATTTAAGTGGATCAGTACACTGACAATCTAAGTGAATCGTTTAGAACTGAAAATGTTTAAAGCTTAACGGTGTTGGTGATTTGTCTCAAAAACTGATATGATCCTCTTACACAAGCTCACAAAAATATTGTATGTAAATATTTCTTTTTTGCATTTGTGTTATATTCAAAAATCCAAAAAGATTTTTGGTGTGTTTTAGCATAAATTTTGAAAAAAAAAAAAAGATTTTCGACAACTGGTATTGGAGAGCTGATTTTCAAAATTCCAAGTGCTAGACAAGATGAACAAATGGTTTGGGTGAAATTGTTTGAGATGTTTTGAAATGAAATGAGAAAAGTTTTTGAAATAAAAACGTTTTTCCTGCAAGTGGTTCATCAGAGACTAACATTGTAAAATCATTGTTTAAATTTCTTATCCACAAGTGTTCATTAGATGGTGAGATTGATTTTACAAGTGGTCATCAGAAAATTTACTTTTGGGTAGAGAATGTGCAGGATATCTGAGTGATAGAGAGCCAGGTTCCGATACCTGAGAACTCTGTGATTTTAAAAAGCCAGGCTGCGATCCCAGCATATCGAAAGGGGGAGTCTGAAGACACCTAAAGGAAGAAGTGTGTTGGTGATGAAAAGAGAAGAGGGAAGATTTGAGGATACTTACAGTGTCAAGATACTTCAAGGAGTTCGATAGGACTGATAAAGATTGAAGATGCGAAGACTCAACACTTTAAGACTCGTCAACATTCGAGGGGGAGTCTGTTGGTGCATGCGTCTGTCGACTTCGTCTTGTATCGAGTCTTATATGTATTTAGATAGATCAGGGCACGTTATACGAGAAATATGTCAAATATAGGGTGAGTGGCATGTTCAAGCGAAATTAGATAGGTGATTACGCTTGAACTGGTCTTGGCAATTTCAAGCGAAATTAACTATGTAATTCCGCTTGAAGCTGATCCCGCTTGAGAAGGTGATTTCGCTTGAGCGTGTTCAAGCGAAATTAGCAACCCTATATATACCTGTGTCTTGATTTCATTTGATAGTAGTTCCGGTCAGAGCAACGAAGTGCTGCCGAAGTGTCGTCTCGCTGTAAAACGTCTTATAATCAATAATATCGTCAGTTAAAGTGATATTCTAGCTGAATTGACCTCAATACGTTTGTTTCCGCCTTTCGTACTGAGCAAAACTCTTCTGATCGACTCGTTCGGGTCTGAAAACGATCCTACAGAGGTGGACCAATTTTTTTTTTCATAAACGTAGATGCATGTATTATAAACACATTTGTAAAAAAAATTCAAAAAAAAAATGTTGGGTGTGTAGTTTTGAGCACCCAAAGTTTGTGTTTACGGGACCCGTAAATTTTATTTAAAATTTATGGTACCCGTAAACACAAACTTGTGGTGTTCAAAACTACACACACGACATTTTTTTTACAAATGTGTTTATAATACAAGCATCCACGTTTATGAAAAAAATTTTTGGTCCAACTCGCCCCGGATCAAAAAGTTCTCACGGTTCTTACAATTGGAGGGGGTTCTCATTTTAGCGGTCCCCTATATATATATATATATATATATATATATATATATATATATATATTGTCCAAAGTCCTTC
This sequence comes from Helianthus tuberosus, assembly GCA_030545235.1. NCBI lineage: Eukaryota > Viridiplantae > Streptophyta > Magnoliopsida > Asterales > Asteraceae > Helianthus > Helianthus tuberosus. The sequence continues at coordinate 133,044,934 of CM060408.1, read as the reverse complement.
GTCCGATTTGTTCGATATTCGGGTATAAGTTATATATTTATTTTCTTGGGATTTTGGTAATATTTTATATTTCAAATTTTGGTATTTTGGTGTGTTATATTATTTTCAAGTCCCTAAAATCATATAACTAATACAATCAATATACAAGTAACACATATTTTGTGACATCTAAATATATATTTTCCTAAATATATACTTAGTCATCTTTATTATCAAAAATCAACCTCCAATATTTGTAATTTTTATAACAAAATTTATGGCAATTTTTTTATATGAAAACCATGATCAAAATTTTTTTGTAAACACTTGTTTAAAAATATCTTTCTAAGTGTTTAATTTCTAAAATTTTTTTGCCATAGTTTCCCCTTAAAAACGGAGTGTTTAATTTCAATATTTGTATTTTTCTTGTTACATACAATTTACTAGCTTTGTTTTAACCCTTAAAACATGATTACTTTCTTTAAAAACCAACTTCATGTTAAATCTTGTAATAAACTTTAGTTTCTTGAAAATATTATTCTTGAAATCTTTTATTTTCAAGAATTATAACTTGTAGACATAATCATCATACACTAAAACAAGTTCATCTTCAAGTTCATGATTTACATAAAGGATGATCAACATGATTTTCTTAAGATCCATCCTTATACTTGCTAAATCACGTGTTTAATCATCATCTAGCAAGTTTCATATGATGATCTACATCATAATCATAAGAAATCAACAAACAAGTTTAAAACATATACTTAAACATCTTTGATTTTCATGTTTTTAAGCTTTGTGTTCAAGATCATCTTCATGTTTTCTTGAGATTCTTAAGATTAACAAGTTACATGACACTTTAACCACTAAAATTAGAAGTAAAACATGGTTAAAGGGCTTACTACTAGCTTTAAGGCTAGGGAAGAACAAGTATGAAGATGATGAAGAAATAGAGTGGATAAAAGCTCCTAGATGAGGTCCTTCAAGCTCCCTTGCTTCCAAGCTTCTTAGATATGCTTGTTACACTTTTAGATCACCTTAGATCGTGTTGAATGGATTGAAAAATGGAGAGTGTGGGAGAGGGGTGTTAGGGTCGTAGGTATGAGAGGAAGAGGAGATGAGAAGTGTTGTTGAAGATGGTGAATGGAGTTTATGTTTCTAACTTGTGGTTTATAAGAAAGGTCTTCCAACATGTTTTTATATAATGGTTATTATGTTTATAATCTTTCCAACATTATTTAATAAAATATTGAAACAAAATCAACTTGTGGGTCCCTTGTTGAGACCGTCCCATGGGGGGGGGGTGTTAGTAGGGCTTCAATTCTTGGTTAGGGATTCTAGTTAGATTTTAAGTGTAAAGTTTAGTGTTTAATGTGTTGTAGTGTTTTAGGGTGTAATATGGTGTTCGGTGTTCATAACTAGCTTGGTAACATTAAAACAATTCTTCTAGTGAAATTTTGGTGTTTCAGGTTGTGTCCGGTTGTTCGTTTGGTTACCGGTTCGTTAAGGTGCTAAATTGCGCAGTTTAGTGTGAATATGGTGTCTTTTATGACATTTTTGATTCCCGACACCTATCAAAGTCAACTGGACCATTAAACTATAATTCTGGATTATATTTTGATATTAAAATGCTGAAAATTGCTGAATTTTGTTGTTTTCTGCAGAATTCTGCAGTTTTAGTGTGTTTCGGGCACTTTCCGGCACTTTAATCATCACTCGGAAGGCAGTTTTATGATCCCTACTTTCCTACATACTATTCTAGTGTAACACTTGGTTCCGGGGCTCATTCTGTGTCTTATCATCATGTCTGTCTGAGTACTGAACTCCCGCCAGTACTTATAGTCTGTCTGATAACTGTGCTAACTTTGTTCTGTGCACTAATTGAACTACACTGTGTTGCATGTAATAATGATAAACAATCTTACAACATGAAATGCATTTGTATATATATGACAATAATTAGAAAATCATTCGTGTCATTAATTCAATCATGCACTGTCATTAAAGTACACATTGCTGTTTATTATTGTACGGAAATTACACGAAAAGTGCCAGTTGTCACACTTGAATGGTCCAACATATCTTGGTGCAAGTTTTCTTTTCTTTCCAAATCTAACCACGCCTTTCCAAGGGGATACCTTGAGAAGTACGTGATCACCGACTTTTAATTCCAAGGGCTTGCGTTGCTTGTCCGCATAACTCTTTTGACGACTTCTAGCTGTCAGAATGTTATCGCGAATTTTCTTGACTTTGTCTGTTGTTTCCAGAATGAGTTCAGGTCCACTGAGCTGAGCTTAACTGACCTCACTCCAACAGACAGGTGAACGACATTTTCGACCATATAGAGCTTCAAAAGGCGCCATGTTGATGCTGACGCGATAACTGTTGTTGTAGGAGAATTAGATCAATGGTAGATGCGAATCCCAACTACCACCATGTTGATGCTGACGCGATAACTGTTGTTTGGGGATGATAAGTAGTGCTCAAATTGAGTTTGGTTCCCATGGCAGATTGCATGGTCTTCTAAAAGCATCAAGGACAGATATGATGTTCAAAGGAACACCATGTAGGGATACAATCTCATCTACGTAGATCTTGGCAAGTTTATTAGCAGATAGATCCTCACGAATCGGTAAAAAGTGTGATGACTTTGTTAGACGATCAATTACTACCCAAATGGCATCATGACCTCTAGATGTGTGTGGTAGTTTAGTGATGAGATCCATTGCAATGTTCTCCCACTTCCATGCCTGTATTTCTAGTTGTTCAAGCAAACCAGATGGGCGTTGATGTTCTGCATTGACTTTGAGACAAGTGAGGCATTTAGACACTTACAAGGCAATGCCTTTCTTCAAACCCGGCCACCAATACTGAGTACGAAAATGTGACAACCCTCACCAAACCAGGTATCCGTACGAATTAATTAATAATGCTTAATTACTGTGCTTGCTTACAACTGTGGTTAAACTGCTTCTTGATTTCTGATACATACATACTCATGCATCACATTTATACTGTCACTCTATTATTTACACACAAACATTAGTGACAACCTTGATGCACAAAAGCACAGTGACCACACTATACGGATAACCCAGTAAACATGCTGACATTGCCAGCACTAGACAAACATTGTCTCTGAGGCCAGTATGAGCCGGGAATAGATTACTACACTGGTAGGGAGTGTAGGGAGGTGAGGATTGTAAAACTGCGTCACTAGGTGATAGTTATAGTGACCGGATGTGCCTAAAACATACTTTAACTTCAAAATTCTGCTCTTTATTACAAAATTCAGCATTTAACTTAACTAGTAAAGTGCAAAAACATGGGAAAATAATACTAGACACTTTCCAAAGTGTCGGGAATTCTTTGTGTCACTAAAAACACTATTAAAGACACCTTAAATGCTTATTTAGCACTTTAACGAATTAATATCCAACCGAACAACCGGACTTTACCCGGAACATAAAAATATTGTCAATGACATTGTTTTTGCTTTTCTGAGCTAGTTAGGGTCCCGAACACCCTAACACCCGTTATATTACATAACACACTAGTAACTAACTTGAATTCCTAACTAACATAACTAATCACTTAACTATTTGGTTGAAATCAAACCATAAACCCCCCCCCCCCTAACCGAACGGTCCCCCAAGGGGACACACCCCACCCATTTGTGATTATTTTAATCAAGTTTGTCTAATATCTAACTTACACATTACCTAAGGGTTATTAGGGAAAGATGGTCTTTAAATATGCTTGATGGACAAGAGTTCACATTCACATAAACACTACACAAAATTGCTCTCATCTCTCTCCCTCTCCTAGTGTTCGGCCGAGAACACTATCACCACCACCACCGTCATCAAGTCGTGATCTAGCTAAACCACTTACATACAAAGGTGAAAGGTCACACACAAGGAGGCTCGGTGCTTTCGGAATCTCAAGAACCTCACTACGTTGCTTTTATCCACCTTGTTTTCGCTTTGATTCTTCCCTAGCCACGAGGTAGTAGTAAGTGCTTCTAAACACTTCCTTGTTCATGTTTAAAGTGGTTAATAAGAGATTTAATGGATAAAAATCAAGAACACTAAAGATCAAAACATAAAGTCTTGAATGAAAGATAAACTTGATGGATAAAGGGTGACTATTGGTGTAAATCTTGTGAATCTTGTTTAGAAAGGATTATTTTATGTTGTTAGTGGCTAGTAGTGGAACGGATCGTCATTTAACCATGCTAGATCATGTTCATGGAACATGAACTAGCAATATGTTAAGTGTAAAAGTAGCAAGATGATGAACCCTTCCACACATGAACATGAACCTGTGTAAAAGTGATTTTTCTGGTAAAATAGAGTTTTAAACTAGTAGATCTAAAGATCTACAAGTGGTATTTTCGAAGAACCAAGTGTAAGATGCAAATCTTGTTTAAAAGCCGGATCTTACACAACTAAAAGCATTTTTGCAAACAAACAAGTGTGTAAACACTTGTGTGACAAAAGGTTTAACAAAGGAATAATTTCGTAGTTTTTGGACTAGAAGTTGTAAAGTTACATTTTCTTTAAAAATAAAGTTTCCAAGAAACTGATTTTATTTTTAAAGATGGAAAGATCCACTAAATATGTTGGGAAGTTACTACATACTTTTACACAACTTACAAGTTCATGTGTTTGCGATTTTTGCTTATTTTTTACTAGTTTGATGATTGAATATTGTATATTGATGATTGGAAAATTGTTGATTGAATTTTGAAATGAAAATGATACGCTAGTAAGCGTGGCCACCTCCAGTTACAAAGGAAACTCTGGCGAATTTTTTCCAGAAAATAACACTTGGAATATTTTTGGTGACAAGTGTTTATAAATATACTTTTGACTTGTTTTCCAAACAAACTTCGCCATGATTTTTATTATAAAATAACCAAGTATTCGGAGGTGGATTTTCGTAAATAAAACTTGTTAAATATATATTTAGAATATATATTTCATAGTAAAACGCTTGTGTGATTTTATGATTATTTTGTGAACTACACATATATTATTTTTAGGGTAAAAATAATATAACTCGTATACACTAAAAAGTAACGACTCCAAAATAATACCAACGCCTTCACAAATAAATATCTAAGTTACACCGGTATTATTATTACCACCCGAACTTTAAATGTAACTTATGTATTTTCGGAAAAATACTCTTAAATGCGTATTTTGATAAAAGTATTATTTTGGAAATCGTATGGAATAAAATATAATATTTTCGGGAAAAATATGTATATTTTGGAGATAGAATATTTTAGACAAATGAATAAAAATATATTTTATTAAGTGAGACTTAATAATATATTTTTGGAATTACAAAAAAAAAAAAACGCACATGTATTAAAACCCCCATCCTTGGGAAGGAATATAATTATTAAATAATTAAGAAGTGGAAATACGAAATAGTTGCCTAACTATTTCCCAAAAACGTTAAACCTTAAGCCAAGGCACGGCCGTCCGTCTAATAGAAGTTAGTACGTGTAGGTCGTCACGCAGCAGGTTGGTTGGGATTTACTATTTCGAGACGCACTTCAGTGAGTTCATGTCCCCCTTTTCTCTTAACTGTTTTCAGTTTTTATACTTCGGGGGTGAAATACATGTTACAACAATTATGGATACTTTTATACACGGTATGGTTAGCGTAAGGAGGGTTTACTACTTAGATCATGTGAGTGGGTAGGCGGAAACTAGAGGCCATTAATCCTCATTGTAGGACCGAGGGTCAGTAGCGGTAGATCTATCTGGGTGTAGCGAGCCCAACTCCAGGCCCAACAGAACGGACCTCGGGGTGACTTTGTACCCAACGCAAAAATCTGCTAGGTTTGAGTCTTCCTACTGCACTTCACACATATCAATGGCCTTGCAAACCATTGGTGATCTCTTTATTTCCTTATTTGCTACATACCAGGGATTTTCATACTTACAAAGGTTTTACATACTCACTTTCACATGAACTCGCTCAACATTTTTGTTGATTTTTCAACTTACATGTATTTCAGGGAATTAGGGATCTGGCGAGGTATGCTATGTTTTCAAGCTGCGTAAGAAGGGTGATGTCATCCAAGTTTAGGGGTTGTGACTTCTACCTGGACGAGTCACAAGTCTTAAGCTGTGTTTATTTTATGTCTGTGGTTGTGTCTTTCGAACAAGATTTTATTTAGTTGTGTTGTAAACTCGATGCATGTGTCAACGCTTTAAAACAATGTTGTGGTATTTTGTTTTTATAACTTGAAGTAATGGATGATTATCACGGTTTTACTTTCATATAGCTTTGTTTTGGTTAAGCTATGGTATTAAGAAGTCACACCAAACAAACCCAAGCTTGGACGGATGAATCCTTTGTCAGATAACTCATGAAGTTGCTTTGACAACTCTTGCATCTCAGATGGTGCAAGATGGTAAGGTGATTTAGCAATCGGGTTGGCACAAGGTACCAGATCAATATGAAACTCAACTTGACGTGCTCCAGATAGTTCTTCAGGAAACACCTTAGGATAATCTTGAACAATAGGGATATCTTGAATATTCTTGCTCTTGCCTTTCTCCTCTACGACATGTGCCAAGAAGGCCACATAAACCTTTCGTAGGTATTTTTGGGCTTGAGTACATGTCATGAGTTTTAAGCTGCTAGAAGGTTTCTCTCTACGAATCTCTAAGACTTCACCAGACGAAAGAGGTATACGAACAACTTTGTCAAAACAGATCACCTCAGCATGGTGTTTGGTTAACCAATCCATTCCTATGATGATATTAAAACTTCCGAGTTGCATTGGCGTGAGGTCAATGGGAAAAATGTGGTTATCAAGATTTAATTGGCAATCATGAATTACAGAGTCGAGCACAAGGGGTTCACCACTAGCAATTTCCACTTTTAAGGGCTTTCCTAGTTTAGTTCTAGGCATCGAAAGCAAAGGTTCAAAGGCTAATGATACCTGACAATCTGGAAGGGTGGGTGCCTATACCCCGAGTTTTCTGTCTAAGGCTAGAGTGTTCGTACAAATCCGCATTATCGGACTACTCACTCTTTCTTGGGAACTCTTGGGGTGAGTGTCCACTTATAGGCTAAAGCATGTCTTCGCGATATATTATAAAGACCCATTTACTTTGATTAGTCACGGTGTGTCGTTTGCTTGTTTTAAGTAACGAACGAATGACCACCATCCTTATGTTTAGTCGATATTTTTAACACCTCTTTTGATTATCCAATGTCAATCACACACATTTTCTCATTTTTCCTTCTCTTTTAGAATGCCTCTTGACGTGATGCAACTCAAGATGCCAATATGGCAGCCATGATCGCTCAGCAAATTGCTGTTGTGCTCCTGAACTAATAACCCAGATAAACCAAGCGAACAACAACTATAACAATGCACCCGCTCTGTGCAAATATAAACAATTTAATTCGGCTAAACCACTCAAGTTTACTTGGTCTGAAGGAGCTACTGGGCTCCTACAGTGGTTCGAGAGTCTCGAAAGCACGTTTTGTCACGTTCAATGCCCAAATGAGCGAAAGGTTGAGTTTGCATCGGGTGTGGAATGGTGTGATGAGAGATAGGGGTTCCGACATGGAAATGGCTCAAACATGGGAAGAGCTTCGAGCTCTAATGATGAAGGAATTTTGTCCTCTTCATGAACAATGGGCATTGGAAAATGAATTCCACGATCTTAAGCAAGATAGTGGAGAGTATCATGCCTACACGGACTGTTACGAAGAACTGAGCCTGCTGTGTCCCACCATGGTCACCCCGTTGGATAAAACAATTGAGAGGTACATCGATGGCCTGCCTGATCCAGTTCAAGACATTGTTACTGGTAGCAACCCTACCACTGTTCGCCAGGCTATTGAATTAGCTGCTACTCTAACTGAGTCTCAGGTCAGGAAGGGTAAACTGTTTCGAAAGGGCGATAAGAAACAAACAGCCAAGACCACTCAAGGGAAAGAGAAAACAAAGGAGAACAAAGCCAAGCCTTCCAGGAAGTCGAGGAAGCGCAAGCCTTCCCAGAACTTTGCGGTTGTTGCTCAACCCAATCAGAACACACAAAACCAACCAGCTAAACCTCCCGTAAGGAAATCATACGCTGGAACTGCGCCGTTATGCAACCGGTGCAATGGTCACCATCAAGCTCACCTACCATGTCGCTAATGCACTTCGTGTGGGAAACTTGGTCATGTGGCCAATATTTGTCGATCTGCTCCAAACCAAGCTGTTCAAAACCCCGTGCAACCCCAAGCTAACCCTGCTAGACCTCCATTCCCACCTTGTTCTTGCTACAACTGTGGCGACATGGGTCATTTGAGGAACGACTGCCCAAAACACGTGAACGCAAATGCAAATCCAACTCGTGGACGCGCTTCAACATTAACGCCAACGAGGCTCATGCTGAGAATGAAGTCGTTAATGGTACGTTCCTTGCATCAACATCACCCTACTTCTGTTCTTTTCGATTCGGGTGCCGATAGAAGATTTATATCATTAGCCTTTGAACCTTTGCTTTCGATGCCTAGAACTAAACTAGGAAAGCCCTTAACAGTGGAAATTTCTAGTGGTTAGCCCCTTGTGCTCGACTCTATCATTCGTGATTGCCAATTAAACCTTGATAACCACCTTTTTCCCATTGACCTCACGCCAATGCAACTTGGAAGTTTTGATATCATCATAGGAATGGCTTGGTTAACCAAAAACTATGCTGAGGTGATCTGTTTCGACAAAGTTGTTCGTATACCTCTTTCGTCTGGTGAAGTCTAAGAGATTCGTGGAGAGAAACCTTCTAGCAGCTTAAAACTCATGACATGTACTCAAGCCCAAAAATACCTACGAAAGAATTATATGGCCTTCTTGGCACATGTCATAGAGGAGAAAGGCAAGAGCAAGAATATTTAAGATATCCCTATTGTTCAAGATTATCCTGAGGTGTTTCTTGAAGAACTGCATGGTTTACCTCCAGCACGTCAGGTTGAGTTTCATATTGATCTGGTACCTGGTGCCAACTCGATTGCTAAATCACCTTACCGTGTTGCACCATCTGAGATGCAAGAGTTGTCGAAGCAACTTCAGGAGTTATCTGACAAAGGATTCATCCGTCCTAGCTTTTCACCTTGGGGCGCTCCTATTCTATTCGTGAAGAAAAAGGATGGATCTTTCTGAATGTGTATCGATATCGTGAGCTCAACAAACTCACGATTAAGAATCGATATCCCCTACCACGTATTGACGATCTCTTCGATCAACTACAAGGTACTACATGTTTTTCAAAATTGACCTGCGTTCTGGGTATCATCAGCTTCGTGTACTCGAACAAGATATTCCCAAGACTGCATTCCGCACGAGATACGGCCACTACGTGTACTCGAAGAAGATATTCCCAAGACTGCATTCCGCAGAAGAATAAGCCTTTTGAGTCGGGACCCAAACAAGAGGAAGCCTTTCAAACATTGAAACAAAAATTATGTGATGCTCCTGTCTTATCTTTACCTGATGGCAACGATGATTTCGTTGTCTGTTGTGACGCATCGAATCTAGGCTTTGGTTGTGTTCTCATGCAACAAGATATAGTCATAGCCTAAGCATCAAGACAATTGAAAATCCATGAGAAGAACTACACAACTCATGATCTTGAGTTAGGTGCTGTAGTTTTTGCTCTCAAAATATCGAGACACTACCTCTATGGTATGAAGTGTGTGGTTTTCACGGACCATAAAAGTCTCTAACACAGATTCAATCAAAATGAGCTAAACATGAGACAACGACGCTGGGTCGAACTCTTTAACGACTACGACTGCGAGATTCGCTACCATCCTGGTAAGGCGAATGTCGTAGCCGATGCGCTAAGTCGAAAGGAACATGTCAAGCTTCATTGTATTCAAGTTCAATATGTTATCCAGACACGTATCCTACAAGTACAACGTACATGTGTAACCCAAGGCTTGTTAAAAAATGAGCTGCCACAAAATCTCGAACTTCAACTCGAAACGAAAGACAACGGATTACTCTATTACATGAATCGATTGTGGATTCCAAGTCAAGAAAATCTTCGCACTTTGTTGATGGACGAGGCTCATAAGTCTTGTTATTCAATCCATCCTGGTGCAGACAAAATGTACAAGGATCTTTGTACTTAGTATTAGTGGCCAGGTATGAAGAAGGATGTTGCCTTGTATGTGTCTAAATGCCTAACTTGTCTTAAAGTCAAGGCTGAACATCAACGCCAATCTGGTTTACTTGAACAACCAGAAATACCTGTATGGAAGTGGGAGAACATTGCAATGGATCTCATCACACAACTACTGCGCACTTCTAGAGGTCACGATTCCATTTGGGTAGTCATTGATTGTCTAACAAAGTCAACACACTTTTTGCCGATTCGTGAGGATCTATCTGCTGACAAGCTCGCCAAGATCTATGTAGATGAGATTGTATCTCGACATGGTGTTCCTTTGAACATCATATCTGACCGTGATGTTCGATTCTCATCTCACTTTTGGAAGATCATGCAATCTTCCATGGGAACCAAACTCAATTTGAGCACTGCTTATCATCCTCAAACGGATGGACAATCCGAGAGGACAATACAAACACTGGAATATATACTTAGAGCATGTGTGATTGACTTTGGTGGTAGTTGGGATTCGCATCTACCATTGATCGAATTCTCCTACAACTATAGTAATCACGCCAACATCAAGGTGGCGCCTTTCAAAGCTCTTTACGGTCAAAAATGTCATTCACATGTCTGTTGGAATGAGGTCGGTGAAGCTCAACTCACTGGACCTGAACTCATTCTAGAAACAACAAACAAAGTCAAGAAAATTCGCGATAACCTTCTGACAGCTAGAAGCCGTCAAAAGAGTTATGCGGACAAGCGACGCAAGCCCTTGGAATTCCAAGTTGAAGATCACGTCCTTCTTAAGGTATCCCCCTGTCACACCCCAACTGATGGCGAAAACATCAGAGTGAGACAAACGAGATTGCTCAAAGACTTCATAACATTACGTGACAATAGTTTAATTCAAAACCGATTTTATTTCATAATAATAGTTGTCAAGTACATCATGGAAATTCAAATTACAACATAGAAAAGACAAATATGACAAGTTCAACAAAAATGAAATAACAATTCTGTTGGGATTGAACCCTACCAAAGGAACAGTTGATTAAAGCCAAAACTGGATCAGAGCAGTGGATCCAGCATAAGCACTGCTGTATTCCAACTTTCCCCTTGAAAGTGTTTCTAACAACTGATGGCCTGTATCCACTGTCCGTATACAACTGCTGATCTACAAACAACTGATCAAGTATAAAGACTGATGAAGACTAAAGCCCTGATGATCAATCTACTGTTATGGGTCAAGCACTGCCAAAGAAACAAAGTACTGCTGCAGTCACAACAGTGGAAGGAGAAAGCAGTAGTTTAGTCTTTCCTTTTGTAATGTATTGTAATCAGTAGTTAGCTAAACAATGCTTGTATTAGATCAGTAGTTTCAGGTTGTTAGGAGGTTATATGTCACTTTCATGGTGACGTCAGCCAAGATGCTTTAGTGGTTTGCTCGTGCCTATGAATAGAACAATACCCTGTACTGTTCTATTGGCTCTTTCACCACTTGTCTTCTTGTACGAACAATCACTGTGAGCTCAGGCTGAGGGGGAGTTTGTGATACATGCATGCATTATAATTGGTGTTTGAAATAAATTCAATCATTTGGTTCTATGTTAAAATGTGTGTTGAAAGCATTTCTCCTATTTAATTGTGTGTGAAAGTTTGTTTCCATTTACATTCCGCTGCAATTACTTGTTCATCTTCATTATTATCAAACGTAAAACACAATCAATTGAAACTCAGATCCTAACAATTGGTATCAGAGCTAGGACAGTCAAATTTGATCTAACAATCATTTTGACGTAAAAGTTCAGCTGTAACACCTCGTAAAATCATGTCCAACGATGTATCGACACGTGTAATAAACCCTAATGAAGTCAAACATTGAATTTAAGGGACTATTTTTTTTAAAAAATCGAAAACTTTGATTATGAAAGGACTGGAAGTGTCAGCAAACCTAAAATAAGTTCTAAATAACCTCTGACGATATTTATATTCACAAATGAGCCACTTGGCGATCGAGTGTAGCCGTTTGCGGAATTAATTGAAAGTTTGCGCAATGAAGGGTTAAAAGCGTCAACATGTTAATTCTTACCTCTGAGTGACCTTTTAACAAACCGGGAACATCATGGTATTTGATTATACTCTATGGAATGCAAATTATTGGCCGTCTAAGGTTTTTTATGCCTTTAAGTGAGGTTACGCGTAACTTTGCAAGTTAGAGGGACTAAAAGTGTCAATATGTTTAATTATACCTCTGAATGACCTTTTAGCGAACCCAAAGCATCGTGATGTTTAATAATACATCCAAGAATGCCTAATATGGATTAGATGAGGCTTCAATGCTATTAAATGATGAGATGCGCAAGTTTACGCAATAGAGGGACCTAAAGCGTCAACTTTTGAATCTACGCCTCTTGGTGACCATCTAAGCAAACGGGAGCGTAGTAATATTTAAGTATATGCTTGGGAATGACCATTATGGGCCATGGAAGGCTTGGATATTATTAAACGACATTTCGCGCCACTTTGAGTGATTAAAGGACTAATTGCGTCAAACTACAAAAGTATGTCGATTCGTATGGAAACGGACCTTCCGGAATATGACCATGAGTTAAACATACCCTAATTAGCCCTTACCTAGCTTAGAAATAGGCTTAGATGTGTTTCGTGCGCAAAAATAAACTTTTAAGTCATGCAGGGACTAAAAGTGTCAAAAAGTGCACAAGTTTGCATTTTCGCGCATATCTCACATTCTGAATATATTCGGACGCCCAAAAATTTATGTAACCACTAAAATATTTTATTTTAGTGATCGGCATGATAAAATTACATTCGTCGCGTAATTTGGGTCGTTTTTCGCATCCGTTCGTGTTTCGTCGTAATTAGACGAACAACGTGACCGTACGGCCAAACGAACCGACATCCGACATATTTTTTAGCATGTTTCGTGTCCCCTATGTTTAGGCATCATAGTAGAGCCTTGAAATGAAGTTAACAGGCTTTAAATGTGTCATAAATGGCAAATAACAAGTGCAGGGGCTGTTCTGTAATATTTCAAAGTTGCTGAAATCAGTTTTATTCAAATCTGCTGCTGGTTTTCGGTTTCCACTCACACATAATTCACTCTAGGGGCTGCCCACTGACTTAAAAGCATAATTAACAATGTAGGAGCTATGGAACCTGTTTTATCACTTATATAACTTGGTAATTAATGTAAGAACATGTCTAAACATGTTCAACCTGACAATTTTCAGTTTAAGCTCGGTTCGGAACCGAAAGTCGCATAATTAGACTTTTGCTTTGACTTTCAGTTCTGACCCAATGTAGCATGATTTAGAAATGCCTTAGAGCTTTATTAGGACCAGGTTACATGTTAGTATAACCCTCTGTGATTATACAACTTGGTTCATTAGTTATCCGATTCATATGCATGTTTCCGTTATATGCCTAAATGTTGACCAATATGCCCATTCGACCTTAAAACAAGAATTTTGAAAATGTGAGAGGACAATAATCTTTATTACTGATTTATAAACATGTCCCTAAATTTTGACATCAGTTTGAGGTCTAGATTAAGAGTTATGCTCAATAGCGTAATTAGAAAGCTTTTTATTAATTAAACGGCGTAATTAGCATAAAGCCTATCTAAACCAAATTTTTGATACCAAACTTTTTACCTACTGATGTAAAATAATATTTTGGAATTTTTGAAGATTTTTATTTATTTTTAGGCTGAGCATAACATAGGGTTATAGCTTTGATTCGGTAATTGTCGGTTTTGCCCTTTTGGCCTATAAAATGAGTTTTACATAATATTTTGATACCAAACCTTTTGCTACTGATTTTATTTAATAAATAAAATATTTTGAGTCTTCTGGAATGATAAAAATATCAGCTTTTCTTTAAAAACCCGGAAATCGCTTAAAACCGTCTTTTTACGCGTTTTAAACGCATAGTATGTATTAAAACTACTTTAAATATATGGGACTTGATACCTACTGATGTTTAAAGCAAATTTTTATATTTTAACAGTAAAGAAAAGTTTTTAACTCAGATTCCCTGTTTTGACCTTTAAAGCTTATGTGAAATTACCAAAATGCCCCTACGGTGCATAGTTTGGTTATAAAAGGTAAATTTCACATATATGCCATACCCTACTGTTATGAATTATAAAAATAAATATTTTTACTGAATATATCAGACCTGAAACTCAGATTTATATTTAAACTCTCTTATAACATTTAAAATTACCAAAATACCCCTACGGGGCATAAATTGGTTTTAAATTCGTTTTGGGCATAATGGAAGGTATCCTACTGATATCACAACATATTAAAGGCATATTAACTTAGGAAACCTGTTCATGACTCTTTTGGTTACCCGTTACGCACTTTTCGCGTTCGGATCGGCTTATGTAACTAGTTTGCATAAATTAGCCGAAACGGGTCAAACCTTATCATTTTTATCTCAAAATCCAGAATGTGTTTAGTTTACCCTTATTACACAAGTATACAAGCTTGTCGGGTCTAAACCACATTCTAATCCGGCCTTTGCTTAATCATGCGTTTTGAACCGTATCCCCCTTTAAAACTAACCGGTCTAAGCATAGGCTTAATTAAGACCCGTTAGGAATCTAATAGGTTATTAAAAACCTTCGTTCCAGATTAAGAGCCCCAGTAAAGGTACTTGCACTTGCTGATTAGGATATACGGCTAAGTATAAATTGCATTTTTAAGCTCAGGTAAATACTTTTAACTTATTTTCCCTATACAGGCTTGGGGTACGGTATATAAAATACCGTTTGGTTGGGCATTGAATTTTTAATTGTATGAAGATTAATTTATTGAAATGTCCCGTTTAAATTGTTTTGTTTGCTTAAAGCCTTTGGGGGGTTATTGACCATGTCCCGGATATCCTTGGCATCATTCTAAGAAATGGCCACGACCTAAGCACGGGGTGTAGGCGTACACCCGACAGTGCATATATAAATAATAAGGTATAACCGCCGGTTTCAGGAATAACTCGCCGCGGGACTATATCATGTGGTGTGTCTATTAATCTTTAACCCGGTGTCAATCCGGGCTACTGAACGTATAAGAAACATGTAATTCTTTTACAAGTTTATATATAAATAATTATCCCAAGTTATAAAATGTTTTGTGCCATGTGCATTCAAATCAATTTTCTAAAAATATTTTCAAAATGAGTCAGTTAATTGTATTTACCAGTGTAAACTGACGTATTTTTCCAAAAAGATTAAGTGACAGGTACTGTACGTAATTGGCTGGAAGCTCAGGGCGTTAATAGGGAATCTTGCAAGTTCTAGATGCCTAAAGTCTGTTGAACAAATGTTATCTTTCTGTTTTAAGATCCGCCTGTGGATCCATCTTACATCCCGTTTTAATATTAAATATTACTTTTGAATCGGATTGTAATATATTTATCCTTTGCTTCCGCTGTGCATTTAAATTGTGTTGTTTGACTATGATGATATCAACTACGTCACGATACTCCCCACCGGGCCCACCGGTAATACGTGGAAATATCGGGGTGTGACAGGTTGGTATCAGAGCCAACATTGAGTGAATTAAACACTAGCCTTTTGTGTTTAATCTTAATGACACAATAGCACATTCCTTGACATTCTGAGTCTAGACTTAACATAGGAATACTCTCATCTCTATTCGGAGAATTATTGCTTTCACTTCTATATATTTTTAATTCGTCGCCAAGCAAAGAAGCCGTAATGGAAATTCTCCCCATTCGAAGCCTAGTAAAGGTCGAGCTTTGTACTGCGACTAGGATAAACGTGCAACCAAGGAGAAAACATTCAGAAATAAAATGAAGAATAAACTCCTTTTACTGAAGTTCGTTTCCTTAGTAAGTCCTTATAAGGGCATACGTATCTTTCAATCCCTTCGTGGACAACATTATTTCTTTCAAGTCCCGTTTAGGGCAATTATGTACCTCTTTTGAAATCATTGGGATGTTTTATCTAAATTTCATTTATATCATTATATACGAATATAATATATGAAATAAATTGGAATATCATTCCTTTTTGTAAATGATCTGCCAGTAATTATATATTAAAAAGAATCTTAAAGGGTATAACCTAGCTTGAATGTCATTAAAGACCTGGCTATGATGGTAAAACCTGTTTAAAGGAGATTCAGATCCTTATTAACATCTCACTTTAGGATTGTTCTGTGTTAAATATTAAAAAGAATCTTAAAAGTAAACCTAGCCTAGATGTCATTTCAGACATGGCCAAGATGGTAAAACCTATTCAAAAGATTCCAATCCTTGTTAACATCTGAAAATGTGTTAACACTCCTGACAACAGGTGATGCGATAAAATCACACTTGTCATCCTTATATTAGGAACTTCCAAACCCCTTATTTAGCTAAAATGATCAATAGGAATCATGGCTAATAAACGTCGAACATGATGTACCCATCAAAACATCCATTTGGGATGTATACCTACGGGCAAAGATGTATACATGAAAAAGATAGTTTTATTTCATAACTTCTTGTCAAGACAATGAACTGTGAAATTTTCCGGCCCAAAGGATCATTGATTATGTTTTAAAATTTCCCTGGTGACAAGGCCTTTGTGCCATCAAAAAGTCCTTTGGAACAAGCCCTGGTGCTAAATAAAATGTCGGTACGACATTGACAATCGTGACTTATACCCCCTGTCTAATAAATATGAAGGATTATATTCCATTTAAACGCCAAAGATGGATTATTAAAAACCTAGGCAAAACATAATCAAATAAATTAATACTATCTGTTGGCCTATATGGTTTATTTGCACCATGGCTATTTAATTATCAAGTTCGACAATTCACTATATAATTAATTAAATTATTACTACTTGGTTTGTTGCCTTCAAAGCTTCACCATGGCTGACTCCTCTGAAGCTCACAATCATCCAGTTGATCAGAATAATGATGCAAGACTGAATGTAACGGGCACCGAGTTACAGGATATGATAGATACAGCCGTAAACAAAGCTGTGGACCGAGTATTAAAGGATCATAAGCGAAAGTGCGATAATACCCCAAATCAGGGTTACAAAAAGGGTAAGACTGGTTCAAACTATAACCCGTCCAAGCCAAAGGAGGCAAAACCCAAATGTAAAACCTGCGGGAAGAAGCACTTCAGAAAATGTTTCTCTGAACAGACCAGGGGATGTGTCATTTGTAAAGAGATGGATCACAAGACCCATGAATGCAAGGACTTGAAGGACGCCATATGCTATGGTTGTGGCGAGAAGGGGCACATAAAGACCCGCTGCCCAAAGAAGGCAACTAAAAGGAAATGCACTTTAGAGTCACAAGCTAGGCCTTGTGGGATTTGTAATAAGGAAGGGCACAAGACTTTGGAGTGCCAAGGTATAAAGGACGCAACCTGATATGGTTGCAATGAAAAAGGGCACATCAAAACTAATTGCCCAAATAAAACCAAAAAGCCTGGGGAGGCTAGGAAGACCAAAGCTGGGGGCTCTCAAATGAATGCTCCAGAGGCCGTTCAGGATGACAATGTCACAACAGGTACTTTCCTTATCAATGACGTTATGCTAGAGTATTATTTGATTTAAGTGCAGATAAGTCTTTCATAGACA
The DNA here is from genome assembly GCA_030545235.1 of Helianthus tuberosus. Classification (NCBI taxonomy): domain Eukaryota; kingdom Viridiplantae; phylum Streptophyta; class Magnoliopsida; order Asterales; family Asteraceae; genus Helianthus; species Helianthus tuberosus. The sequence continues at coordinate 133,027,183 of CM060408.1, read as the reverse complement.
ATAGATTTTGCAAATTATTAAATCTGCCTGTTAAAACTCTAAGCGTTAAATATGAAGTAGAATTGGCCGATGGTACCTCAGAGAATGCTTCAACAATATTAGATGGATGTTTTATATCCATTAGGAATCATTCTTCTCCGCTGTCCTTGTTTCCGTTAAAAATAAGAGGAATTCGATATAGTGATAGGAATGGATTGGTCGTCTTAAAATCAAGCCCAAATTGTGTGTGATAAGAAGCAAGTAGTTATCAAGACTCCTTATGGTGAGCCTTTGACAATTCAAGGAGACACTGGGTATGGATTGCCTAAGCACTTGTTGAATATGGTATTTAATACCAAAGATTCGAGTATGGAAAACTCAGAAGAGACAAACAACAGTCGCGATGCTGGAGATGCGACAAATGTTAATGGTGCATCCAATGTGAACCTCAATGTTAATGGAGTTAATCTCTAAAACTGTAATTAACGCAGCTATTAGAAAGGCTATGAGAAAAGTCATGAAAAGGTTCAAAAAGTCGAATGCTGATCGCTTTAAAACACATGTCGCTGCTCATGAGAAGAGCTATATTCATACTTCAAATGCGAAGAATAAACTCAACAAAATCGTATACGGCAAGGAGCCCATTCTTTTTAGGATGTACTTAAAAGTACTTCGTCTCTTGGAAGTCAAGAGACTTCAATAGTAAAAAGGGGCTATCGATTGCAGGGAATTGTTGAATGAGGTAGAAACCATTAGGTGTATCAGCGGTTATGCTGGAAAGGACACGGTGAGGTATGCATCACAGTCATTCGATGGCAATACCCTTAATTAGTGAGGACATTAATGAAGTCCACAAGGAAGATCCTCTTATACATTATGGGATGGTCCAAGTTTTAAGGACCTTATTAGAAAAACCTATTATCTGCATCACGAAATGGAAAAAAGATGGAATAAGAATTTTCTGACTCTCACCATAAAAAGTTCTAGACTGTAGACAGTATGTTACGAATTTTAATGCATTGGCTGAGATAGTACCCTATTCAGTCTACCCAAATCTAAGCTTAATGCAAACAATTATTGGTGGTTAGCATCGGCAATAAGAGGGCACATTAAGATTTCAAAGCCTGCTTATTATAAATCCATTATGGATCTACCTCAGCTACTCACATTATATAGATTAAGAAACAACCAGTCAAGCTAAGTCTGCCCTAAAAATTTGCCAAAGATTTTACAGCTAAGTTTAAAAGGATTAAGAATGGAGGCGTTTAACCCTCCTGATGAATGATTAGAGGCAATTCACGTTAATAATGACACCAGATAAATCCCTTATTGTGATTTTATTGCTAGGAGATACGTTTGGTTTCAGGTGCTGCTGAGTCTCTCACAAGACCATAAGCTTATCAAACTTTTAGAAATTTTTCCGTAAGAACCCCAGAGATTAAGTGTAAGGTAAAACTTACAGGCGAAATCATAAGAACTATTTCTTCTGTTCCTGTCAGAAACCTTCGGTCGTAGAATTCTAGAAGCATCATCTCTCTCTAGGTGCAGTACGTCAGCATATGTAATTGATATCTCTTGATCCCTATCGATTGCGAATACCAGATGGTATGACAAAAGCACCACATGAGGATTGATGTATCTTAATAAGTTCCATAGATTGCTTCCATGCCTGATCAGTATGGAGGTTTAATGCATGGAACCGCAAGGTTATTCCAATGGTCATATGGTACTAAAGTCAGCTAATGGTATTCAAAGAAGATATCCAGAATGGAATTGTCTAAGTAAATGTCTCCGATTAAGGAATTCGTGGACTCGTAACATAAATGTGTCACTTACCCGACACAGACTAGGATAAATGAACTGGAGCCTGAGAATTGGAAAATATCTGTAACCTCCTTGTACCTTGGTTATCTTCTCCCAAGATTACCCTGTTTACCTTCTGAGAGGCAAGTAGAGTTAAGATTAACATCCCGCTTAGGGCTGTAGTATTGTAAAGACTCCATGTTGATTATCGAATAATCGAATCCCTGATTATGTGAGTTTTAAGATAGAGGTTCATAAAGCCTAATTCATTATTTTGGGAAGTTCGGTATTGTTAATTAAGAAAAACGGTTCATTTTACTTATGCAATGATTACCGTAACCCTATTTAGGCAACAATTAAGAATCGCCATCAGCTGCCCAGGATCGTCGATTTGTTCGACTAACTGTAAGGATTAGCTATCCCTTAAGATTGGTTTTAAGCTATAGTTGGAATAACCATCTCACCATAAATATGCATTTTTATAATAGATGTTATATAAATATCAAGGCTGCTTCTTTGGAGACCTTGCATAGATGGGATGTTAAACATCTATTGTTAGACAGAAGATTAGTAAGTCAAATTATCAGGATCTGGAAGTTGCCTTGGAAACAACGAATAAGATCAAACAAATCCATAATCATCTGTAAGTTGCCAGTATTCGGCAGAAAATCAAGGATTTATGAAAGTAGCAACCCTCCTAAGTTCTTGCCAAGAAATAAGGTTCAACAAAAGATATCACCCTGGAAGGGTGTGCCAATTTGTTAATTATTAGGCTAGTTAAGCTCTGAATATATAGAATCATTCGAGGGAATCTAATGTATCAAGATCAAATAGCTTATAAGCTAAAACCTATTTAAGGAGCTTGGCGGAGCTCGCAATGCATTACACACTAATGATTTAAGGATGTGTTTCACCAATAAGTCGAGAAGCATTATCACATAATGATATGCAGATGGATGATATGATGAGAAACCTGTATCAATTAAGGATCGACAGGTTAAGAAGCTCCAAAAAGAATACATATACATATTATAGAGGTCAGTTTGGGAGCTTGGAGAGGCTCCAGATAGGCTATAGAAGTTAAGTCCATTATGCGACAAAAAGAACTTCCAGCATTTTAGCAAATCTCGAGGTTGAGATTTCTTTTAAGGGGGTGAGGATGTAACACCTCGTAAAATCACGTCCAACGATGTATCGACACGTGTAATAAACCCTAATGAAGTCAAACATTGAATTTAAGGGACTAATTTTTTTGAAAAATCGAAAAAATTTGATTATGAAAGGACTGGAAGTGTTAGCATACCTAAAATAAGTTCTAAATAACCTCTGACGATATTTATATTCACAAATGAGCCACTTGGCGATCGAGTGTAGCCGTTTGCGGAATTAATTGAAAGTTTGCGCAATGAAGGGTTAAAAGCGTCAACATGTTAATTCTTACCTCTGAGTGACCTTTTAACAAACCGGGAACATCATGGTATTTGATTATACTCTATGGAATGCAAATTATTGGCCGTCTAAGGTTTTTATGCCTATAAGTGAGGTTACGCGCAACTTTGCAAGTTAGAGGGACTAAAAGTGTCAATATGTTTAATTATACCTCTGAATGACCTTTTAGCAAACCCAAAACATCGTGATGTTTAATAATACTTCCAAGAATGCCTAATATGGATTAGATGAGGCTTCAATGCTATTAAATGATGAGATGCGCAAGTTTGCGCAATAGAGGGACCTAAAGCGTCAACTTTTGAATCTACGCCTCTTGGTGACCATCTAAGCGAACGGGAGCATAGTAATATTTAATTATATGCTTGGGAATGACCATTATGGGCCATGGAAGGCTTGGATATTATTAAACGACATTTCGCGCCACTTTGAGTGATTAAAGGACTAATTGCGTCAAACTGCAAAAGTATGTCGATTCGTATGGTAACGGACCTTACGGAATATGACCATGAGTTAAACATACCCTAATTATCCCTTACCTAGCTTAGAAATAGGCTTAGAGGTGTTTCGTGCGCATAAATAAACTTTTAAGTCATGCAGGGACTAAAAGTGTCAAAAAGTGCACAAGTTTGCATTTTTGCGCATATCTCACATTCTGAATATATCCGGACACAAAAAAATTTATGTAACCACTAAAATATTTTATTTTAGTGATCGGCATGATAAAATTCCATTCTTCGCGTAATTTGGGTCGTTTTTCGCATCCGTTCGTGTTTCGTCGTAATTAGACGAACAACGTGACCGTACGGCCAAACGAACCGACATCCGACATATTTTTGAGCATGTTTCGTGTCCCCTATGTTTAGGCATCATAGTAGAGCCTTGAAATGAAGTTAACGGGCTTTAAATGTGTCAGAAATGGCAAATAACAAGTGCAGGGGTTGTTCTGTAATATTTCAAAGTTGCTGAAATCAGTTTTATTCAAATCTGCTGCTGGTTTCTGGTTTCCACTCACACATAATTCACTCTAGGGGCTGCCCACTGACTTAAAATGTGGTATAACACCTGTAACAATCTCTCAAACCCTTGAAACACTTGTCACAATCTTGTTCCTTTCAAAATACTATAAATAGGAGTGAACACCCACTTGAACATTTGCACTTTTCATTTCAAATTTGCTTTCTCTCAATTCTGAAGAGGATCCTAGACATTTTTGGAACCTCTGTTCAGTCCATTGGACCCTTGTAAGTATCCTTAACCTCTTTTAATCGTGTTTTATTAGTTTAATGGCCTAAAGTCAAAACCGTCGTAATTAAGGTTTGACTTAGTGATTAATCACTAATGGTCCAGTCAATTCTCGAATTGAAAGTACCTATGAGTTGGTAATTATGTGGGTAATAAACCCTTAAAAGGGCACCCTCTGATTCCCACTCTAACTAGGTCAATTTTCGGGTCAAAGTTAATTATAAAAAGTCAACAGAAAGCAAATTTTCGCATAAACGCATAATTAACAATGTAGGAGCTATGGAACCTGTTTTATCACTTATATAACTTGGTAATTAATGTAAGAACATGTCTAAACATGTTCAACCCGACAATTTTCAGTTTAAGCTCGGTTCGGAACCGAAAGTCGCATAATTAGACTTTTGCTTTGACTTTCAGTTCTGAGCCAATGTAGCATGAGTTAGAAATGCCTTAGAGCTTTATTAGGACCAAGTTACATGTTAGTATAACCCTCTGTGATTATACAACTTGGTTCATTAGTTATCCGATTCATATGCATGTTTCCGTTATATGCCTAAATGTTGACCAATATGCCCATTTGACCTTAAAACAAGAATTTTGAAAATGTGAGAGGACAATAATCTTTATTACTGATTTATAAACATGTCCCTAAATTTTGACATCAGTTTGAGGTCTAGATTAAGAGTTATGCTCAATAGCGTAATTAGAAAGCTTTTTATTAATTAAACGGCGTAATTAGCATAAAGCCTATCTAAACCAAATTTTTGATACCAAAATTTTTACCTACTGATGTAAAATAATATTTTGGAATTTTTGAAGATTTTTATTTATTTTTAGGCTGGGCATAACATAGGGTTATAGCTTTGATTCGGTAATTGTCGGTTTTGCCCTTTTGGCCTATAAAATGAGTTTTACATAATATTTTGATACCAAACCTTTTGCTACTGATTTTATATAATAAATAAAATATTTTGAGTCTTCTAGAATGATAAAAATATCAGCTTTTCTTTAAAAACCCAGAAATCGCTTAAAACCGTCTTTTTACGCGTTTTAAACGCATAGTATGTATTAAAACTACTTTAAATATATGGGACTTGATACCTACTGATGTTTAAAGAAAATTTTTATATTTTAACAGTAAAGAAAAGTTTTTAACTCAGATTCCCTATTTTGACCTTTAAAGCTTATGTGAAATTACCAAAATGCCCCTACGGTGCATAGTTTGGTTATAAAAGGTAAATTTCACATATATGCCATACCCTACTGTTATGACTTATAAAAATAAGTATTTTTACTGAATATATCAGACCTGAAACTCATATTTATATTTAAACTCTCTTATAACCTTTAAAATGACCAAAATACCCATACGGGGCATATATTGGTTTTAAATTCGCTTTGGGCATAATGGAAGGTATCCTACTGATATCACAACATATTAAAGGCATATTAACATAGGAAACCTGTTCATGACTCTTTTGGTTACCCGTTACGCACTTTTCGCGTTCGGATCAGCTTATGTAACTAGTTTGCATAAATTAGCCGAAACGGGTCAAACCTTATCATTTTTATCTCAAAATCCAGAATGTGTTTAGTTTACCCTTATTACACAAGTATACAAGCTTGTCGGGTCTAAACCACATTCTAATCCGGCCTTCGCTTAATCATGCGTTTTGAACCGTATCCCCCTTTAAAACTAACCGATCTAAGCATAGGCTTAATTAAGACCCGTTAGGAATCTAATAGGTTATTAAAAACCTTCGTTCCAGATTAAGAGCCACAGTAAAGGTACTTGCACTTACTGATTAGGATATACGGCTGAGTATAAATTGCATTTTTAAGCTCAGGTAAATACTTTTAACTTATTTTCCCTATACGGGCTTGGGGTACGGTATATAAAATACCGCTTGGTCGGGCATTGAATTTTTAATTGTATGAAGATTAATTTATTGAAATGTCCCGTTTAAATTGTTTTGTTTGCTTAAAGCTTTTGGGGGGTTAATGACCATGTCCCGGATATCCTTGGCATTATTCTAAGAAATGGCCACGATCTAAGCACGGGGTGTAGGCGTACACCCGACAGTGCATATATAAATAATAAGGTATAACCGCCGGTTTCGGGAATAACTCGCCGCGGGACTATATCATGTGGTGTGTCTATTAATCTTTAACCCGGTGTTAATCTGGGCTACTGAACGTATAAGAAACATGTAATTCTTTTACAAGTTTATATATAAATAATTATCCCAAGTTATAAAATGTTTTGTGCCATGTGCATTCAAATCAATTTTCTAAAAATATTTTCAAAATGAGTCAGTTAATTGTATTTACCAGTGTAAACTGACGTATTTTTCCAAAAAGATTAAGTGACAGGTACTGTACATAATTGGCTGGAAGCTCAGGGCGTTAATAGGGAATCTTGCAAGTTCTAGATGCTTAAAGTCTGTTACACAAATGTTATCTTTCTGTTTTAAGATCTGCATGTGGATCCATCTTACATTCCGTTGTAATATTAAATATTACTTTTGAATCAGATTGTAATATATTTGTCCTTTGCTTCCGCTGTGCATTTAAATTATGTTGTTTGACTATGATGATATCAACTACGTCACGATACTCCCCACCGGGTCCACCGGTAATACGTGGAAATATCGGGGTGTGACATCAGCTCACAATCGTTGATACTTATTATTGTTCGTTTAGTTGAAAAACAAAGCAAGGTATAATCATGAACAAAGTTGATTAATCAGTGTCTATAAAACAACCAATATGACGTCACAAGCACAAGATGCTAACAATAGTATCAGTTCACTCTTCAAACCACCCATGCTGAAGCGCAATGAGTACAACATCTGGCAGAGAAGGATGGGTCACATCCTTGCTCGACAGAATACCGGATGTTGGAAGTCGGTTATCTTTGGACCACATGTTCCAATGGTGCCGAGTGCTGAGGATTCAAAGAAGTTCAAACCTAAGAAACCTGAAAACTATACTGAAACTGATTTTCAAAAATTCAAACTGGATGCCAAGGCATTTAGCATCGTTGCATCTGCTTTGCCCAATGAAATCTATGCTGAGCTGTTACACTATAACAGTGCCAAGGAATTATGGGATGCACTTAAGGAACAATTTGGGGGGACTGAAGAAGTAATTGAAAATAACAGGGAAATTCTGAATCAGCAGTATGAAACGTTTTGTCATGTTAAGGGTGAAACATTAACCCAACAGTTTGAGCGATTCAGTTGTCTCATTAGTGAACTAAGACTTGTTGATGTTAAATTTACTAATTCAACACAAAACAGCAGGTTTCTTAGATAACTACCTGAAAAATGGGATACAATTGCATTTGTGACTAGAAATTCTGTTGAGTTCAAAGATCTGACACTGACCCAACTTCATGGTAGACTCCTGAACTATGAAAGGGAGTTAAACCAGAAAAAGAAGTTTCAAGAGTCTGGCAAAGTTTCAGATGACTACACATTTGGCAACACAGCTCTTCTGGGTCAGGAAGAGTCTGGCAGCAGTAAGGATCAGAGCTATGATCATTTTATTGACATAACTGTTGGTGCAAACTTCAACTCTGATCCTCACTCATCCAACTTTGCTTTCACAGCAAATGGAGAAAGCCAGATCTCTGATAATCTGTGTTTTGAACTCAATGACTTACAGCACTTTGATCCAACTGATCTTGAAGAAATGGACATTTTGCATCAATTGGCTTTGCTTAGTGTAAGAATAAGCAAATTCTATAAAAGGACAGGGAGAAAATTCCCAGGGTTACATGGGAATTTAAAAGTGGGGTTGGATAAGTCAAAAATCAAGTGTTGTAAGTGCAATAGGCTAGGTCATTTTGCTAGGGAATGTAGGAGTCAAACCACTGGTCCAATTATTACTCATCCCAGCTCAAAACCTAGACCACAAAACCAAAGCACTGTGCACTATGCCCAATATACCCCTGCAGCTCATGTTAACACTGCTCACTATGATGCAACACGTGTTCCTGTGCATTATGTTCAAACCACTGTTCCACAAATTCAGTATGTTCAAGCCCCTGTCCCTCAGGCTCAAGTGCAACCAGTTGTACCTCAACAAGCTGCTCCAGCAGTGGTTCAACCAGATTAGTAAAACTTTTTCACCCAAGGCTTTGTTGACTGGAGCAGTATGCCTGATGAGCTTGGTGATGAAAATTTTGCACTCTATGCTATTAATGATGCTCCTAATGATGAATTTTGTTTTATGACATTAGAGTCAATACCAAAAGGGCTGGAAGCTGATGGAGAACAACCAAGTGCTGAAACAGTGGATGAAGTTGCTGAAGCAGTGGTTACTACACTTGCTAGTGAAATACTGCTGGGAGAAAATTCAGAACCCCTGATAGAACCACTGTCCGACCCCTGGTCTGAAGAAGAAGAGAAGAACCATGGTGAAAAGGAAGAGAAGGTGACTGATGAGAAAGAGCATGCTTGTGATTGTGCCATGATGGCTGCAGCTAAGGTATCATCTCAGGTTCTTGAAAATCTATGTTCAGACAAATGCATCATAGCATTTGCTAACATCAAAGAGGTGAATGAAAACCTTAGGGATAGAGTGTTAAATGATGAAGTCAAATTTGAGAAGTCATTAAAAGAACTTAAAATCAAATTGGCTGAAAAAGATAAAGAAATCTGCAGTCTAAAAGAAGAGCATAACATTACCAAAAACCAACTCCAAACTATGATAGAAAAATATCAAGTTTGCAAAAGGGAGTTGGAGTCCACCCAAATCACTTGTGAAAAATGGGTGGAATCTTGCAAAGGTTTTGAGATAATGATTGAGAAACAGCTTGAAAGCAATGTGAAATTTGGCATTGGATTTAGAAAAAAATGATGAAGTTGAAAACAATGCTGCAAATCAACCTGGTTCAGTTGAAATCATTCCAACAAACAAGAATGGCCAAGAAGTTAAAATAACTGACAAACCTGGTAACAAAATCACTCTGGAAAGATCTGTGGGGTCCTCAACTTTTGAGTAACTTGAGAGGTACCAATTTAAACCCACATGGTCTGATGAGTGTGACATTCTTGAAAATTTTAAACCAATGGACTTCACAACCACTGATGGTGTTAAAGCTCCCAAAGCAAAGGTCATTCCTCTAAAAGACATCCCAACAGTGGTTCAAAACTCTGTTGCAAAGGAGTCTGAAAAGAAGAAAAAGAGAGAAAAGATTAAAAACTTATTTTGTGATTTCTCTGAAAAGAAGAATCATCTAACAAAAGACTGTTTTCATCTAGAAGCATATGACATCAACAAAACATGTGTCATTGGGCCTGCTGAGAGCTGCACCATCTGTGGCAAATCAAATCACAAAACTCAGGAATGTGTGTATCTCAAATCCTTTGATGTAAAAAAGAATGAGTACACTGCAAAAACATCCTTGAGTTCATCAAATCCATCTGTCAAATTCACCAAGAACCAACCAATGTTTGTGCCAGTTCAAACAGCTCTTACAAAACAGCTAAACCAAACCTCTGTTAAAAGAGATGTTCAGGTGACTGATGCACCCCCTGCCAACCAATACCGAAGAGGTAAGGGACAACCACCATACCAAAGGACCCCACATGTTTATGAGGTTTACAAAAAGCCTTCTAAACCAAGAGTGAACAGGCATCCTTTTGGGTATCAGCAGATAATTGGGCAAGACCCCCAACAGTGTTTAGAGAAAAACAGTTCCAAAACTGTCCAAACCCCTGAGCTAACCACTGTCCATCCACCTGAACTTAACCTAGACACTGTTGAGACCATCCAAAGCCTTATTGGCTTTGGAGACCCTAATGAACTAATCTTTTACTACATGTGCAGGGAGCTTCTGCATGCTTAGATAGTCTTTGGTATGTAGATAGTGGAGGCTCCAGGCACATGACAGGATGTAGAGCCCTTCTCAAAGATTCCAAAACTCATGGAGGGGGTGATATATCCTTTGGTAATAATAGTAAAGGGAAGGTTCTGGGGTCTGGTATAGTTCAGTCTGGTAAAGTTAAGTTTGAAAATGTCAATCTAATAGACAATCTAAAATTCAACCTCCTAAGTGTCTCACAAATGAGTGATAAGGGATATGGCTCATTCTTTACAAAGGAGTGTTGTAGGATTGTTGGACCAGAAATGGTTGAAAAGATTGAAGAAATAATAAAAAATTGAAAAACCCAACTTGTTGCTCAAAGAAGTGGCAATGTTTATGTGGTGGATATGTCAAAAGAGAGCCCCAGGACTGATGCCAGTCTGTTCTCAGCTGCCTCTAACAAAGAGACAGAATTATGGCACAGGAGATTGGGGCACACAAATCTTAAGACAATCACTGCTATATCCAAACAGGGGTTAGTAAGAGGTTTACCTCAAAAACTGTTCACCTGTTCTGAGCATTGTGTTTCCTGCCTAAAAGGAAAATAGCATAAAAGCTCATACAAATCAATTGAAGAGTCCAAAACAACCAAGTGCTTGCAAATGCTTCACATGGATTTGTTTGGTCCAGTTAAAGTCATGAGTCTTAGGAAGAAAATATATTGTTTGGTTATTGTTGATGACTTTTCTAGGTTTACATGGACTTTCTTTTTACACTCCAAAGATGAGACTGCAGGCATTCTGCAAGACTTTGTTACACAGGTTGAAAAGCAGTTTGATCTTCCAGTAAAAATCTTTAGGAGTGTCAATGGCACAGATTTCAGAAACAAGGAGTTAGATGATTTCTGTGTGTCAAAAGGAATTGTAAGGCAGTACAGCATTCCAAGAACACCAGAACAAAATGGGGTTGTTGAAAGAAAGAACAGGACATTGATTAAGGCTGCCAGAACCATGCTTGCTGATTCAGGTTTGCCATTAACTTTTTGGGCAGAGGCAGTAAACACTGCTTGCTATGTCCAAAACAGAGTTTTAATTAAACCCAGGCATCAAAAGACTGCCTATGAACTGCTGTATAAAATAAAGCCACTGATTTCATATTTCAAAGTTTTTGGTTGCCCATGTTTCATCTTAAACTTAAAAGATTCTATCTCAAAGTTTGCAGCCAAAATTGATTGTGGTTATCATCTGGGATACTCAACCACTGCTAAGGCCTACAAAGTGTTTAACACAAGGACTAAGACAGTGGAAGAGACTTTGAATGTGAAGTTCAATGAACTTTCATCAATGAAAATCCCAGCAAACCCTGTAGAATTATTTGATCTTGATAAATTCACATTTGAAAGTGTTGCTGTCAAGCTCAATGCAGGTCCATCAGAAAATCCTCCATCAGACTATGGATATGAAGTCATCATTCCTCAACGAAAGTCTGCTTCAATGGGAAGAGCAGTAGATGTTCAAAGCAGCTATCAAAGCTCAACCACTGCTACCTCAACAGTTGTTGACCAAAGTAGCCCATCTTCATCAACCACTGTTGACAAAAGCCATCAAACAGTGGATAAAATTCAACAAGTTTTCACACCTGTTCCTCGTATTCCTCCACCTCCATTTGAAGCCACTACTGGATCATCAAAGTCACCAGCAGTGGTTAGCTCAGATGATTCACATCTGTAGCCCTCACCATTAAATGCCATTGTTCCATACAAAGGAGATCTAATCTTCTTGAAGTCTCATCCACCTGACCAGATCATTGGCAACATCAGTGAAGGGGTGCTCACAAGAAGTCAATCCTAAAACATCTGTGTTTTTGCTAGTTTCCTATCTCTTTATCAGCCAGTCAAGTACCAAGAGGCACTAAAAGGCAATAGCTGGGTAGAAGCCATGCAAGAGGAGCTCCAACAGTTTAAAAGACAACAAGTATGGGAACTTGTACCACTGCCAGAGGGTGTGAGTCCTATTGGCACTGTCACACCCTGACTTTTACGGAAGCATGATTATGGTATGACTTTCTTAATACCATTGCATTCAATCATAACAACACTATATGATAAAAACCATAGACATGTCATCCATTAAATAAGTTTAAACATAACAACATTGTTTTAAAACAAAGACATCAAACACAAGTTTTACAAACCATACGAATTGTTTCAAGAGTTCACCAAGGACTCATCAAAAGACATTAAATAAAATCAAGGTTTGGAAGACGTGTCTCGTCCAGGAATAAGACACACCGCCCAACCCAAAGACCATGGATGACATCTTTATTCACAACGCAGCATGAAACTCCCAACGCCCGCCAGATCCACTTACTAATTCCCTGAAACACATGTATTTTGAAAACGTCAACAAAAGTTGAGCGAGCTCGTGTGTATGTATAAACCTTTGAAATCACTGTAAGTATGTATGTAAGTTTATAAATCTCGGTTTGAAAGCAACAAGGAAAACAGATCACCAATGGGTTGCAAGGCCATTTATATGTGTGATGTGATGCAGGTAGCTCAAACCTAGCAAATTTTGCACCGGGCTTCTGGCTGTAAGACATAGTCTACCCATGGGCCAAACCCTGGTCCAACATGGGCGAGGCTCGCTACACCCAAATAGATCTATCACTCATGTCCCTCGGTCCTATAACTAGGATTGATGGCCTTAAGCGTTGTGCCCACCACTCAGATGATCTAAGTGTACCCTTCCTTAGCTAACCATACCAAATAGTAATGTATGTAAACAATTGTAACATGTATTTCACCCCTGAAGTTATAAAACTGAAAACAGTTAAAGAAAAGGGGGAACACGAAACTCACAGTCTTGCGTCTTCAACAATCGCAACTCGTACTTCTCCGGTGAACACGACTACCTACAACGTACTAATGTCTATTAGACGAACGGGCCGTGCCTTGACTTAGTGTCAACGTTTCTGAGTTACGTTTCATATATTATTCCAAGTTTTATAAGTATTGTCAAAATAATTATTATTTTAACTTAAATTATATTTACAAGTTTTGGAATATTTGTTAAACAATATATATTAACTTAATACTTCTCAAGTATTAATACTTGTATTTCTTCCCAAGGATGGGGGTATCTTATACATGTGTACTCGTATTCCGGTGTGTATTTATACGTACGAGAATACGTATTTTATTGTGTTCATTAAGTATTCATATACTTAAATCTATATTATACTTTCCGGAATATTATTTCTAATAAGAAGTCCACCAACATATATATTTCCAAAATATATATTTAAAGAATATTTCTTAGAAAAATTATTCATAATTTTTCTTTTGGCAAAATATTTGTAGTTCCAAAATAATATATTTTCAAGTTCACAGAAGAAAATATTTATCTTTCCCAAAATAATATATCTTCTAACATTTCAAAGGAAAATATATATATTTATATTTGTCAAAAATGCTATATGCTCTTGATGAAATTGTGAAAATCATATTTTCATTCCTTTGTATCCAAAATACTATTTACCAAAATATATTTTGTAAACATATTTTTCCGGAATACTTTGTAAGTTACATTTCTTGCTCGGTTTCACCAATATTTAGTGTGTAACTTATATACTTATTCCTTGTGATCTTGGTAACATTTTGGATTACAATCCTTGGTGTTTTAATGTGTTATATTATTTTAAGTCCTAAAATAACATAACTATTACACAAAGTATACACATAATCACACATGTGTGTCTTTATTGTATATATATATTCTCAATATATGTTTATCCATTTTTATTTATAAAAACTAACCTCCAACATTTGTATTTTTGTAACAAAATTATGGCAAGGTTTATATAGAAAACTCATGGTTAAAATACACTTATAAGTATTTGTTTGAAAATATTTTTCTAAGTGTTTATATTTTTAGAAAATTTTGCCATAGCTTCCCCTAAAAATGGAGGTTTCCATGTTTTCAAGCATATCATTTTCTTTTGTAAAAATCACCACAATCAATTTACATTCATCAACAAACAACATTCCCTTATCAATCTAGCCAAAATCATGCTTAATCTACTACTTCATGAACTTGAAAGTTTATGAAAACTTGTAGTAACTTGGTAATGTGTTTAGTAGGTTTAGTTACCCTTTAGAATGTGTTTACTTCTTTAAAAACTACATTTTTAAAGAAGTTGGGTGTTTACAACTTCAAAACACAATTTCTGAAAATGCTTCTTTATGTAATCTTCTTGTTACACAAGTGTTTCTACACTGGTTTAACCATCAAAAATAGTGTTTATTTATGTAAGAACCAAGATTTAACAAAACTCATATTTTTAACTTGGTTCTTTTGAAATACCATTTATAAATCCTTAGATCTATATGTTTAGCAACTTACTTTGATCATGATTTTTTCAAGAAAACAACTTTATTCCTTCCAAGTTCATGATTCAAGTGTGGATGATCTTTCATCCTACAACCTTCTTACTTTCTCATCTTGCTAGACTCTGTTTCTAATCATGATCTAGCAAGATGTTATGATGATCAACATCATCTTTACAAACAATCAATGATCAACAAGCATTCATACCATAAACAACTTAGTTTCAACAAGATTACTTCATAAATCAAGCTTATGTTCAAGTTACATGTTTATGTTCTTTAGTGTTCTTGAAGTTTTGATTATGATACTTCTTTTAACCACTAAAAATGGATGTAAAATAGAGTGTTTAAGGATCTTACCACTAGCACAAGGCTAGGGATGAATCAAGAGTAGAAAGTGAGTGGATAAAAGCAATGAGAGAAGGTCCTTCCACTTCCAATGCCACCAAGCTTCCTTATGCACCCTTGAACACCTTTGTATGGCCTTAGAATGGATGAGATTGAATGAATGATGATGATGGTGGATGGTTGTGGTTTCGGCCGAGAATGGAGCAAGAGGAAGAAGAGAGTTTGTGTGTTTAGTGTGTGTGAGATATGATATTATGTTCCTTCATGCCATACTTATAACCAAGTTTAGATGTTAACCATTGTGTAATATATCACTAGAAGTACATACAAGATCTAATAAACAATTGAAGGAAAATCAAGAGTGGGGGCCACTTGGGGCCGTCCACTAGGTGGGGGGGGGGGGGGTCTTAGCTTAGGTTTAAACCATATAGTTGTAATCTAGTTTAATTTCAAGTATAAGTTAAGTGTTTTGGTTACTAGATATTTTGTATGGTGTGTTATGATGTTCGGGGACCATAACTAGCTTGGAAACATTAAAACAATGCTTCTAGTGTAATTTTGATGTTTCGGATAGTGTCTGGTTGTTCGGTTAGATACTGGTTCGTTAAAGTGCCAAACTATACAGTTTAGTGTTCTTTATGTACCCTTTTGTGACACTTTTAATTCCCGACACTTAGGAAAGCATTCAGGAACATTTAGTCATACTTTTGCAAGATACAAGCTTGTTAAAATGCTGATTTTTGTTGTATTTTGCAGAATTCTGCACTTTATGTGAGTTTTAGGCACTTTCCGGCACTTAAACTATTACTTAGAACGCAGTTTTGTGGTCCTTTCTTCCCTATACTCCATACTAGTGTAGTACTTAGTCTCTGGCCCACACTGGGTCTCAAAACATTGTATGTCTATGTACTGAACTCTGTCAGCATATTCCTGATTTATCAGATAACTGTGCTAACTATGCTTTGTGCATTATTCGAAGCAATATGGCTTTCATGCATTATTGGTATGACATTAATTAATGTATGATGCACATGTATGTGTATGGTAGTAATCAGAAAGCAGTTAATTGTAATTCAGCACAGTTATTAAGCACTAATCAAGATTAATTAATTGTACGGATACCTGGATTTTTTGACAGTTGTCACATTCTCCCCTTGTTAAGAAAATTCCGTCCCGAAATTTAGGCTCTGCTACTAGCTGTAGGGGAGTTGGGGAACAAATGCAGGTATTTTGCTTTCATGCGGTCCTCACGCTCCCAAGTGAACTCTGGGTCGTGTCACGCGTTCCATCGAACCTTGACGAGTTTAACACTACTCCTTCGGTTTTGTTGACCTTCCAATCCGTGACCTCAACGGGTTCTTCGGTAAAGTGGAATGTGTCGTCAATGTGAACTTCATCGGCATGAATAACAACTGTTTCTTGAGTTGGACTCTTTTTCAGATTAGATACATGAAATGTATCATGGACTCCATTCAGTTCCGCGGGTAGATCCAACTTGTAAGCTACAAGACCAATTCTCTCCAGGATTTTGAACGGTCCAATATATCGTGGGTTCAACTTTCCACGCTTCCCAAAGCGTGCTACCCCTTTCCAAGGTGAGACTTTTAGTAAAACCATATCTCCCACTGCAAACTCCAAAGGTTTCCTTCTTTGGTCCACATAGCTCTTTAGTCGATCACGAGCCGCCTTGATGCGCTCTCGGATCTGTATAATCTTGTATGTCGTTTCTTGAACCAATTCGGGACCAACTAACTGTCTATCGCCTGCATCTGCCCAACATAACGACGATCGACACTTGCGTTCGTAAAGAGCTTAAAACGGTGCAGCTTGAATGCTTGTATGGTAGCTGTTGTTATAGGAGAACTCGACCAAAGGTAGGTGAGTGTCCCAACTGCCACCCAAGTCCATAACACAAGCTCGCAACATATCTTCTAGCATTTGAATCGTTCGTTCGCTCTGGCCATCTGTCTGTGGATGAAAAGCAGTGCTCAGATTTAACTGAGAACCAAAGGCTTCTTGGAAAGATTGCCAAATCCTTGACACAAATCTTTCATCTCTATCGGATATAATCGAGATAGGCACTCCATGTCGTGCAACTATCTCTTTGAGGTACAGCTCGGCTAGCTTACCTGTGTTATCTTTGTAACACCACGAAAATTTCGGGTTCAATAATAAAACGACACATGTCATGTATGACACGTCGCGTTGTAAACTCGGATTTAATAAAAATGTTTGACAGGATTTAAAAGTGTCGTCATGTTAACTTTTGCACCTCTGAACGACCTCGTTATAAATCCCAAGACTCAAAACATATTAACAACATCTAATATATGTACAAAAGTTCAGTGAATTATAACATTGAATAATTCATAAATTGATATGGTGGACTCCTACGAAGAAAAAGAGCGGTAACCCTTTGTTTCGGGTCTTGTTTATGGATTCAAACGAAACAATACATAAGGGTGAGGTTTAGAACTGTATAAGGCACATTTGAAAGGTCCCTAATTGATAATTGAGGCCCCAAATTCGTGCAAGTGGATTGCCCTTTCGAACCTTCAACAAACAACAACTTTTCAGCCCTTGAGAAGAGGTAGCGCACCGCTACTACAAACATGTAACGGTGCGCTACCAGTCTGCCAGCGACCAGAAACAGGCTGTTGCCTGTTATGCGCATTTCTGACCCATTTGGCCGGTTTTTCTCACAAGTGGACGACCCTTAGACTTCCCTAGGCACTAGTAACAAGTGTTGGATGGTTGTGGTTGATCATAGACTTAGTTGTCAACATGTTATGGTATTTAGAACTTGTATAAAAGGCCATTAGTTGCAACACAACTCTTCACACTTCTCCTGCATTCTTGGATCATATCTGGAGCTCTCAAGCAGGTCCATTTGATCTTAAGTCGTGCATAGGACTCTTGTAAGTCTTCTAGTTCTTCTTTGTTTGAGTTTAGCTTGGTTAATTAGCTAAAAGTCAAACCGTCGTAATTACGGTTTGAATTCGAGATTAGTCAATAATGGCTCAGTCATATCTTGAATTAAAAGTAGTTATAGGTTGGTAATTATGTGGGTAATAAAACCCCAAAAGGGTTTCCCATGATCACCACCCTAATCAGGTCAAATGTCGGGTCAAACATAGGATTAAAAAGCCAACATAATGCTTAAAATGTCATTTATGCATAATTAGCTATCTAGAACATATATAACCTGTTTGATCATTGCTATAACTTAGTAATAAGTGTAAGAACATGTCCAAACATGTTCAACCCGACTATTTCCTGTTTAGACCCGGTTCGGAACCGAAAGTCACATAGTTTGACTTTCACTTTGACTTTCAGTTCTGACCCGCTTTAGTATGATTTGGAAATGCCTTAGAGCTTCCTTAGGACCAGGCTACATGTTAGCATAACCCTCTGTGGTTGGTTCATTGATTTACCCATTCGTTTACGCGTTTCCGTTAATAGCTCATATGTTGACCATTATGCCCTTGTTACCTTAAAACGTGATTTTTGGAAATGTAAAAGAGTAGAAACTTAAATTACTGATATATATACTTGTATGCAAAGTTTGACATCAGTTTGACTTGTAGATTAAGAGTTATGCTCATTATCGCGAATTTAAAGCTTTATGTTAATAAAATGGTGTAATTAGCGTATAGCCTAGTTAAGCCTACTTTTTGGTATCAAACTTAATACCCACTGATGTAATATATTATTTTGGGATTTTTGAATATTTTTAATTAATTTTTGGCTGAGCATAACTAATAGTCGTAGGCTTAATCCGGTAATTGTCGGTTTTGCCCTTACGGGCCATAAAAGGAGTTTTACGTATCTAAACGACTCCAAACCTTTTTCTACTGATCACATATGATAAATAAATTATTTTAAGCCTTCTGGAAATATAAAAATATCAGATGTAAGTATCGAACCCGGAAATGGCCTTTAATCGCCTTATTTAGCGTTCTTAACGCATAGTATGTATTAAAATTATATTTGAGAAACCCGGGTTGATACCTACGGATATATGAGGCAAATTATGATATTTTAACAGTAAGCAAAGGTTGATAAACTCAGACTTCAGTTTTGAGTTTTTTTTTCGGCTTATGTGAAATTACCAAAATGCCCCTTCGGTGCATAGTTTGGTTGTAATGGGTAAATTCACATATATACTTTACCCTACTGTTACAACTTATTAAATTGAGTATTTTTACTGATTTCATCAGACCTGTAACTCAGATAAATACTTAAACTCTTTTATAACCTTTTAAATGACCAAACTACCCCTACGAGGTCTAGTTTGTGTTTAAAAACGTTCCGGGCATAATGAAAGACATATTACTGATGTCACAACATATTTGAGGCATAATTAACTTAGGAAACCTATTTAGGACCCATATGGTTACCCGTTACGCCTCTGGCGCGTTCGGTTCGGTTTATGTAACCAGTTTGCATAAATTAGCCGAAACGGGTCAAACCTTATCCGTTTTATCTCAAAATCCAGAATGTGTTTCGTTTACCCATATTATACAAGTCTTCAAACTTGTCGGGTCTAAATCACATTCTATTCCGGTCTTCGCTTAATCATGCGTTTGAACCGTAACCCTTCCTTAAAACTAACCGGTCTAAGTTACGACTTAAATAAGACCCGTTAGGAATCTAATAGGTTAATAAAACCTTCGTTCCAGATTGAGAGCCCCAGTAAAAGTACTCGTGCTTGCTGATTAGAATATACGGCTGAGTATAAATTGCATTGCTAGCTCAGGTAAATACTTTTAACTTATTTTCCCTTATACGGGCTTGGGATATGGTATTATAAAAATACCGCTTGGTCGGGTGTAGAAACCTTTTAATCGGAGATGATTAAATTGCATAATCCTGTTTTAATCTGTATTGATTGATAACAAATAACATTGGGGGTTAATGACCGTGTCCTGGATATCCTTGGCTCATTTTAAAAAGTGAATGGCCACGACGTAAGCACAAGGTGTAGACATAACACCTCCTGTTGCATATGTATAACGTATACTCATTCGTAAGGGTGTCTTCTTGTGAGATTATATTTGTGGTGTGTCGATTAATCTTGTCCGGCTTGTATTGTATAATCACCGGCCCTAAATGTTGGACAACCATGTAAATCGGATACAAGATTTTTATTAATAAAATTGTCCCAAGTATAAACGATTAATTTTGCCTCTGTGCATTTTAATCCATGTGTCAAGATATTTTTGTGCCGTTTGCACTCGAATCACTTTTCAAACTCTTTTTCCAAAATGAGTCAGTTAATTGTATTTACCAGTGTAAACTGACGTATTTTCCAAAAGGTTAAGTGACAGGTACTACGCATAATTGGCTGGGAGCTCAGGGCGTCATTAGGGAATCTTGCAAGTTCTAGATGCCTAAAGTCTGTTGAACAGTTTTAGTTTCTTTTATTTGATCCGCCTGTGGATCCTTTACCTTCCGTTGTAATACTTTGACATTACTTATATTCGGAATGTAATAATATTTATCTTTTGCTTCCGCTGTGCATTTATATATTGTGTTGTTTGACTATGATGTTGCCAACCACGTCACGATACTCCCCTACCGGGCCCACCGGTAACACGTGGAAATTTGGGGTGTGACAGGTTGGTATCAGAGCCAACATTGAGTGAATTAAACACTAGCCTTATGTGTTTAATCTCAATGACACAGTAGCACATTCATTGACCTTCTGAGTCTAGACTTAACTTAGGAATATTCTCAATCCTAATCTGGAAATTTTACTTCCAAAAATTTTTATTGAATACGTCGCCAAGCGAAGAAGCCGTAATAGGAGTCCTCCACACCCGGAGCCTAGAAATGCTGAGCTTCGTACCGCGGCTAGAATGAAACGAGCATTCAAGGAGAAAGCATTCAGAAATAACTTGAAGAAGAAACTCCTTTTACCGAAGATCGTTTCCTTAATAGTCCTCATAAGGACATATTTATCTTTCAGTCCCTTTAAGGACACATTATTCCTTTCAAAGACCCGCTTAGGGCAACTCTGTACTTTTATTTTCATATAATGGATTGATTAAATTAAGTTTTCATTCTAAACATGAAATATGAAATAAATGGAAAATGACATCCCTTAGAAGGGAAGTGCCTACGGGCTATAATTAACGTCCTCTGAGACTAAAGACGGTGGTAGCCTACAACTCTCTGTCAAGGAAAAGAAATGAACTTTGATTCATACCTAAATGCCTCGATCCCAGACGATCATGGCTTATAAATTAAACTTGTCCACGTGACTAAGCCTTTTGTGCTATTACTAAATGCCTCGATCCCAGACGATCATGGCTTATAAATTAAACTTGTCCACGTGACTAAGTCTTTTGTGCTATTACTAAATGCCTCGATCCCAGACGATCATGGCTTATAAATTAAACTTGTCCACGTGACTAAGCCTTTTGTGCTATTACTAAATGCCTCGATCCCAAACGATCATGGCCTATAAATTAAACTTGTCTATGCGACTAGGCCATTTGTGCTATTATTAACTTATAAATTAGGATTTATGATAAAAATCCTGAATAAAATAAATATCCTTCCTTCCCTGCCAGTAGGCATTTTAAAAAGAATCTTAAAGATGAAATCTAGCCTACGCGGCCAAGATGGTGAAACCTACCCAAGGGATTCAGATCCTTGTTAACACCTAAGAACGTGTTAGCACTCCTGACAAATGTGATTCGGTAAAATCACAACTGTCATCCTTATATTGGATTCTTCCAATTTTCTTATCTAGCCTAGTGATTTAGAAATCATGGTTTGTGTCATCCTATAAGATGATCATATTATAAACATCCGATAGTGATGAAGTGCCTACGGGCTAAACTTGTTGTCCGATAAGACAACGACAGTGGTGATCTTTGACCTTCTGTCTAAAAATGTTGGACCGGGTCCAAGCTTAATAGTCGGTAGGATCCATATGATCTCGACTAATAGCATCTGAGAAAATGATCATATTATACCCATCCCTCAGAAGGGAAATGCCCACGGGCTATATCTATTGTCCTAAAAGACAAAAGACAGTTGAAGTTTACAACTCCCTGTCAAAAGAAGGTAATGAACTTGATTCAGACCTTAATGCCTCGATTCTCTGAAATCATGGCTTATAAAATTTAGAACTGTCCTTGTGACTAGGCCTTATGCGCCACTTTAATATCCTTAATGTTTTATAACTAGGATAAATTATAATGGAAAATACTAATTTAATATAACTAACAAGTTAACCAATATGGTTTATATTACCATGGTTGATAAATCATCAAAGATGATGATTCCATATTAATCTCTGAATAAATCATTGTTAATATTTATGTAGCAATCAAGCTACATGGCTGGATTAGATGAAGTTAACAGTCACTTGAAGGAGAGCAATGATACTACCAGAATTAATGTAACTGGAGCAGAACTACAGGCAATAATAGATTATGCTGTTGCTCGAGCACTTGATCGGCAGTATGATGAGTCAAATGATACCCACTCTAAGACTCTATCTGCGGCTAGTTGTAAGCCCCCTCTTAAAACACACGAGTCAAAGGAGGACGATGTTCATGACTTGTCAAATCAAAGGAGTATTCTGTCTAGACAAGTTGTGTTTCATCAAGAGGCACCAGTTAAGACCTGTTCATATAAATATTTTGTCTCCTGCAAGCCCAGAGACTTTACAGGAGAAAAGGGAGCCATCGATTGCATGACATGGCTCGATGAGATGGACGCTGTTGTTGACGTCAGCGGTTGTGCGGAGCAAGATGTTGTGAAATTTGTTTCACAATCATTCAAAGGAGAAGCGTTGGCATGGTGGAGATCATTGCTCCAAGCCACGGGAAAGGTTCTACTCTACAACTTATCTTGGGAGCAATTCGTTGCATTAGTCAAGGAAAACTATTTCCCCCAGCACGAGGTAGAAAAGATAGAATCAGACTTCTTGACTCTGGTCATGGAGAATTTGGATTGTCAGGCATATGTGAAAAATTTCAACACTATGTCTCGCCTAGTTCCTTATTTAGTCACCCCTGAACCTAAACGCATAGCGCGTTTCATTGGAGGCCTAGCACCAGAGATAAAAGGGAATGTTAAAGCGTCTAGGCCAACCACATATAGGTCCGCGGTGGACTTATCCTTATCTCTCACCTTAGACGCAATCAGAATTAAGTCTGTTAAGGCTTCTGGCGAGGGAAGAAGAGAAAGAGAGGAGGAAAACTCTCATCATTATAACAAGAAGAAGAAGGGAAGCTCGGAGCGCGGGAAGGATTCCGAGGTTAGGAAGAACTCGAGTCAGTCTGATAACAGACCCAAATGCAGTAACTGCAAAAAGCAACATTTTGGAAAATGTACAATCGACCCACGTGCTAAATTATGTGGAATTTGCAAGACCAAGGGTCACAAAACCTTAGATTGCAAGGGGTTAAAGAACGCCACATGTTACAATTGTAACGAAGAAGGGCACATCAAGACCAACTGCCTAAAGCTTATAAAGAAGCCTGGAGAGACCAGGAAAACAAACGCATGAGTCTTCTGGAGGAACGCCAGGAGATGGTGCAGAAGGATAACTATATAGCAGGTACTTTTCCTTATCAAGCAGTTTATGCAGAAATTTATTTGATGCTGGCACATGTGATTCAATAATGAACGGTGACTGTTGAGAACTGTTGTCTCCGTCTGATTAGGACTTCGATCATTTCATACGAAGTAGAAATTGGCCGATGATACTTTAGATAATACTCCAACAAACCTCAGATGGATATTTTATATCTAATAGGAATCACTCTTTTCTGATATTCCTATGGCAAGCTTTCAAGCTACCTAAATTCTTTAACATAATAAAGACAGATGAGACGTTTTGATCCTCTGTCAGAAAAGTGATGGACTAGGTCCAAATCTTTAATGCCACTGATGGTCTTTTGCGACCTAGGCTAAGTAATATTAATATATTTTTAATAACGTTCATTAAGAATGTTAGTGCTATAATAGCCTGTATAGGTTATTGACACCATGGTTAGTATATATTAAGGCCATCAGAATAAAAATATAGTAGTTGGATTTCAACTAAGAAATTGTTTTATTGGTGTTAGGAACCAATAGAAAGTAATGGCAAACTCGGATAAGACAACAGTCGATCGCGCCATTGATGGCACGACGCATGCTAATGATGCTGAAATTGTGAACCTTAGAATTTCCAAAGATATTCTTCAAACTATGATAGACGCAGCTGTTGGAAAAGCTGTGAAGAAGGCTGTGAAAAAGTTCAAGGAGCCCCATGCTGCTCGGTCCAAATTTTATCTAGGACCACACTTCCTCACTCTTAAGGAGGATCCCGTTCATGCCTCTGATGCAAAGGATGAACTAAAAAGGAAAAGGAAGGTAGATAACTCCAAGAGTTCTAAGAAAAAGAACAAACAAAAGTCCGACCAGAAACCAGTATGTGAGACCTGCAAGAAGCGCCATTATGGGAAATGCAGGTTCGAACCAAATTCCAAATCGCAGCCCAGGGCTTGTGGGATCTGCAAGGCTAAGGGACATAAAACGTTGGACTGTAAGGACATGATGAGTGCAGTCTGGTTCGGCTGTAATGAGAAGGGCCACATCAAGACTACGTGCCCTAAATTCGTCAAAGGAAATGTGGCTGAGGAAGTAAAGCCTAAAATTGAAAGCGCCTAAAATGCCCAAGCTAGTCTATAAATAATGTCAACAGGTATATTCCTTGATACGTTATCAGTGATTTAGACGCTAAGAGTTTTATTTTGGTTCGGATACCAGTGAATCCTTCGTAAACTATAAATATAACAAGTTTTTAAAACTTTTCATAAGGACCCTATATATATTAAGTGTAAGGTAAAACTTACAAGTAGAAAATTTACCAGAACTAGTTTATGTTCCCTTAAGAAATCGATAAGTCGCAAAAATGGTGATATTGGCCGTCCCCGGAATCGAACCTGGGTCTAGGCCGCACCCTTTCGCGCGCCTAGCCAACTGAGCTAGGTGCCTAGTTTGTGAAAATTTCCATTCTAATTAAATATAAGCACTTGTACAATAAACTTCCTTATCATTTATCAATAATAATTTCTGCTAAGTGTCCTGTTTTTAATACAGGCAATAATAAATCTTCATGAACCATAAACTTAGCAAAATTTTTATTATCATCCACAAGGTATAACTACCAAGGAGACCATAGTAACCGATTCTTATAGATCGGCAAGGAATCCTTCCGAAAATCTAAGAGCACTCTTTCTTTGCATAGAGTACGACAACATATGTTATTTTAATTATTTTTCTCATTGTTTTTATCGCCTGCGAATTCCAAGCTATGTTTGATAAAAGTGCCATATGAGGATTGGCGTATCCTAGTGAGTCCCATAGATTACTTCCATGCCTGATCAGTATGGAGGTTTAATACATGGAACCCCTGAGATATCCCAATGGTCATATTGTACTAATGTCCACTAGTAGTATTCAAAGAAGATATCCAAAATGAAATGGTCCAAGTAAATATTCCCGATTAAGGAATTCGTGGACTAGTAACATAAATGTGTCACTTATTCGACACAAGCAGCGATGAGTGAACTGGAGCCTGAGATATGAAAATCTCTGCAACCTCCTTGTACTTTGATTATCTTCTCCTAAGTTTACCCTGTTTACCTCCCTAGAGGCAGGTAGAGTTAAGATTAACATCCCGCTTTGGGTTAGAGTGTTATAAGAACTCCATGTAAATTATGGGATAACCGGAAACCTGATTAAGTAAATTTTAAGATAGGAGATTCATATAGCCTAACTCGATATTTTCAGAGTATGATATTTGTTAGATAAGAAAGACGGTTCATTTTGCTTATGCACTCATTACCGCAACCCTATTTAAACAACGATTAAGAATCGCCATTAACTACCCAGGATCGTCGAATTGTTCGACTAACTGTAAGGATTAGCTACTCCTTAAGATTAGTTAAACAGTGGCTGGAATAACCATCTCAAGAGAAGTTTTTCTATAATAGTTGATATAGAAGTATCAAGGTTACTCCATTAGAGACCTTGTATAAATGAAACGTTAAACATCTGTTGTTAGGACAATAAATTGGTAAGTCCAAAATTCAAGATCTGAAAGTTGCATTGGAACCAACAAATAAGATCATACAAATTCCTAATCATCAGTAAGTTGCCATTATTAGGCAGAGAATATTTCCTTTATTTCGGTAAATCTCGGGCCGAGATTTATTTTAAGGGGGTGAGGATGTAACACCTCGAAAATTTCGGGTTCAATAATAAAACGACACGTGTCATGTATGACACGTCGCGTTGTAAACTCAGATTTAATAAAAATGTTTGACATGATTTAAAAGTGTCGTCATGTTAACTTTTGCACCTCTGAACGACCTCGTTATAAATCCCAAGACTCAAAACATATTAACAACATCTAATATATGTACAAAAGTTCAGTGAATTATAACATTGAATAATTCGTAAATTGATATGGTGGACTCCTACGAAGAAAAAGAGCGGTAACCCTTTGTTTCGGGTCTTGTTTATGGATTCAAACGAAACAATACATAAGGGTGAGGTTTAGAACTGTATAAGGCACATTTGAAAGGTCCCTAATTGATAATTGAGGCCCCAAATTCGTGCAAGTGGATTGCCCTTTCGAACCTTCAACAAACAACAACTTTTCAGCCCCTGAGAAGAGGTAGCGCACCGCTACCACAAACATGTAACGGTGCGCTACCAGTCTGCCAGCGACCAGAAACAGGCTGTTGCCTGTTATGCGCATTTCTGACCCATTTGGCCGGTTTTTCTCACAAGTGGACGACCCTTAGACTTCCCTAGGCACTAGTAACAAGTGTTGGATGGTTGTGGTTGATCATAGACTTAGTTGTCAACATGTTATGGTATTTAGAACTTGTATAAAAGGCCATTAGTTGCAACACAACTCTTCACACTTCTCCTGCATTCTTGGATCATATCTGGAGCTCTCAAGCAGGTCCATTTGATCTTAAGTCGTGCATAGGACTCTTGTAAGTCTTCTAGTTCTTCTTTGTTTGAGTTTAGCTTGGTTAATTAGCTAAAAGTCAAACCGTCGTAATTACGGTTTGACTTCGAGATTAGTCAATAATGGCTCAGTCATATCTCGAATTAAAAGTAGTTATAGGTTGGTAATTATGTGGGTAATAAAACCCCAAAAGGGTTTCCCATGATCACCACCCTAATCAGGTCAAATGTCGGGTCAAACATAGGATTAAAAAGCCAACATAATGCTTAAAATGTCATTTATGCATAATTAGCTATCTAGAACATATATAACCTGTTTGATCATTGCTATAACTTAGTAATAAGTGTAAGAACATGTCCAAACATGTTCAACCCGACTATTTCCTGTTTAGACCCGGTTCGGAACCGAAAGTCACATATTTTGACTTTCACTTTGACTTTCAGTTCTGACCCGCTTTAGTATGATTTGGAAATGCCTTAGAGCTTCCTTAGGACCAGGCTACATGTTAGCATAACCCTCTGTGGTTGGTTCATTGATTTACCCATTCGTTTACGCGTTTCCGTTAATAGCTCATATGTTGACCATTATGCCCTTGTTACCTTAAAACGTGATTTTTGGAAATGTAAAAGAGTAGAAACTTAAATTACTGATATATATACTGGTATGCAAAGTTTGACATCAGTTTGACTTGTAGATTAAGAGTTATGCTCATTATCGCGAATTTAAAGCTTTATGTTAATAAAATGGCGTAATTAGCGTATAGCCTAGTTAAGCCTACTTTTTGGTATCAAACTTAATACCCACTGATGCAATATATTATTTTGGGATTTTTGAAGATTTTTAATTAATTTTTGGCTGAGCATAACTAATAGTCGTAGGCTTAATCCGGTAATTGTCGGTTTTGCCCTTACGGGCCATAAAAGGAGTTTTACGTATCTAAACGACTCCAAACCTTTTTCTACTGATCACATATGATAAATAAATTATTTTAAGCCTTCTGGAATATAAAAATATCAGATTTAAGTATCGAACCCGGAAATGGCCTTTAATCGCCTTATTTAGCGTTCTTAACGCATAGTATGTATTAAAATTATATTTGACAAACCCGGGTTGATACCTACTGATATATGAGGCAAATTATGATATTTTAACAGTAAGCAAAGGTTGATAAACTCAGACTTCAGTTTTGAGTTTTTTTTTCGGCTTATCTGAAATTACCAAAATGCCCCTTCGGTGCATAGTTTGGTTGTAATGGGTAAATTCACATATATACTTTACCCTACTGTTACAACTTATTAAATTGAGTATTTTTACTGATTTCATCAGACCTGTAACTCAGATAAATACTTAAACTCTTTTATAACCTTTTAAATGACCAAACTACCCCTACGAGGTCTAGTTTGTGTTTAAAAACGTTCCGGGCATAATGAAAGACATCTTACTGATGTCACAACATATTTGAGGCATAATTAACTTAGGAAACCTGTTTAGGACCCATATGGTTACCCGTTACGCCTCTGGCGCGTTCGGTTCGGTTTATGTAACCAGTTTGCATAAATTAGCCGAAACGGGTCAAACCTTATCCGTTTTATCTCAAAATCCAGAATGTGTTTAGTTTACCCATATTATACAAGTCTTCAAACTTGTCGGGTCTAAATCACATTCTATTCCGGTCTTCGCTTAATCATGCGTTTGAACCGTAACCCTTCCTTAAAACTAACCGGTCTAAGTTACGACTTAAATAAGACCCGTTAGGAATCTAATAGGTTAATAAAACCTTCGTTCCAGATTGAGAGCCCCAGTAAAAGTACTCGTGCTTGCTGATTAGAATATACGGCTGAGTATAAATTGCATTGCTAGCTCAGGTAAATACTTTTAACTTATTTTCCCTTATACGGGCTTGGGATACGGTATTATAAAAATACCGCTTGGTTGGGTGTAGAAACCTTTTAATCGGAGATGATTAAATTGCATAATCCCGTTTTAATCTGTATTGATTGATAACAAATAACATTGGGGGTTAATGACCGTGTCCTGGATATCCTTGGCTCATTTTAAAAAGTGAATGGCCACGACGTAAGCACAAGGTGTAGACATAACACCTCCTGTTGCATATGTATAACGTATACTCACTCGTAAGGGTGTCTTCTTGTGAGATTATATTTGTGGTGTGTCGATTAATCTTGTCCGGCTTGTATTGTATAATCACCGGCCCTAAATGTTGGACAACCATGTAAATCGGATACAAGATTTTTATTAATAAAATTGTCCCAAGTATAAACGATTAATTTTGCCTCTGTGCATTTTAATCCATGTGTCAAGATATTTTTGTGCCGTTTGCACTCGAATCACTTTTCAAACTCTTTTTCCAAAATGAGTCAGTTAATTGTATTTACCAGTGTAAACTGACGTATTTTCCAAAAGGTTAAGTGACAGGTACTACGCATAATTGGCTGGGAGCTCAGGGCGTCATTAGGGAATCTTGCAAGTTCTAGATGTCTAAAGTCTGTTGAACAGTTTTAGTTTCTTTTATTTGATCCGCCTGTGGATCCTTTACCTTCCGTTGTAATACTTTGACATTACTTATATTCGGAATGTAATAATATTTATCTTTTGCTTCCGCTGTGCATTTATATATTGTGTTGTTTGACTATGATGTTGCCAACCACGTCACGATACTCCCCTACCGGGCCCACCGGTAACACGTGGAAATTTGGGGTGTGACAATCTTTTTCTCTGATCGCCAAAAAGTGCGCAGATTTTGTCAGATGGTCTACGATTACCCAAATCGTGTCATGACCTCTGGGTGTCCTTGGTAGCTTTGTTATAAAATCCATTGAAATCTGCTCCCATTTCCACATGGGTATTTCAGGTTGCTGCAGAAAACCTGAAGGCTTCTGATATTCGGCCTTTACCTTGGCACAAGTCAAACATTTGCCAACATACGTTGCAACATCACCTTTCAATCTCGGCCACCAGTAGAAATCCTTCAAATCTTGGTACATCTTGTCCGATCCGGGATGGATCGAGTACCTTGAATTATGAGCTTCATTAAAAATTACATTTCTCAGACCACCAAAGAGGGGAACCCAAATTTGTTTCATAAAACACAAAGTTCCTTCCTCATTGGGTACCAACTTCTTCTCCATCCCACGGAGATATTCGTCCACAAAGATTCTCCTTCTTAAGAGCTTCTCTCTGCGCAGCACGAATGCGCAATGAGAGGTCCGTTTGTATAATTATTTCCAAAGCCCTAACCCTTATGGGCTTGATTCTTTATTTCCTACTCAAGGCGTCTACCACCACATTCGCCTTTCCTGGATGGTACTTGATTTCACAATCATAATCGTTTAGCAACTCAACCCATCGTCGCTGTCTCATATTAAGCTCCTTCTGATCGAATATATGCTGTAGGCTCTTGTGATCTGTAAAGATCGTGCATCGGGTGCCATACAAGTAATGTCGCCAAATCTTCAATGCAAATAACACTACGCCTAATTCCAAATCGTGCGTGGTGTAGTTCTTCTCATGAACCTTCAACTAGCGTGAAGCATAAGCGATAACCTTCTGTCGCTGCATCAGTACACATCCTAATCCCTAACGCGAGGCGTCATAATATACCATGAAGTCATCGGTGCCTTCGGGTAGGGATAAAATAGGTGCGTCGCAAAGCTTGTTCTTCAGCAACTGAAAAGCTTCTTCTTGCTGGTCTCCCCATTCATACTTCTTGTCCTTTTGAGTAAGGGAGGTCAGCGGTTGAGCGATTTTCGAAAAATCCTCAATGAATCTGGGGTAATACCCTACCAAACCTAGGAATTGGCGGATCTCTGTTGGCGTCTTCGGAGTTTCCCAATTCTTGATCGCCTCGATCTTGGTGGGATCTACATGGATTCCATCTTTGTTTACCACATGACCAAGGAACTGAACCTCGCGCAACCAGAACTTGCACTTTGAGAACTTTGCGTATAATTTCTCTTTCTTGAGCAACTCTAAAATGGTTCTAAGGTGTTTCTCATGCTCTTCTTTCGTCCTTGAATAAATCAAAATATCGGCGATAAACACAATCACGAATTTATCGAGATATGGCTTGCAGACTCTACTCATTAAATCCATAAATACTGTTGGCGCATTTGTCAAACCAAACGGCATCACCAAAAACTCAAAATGTCCGTATCGAGTCCTGAAAGCAGTCTTCAGAATACTCTCCTCTTGAATTCTCAACTGGTGATATCCTGATCGAAGATCGATCTTGGAGTAGTAACTCGAACCTTGCAGTTGATCGAAAAGATCATCAATTCTCGGCAAAGGATACCGATTCTTGATGGTTAACTTGTTTAGCTCGCGGTAGTCGATACACATGCGGAAGCTACCGTCCTTCTTCTTAACAAAC
This sequence comes from Helianthus tuberosus, assembly GCA_030545235.1. Classification (NCBI taxonomy): domain Eukaryota; kingdom Viridiplantae; phylum Streptophyta; class Magnoliopsida; order Asterales; family Asteraceae; genus Helianthus; species Helianthus tuberosus. The sequence continues at coordinate 132,995,775 of CM060408.1, read as the reverse complement.
AGCACTGGAGCTCCCCAAGGCGAGAAGCTTGGTCTGATAAATCCCTTGTCTAACAACTCCTGAAGCTGCGTCGACAACTCTTGCATTTCTGAGGGTGCAAGTCGATAAGGTGCCTTAGCTACAGGTGCAGCGCCTGGAACTAAGTCAATGTGGAATTCGACTTGTCGCTGCGGCGGCAATCCTGGCAAGTCTTCGGGGAAAACTTCCGGATATTCCCTCACAATCGGGATATCTTCCAGCTTCGGCTCATCGGCTTCTTTGTCCACAATGTGTGCCAAGAAGGCAACACATCCCTTCTGCAAATATCTTCGGGCCTTCAAACAACTAATAATTCTTAGAGGCGTATCATGTTTCTCTCCATGCACTACAATCGTTTCACCATTCGCCATCGGAATATGAATGATCTTCTCGTGGCATACGATCTCCGCTCGGTTGCTCGACAACCAATCCATTCCAACTACCACATCAAAGCTTCCCAGCTCGACTGGCAGAAGATCAAGCGTAAACTCATGCTCTCAGAGCTCTATTACACAACCTCTAATGACTTCATTCGCCTCTACTAGCTTTCCATTAGCTAGTTCTATCGAGTACGGAATATCTAGCTTACTAGCAACTAACCCAAGTATTCTTTTAAATTCTAGAGATACAAAGCTATAATCGGAACAAGTATCAAATAGTACAGATTCAAAGTGTTGGTTGATAGGGAACGTACCCGTGACTACGTTCGGATCCTGGCGAGCTTCCCTCGCTCCAATGTTAAAGACTCTCCCCTGAGCTTGGTTGTTTTTCGGGCCATCTTTCTTAAAGTGCCCAATATCCCCGCAACTAAAGCATCCTTGCTTATTTCCAGCACCACCTTGATTATTGTTTTGGTTGCGGTTTCCACTTCCAGCTTGGTTTCCAAAATTACCATGATTTCCATTACCGCCATTTCCTCCTTGATTGTTTCTATTCCCAGTACCGCTTCCACCACGGTTTCCACTTCCACTACCATTACCTCTCTGGCCACCATAACAACGGCCATTACCATTACCACCCCAGCAAGCCTCCCTTGAATGACCATTCCTTCCAAAGTTTTCACACTTCCTATACCTACATGGGCCGACATGATGTGACATGCATACATCACACTTAGGCAAAGTGCCCATGTAACCTTTCCCTCTATTCTCTGAACTTGCAACACCAGTTTTGACCTCAGCTGGTGGGTTCACATCTCTCTTCTTGCTACCACTACTGCTTCCTTGAGTACTTTTCTTGAAGTTAGAGAACTTCCGCTTGTTCTCTCCAGATGACTCGACATGCGTCTCCTTCTTCTTTTGGTCAGAAATCGAGAACTTGTTCAACCTGATTGCTTCTTCAGTTAGTGCCACACTCAGATCAATAGCCTCAGTGATCATTGAAGGCTTTGACGTCGTCACCATGCTCATGATTTGGGGTGCCAATCCCCAAATAAAACGCTCAATTCGCTTGAACTCTGGATCAACCATGTAAGGAACGACGCGAGATAGGTCGTGAAATCTCTGCACGTATTCAGCAATCTTCGGACCATCCATCTTGAGGTTCCAGAATTCAGTTTCCAACTTTTGGATCTCCGCCCTTGAACAGTACTTCTTGCGCATGAGTTCCTTCATCTCATCCCAAGTCATGGCATATTGATGGGTGTCGAGTGTTATATATATTAGGTGTATATTTTAAGCCCCTTTAACACTTTTTTAGTTAAGTTTTAAATTTATAAAACACGATATTTACTAACACTAAACACACATATGGGCAAGTGCACCCATCGTGAGCGTAGTATAGTGTTGGTAAGATACCGAGGTCGTCCAAGGACACAAGAGCTTTTAATACCGGTTTATCCTCAACGTCTAATCAAATCAAATCAAAAGGTTTAGAAAAATGTTTTAAACTAAGAAAAATAAAAACTAACTAAAAATGCTGAAAAATAAAAATAAAAGAAAAAACAGATAGACAAGATGAATCACTTGGTTCCGACTCGTATCTAGTGTAACCTTTGATTATTTCCGCACTTTTGCACTTTTTAAGAGATTATCTTAGTTATTGTAGTAGGCCCCCCTTTTGAAGGTGACGTTACCCTCACCCCAGTAGTTTGAGTCAGCAAGGATACAATCCTAAAAGGGTGGATTATTGAAAGATAATTAATTAAGTTATTAATGCAAATTATGGTAGGCCCCTCTTTTGGAGGTGACGTTACCCTCAACTAAGTAGTCTGAGTCAGCAGGGATACAGTCCTAAATAGCCGGGTTATAGTATTAATAGTAGTTAACTTATGAGGGGATCAAAGAGTTTGGACCCCCCGCCATCCAATACCGTTAAGTATTGAAGGAGGTCCTACTAAATTTGACCCAGGTCCATTGCAGGACCTCTAAACGCTGAACAATGGCAAGACCTTTACCAAACCGTTCCCTTAACCCCCGACCAGGTAGCCAACATACCTCCATATAGACCGTGGAGATATGAATGGTGAAAATCTTTTATTTTATATAGACAGTAAAATAATGCCAAGACACCACAGACAAACGATAAGGAAATATCACCTTCAACATAAGAAACTAGTTATTAAAGTCATTAATACAAAACCAAGTAAAAAGTGCGAAAAGATTAAAAATAAAAAGTATTACACTAGACACTTTGTCTTCACCAAGTGATGTAAGAGACTTAGGCAACCATGGCCTTGATTGTCAAGAACTCTTACGATCAATATTGGATCCCGAGACGACTCACACACTCTACGATGGACAATGGATGATGGTGGTGGATGATGGTATTATGGTGGTGGTGGGTGGTGGGTGAAGTGTGAGAGAGGTGGTGTGCCAAGGGATGGTTTGAGCTTGAGCCAAGCACTCCTATTTATAGGCTGAACAGAAGCTCGGACACGGCCCCGTGTCCACATCCTTCTCTTTCTTCATTTATTGCAGCTTGTCTTATTAGTTGACCACGCCCCCGTGTCCGCTGAGCACGACCCCGTGTGCAGAAGAATCTTTGTACTATGAAGATTTGCCTGGATTGTGCGAATCTTATAGTTGACCACGGCCCCGTGTCCGCTGAGCACGGCCCCGTGGTGGGCAATAGAAGCTTCTGCCACTTTGTCTTTTCTGCTGACACTTGGGCACGCCCCCGTGCTGACTGAGCACGGGGCGTGTTCAGTCTTCTGTTATCTTGTTTTGCTTGGGAAGATGCTGTCGTGGGGTCGGGCATGTCACGTCTTGTTCCTTTTCTTGTATTTATGTTAGATTTTGATGTCTTTTTGCTTCTTTTGTTAATTTGAGCTCATTTAATCCTGAAAATACAAAAGGAAGACAAAAGCACACTTTTTCCAACATTAGTACTAAAAAAGGGTTAGTTTTATGCCACAATTGATGTAATTTATATGTTGCATTTTGCACACATCAAATACCCCCACACTTGAATCTTTGTTTGTCCTCAAGCAAAACTCTTTAATATGTGGCTATTACACTCCCAAATGGAATGGAATGGGTAGAGAAGAAGGTTTTTGGGCTTGTCATAGAGTGTCGGGATGTCCAAGATTCTTTATTTAGTTTTATTTTTATTTATTTACAATCCTATTTGTCATGATTTATTTAAAACTTTTCATAAGATAAATTACTTATTAGAGCATAACATACCTTTAAAATTCGATTTATATATAAGCTCACATACCTCACGGGGATCACTCAACACTCGGCCGAAAATGTATTTTTGTGGATCACTCGAGAGCGGCATGGAACTTACTCCTACCATAGGCTTGCCAAGCAATCAATCCTCCTCCTTTTTAACTTATATACCTTTGTAAATATCAAGAGGACTTTGTGGGTGAAGGGTTAGGCTTGGGTTAAAGGTAGGTGGTTGGGTTAGTGGTTAGTGGTTAGTAGAAAAAGGGCGAAAAGCGTAACAAGCGTCGGTTTTCGTAAGACTTTCTATTTTTCCATTTTTATTTTTATGAAGCTATTTTTCAAACAAAGTCATTTTTGATAAACTTGTTTGTTTATTTGCTTTTGCTTCATAATCAACTTCTTCTTCTTTTTTTTTTTTTTTTTTTTTTTTTTTTTTTTTTTTTTTTTTAAGGAAAGCCATATGAGAAACCGAGCTAGTTACTAAAACAAAGGGTTAAAAATGAAAAAGGTTTTGGTGGGAAAAAAGGGTGTTTGGTTTGGGTTATGAAATGATAAGGTTTAGGCTCAAAGGGGTTAACTAGGGGGATTTTGGGTAGGTGGTAAAAAAAAAAGAAAAATAATGGTGTAGAAATAAAAAGGGTTAGTCCTAATGCCTCCATCATTTACTTACTCGGGTTTAAGTTGGTAAGGACCGGGAATGTATCGTCATGGCAAGTTCTAGAGTCGTAAGAACCAAGCGGCTATTCACACAAGAAACGAAAAATGAGCATTTAGTCTAATGATATGTAATTGTATGCTCAATAAAGGCTCAAAACTCACTTTTGTGGGAATGGGTTTTTATGTAATCAAGTATATATAATCAAATTTTAACTAAGTTTGCCATGCCTTTTCATAATTTTCTTATGTTGGTTCTTTTTATCATGACGCTATCGGTTGTAAATTTGTAAAAATATCACCTTTTTAGAATTTTGAAATTCCCAAGTTAAACCTAGACAAGTAAAAAAAATGAAATTTTTTGAAAAAAATTGGGGTGATTAACGATTCCAATAGAGTTTTGTGTAAGGCTTGTATTTACGACTTGCAAGATTCAAGGTTTTAGCATCCCCCCCACACTTAAATTACACATTGTCCTCAATGTGTCCCAAAAATAAGTTTTAGGTTGATTGAATGTGTAAAAGGTGTGATTTAAGCAAAAATTTTGTGTTACTGGGCGCTGAACACGGCCCCGTGTTGTCCGGGCACGGCCCCGTGTTCAAGTACCAGTAAGAAAATTAAATCAAGAGAAACAGAAGCCTGGACACGGGGGCGTGTTGGGTGAACACGGCCCGTGTCCAGTTACCTGAACTGGGTCTTTTTCTGCAGACTGTGCAGCACGGGGCCGTGTTGGGCGGACACGGCCCGTGCCGAGCTTACTTTAAACGAAGAATTTTGTCGGACGGCTCTGTTTTCCTGCATGGGGTGCTGGTTCAAGTTTCCCTTGTATCCTTTGCCATCTCAAGTGTGTTTTATTCCTGAAAATTAAAACTAACTAGAAAACATAAAAATTAATCTAAACTAAACTAAGGATAGTTCCGCGGAATGCCTCCGTGGTGCGCCACGTTTATAAGGGTCCTTGGCTAGACCCAAAGCCTGGTCATATGTTACCAAGTGGGATGTATTGCATCCCATGTTACACCGTCGGAGAGCGTCATCCAAGCTTGAGTCTATGACCTTCATGTAGTTGACCGGGTCTTCGTCCTCTACTCTTTTTCCACATTCAAACTTCACTTCCTTGTCCCCAAACTTTAATGTTAACGTTCCGTCATTCATATCCACCACTGCTTGGGCGGTGGCTAGAAATGGCCTCCCGAGGATGAGAGGGACATCAGTGTCTTCTTCCATGTCTAGGATGACAAAGTCGGTTGGGAAAACGAAGTTGTCAACTTTTACCAATAGATTTTCAGCGACACCTTGTGGGAATTTGACGGATCTGTCGGCGAGTTGTATGATCATCTTTGTAGGGCTTGTTGTTCCTAGGCCGAGTCGTTTGAACATCGATGTGGGCATGAGGTTAATTCTAGCCCCAAGATCGGCTAATGCATTACGAACGGGGGATTCCCCAATCGAGCAAGGAATTGTGAAGCTTCCGGGATCGATTTTCTTTTGTGGAAGTTTGTTGAGTACTAAGGCGGAGCATTCTTCGCCTAAGTTAACTAATTGCAATGATTCAATTTTCCTTTTGTTAGTGAGGAAATCCCTCATGAATTTTGCATATTTAGGCATTTGGGTTAGGACCTCAATAAAAGGAATATTAACATGCAATTGTTTTAGTAAATTTTCGAACTTTGCGAATTGCTCATCGGTCCTTTGATGATTTAACCTACCGGGGTACGGAATTGGAGGAATCTTGGTGGGCTCTTGATTTGGTAAAGAAGCGTTTTCTGATGCGGGCGGAGTCATGGTTTGGCTAGATTGGCTTCTTTCATCTGGCGGTAATGGAGCCTCCTCGGGTCCCACGGTTCGATTTCTCAATGTGATGAGATGTACTTGTGCTTTCGGGTTGGTTTCGGTATTGCTAGGTAACGCGCCTTGTGGTCTCTCGGAGAAATTTTGAGCTAATTGATTCAATTGTTTTTCAATGTTTTGAATGCTAGCTTGTTGATTTCTAAAATTCGATTCCAATTGTTGAAATCGATCCGAGTTTTTCTTTTCGGTATCGGAGATGAGGCGAGATACAGTATCTTCAAGCCTTTCTCTTCCACCTTGTTGTTGAGAGAAATTTTGTGGTTGTTGAAAATTAGTTCGTTGGTTTTGTTGGTTACTACTATTGCCGGGATCTCTCCAACCAAGGTTTGGGTGGTTACGCCATCCTTGATTGTAGGTACCCGTTGGAGGACTCGACGGCCTAGGTCTGTTATCAATGTAGTTTACCGTTTCTGTTTGTTCATCTAAATCTTTCATACAACTCCAATTTTCATGTGGCCCACCACACCCTTCACAAGCCATAACCGAAGCCGTTTTTGTCATTTCTAGCTTTTTGATTTTCGAAGAGAGGGCCTCGATTTGGGCTTGTAAAGAAGTGTTTTCATCAACCTTATGGGCGCCCGGGGCAATAGATTTATTACCTCGGGGAGTGTGCCATAGAAAATTGGTTTGAGCAATTTCCTCAATTTGATTATATATTTCATTTGGGCGACGATTACCTAAAAGTCCCCCGGAGCTAGAATCAAGTGTTTGTCTTGTGTGTGGCAACAATCCATTGTAGAAAGTTGTTACTTGTTGCCATACCGCAAGACCGTGATGAGGACACTTTCTTAGTAGCTCCTTGAACCTTTCCCAAGTTTCATATAGGGATTCCCCATCCTCTTGTGAATATGTATTAATTTCAGTCATTAATTTAGCCGTTTTAGCAGGAGGGAAATACTTATATAGAAACTTTTGGGCTAGTTCATCCCAGGTGTTTACCGAGCCAACTGGGAGGGTGTTAAGCCAAGCCTTAGCTCAGTTTTTTAGTGAAAATGGAAACATTCGAAGGCGGATGGCGTCATTTGATGCTCCATTGATCCGAAAGGTATCACATATTTCTAAGAAATTAGTAATATGTAGATGGGGATCCTCGTCCGCAAGCCCATGGAAGGTTGCGGAGTTTTGAAGCATTTGTATCAAATGTGGCCGAAGTTCGAAGTTATTGGCTTCGACATTCGGTGCATTGATAGCGGCGCCGAGATTACCTACGGTGGGCCGTAGGTAATCCATGAGGGTACGTTGGTCCGCCATTGGAAGTGGGCCCCCCGAAACTTTCTCTTGATTTTTAGCTTTAAGTCTTTTTCTAAGAAAGCGTTCGGGTTCTTCTAGAGGTTCTTTTATGTCTCTACTAGAACTGGAGCTCATGCACTACGTAGGAAGTTCAAATGTGGCGCCAAGGTTCCAAATCCTGCGATAAAAACAGAAAAGAATATTGGTCAGAAGGTTCACCACGGCCCCGTGCTCAGCGAACACGGCCCGTGGCCAAGTTTACAGTAATTGTTCTCCGGATCCCTGTTACTGGGAGTTGGACACGGCCCCGTGTTGCACCGACATGGCCCCGTGCTCAGCCCTCTGTAACTCGGAAAATAAAACTGCCAGTGATATTGCTGGGCACGGCCCGTGCTGAGCTCTGCAGAAACTGAAAAATTAAGAAAAATCCTAAAAAAAATGAAAAATAAGAAAAAAGATTAGGCCGTTGATTCCTAACTTTCTTAAAATCCTTGTGTCCCCGGCAACGGCGCCAAAAATTGATGGGTGTCGAGTGTTATATATATTAGGTGTATATTTTAAGCCCCTTTAACACTTTTTTAGTCAAGTTTTAAATTTATAAAACACGATATTTACTAACACTAAACACACATATGGGCAAGAGCACCCATCGTGAACGTAGTATAGTGTTGGTAAGATACCGAGGTCGTCCAAGGACACAAGAGCTTTTAATACCGGTTTATCCTCAACGTCTAATCAAATCAAATCAAAAGGTTTAGAAAAATGTTTGAAACTAAGAAAAATAAAAACTAACTAAAAATGCTGAAAAATAAAAATAAAAGAAAAAACAGATAGACAAGATGAATCACTTGGTTCCGACTCGTATCTAGTGTAACCTTTGATTATTTCCGCACTTTTGCACTTTTTAAGAGATTATCTTAGTTATTGTAGTAGGCCCCTCTTTTGAAGGTGACGTTACCCTCACCCCAGTAGTTTGAGTCAGCAAGGATACAATCCTAAAAGGGTGGATTATTGAAAGATAATTAATTAAGTTATTAATGCAAATTATGGTAGGCCCCACTTTTGGAGGTGACGTTACCCTCAACTAAGTAGTCTGAGTCAGCAGGGATACAGTCCTAAATAGCCGGGTTATAGTATTAATAGTAGTTAACTTATGAGGGGATCAAAGAGTTTGGACCCCCCGCCATCCAATACCGTTAAGTATTGAAGGAGGTCCTACTAAATTTGACCCAGGTCCATTGCAGGACCTCTAAACGCTGAACAATGGCAAGACCTTTACCAAACCGTTCCCTTAACCCCCGACCAGGTAGCCAACATACCTCCATATAGACCGTGGAGATATGAATGGTGAAAATCTTTTATTTTATATAGATAGTAAAATAATGCCAAGACACCACGGACAAACGATAAGGAAAGATCACCTTCAACATAAGAAACTAGTTATTAAAGTCATTAATACAAAACCAAGTAAAAAGTGCGAAAAGATTAAAAATAAAAAGTATTATACTAGACACTTTGTCTTCACCAAGTGATGTAAGAGACTTAGGCAACCATGGCCTTGATTGTCAAGAACTCTTACGATCAATCTTGGATCCCGAGACGACTCACACACTCTACGATGGACAATGGATGATGGTGGTGGATGATGGTGTTATGGTGGTGGTGGGTGGTGGGTGAAGTGTGAGAGAGGTGGTGTGCCAAGGGATGGTTTGAGCTTGAGCCAAGCACTCCTATTTATAGGCTGAACAGAAGCTCGGGCACGGCCCCGTGTCCAGTGGGCACGGCCCCGTGTCCACATCCTTCTCTTTCTTCATTTATTGCAGCTTGTCTTATTAGTTGACCACGCCCCCGTGTCCGCTGAGCACGACCCCGTGTGCAGAAGAATCTTTGTACTATGAAGATTTGCCTGGATTGTGCGAATCTTATAGTTGACCACGGCCCCGTGTCCGCTGAGCACGACCCCGTGGTGGGCAATAGAAGCTTCTACCACTTTTTCTTTTCTGCTGACACTTGGGCACGCCCCCGTGCTGACTGAGCACGGGGCGTGTTCAGTCTTCTATTATCTTGTTTTGCTTGGGAAGATGCTGTCGTGGGGTCGGGCATGTCACGTCTTGTTCCTTTTCTTGTATTTATGTTAGATTTTGATGTCTTTTTGCTTCTTTTGTTAATTTGAGCTCATTTAATCCTGAAAATACAAAAGGAAGACAAAAGCACACTTTTTCCAACATTAGTACTAAAAAAGGGTTAGTTTTATGCCACAATTGATGTAATTTATATGTTGCATTTTGCACACATCACATATACAGCCTCTTCCCCCAGAGTCTGAACTTGGAGATTCCACCATGATAGAGCTCCATCTAAGAACAATCCAGAAATGTAGGTGACCTTGTGCTCTGGCGCACACTTGCTCATCCTTAGCACAGAATTGGTTTTCTCAGCCCATCTGACGTAAGCTACAGCACCCCCGATGCCGTCGAAATTCAGAGGCTTGCAGTCAAGGAACTGCTTATAGGTACAGCCAGTACAAGCAACATCATTCACAGAAAGCATTAGCAAACGCACATGGAATATCCAAACGTAACGTAATGTGTCTTTAGTGACTTAAACATTACCAAGAGGTAGGTTATTTCCTGAGGTACCTCCGCTGTGTTCAAAGCCCAAGGCCTCGTGTTGTGCTATTGCTCGTGAAATCTGTTCTTGTAGCTCAGCCTCTGTTGTGGGCAGTTGGTTGTCTCTTCGAGGAGGCATTTTCTAAAGAAGATTGTATAGGTTAGGTCTTATGTATATAAGTATGTAGTACGTGTATGTAATAGCATTTATCAACACAAGTAAGTACATAACATCACATTCATATCACCAATGTATAATTCAACAATGTATATAATGAGAATATTGCGATTGAGCTTGTATAGATCATTGACCACAAATACAATTACATGTTTTACAAATGTATCGTATCACATCAAAAGGGACTACAGGGTCATACTACCCTTGTCCAAAATGTCTATCAATCTACAACAGTCATGTACTCAAAAAGTAGTCTTCAAAAGGGCTTTGCAAGCTAGGCTCAATAGCGATACTCTCATCAAAAGCAGGCTACCTGCATAAAACCAAAAACCGGCTATGTTGATGGCCGTGGAGGAGGAGGTGGAGGAACGAAAAGCAAGCTGCGCACATGCGCTAGCTCCTCCTCAAGATCATAAACGTGTCGCAACAGATAACTAATCTGCTGCTCCATAATGAGAAATCGAACATCAAAATCTGGATAAGGCAAAAGAGGAGCAGGTGGAGTCGCAAAAGGTGACTGACATGAACATGGTGGAGGACGTGGGGTCCTCTCAAGCTCCATGACTCTACGACACAAGATCTCCTGCTGAAGCTGTAGCGACAGGAGTAACTCATCCCTCGTGTAACTAGTGTAGTGGGAGGGATGGTATGGATCAGAAACTGGCATAGTGTTCGGCAGAAACCATAAGAGTGGCTCGCCTGACGGTGCAGAAGTAAAATGAGTAGCATGCGTATATTGTGGCATGTAAGGAAATGCGGCTGACACGTGTGGAACCTGGCTAGGCTGCTGACTAGACGGACCTTCCCCTGGACGGGGTGGAGGGATCTCCTGCTGGAATGTGGCAGGTAAGTCCGTGCGGTGAACGTCGGACACAATTGGGTGAAAAGGGGCGATATCAACAGGTGCATGTGTAGGGGCCGGTGGGAGAGTGACAGGCTCAACAAAAGGGGGCATATCATCATCCTCCTCAATCCACCCATTGCTGGTGAAAGCATAACAAGGATTTATCTGACCGGCAAAAGCAGCATGGTCAGCGAGTGTAGGAATCGGGTCTGGTACAAGTGGTGCGATGTCGGGTACGCCGAATGGTACATGATCAAAATCAGGTAAAGGCTCGGGTGCTGGGACCAGCTCAGGCTCAGCAGGCATCGGCTCAGGATCAGCCGGTATCACCTCAGGATCAGCGGGAATCATCACAGGATCAACGGGTGCGTCAACAGGCTGATCGTCAGGGGCTATGTCTAGCTCAAGGTCATGATTAAAGTCGTGTGGAGGAACAGGTGCAACAGACAGGGCTGTGTCAGAATCAGAATCAGTGGGGTAACGCTGCAATCCCAATGCATGCAAAGTGGTGGATGACACAGACTCGAAAGAATCTGGAGCAGAATGATCAGATGAAACCTCAATAATAGGAATCTCAATAGATGGAACAGCAATGACATCATCAGCTGGAACTCCGTCACCCTGGGCAGCATCAGGGGGACCATCAATGAAAAGATCGACATCATCATCAGATAAGTCATCAAAAGGCAAATCCTCGAGAGGAAACGCCGCAAGAGGCAAAGGGGCGATGATCAGAACCACGGCATGCTCACCATCGGGATGTCCGAGGATGAGATGGTCCTGGTCAGGAATAGGAAAAAGAAAGGGATCCTCGTTGGGAAAACCATCGCTGGAAATCATCGTCATCATCTGACATCATCTCCGGATCACTCTCAGTGTCGGAGGTAAAAATATCTGGGTCTGGGACAATCTCATCGTCCGAAACAATGGCCATGGGGTCGATAGTATCTGACAGTCCACTCTCAGATGAGGACATAGTGTCTGTAACAAAACAATCACAACATATGAACATATATCAACAATCATCAATAAGCATGTAAGTAATAACAATGTAAGCACGTATTCTTCCTAGTCTTCCTAGACTACCCACCTAGTCTCTCAGACTAAGCCTCCCAGTCTCTCAGACTGAACTACTTAGTCTCTCAGACTAAACTCCCCAGTCTCTCAGACTGAACCACCCAATCTCTCAGACTGAACCACCCAGTCTCTCAGACTGAACCATGAACATAATCCTTGAAATGTGTTTCATGTCTTTTATTTGTAAAAATGTTTGTCTTCCTGGATCTGGGCGTTGTATGCAATGAAAGTATGTTGTGAAAACATTTTCGTGAGAGTCCTAATGATTGTAGTCTAGACTCGAAAAGGAATCCTAGTTCGCTACAATCGAAGCTCTGATACCAAGCTGTCACACCCTGACTTTTGCGGAAGCGTGATTATGGTATGACTTTCTTAATACCATTGCATTCAATCATAACAACACTATATGATAAAAACCATAGACATGTCATCCATTAAATAAGTTTAAACATAACAACATTGTTTTAAAACGAAGACATCAAACACAAGTTTTACAAACCATACGAATTGTTTCAAGAGTTCACTAAGGACTCATCAAAAGACATTAAATAAAATCAAGGTTTGGAAGACGTGTCTCGTCCAGGAATAAGACACACCGCCCAACCCAAAGACCATGGATGACATCTTTATTCACAACGCAGCATGAAACTCCCAACGCCCGCCAGACCCACCTACTAATTCCCTGAAACACATGTATTTTGAAAACATCAACAAAAGTTGAGCGAGTTCGTGTGTTTGTTTGTGTGTATGTATAAACCTTTGAAATCACTGTAAGTATGTATGTAAGTTTATAAATCCCGGTATGAAAGCAACAAGGAAAACAGTTCACCAATGGGTTGCAAGGCCATTGATATGTGTGACGTGATGCAGGTAGCTCAAACCTAGCAAATTTTGCACCGGGCTTCCGGCTGTAAGACATAGTCTACCCATGGGCCAAACCCTGGTCCAACATGGGCGGGGCTCGCTACACCCAAATAGATCTATCACTCATGTCCCTCGGTCCTATAACTAGGATTGACGACCTTAAGCATTGTACCCACCACTCACATGATCTAAGTGTACCCTTCCTTAGCTAACCATACCAAATAGTAATGTATGTAAACAATTGTAACATGTATTTCACCTCCGAAGTTATAAAACTGAAAACAGTTAAAGAAAAGGGGGAACACGAAACTCATAGTCATGCGTCTTCACCAATCGCAACTCGTACTTCTCCGGTGAACACGACTACCTACAACGTACTAATGTCTATTAGACGAACGGGCCGTGCCTTGACTTAGTGTCAACGTTTCTGAGTTACGTTTCATATATTATTCCAAGTTATATAATTATTGTCAAAATAATTAATATTTTAACTTAAATTATATTTACAAGTTTTGGAATATTTGTTAAACAATATATATTAACTTAATACTTCTCAAGTATTAATACTTGTATTTCTTCCCAAGGATGGGGGTATAGAATACGTATTTTATTGTGTTCATTAAGTATTCATATACTTAAATCTATATTATACTTTCCGGAATATTATTTCTAATAAAAAGCCCACCAACATATATATTTCCTAAATATATATTTAAAGAATATTTCTTATAAAAATTATTCATAATTTTTCTTTTGGCAAAATATTTGTAGTTCCAAAATAATATATTTTCAAGTTCACTGAAGAAAATATTTATCTTTCCCAAAATAATATATCTTCTAACATTTCAAAGGAAAATATATATATTTATATTTTTCAAAAATGCTATATGCTCTTGATGAAATTGTGAAAATCATATTTTCATTCCTTTGTATCCAAAATACTATTTACCAAAATATATTTTGTAAACATATTTTTCCGGAATACTTTGTAAGTTACATTTCTTGCTCGGTTTCACCAATATTTAGTGTGTAACTTATATACTTATTCCTTGTGATCTTGGTAACATTTTGGATTACAATTCTTGGTGTTTTAATGTGTTATATTATTTTAAATCCTAAAATAACATAACTATTACACAAAGTACACATATAATCACACATGTGTGTCTTTATTGTATATATATATTCTCAATATATGTTTATCCATTTTTATTTATAAAAACCAACCTCCAACATTTGTATTTTTGTAACAAAAATTATGGCAAGGTTTATATAGAAAACTCATGGTTAAAATACACTTATAAGTATTTGTTTGAAAATATTTTTCTAAGTGTTTATATTTTTAGAAAATGTTGCCATAGCTTCCCCTAAAAATGGAGGTTTCCATGCTTTCAAGCATATCATTTTCTTTTGTAAAAATCACCACAATCAATTTACATTCATCAACAAACAACATTCCCTTATCAATCTAGCCAAAATCATGCTTAATCTACTACTTCATGAGCTTGAAAGTTTATGAAAACTTGTAGTAACTTGGTAATGTGTTTAGTAGGTTTAGTTACCCTTTAGAATGTGTTTACTTCTTTAAAAACTACATTTTTAAAGAAGTTGGGTGTTTACAACTTCAAAACACAATTTCTGAAAATGCTTCTTTATGTAATCTTCTTGTTACACAAGTGTTTCTACACTTGTTTAACCATCAAAAATAGTGTTTGTTTATGTAAGAACCAAGATTTAACAAAACTCATATTTTTAACTTGGTTCTTTTGAAATACCATTTATAAATCCTTAGATCTATATGTTTAGCAACTTACTTTGATCATGATTTTTCAAGAAAACAACTTTATTCCTTCCAAGTTCATGATTCAAGTGTGGATGATCTTTCATCCTACAACCTTCTTACTTTCTCATCTTGCTAGACTATGCTTCTAATCATGATCTAGCAAGATGTTATGATGATCAACATCATCTTTACAAACAATCAATGATCAACAAGCATCCATACCATAAACAACTTAGTTTCAACAAGATGACTTCATAAATCAAGCTTATGTTCAAGTTACATGCTTATGTTCTTTAGTGTTCTTGAAGTTTTGATTATGATACTTCTTTTAACCACTAAAAATGGATGTAAAATAGAGTGTTTAAGGATCTTACCACTAGCACAAGGCTAGGGATGAATCAAGAGTAGAAAGTGCGTGGATAAAAGCAATGAGAGAAGGTCCTTCCACTTCCAATGCCACCAAGCTTCCTTATGCACCCTTGAACACCTTTGTATGGCCTTAGAATGGATGAGATTGAATGAATGATGATGGTGGTGGATGGTTGTGGTTTCGGCCGAGAATGGAGCAAGAGGAAGAAGAGAGTTTGTGTGTGTTTAGTGTGTGTGAGATATGATATTATGTTCCTTCATGCCATACTTATAACCAAGTTTAGATGTTAACCATTGTGTAATATGTCACTAGAAGTACACACAAGATCTAATAAACAATTGAAGGAAAATCAAGAGTGGGGGCCACTTGGGGCCGTCCACTAGGGGGGGGGGGGGGGTCTTAGCTTAGGTTTAAACCATATAGTTGTAATCTAGTTTAATTTCAAGTATAAGTTAAGTGTTTTGGTTACTAGATATTTTGTATGGTGTGTTATGATGTCCGGGGACCATAACTAGCTTGGAAACATTAAAACAATGCTTCTAGTGTAATTTTGATGTTCGGATAGTGTCTGGTTATTTGGTTAGATACTGGTTCGTTAAAGTGCTAAACTATACAGTTTAGTGTTCTTTATGTACCCTTTTGTGAAACTTTTAATTCCCGACACTTAGGAAAGCATTCAGGACCATTTAGTCATACTTTTGCATGGTACAAGCTTGTTAAAATGCTGATTTTTGTTGTATTTTGTAGAATTCTGCACTTTATGTGAGTTTTAGGCACTTTCCGGCACTTAAACTATTACTTAGAACGCAGTTTTGTGTTCCTTTCTTCCATACACTCCATACTAGTGTAGTACTTACTCTCTGGCCCACACTGGGCCTCAAAACACTATCTGTCTATGTACTGAACTCTGTCAGCATATTCCTGATTTATCAGATAACAGTGCTAACTGTGCTTTGTGCATTATTCGTAGCAATATGGCTTTCATGCATTATTGATATGACATTAATTAATGTATGATGCACATGTATGTGTATGGCAGTAATCAGAAAGCAGTTAATAAAGCTATCAAGGCCCATTTATTGAACACCACTGGCACTGCTCCTCCCTCTATCATCTTTGTGGATAATCCACCACCAGCTGATGCCAAAAAGGGGGAGAAATTGAAGCAGTTGAAGAAAAAGGGGTATGAAGATGGTCTTTACATTGCACCTGACAATTCAAGTATGCTTGCAAACATCCCCAAGCCAGATGGGTCTAAAAAGGTTGATGTAACCACAAATGCCATTGCTGATGCAAAAGCAAGGGTAAAAAGGGATATGGAGGCAAAGGATAAAGCAAGGTTTGAACAGGAGAAAAGAGTTTTTATGGAAATGAATGAGCAGGGTACTTCTGAGCAAAAGGATGAAGAAAGTCCTGAACAGAAAAGAAAGAAGCCCATTAGAAAAGTGAGGCAACCCAAAACCATACCATCCAGATCCACAAAACATACTCCCAAACCTCCTAAAAACCCCTCACATCAAACCTCCAAACCAACAGCTGTTGTAACACCTGTTGTATCAACAACTGTTGGTACTTCAGTGGTTTCAGCAGTTGTTAACCGAACAACCACCACTTCAACTACAATCACTGCTCCCACTTCAACCACTGCCTCACCAAAAATCACTTCTCCACCAAAAACAACTTCATTACCACCAACACCTCCTGCTAAAAAGCAGAAGTCATCAGGTGACATATCACATGTTGTAATGAAAACAGTGGTTGAAACACCAGTTGTTTCAAGAGCTGTTAGTCAGGCACCTTCCACTACAATAACCACCAATCAAATCACCACCACTGAACCAACCAAAATACCACCAACCTCTCCTAAACCAAAAAGGAGAAGGGTAATTTTGGAAGATGATGATTCCCCACCACCACCACCAACATCTTCACAACCTTTGTCACTTGTTACTATTCCAAACCCTATTCCACTCTTTTCAGCACAAGTCTTTAACCCAAACACGGCCATTGTATCTGCAGCTGTTCAGTACCCTTTAGAGCTTGCAGCTGTCAGAGAAGAGATCAAATCTTTCTATTCAAAAGATGATCCTGATAAAAGGAGCTTGCCATTTGTTCAAGGATATCCAAAACCTAACAATATTGAAGAATACTTGAAATTGAAAGTTCAACAAGCAGAGGATATCTCTAAAAGAAACTCAAAGGGTAAATCTGACAAGGAAATCCAAAGATACTATCAATTCCTGCTTACTCAAGTCAGTACTTTGGAAAGGTTTTCAAAGAATCTTTGTCAGCAATTGTCAGAAAAAGATGATGAGACCCTAAGAAAAGATTATATTTAGCATATTATAGCCTTCAAGAAATATAAAGGTGAAAAAGCTCAATATAAAGAATGGACAGTTGGTGAGCTCAAGGAGGAGTTAGAAAGAATTGAGAAAATGAATAAAGAAAAAGTCAAACATACTCCTCCTTTTTGGGAAAATTACAAGAAAAATGTGCCTGATAAAGTGTTAAAGCTGAAGAGAATGGAAGAAGAGCTCATTACTGCTGATTTTGGGTCTAGGAATCAAGTGACAAGATGGAAAGAAGAAAATGTGATTACTTCTTACCAAAGGCTGGAAGAATTAAGAAAGAAAAATCCCAATATTCCACAAAAGCCTGTTTACCTTGAAACAGAGGTTTCAGCTGAGCCACAAAAGCTACAATCTAAAAGATCCACTGCTCCACCTGTTGCCATCCTTTACCAAAGAAGGAAACAAAAGCAGATGGATAAAGAAACATTAGCAGATAAAGAAGCAGGGGATTACCTTGTGAAAATAGGTCTTAAGCATATGTTAGCAGAAAAACTTGAATTGACACAAACTGCAAACACTGCTCAACCTGTCATTACCAGGCCACCATCTCCAAACTCATCTTCAATAAAGCCTCTCCCAAGAAACCCACTAGACTCAAAAGTACTAAAGTGGAAATCTGACAAACAGACCCATGTATTGACTCTAATCAAGTCCTGTGGTGAAGTGAAGAAAATATCAAGGGAACAAGCACTGGGCTTGGGTGTTGAAGATCTGCAAGATCTCCTTGATCTAACACTGTGCAGGGATGAGGATGACATAGATTCTCTGAACTTTGAATTACAATTCAAAGGGCAAGTCAGAGAACTTTTGATGAGGCAATAAAGATACTTAATAATGAAGAGTTTTGGCATCATCTGTTCCAGGGGGAGATTGTTGGGATTGAACCCTACCAAAGGAACAATTGATTAAAGCCAAAACTAGATCAGAGTAGTGGATCCAGCATAAGCACTGCTGTATTCCAAGTTTCCCCTTGAAAGTGTTTCTAACAACTGATGGCCTATATCCACTGTCCGTATACAACTGCTGATCTACAAACAACTGATCAAGTATAAAGACTGATGAAGACTAAAGCCCTGATGATGAATCTACTATTATGGGTCAAGCACTGCCGAAGAAACAAAGTACTGCTGGAGTCACAACAGTGGAAGGAGAAAGCAGTAGTTTAGTCTTTCCTTTTGTAATGTATTGTAATCAGTAGTTAGCTAAACAATGCTTGTATTAGATCAGTAGTTTCAGGTTGTTAGGAGGTTAGATGTCACTTTCATGGTGACGTCAGCCAAGATGCTTCAGTGGTTTGCTCGTGCCTATAAATAAAACAGTACCTTGTACTGTTCTATTGGCTCTTTCACCACTTGTCTTCTTATACGAACAATCACTGTGAGCTCAGGCTGAGGGGGAGTTTGTGATACATGCATGCATTGTAATGGGTGTTTGAAATAAATTCAATCATTCGGTTCTATGTTAAAATGTGTGTTGAAAGCATTTCTCCTATTTGATTGTGTGTGAAAGTTTGTTTCCATTTACATTCCGCTGCAATTACTTGTTCATCTTCATTATTATCAAACGTAAAACACAATCAATTGAAACTCAGATCCTAACAAATTCTAGTAATTCAAAGTGGGTTTCTAGTGGCGTCCCTACTAGATTTCATCATAATCAACATCATCAACCCGCAACATGTTAAAAATTATAGTTTAACACAAAAAGCATTGGCGAGTACACAAGTTTAAATATATAGCATAATTATAAAAATGCTTAAAATGAATCCACATGGCAACCTAAGTTATCAAGATTAACATATCAATGGCATGCAATATACAAGTCAACCTTCTGATTACCGCATGAATTAAATTTAACATGACCTCTCATTCACGGGTGGTGTGTTACTCCTATAGCGCTATACATGTTAAATGGAGGCTTGTACGAAGTTAATGACTAATGTATCACATAAGAATCACCTAAGAATATGAATCAAGCATAACAAATAAGTATTGCATGTATTTGGATTGTTTTGTGCATTGCATAAAGTATAATGTGTTTGTGTTTTTTATAAGGTTAACATTTTGCACCCAAAAAGTGTAAAGTGAAAATGGGTCAAGTGTACTCACGGTTTTGCAAGCTTCAAACTTGATAATCCCGTGAAGAGTTGTATGTTGAGGATGGAACACCGAGTCACCCTACAAGGGTAAACGAAGGTGTGTAAGTTTATGGAATTGGAATGGAAGATTCGGACTTGGAATTGAAGAAACAGTAGCTGGAATGACCGGAATCAATCAGACCAAGGGTTTAGTTTCTACATTAAAAGGTTAATCCTCTCGCCTGATTTGGGGGTTTGACTGAGCTCCTTCACCGGTGATCGCTGCAAAACAGAAAGCCATTAGAATCGCCATGGGGAGAATGGGGTTCTCTCCGTGACCACCCTCCGGTGTGAGAATAAGTACAGTGATCTCAATGAAGAAGAAGAAGTAGTAAAAGTGAAGTGAATGTAACTTGTGAGATCATACCTGCAATATCTTATTTATAACCGGTTTTGGTGGGAAAATGGTGTGACGGAGAGATAACGGAAGGCATTTTCCGTAGGCGGTTAATCTCCTTTCCGTCGATCATTAACGTCATGTTTAATCACACGGATCATGAGTGTGATCGACGGCTAAGGAGTCGCCACGTGGAAAGTGGGTTTATTGTAGATTGATCTCTAAAGGAGTGCCATCACCATGATCAAATGATCGTTCCAGATCATGCCACATCATAGTTGGTTATAACCAAATGGCTGTGTACGATGAGTATTAACAACCTTCTAGAAGATCTATAGTTGTAAACCTTTATGCCCTTGCCACGTGTATATTCTGTTGTAACATAGAGAATTCTTTTGTTCAAGTCTTGGTTCCAGGCGCGCGGAGATGTTTAGGATCTTGTCTTCAAGTCTAACTGTATTCTTGCGCGAGCCCACGCAAGGGTGTTAGTTGAAGGTTAGTTTTACCCTTTCTCCGGCGTACGGTTATCGAAGATTGTTTTCTTCTATATCTTTGTTTTAGAACCGTTTCGCAGCCGCGCAGGGTTCTGTTAAAGGTGTTCTTAGAATAGGACCATGGTATGTCCTTATGATCTTGTGCGAGGTTTCTTAGACCATATTCTTTGAACTGTTTCTTCCCAAATCCTGTTTAGGACCGATGCGCATCCACGCAGGGCCTTTGCTCAAGATGTTTTTGGGATAAGGTTGTGGTATGGTCAAATATGTCTGCACAAGGTTTTTTGGACCATACCCCTTCAAGTCCCCCCAGTCCAGTGTTGCTTCTATGCAAGTAGGTGGAGCATTGGACTATATAAATAGAGTGTGCGCTTTTTTACTTTGAGAGTGATGGAGAATCTTCTTGGGGAAGATATTTGTGTTTTTTCAAGTGTATGTTCTCATGATTTCAAATTTTGAAAAAAAAAATTCCTCATGGCAGCTAAAAGGTACTGCTAACTATTGACGTGTGACGGTTTTGGTGATAGGCTGTCACTTTTCAGTTATTCATTAATTGTGCATCGTCAATTGTAGCATGCACGCGCGCGTGAGGTTATTTTCTGTTCCCCACTCGACCCTGACGTCTTTATAACCCCGTTTTCCTAAAAAAAGGGCAGCGATTTTCGAGGGCATTAATGGCGATCCCTATATAAACTCTTGAGTGCCTTCCTTTTTTCATTAGTTGTTCCAAAATCCTTTCATCTTCTCCAATTTTCTTTTCAGAGAAAACCTGCAACTTTGCGTATTTCCCTTTATGTCTACCGGAGAAAATCATGAAGATTCTTCAGAAGAAATGTCTGCCTCCCTACCACCGTTAAAGTGGTCCAAGGAGGTTTTTGACGGCCTCGTGAAGAACTTCAAATTTCCTGATAGTTGGGGTGTTCGGTACCCAGATGACGGTCAAACAACGGCCGACGCTCCGGCCGGTTATATCACTTTATTCTGGGATTACTTTACTAAAGGCAACTTCCGTCTACCCGTTACAAGATTCTTGCTTGATGTGCTTGAGTATTACAAGTTTCACATTTCTCAACTACACCCCATCGGAATGGTCCGTATCCGACACTTTGAATTCCTTTATTGGTCGATGCATATTGACCCGACAGTCAATCATTTCCAGGTATTTTATCAACTCCACTGTTCTCAAGGGTTTTCTTCTTTTCCCCAACATTCGTTGGCGAATAAAACTTGTTGAACCCTCCAAAATCCTTTCACAAGTGGAAACTGAAATTTTTCTTCATCAAAGCCGGCGTGATTCCGATGAAAATGACTTTTAGGGGTACAGAAGACATTGTGGTAGAGAACATGAAGATTCCAGAATCGGAGATTTGGTATCAGGATCTGAAAGATATTCCGTCGATTGAACTTCCTGAGAGGGCCTTGGTTGCTGCTGGCATGAGTCTTCACTGGAAGATGGATCATGAAGACAGACCGGTGTACATGGAGGATTATAAAAGTAAGATTTGGGATTTTCATACCTTTTTGTTTTCTTTTTTGTAAATAATATGAATTTGTTACTGTTTTTCCCTTTGTAGTGTTTCCTTGTATGTTGTTGCATACAAGAGGGAGAAAGGGAAGATGACGACTGTTCCAAAGGGTGCTAGTGAAGAACTCTGGTATCTACAGATAGTAAGGAATTTTTCCCTTCCATGGGATGAAGATCTGGCTGCGCAACCTTCGGTTGGTGCTGGTAAGTTTACTTTGAATTTTTTGATCAATATTGCAATATTACTCTTTGTTGTCTTTGCGCGTGGGGTAATATTGCAATATTTCCTTTTAAATATGTGAGTTGACTAACCTGGGCATAGGCCCTGAGAAGAAGAAAAAATGTGTACTGGCTTTCACTATTGCGCCGAAGAAAACTGATGCGCCGAAGGCACAATCTTCAAAGACCGAGAATGTTAGGGAAGAGAAGAAAGGTACGCGTCGTTTCTCTGATTCTTGGTGTGATTATATAGTGGTGTCTGACACATTGGAAGGACTTGCGCCTGTAGTTTTAAGAAAGCCAAAGGCGGAGCCTCGGGATACCGCAGATATCCCAGCGTCGAATCTTGATGATCCAATTGATCTAGAATCAAGTCCGGAGCCGTTACTGAGATCGAAGGCGGTGAAACGGAAATAAGTTGAAGTTGAGGCTGCGGGGCAGCCTGCTAAGAAGGTGCCAAGAAGCAAGATTGGCAAAAGAGGCAATCTGGATGCCTTTATTGCAAAACGTTCTCCCGGTGAGGATCTTCTTTAGCTGTTGTTTCCTCATTTTATATGTTAATACGACCTTTATTTTTGCAGAAAAATCAATTCCTTCTGCTCGTGTAGAGCCATCATCTATTTTTAATGATGATCTCCCCCCTTCGTCACCTCGCGCATCTATTAGGGAACAGCTAAAAGGTGTGACAGTTGTTGAAACGGAGGCAGAAAAGGTTGATGAGGTGGAAAAGCCTGAAGAAGTTGAGAAACATGTCGAGGTTGAGCTGGAGGCGCAGAAGACTGTGGAGACAGAGGCTGTGGATGTTGCTGTTACCCAGCCTAAGTCTCCTAAAGTTTTGGTGCGCGAGCCTGAGAAAGGAAAATCCGTTTAGGAAGACCCAGTGATAACTATTCCATTCCCTGCCGATACTTCTGCGCCTGTAAATGTTGAGAGAAGCTTAGCTGGTGATCAGGGCTTTTTTGCCCATGATGAGGAAGACTCTCCTATCCGCCCGGAGGAAACTCCGGGGGATTATTATTATAGATCTTACTCAGAGAGGAAAGCTTCTGAGATTCATGCGCTGGTGTGGAAACTCAAGAAAGGTGATACTTTTTCAAACTAGCAGGTTTGCCGTGACTGGTTACAAGGTACCTATCCTCCTGCGGAGATTAAATTTCAAGAAGAGCATTCTCATGACCAGACTTATCATGCTTACCTTGAAGAAGCTGCTAGCTTTACTTCCACTACACACCGTATAGTGCGTGAGTGGTGCAATATGCATAAGGAATGGGCTGCTTTTGAAGCATCCAAGAAAAAATCTTCTGAAGAGAAGGCACGAGTTGCCCTGCTGAGGGCTAAGTTGGAGGCTGATCAAGCCAAGTTTGAGAGTGAGCAGAAAACTGAAGAGTGGTCTGCTGCGGGGTGGAAGAGAAAAGCAGAAGCTGAAGCCGCCCTTCTTTCAGAAGAGCGTAAATGTTGGAGAGAAATCCGTGAGAAAGATAATAATGAAAAACTGGGTCTCCGCAATGGTATCAACAATCTCAAGGCCTAAATTGAGAAGCTGAAGAAGGATAATGCGGAGATTGAAAAGCTGAAGAAGGAGAAGGCAGAAGCTGAAACATCCCGTGATGTGGCTCGTTCTCATCGAGAGAGAAGCGAGCAGAGAGAGGTACAAACTTGCGCCACTCTTGCCCTTAAGAATAAGGAGATAGACGAAATCACCTCTTTATTATCTGTTCAGGAACAAATTAAGGCGGAGCTCGAATCTGCCAAAAAAGATTTGCAACTTGAGCGGGTTGAGAAAGCTGAGACTTCCCGCTGCCTGACTGAAACTGAAGAGAAATTGGAGAGCTCTGAGACCGGTTGGGTGACGGCGGAGAGTCTAGTTGAACCGCTGAAGGATGACATACTCTGGATGAAGCATCGTGGGATTATAAGTGTAAGTGTGTCAATTCTTTACAACGTTTTGATGTGTGTGTACATTTTCTTATTTGTTGCATTGTGCAGGTTGCAAATTCTATCCTCAACTCCATCGAGTTGGATTGAACGGTTGCGCATCTGCTGGTTACTGCACGTAATGATGGATATGCCCAAGGATACACAGAATGTGCCCAGCATGTTAATAACGCATTAATGGTTACTTGGGATACCAGCAGGTCTGCCACGCATGGAGTTGATACCGAAGCTGCTCATGCTGCTGCCAAGACTGAATACAACACTTTACACTTCCAGTGATGGACCTAGTCACCGCTGCGCTTCAATCTGAAAACTTTGTTGCGCAATTGAAAGAAGCGTTTCCTGATGAAGCAGATGATGATGAAGACCTAGAATAGGTTCTTTGTAGTTTTTTTGTGGTTGTTGAACATTTTAGTTGAAATAGGTTTGGGATGTAGATCCCGTTTGTAATGGTATGGTTGCGCTGTTGCGCAAGTGACTTTGATGCACTTGCTGTGCATGTAAATTTTGTTAATGCGCTCGCTGCGCAAGTAACTTTGTTTGAATATATGGTATGTTTGAATTACATTGTATGCATAAGTACAATTACCTTGTTTAGGTAAGGAGAATTAAGATGGTATAAAGCTCATGTGTGAACGTTAGGCTGGACCTTGCACGGTACCTGTGACTGCGAACCATTCATGAGACTTGTATTGTGTTACCATAGTGTTTTTGCGCTTACCAAAAGAAATTGCATGCATTTGTAATAAACATAAAAGTAATGTAATGAACTTTGTATTGATTCGGATAGGGCGCATAGGCCATGTATTACAAAGTTGTTTTAGGATAAATACTGAGATTTAATTTACTACGCACGGAATAGTCCTTGTATCATAAGTTGACAAGTTGAAGAACCTGCCAATTATAAAGGAACTATGCACGCTGAACTGCCATGAGCCCTTAGGTTTGTTTGGCTTTTTTGTTGTTTGGCCCTTCGTCTCCGTGCGTTATCTGTATGATTTCCTTGCGCACGTTTTGAACCAAGTGGGTAAGTTCCCCACTCTTCAGTGCTTTTTCTATTTTCGTGCAGAGATTGATACAGTTGTTAGTGGTGTGGCCGTTTTCTTTATGGTACTCGCAGTAAAGGTTTGGGTCTTGTTCTCTTTTGTTTTTCATTTGCGGGGGTGTCTTGAATTGGTAATCTTTAGTGCTAAGCACTTCCGCCGGCGTTTTGGTAAGAGGTGTCCACTGCCTTTCCCGGTTCTCCTGTTTAGCTTCCTTCTGTGCTGTTATCTTGTTAATCGTTGTGCGTGCGTCATCGGAGGAGTACGCGCCTGAAGCTGAGTCTTTCCAGTTTTTCTTGAATTTTTTACCACTGTTCCCACTCATGTCCTGTTGGCGGTTCTGTGGTAGTGGTGGCCTTTTGGAGCTTAGATTGCGCTCTGTTTGAGCATAGACTTTGGAAGCGGCCATCAATTTTTCCCAACTTTTTGGCAGGCCTTTCGTTCCTTACAGGACTTTTATCATATCATCACACCTTACCGCATATTTAAATTGCTCACGGATTAGGTGCTCATGTACATCGCTGATTTCCAGTACTTCTTTGTTGTACCTAGTTATGAAATCTTCTAAGCTTTCATTGTCTCTTCTCCAGATGTTCATGACATCTTCTGAGTCTCTAATGGATCTGCGCTATTGACTAAAATGGACTAGAAACTTTTCCCTCAAATCTACCCAGGACGTCAACTTTCCTACTGGTAAATTGTTAAACCATAGTCGTGTTGCGCCTGTTAAAGTTTGGATAAACAAATGACACCACATGGGTAGTGTCCATCCTCCGACTAATCCTGCGCTAGTGAACACACGCAGGTGGTCATCAGGATCTGATAATGCGTTAAACTTCCCAACATTTGAGGGTAATTTCGCCCGCTCAAGGGGAGCTAGTGCGATTTCCTTGACAAACTTTGAGTTTTCAGCAGCTTCTGCTGGTCGTTAAATCAGATTGTAATCGTACTCCACTTCTGGGTTGTAGACTGCGCGGATTTTTGGCTTGTAGTTTGCATGATCTCTCTGTAATCGACTGAAAACGCTCGTGTTGTGTCTTCATGGTACGTCCTGTCATACTCGTTGGTTTGGGTGTCCCGCTTTTGGTACGAACGCGGGCCCAACCGTGAATGAACTGACTGACGTCTGTGAGAATACTGTTCATCACGGTGATCGTGTCTCCTGGATTCAGAGTGAGTGGATTCATACCTAGCGGTAGATCTGGAATAGACTTTCGTATCATCTACGGACATGTGAGATGGTGCATCATAGTGCAACACTCGAGGTGCATAGGGAGCTCGCACCTGAGGTGCAGATCTACGTGATTGTGTTGCAGGTTGAGCAGCTTGGGCACAGAGTTGTACATAGACTGTGTTTATCGCACCTTGAGACTTTATGTACCACGAAATCGGAGTTTCACTAGGAGGTAGTATTGAGCTTATCGGGATTTCTGGTTGTGCTCCTGGTGTAACAGGATCATTCAGATGATTAACGTCGTGCTGGACTTCGTTATCATCGTATGCTTCTTCCACAATTCCCTCAACACGGAGATTAGGAGCAAAATTGCTCCTGTTTTCCGGTCGAGAGCCTAGTGGATGGTTTGACGGATTTTCTGCCATAGAGTATAGAGAATGAAAAGAAATGAATCAAAACGAGAAGATGCAAATGGAAATTGAAGAATCGGTGGGCGCTAATGAAGAAACAGTGGCTGGAATGACCGGAATCAATAAGACCAAGGGTTTAGTTTCTGCATAAAAAGGTTAATCCTCTCGCCTGATTCGGGGGTTTGACTGAGCTCCTTCTCCGGTAATCGCTGCAAAACAGAAAGCCGTTAGACTCGCCACGGGGAGAATGGGGGTTCTCTGCGTGACCACCCTCCGGTGTGAGAATAAGTACAGTAATCTCGATGAAGAAGAAGAAGTAGTAAAAGTGAAGTGAATGTAACTTGTGAGATCATACCTGCAATATCTTATTTATAACCGGTTTTGGCGGGAACATGGTGTAACACCTGTGTCATTTCGACCATCAAACAAATGCCAAACCAATGAAATATTGTATTTCATACTTTGGATTTGTATAAATATGTGTATCTTGTGCACATATCAACTCTTGTTCGATTTCAAACTCTAAATCGCTTTCTGGAAGGTTATACGCGCACTAATGCGTAAATATAACCAGTTTAATGCAACAAACACTCTGGAATAGTGAAATAGACTTAACATACCTTAAATAACCTTTACATAACTTAGAAATAAGTTTTGAAGGCTTTGGTATGGCAAAATCAAGTTAAATCGCTTACAGGGACTAAAGTTGACAAACTGCGAAAGTATGCCAATTTGAGCTGTAACAGACATTCCGGAACATGGCCATAAGTTAAACATACCATAAATATCCTTTATATAGCTTAAAAATAGGCTTTGAGGTGTTCGGTGTGCTAAAATAAACTTTTGGGTCATTCAGGGACTAAAAGTGTCAAAAAGTGCACAAGTTTGCATTTTTACGCGTAACTTACGTTCTGAATACATCCGAACATCCAAAAATTTATGTAAGCACTAAAATATTTTATTTTAGTGTTCGGCATAAGAAAAATCCATTCGTCGCGTCATTTGGATCGTTTTTCGCGCTTGTGCGCATTCCGTTGTAATTAACCGAACAACGCAACCGTACGGTTAAACGAACCGACATCCGAGATATTTTTGAGCACATTTTAAGTTCCCTATACTTTAACTTCATTTTAGAGCTTTGAAATGGGGTTAACGGGCCTTAAACGTGTCGAAAATGGGCTGAATACACAACAGGGACCAAAAGTGTAAATCTGCCAAACTTGGGCCTAGCGGTGCGCTACACTTATAGTGTAGCGGTGCGCTAGGGGTCTGCTGACCAGATTCAGAGTTTCTAAACAGCAGGCTGCAGCTGTTTTAATCTCACCCACATGTTCCCAATTGTCTAGTCATGTGATAAGGATGGAATTTTAAGCTTCCATAAGGTTCCGACAAGTGTACGGGTTGGATCATGGCACGTTTTCCATGAAACGATCCTAACGGTTCGGGTATTCCTATAAATACCCAACCCACACAACCTCATTTTGCACAAGAATTCTGATTTGAGAGCTCTAAGTTGAAACCATTGTTTCATACCTGAGTTCTTGGATCGGGATTAGCATTCGGGGACCCTTCGTAAGTATTCTTTCGTTCTTTTCCTTATTTTTACTGCTTTTCGAGTCAGAAAGTCAAACTTTGTTTGACTTTCAGCGTTGACCAGTAATGGTCAATGCGAAGTTCGTTTGAACTTCGCAACGTGAGTGTAATCACGTTGGTCATAGTCCCTTGGGACTATGCCCACTGATTACCACGTTGTCTAGAGTCGTAGGGTAGGCGATCTGATAAATCGCCTATACCTTCGAACTCGACCCATTTGGTCGATCATTAGGATCCGACCAAATACATTAGGTGACCATAGTAGGTAGGGAATAACCTTCCGAGGTTATACCCTATGGTCACATCGTTTGAGTAGTTGTATGATAGGTTGTTTATATGCCTTAGGTAAATTACCAGAATACCCTTTTCATGCATAATTGGTAATCTAGCATATGTAACCTAAACTTTTGCCACATAACTGATTATGTAACATGTTTAGGCATATAACACTTGTCATAGGGCTAGTTAGGCGGGCCGAACGCGTTTTACGCGAACGACGCGTTAAAGTAGCATAAGTTTCCTAAACGGGTCGTAATGGGTCGATAAGACTTAGGTTAAGTTTCATTTAGCATGTAGGCTTTGTTAAACCATATCATATGAGTTCCTACACTCATTTGGTTTACAAACCCTAATGCTACTCAGTCTTCCGATTTAGGTCCGGTTTATTAACATAGTTACCTATATTAGGTGCCGTTTGATTCCGTGATCTCTAGCATTACTTGGTGGTCATCTTTAGACAACTGAGCAATCTCAAGTGAGTACATAGACCCCTCTTTTACTGTTTTCCAAACTGTTTTGGGGTGGAACACATGTGCCTACTTGTTACTTTCATGCTTTCCTGTTTTCACATCATATACTTGTTATGTTCATTAGTACACTATTAGTACATTGATTTACATGACTTTTCTGCTTCGTATGTTAACTTAGCATACTTGGTACATTATTTTACATTACATTTCATGCTACGTGTGCCCATTGAGTGCATTACTTAGTTCAGCTGATTTCATCACATACTTACATTTTGACATTTGTTTATACAAGTTATTACTTATCTTTTGACAAACTAAATAACTATCTATGATTTAAACATTGATTTCTCAAAGAACATAAAATAAATTGTTGAATTGTACTTATTTTATGTTCACCAGACCGATTGTTAGATTGATATAGCGCTATAGGATTTGACACCCCATTCCTGTTGGCATGGAATGTCTGAAACCAATTTGTTGCTCCATCCAAATAGGGATTGCCTTTGTGGTATCCTTATAGTCTCAAAGGTGTATTTTGATGCACCAGGTCTGAATGAATTCTTAAATCACACTATTAAAGTATATTTTGATATACTCTCATGTGTGGTATTGTACAAAACCAACATATATTTTATTAATCATCCAAAGCATATTTTGATATGTTATTTACTAAACTAAAACATAGTTTAATATGTTATTTATCACATCCAAAGCATATTTTGATATGTTACTTATGAAACCAAAACATAGTTTAATATGTTACTTACAAATCCAAAGTATACTTTTGATATGCTACTATAAGGTTATTCGTTTAACTTTACATTACTTACCATACATAAACATTTCTACAATTGTTAAACATAGACATTCTATATTGGTGGTTTGGTTTGATTAAGTGATTAAGTAACGATGCGTGTGTAATATGATACAAGCATGGTGGATACGCCGCTGGTACTTCCTATATATAAGTGTTTGTATGGTATTACATGTCGTAGCGTTATTTGAATCAATTCAGTTTGATACATATAACATTTTATACAAATAACATACTTTTCACAAGACATTGATTTATAAACAACTTATCTTATACAAACACATTTTACATGGTTATTCATTTAACCATACATTATTCACTTATTTATACATATCATCTGAACTCATTGTTTTTCAAATGATTTACAAAACAAAGCAAATTACAAGGTTCATGACTAAACATTTTCTCAAACATAAGTCATGAAACCTATTTTCACAAAACCTATGTATCTCACAGGCATTTTTATGCTGACGTACCTATTTTCACATGTGTTTTTCAGGAACTGTTGCATAAGATGATCAAGATACACATAGGCAGACTTGGGCTTTAGTGACAATAAAAGATGCAAGACTAGTTAATTATGATGTATTTCCTTGTTTGTTAAGACATTGTAACACTTTTAATCAATAAAACGAAACTTCAGTTGCCATGGATTTGAAACAATTAATTCTGTTACAACACTCCCCGACATTTCCGCCACGTTTTGTATGTTCTACGTGGTCGGGGTGTGACACATGGTGTGATGGAGAGATAACGGAAGGCATTTTTTGTAAGCGGTTACTCTCCTTTCCGTCAATCGTTAATGTCATGTTTAATCACACGGATCATGAGTGTGATCAACGGCTAGGGAGTCGACACGTGGAAAGTGGGTTTGTTGTAGATTGATCTCTAAAGGAGTGCCATCACCATGATCAAATGATCGTTCCAGATCGTGTCACGTCATAGTTGGTTATAACCAAATGGCTGTGCATGATGAGTATTAACAACCTTCAAGAAGATCTACAGCTGTAAACCTTTATGCCCTTGCCACATGTATATTCTGTTGTAACAGAGAAAATACTTTTGTTCAAGTCTTGGTTCCAGGCGCGCGGAGATGTTTAGGATCTTGTCTTCAAGTCTAACTGTACTCTTGGGCGAGCCCGTGCAAGGGTGTTAGTTGAAGGTTAGTTTTACCCTTTCTCCGGCGTACGCTTATCGAAGATTGTTTTCTTCTATATCTTTGTTTTAGAACCGTTGCGCAGCCGCGCAAGGTTCTGTTAAAGGTGTTCTTAGAACAGGACCATGGTATGTCCTTATGATCTTGCGCAAGGTTTCTTAGACCATATTCTTTAAACTGCTTCTTCCCAAATCCCATTTAGGACCGTTGCGCATCCGTGCAGGGCCTTTGCTCAAGATGTTTTTGGGATAAGGTTTTGGTATGGTCAAATACGCCTACGCAAGGTTTTTGGGACCATACCCCTTCAGGAATTTAAAGTATCAAAAGTATGTATACGAAAATAATATCTAGTTCTAAGAGCTCGTTTTTGACACTATATTAAGTGGTTTCATGGGTCCCAAATTGCCCATTAGAATCATAACAAGTAACTTAGAATCTTAAATATATTAGCCTATGTTTATGACGAACAATCATGGCTTGATTATCATCACAAATTCAACCATGTTTTATATAATTATATGTATTATTATAAGGTAATAATATAACCTAAACTATGTCCAATCAAAGAATATCATGTAGTATCCAGTATTGTCAAGCATGGAGGTTAAAACCTCATTACATGATTCACCACTACACAAACCATCATGAAGATGGTTCAGAGGGTGATGAATAACAAGAAAATAAACCTATCGAACAAGCTCAAGTGACCAAGTACACTACAACCCGGGTGTGCCAACACATCATGGAAAGAATGAACTAAGTGAGGGAGGCTAGACAGGGCTAAGGTACTTTGTCTCTAGTAAGTCACAAGAATGTTCATACACAAGGTTCAAATGAAGGAGTGGAACTTAGTTTGGAAAGTCCAAGCTTCTATTTGCTCACACTTCACAAGTCACAAGTTCATCATATGAAAGATGATGACTTGTGCTTATTTTCATCATTGATTTGTCATGTATAAACAGAATTAAAATGAGTGTTTGAACTCATAACTTTGATGGTGATCACCCTAACACAAACCCACAATCATAGACTTGATTGTGAGCTTGATGGGCATAAGATTCCATCAAGTCATTAACATAAAAATGAACAAACAAGAACATATAACAAAACAGAAAGTTTTATGCACTTTGTACCTCAAATGTGGTGAGGTTTCACCTTAGATTACCAAAGTAATCTTGTGAAAACCTTCCTAGAGGTTATCCAAGTGCTAAGAAAGAAGAAATTAGTAGAAAATAGTATTAGAAGTGAGTTAGAACTCACTTAGAATCACTAGAACTTTCTGATTATCTTCTGGAAATTTGATGATATTTAGGAGTGTTTTTTAGAGCGATTAGTGTTTGTAAAGTGGTAAAAGAGTGTAGAAGAGGTTGGTTATATAGTGGAGGGTTTAGGGTTTGAGTTAGGTGAGTTATAAATGCAATTAGGTGAGTTTAATGACTAAACAAACACAATTTTGACCAATCTCAGCGCTGAAATCATCTTTCTGCGGATCAAGGCCCTTGGTGGCCCGCGACGGAAGTGGGGTGGGGATGTCGCGGGGTGTGGCGGCTTCCATCCGTGGAACTTTTATATTTTTTGACAAGTTTGGCCCTTCTTGTTCCATGTATGTTATGTATTGAGGTGTAAAGCATATTACAAGTTATTCTAAGTAATCAAACACATGAATAATCATTAATCAAGCACTAGACAAGTGTGTTAATCGTGGTTAAGTATTTCCTAAATGTCGGGATGATGTATAAGCATGAGTGAAACGTATGAGTTACGTATATACGATATGTATTTGCAAGTTTATCACACATTTATAAGATTCACGAATAAGATATCAAATGTATAATGAATTAAAACGTATAAGTATAACGAATAAGTAAGGTATAATTTGTATAAAACAATGGATTTCATTACGATCAAAGTCTCGGATTTTACAATGGTACAACAAAAGACGATTACATGGAATACAAATTGCCCGAAATAGAAATACAAGAAACGCTTTCTAACCAAGGAAAGTTACGAAAAGTGGAGCGTTACAGTCTCCCCTCCTTTAGGAAATTTCATCCCAAAATTTAGGAAGATGCAACGAACAAATGCGTATACTTAGCCTTCATATCACTTTTGAGCTCCCAAGTAAACTTGGCACCACGTTTTCCTTCCCATCGAACCTTAACGATAAGAATTCGACTGCGCCTTAATTGCTTGACTCCTCGGTCCATGATCTCGACAGGTTTTTCCACGAAGTGTAAGGTCTCGTTTATTTGAAGATCTTCAAGTGGAACTTGAAGTCCTTCTTCAGCTAGACATCTCTTTAAGTTGGAGACGTGAAATGTAGGATGCACATTGTTGAGTTCTTGAGGTAGGTCCAGTCGATACGCTACCTTGTAAATCCTTTCGAGAATTTTGAAAGGACCTACGTAGCGAGGTGCGAGTTTCCCTTTCTTACCAAAACGAACCACGCCCTTCTAAGGGGATACCTTGTGAAGTACAAAGTCACCTACTTCGAATTCCAAAGGTTTGCAACGCTTGTCAGCATAAATCTTTTGTCAGCTTCTGGCCTTCAGCAAGTTATCTCGAACCTGTAAAATTTTGTCCGTTGTCTCTTGTATAAGCTCGGGACCGGTGATTTGAGCTTCTCCGATCTCGTGCCAACAAATAGGTAAACGGAACTTACAACCATACAATGCCTCGAAAGGTGCCATTTAAATACTCACGTGATAACTGTTATTGTACGAGAATTCGATCAAAGGCAAGTGCACATCCCAGTTGCCACCAAAATCAATTACGCATGAACGAAGCATATCCTCTACAGTTTGGATAGTACGCTCGGTTTGACCGTTAGACTGAGGATGAAAAGCAAAGCTAAGGTTAAGAAGGGTACCCATAACGGATTGAAATGTTTGCCAAAGACGAGAAGTAAAGCGACCATCACGATCAGAGATGGTATCAATGGGGATACCATGACGACAGATGATTTCATCCGTGTAGATACGAGCCAATTTCTTGACTTTATAATCTTCACGAATGGGGAGAAAGTGAGCAGATTTGGTCAATCGATCAATGATCACCCAAATATTGTCATGACCTGAAGAAGTACGATGAAGTTTAGTAATAAAGTCCATCGCAATGCTCTCCCAATTCCAAACAGGGATTTCTGGTTGTTCGAGCAAGCCAAAGGGACGTTGATGTTTAGCCTTAACCTTGGAACACGTGAGACATTTCGAAACGAAGGTGGCAATATCTTTCTTCATTCCAGGCCACCAATAGGACGTACGCATGTCATGGTACATCTTATCAGTACCAGGATGAATAGAATATCTCGATTTGTGTGCTTCCTTCAAAAGAAATTCTCGAAGGTTATCACGATTAGGAATCCAGATGCGATCGAGATGACATAAAATGCCATAGGATTTAGACATAAGACTCTCTTCCACACCACATTGCATCTCGTTGTAGAGGTTACCCTCATTAACAGATGCATATTGAGCTTCACGAATGCGGTTTTGAAGATCGTTGATGAGTTGGAAACAACGAATACCCTTGGAAAGGCATGGTTAGATTTGGAAAAAAAGGAAAACTTGAATCACGATATGTTGGACCATTCAAGATCGTTGAGAGGATCGGAAAGGTGGCCTACCGACTTAAGCTACCTCCTGAACTTGGAAATATTCACCCAATATTCCACGTGTCCAATCAGAAAAAGTGTCTAGCCGATACAAATCTCCACATCCCCCTCGATGAAATTCACATTGATGACACTATGCACTTTGACGAGAAACATGTGGAGATATTGGACCGTGAAGTCAAGAAACTCAAGCACAAACGTATATCAACAGTTAAATTTTGCTGGGAATCCAAATGTAGCCCAGAGTTTACTTGGGAACGAGAGGATCAAATGAAGGCGAAATACCCACATCTGTTTTCACAAGTTTCCTCAAATTAAATTTCGGGACTAAATTTCCTAAAGTAGGGGAGACTGTGACATTTGTGTCTTTCAATCATTGTACAACTCCAAACAACTTTGTATTCAATGAAACATTGTGTTTTATTTCCGGGATTGTATAATTACATGTGACATTTGCACGTTTTAGTCCTTGTACAATTTCAATCACTCAAACATTTTCTGGAAATGAAATCGTAAACTATTACGCAAACATAAACAGTTTAATGCAACGAACACTCCGGAACAATGACATAAGCTAAACATACCCTAAATACCCTTTACATAACTTAGAAATAAGTTTTGAGGTGTTCGGTGTGGCAAAAACATGCTTATTTAAGCTCAGGGACTATTTGCAACAAACTGCGAACGTCTGCCGATTCTCGTATTTTTGAATACGAACCATGTACGCACATCCAAAGATTTTTGTAATCATTAAAATCTTGTATTTTATTGATAAGAATGCAAAAATATCGCTTGTTGCGAAATTTCGGTCGTTTTCGTGTTCGTTATAGTGTTCGTCCTAATTAAGCGAAAAACTCAACCGTACAACCGAACGAACTGACATCCATGACATTTTTGGGCAGAATCCAAGTTACTTATGCCTTAACGCCTTTATGTAACTTGAAAAGTGGGTTAAAAGGGGTTAAAGGTGTCAAAACACATCAAATTTAGTACAGGGACCATTTCTACCAATTTCCGAAACTCAGTTGGGGGCTTGGCGGGGCGCGACGACGGGGGGATATCCCCGTCGCGTAGCGCGACCCTCTGTCTTGGACAGAAAGTTTACAGCTGCAACAGGAGCTACCTGGTAGCTCCATATTACAAGCCTTGGAGCCCAAGAAGATGAATTTACCACCATTTAATCTGCATTTGACATGTGTTTTAGCCTCCACAAGATCATGCCAACACAAGGGACACTTGTGATGATCTTATGGCTTCAAAACAACTATATAAACCAAGCTAAATCTTCACATTCTTTGATCATTTCCTTCTTCTTCACATATCTGCTCAAAATTGGAGTTTACTTCCCTTTGGAGGCCACCTACTGAGTATTCTTGCCTTCCTAGAACACAAGTAAGTGTTCTTCCTTAGTCTTGTTCATTATATTAGCTTATTTTGAGCTAAAAGTCAAACAGTTGACTTTATGTTTGACTTTCAGTTCTGACCATAATTGATCAAGTCAAAGTTCAATTGAACTTTGCAACGTGATCGTAATCATGAAGGTCATAACCCCTTACGATTGCACCTTCTGATTACCACGCTTACTAGTCGAAGTGACGAGTCAAAGTTTCGGTCAAAGATGCACTTTATGTGCATTTTACGACGAAACTATTTTCGGGTATCAAAACACTAAGTTTTGATACCAAATCGGTTTTGCAACTTAGTTAGACATGTTTTGACATGTCTAACTTATCACTTTTAGTTTATTGCTTATTTAGGGTCGTAAGTCGAGCGGTCTTGACCACCACTTTGACTTTCGAATCCGACCCGTTTGGTCGATCTTAGGATCCGACCAAACACATATTTGTGACCATAGTTGTATTGAGAATAACCTACTGAGGTTATACCTTATGGTCACGTCGTTTGGTTAGTGTTATGATAAGTCGCTCTGATGTTCATTAAAAATGACCAAATTGCCCTTTTTCGCATAAATTCATTTTAAGCATATGTAATCAAATTTTTGGCATACAAACGGATGATACAACATTTTCAAACATGTTTTGGCATTTAAGACTTATCATAGGACATGTCGTCAATGCAGATCGTGTGGAAAACTCGGCCATGTGGCCAATATTTGTCGGTCTGCTCCGAACCAAGCTGCAAGAACCCCGTTTAACCTCAAGGAAACCCTGCTAGACCCCCATTCCCACCTGGTTCTTGCTATAACTGTTGTGAAATGGGTCACTTCAGAAACAACTGCCCGAAACTTGTGAACGCGAATGCGAATCCAGCTCGTGGACGCACATTCAACCTCAATGCCAACGAGGCTCGTGCTGATAACGAAGTCATTAACGGTATATTCCTTGTTAACAATCACCCTGCTTCTGTTCTTTTCAATTCGGGTGCCGATAGAAGCTTTGTATCATGTAACACCTCGCAAAAATCATGTCCAATATAGTAACGACACGTGTCATGGACTTTAAACATGTAACGGGTTGATTATGAGGGACTAAAGTTGACAAACGAAGAAAGTATATGTATATAAGGATACAAAGTGTCAACATTTGATAAGTTTGCCTTTTAACAACCCTACATGATGTTTATACCCTAAAACGAATGTATCATGAAGCGTGTGAAACCGTTTGTGGAAGAAAGTGAAAGTTTACAAGACGCGAGGGTTAAATGTGTCAACATGTTTAAGTTATACCTCTGAGTGACCTTTTAGCGAACCTGGAGCCTTGTAACGATTAACTATACTCCCAAGAATAAGTGGTAAAAATTTCACAAGGTTTTGATATCGTATGAGAAAGATACGCTAACTTTCGTAATTAAGGGGTTAAAAGTGTCAACGAGGCAAAACTTGTGTTTTTGGTTATCGTTTAATGAAACCGGACCTAATGATGATTGGTTATATCTCATGGATCATAGAAATATAAATTTCATGGGTTAAAAGTGCTTAAAATGGAAGAAATTACGCATTTGAAAGTCCAGGGGGTGAAAGTGTCACATTTAAAAACTTGTTGCTGGTCCCCCTACCTGCTGGCGTCGCGCCACCATCTGAGCACTTCCCCGTGGCGCGGCACAACGGACTACCAGATCAGCAATCACTTGTTTAACGTGGCAGCTTGCATGTTTGCCGAATTCCGCGAGTTTGCCACCCTCTAGCTCCTTGAATCACGTCCCTTAACACTTGTTATCACCTCTGGAGTTGCCATAACACTTGTATCCATCTCCTTGAACCTTCCTTGGCTATAAATAGAGCCATTTTTGCAACTTGTTAACTCACATTTGAGCACTTCACTTGAAAAGCTTCCAAACACTTGTTCTAGAGATTCCTGGAGCTCAAGACCACTTCCTAAGGATCCTTAGTCGTGCATAGGACTTCAGTAAGTGTCCTTAACCTTTCTTAATTCAGTTTTAGTAGTTTAATGGCCTAAAGTTAAACCCGTCGTAATTAAGGTTTGACTTAGTGATTAATCACTATTGGTCCAGTCAATTCTCGAATTAAAAGTAGCTTTGAGTTGGTAATTATGTGGGTATTAAACCCTTAAAAGGGCACCCTCTGATTCCCACTCTAACTAGGTCAATTGTCGGGTCAAACGTGATTATAAAAAGTCAACAGAAAGCTAATTTTCGCATAAACACATAATTAACAATGTAGAAGCTATGAAACCTTTTTTATCACTTGTATAACTTGGTAATTAATGTAAGAACATGTATAAGCATGTTCAAGCCGACAATTTTCAGTATAAGCTCGTTTCTGAACCGAAAGTCGCATAAGTGGACTTTTGCTTTGACTTTCAGTTCTGACCCATTATAGCATATGTTAGAAATGCCTTAGAGCTTTATTAGGACCAGGTTACATGTTGGTATAACCCTCTGTGATTATACAACTTGGTTCATTAGTTATCCGATTCATATGCACGTTTCCGTTATATGCCTAAATGTTGACCAATATGCCCTTTTGACCTTAAAACAAGAATTTTGAAAATGTGAGAGGACAATAATCTTTATTACTAATTTATAAACATGTCCCTAGCTTTTTATTAATTTAACGACGTAATTAGCATAGAGCCCATCTAAACCCAATTTTTGATACCAAACTTTTTACCTACTGATGTAAAATAATATTTTGGGATTTATGAAGATTTTTATTTATTTTTAGGCTGAGCATAACATAGGGTTATAGCCTTGATTCGGAAATTGTCGGTTTTGCCCTTTTGGCCTATAAAATGAGTTTTACATATTATTTTGATACCAAACCTTTTGCTACTGATTTTATATAATAAATAAAATATTTTGAGTCTTCTGGAATGATAAAAATATCAGTTTTTCTTTAAAAACCCGGAAATCGCTTAAAACCGTCTTTTTACGCGTTTAAGACGCATAGTATGTATTAAAACCATTTTTCTCATATAAGACTTAATACCTAATAATGTTTTAAGAAACTTTTTATATCTTAACAGTGAGCAAAATTTTTAAACTCAGATTCCCTATTTTAACCATTAAAGCTTATGTAAAATTACCGAAATGCCCCTACGGTGCATAGTTTAGTTATAAAAGGTAAATTTCACCTATATACCATACCCTACTATTATGAATTATAAAAATAAGTATTTTTATTGAATGTATCAGACCTGAAACTCAT
This sequence comes from Helianthus tuberosus, assembly GCA_030545235.1. Lineage (NCBI taxonomy): Eukaryota > Viridiplantae > Streptophyta > Magnoliopsida > Asterales > Asteraceae > Helianthus > Helianthus tuberosus. The sequence goes on along the minus strand of CM060408.1, from coordinate 132,956,506 downwards.
ATTTATATTTAAACCCTTTTATAAGCTTTAAAATGACCAAAATACCCCTACGGGGCATAATTTGAGTTTAAATCCATTTTGGGCATTATGGAAGGTATCTTACTGATATCACACTATATTTAAGGCATATTAACTTAGGAAACCTGTTCATGAATCATTTGGTTACCCGTTACGCATTATTCGCGTTCGGTGCGGTTTATGTAACTAGCTTACATAAATTAGCCGAAACGGGTCAAACCTTATCGTTTTTATCTCAAAATCCAGAATGTGGTTAGTTTACCCATATTATACAAGTATTCAAACTTGTCGGGTCTAAACCACACTCTAATCCGGTCATCGCTTAATCGTGCGTTTTGAACCGTGTATCTCCTTTTAAAACTAACCGGTCTAAGTTTAGGCTTAATTAAGACCCGTTAGGAATCTAATAGGTTATAAAAACCTTCATTCCAGATTAGGAGACCAGTAAATGGTAGATGCACTTGCTGATTGAATACGGTTGAGATAAATTTGAATATTTGCTCAGGTAAATACTTCTAACTTATTTTCCCTATACGTTCTTGGGATACGGTATTATAATAATACCGCTTGGTCGGGTGTGTAGTCATTTAAATCGGATTGTGATTAATGTATTTACATAACTCGTTTTAATCTGTATTATTTGGTGTATGGCCTTTGGGGGTTTAATGACCATGTCCCGGATATCCTTGGCATCATTCAAAGAATTGGCCATGACCTAAGCACGGGGTGTAGGCATACACCTGACAGTTGCACATGTAAAAACTGGTAATCCACTTAAAGGAATCAACCTTGTGGGCATTATACATGTGGCGTGTCAATTAATCTTGACCGGCTCTTCTAACCGGCACTGATGGACGACAAATAAGTAAAACTGTATACAAGATTATTTTTAAATAATTGTCCCAAGTTATACAAGATATTTTGTGCCGTGTGCATTCAAACTAATTTTCTTAAACTCTTTTCAAAATGAGTCTGTTAATTGTATTTACCAGTGTAAACTCACGTATTTTCCAAAAAGGCTAAGTGCAGGCACTAGACGAAATAGGCTGGCTATTCCTGGCATCATTAATCAAGTCTTGCAAGCTCTAGATGTTAAAGTCTGTTGAACGATAATCTTTTCATCTTTTGATCCGCATGTGGATCCATTACAGTCCGTTTGTGATACTTTGATATTACTATTTTATTCGGTTTGTAATGTGATTCATCTTTTGCTTCCGCTGTGCATTTAAAATTATGTTGTTTGACTATGATGATATCAACTACGTCACGATACTCCCCACCGGGCCCACCGGTAATACATGGAAATTCGGGGTGTGACATATCACTAGCCTTTGAACCTTTGCTTTCGATGCCTAAAACTAAACTAGGAAAGCCCTTAACAGTGGAAATTGCTAGTGGTGAACCCTTTGTACTCGACTTTGTCATTCGAGATTGCAAATTAAACCTTGATAACCACCTTTTTCCCATTGACCTCATGCCAATGCAACTAGGAAGTTTCGATATCATCATAGGAATGGATTGGTTAACCAAGCACCATGTTGAGGTGATATGTTTCGACAAGGTTGTTCGTATACCTCTTTCGTCTGGTGAAGTCTTAGAGGTTCGTGGAGAGAAACCCACGAGTAGCTTGAAACTCATGACATGTACTCAAGCCCAAAAAATACCTACGAAAGAATTATGTGGCCTTCTTGGCACATATCATAGAGGAGAAAGGCAAGAGCAAGAATATTTATCCCTATTGTTCAAGATTATCTTGAGGTGTTTCCTGAAGAACTGTCTGGTTTACCTCCAGCAAGTCAAGTTTAGTTTCATATTGATCTGGTACCTGGTGCCAACCCGATTGCTAAATCATCTTACCGTCTTGTACTGTCTGAGATGCAAGAGTTGTCGAAGCAACTTCAGGAGTTATCTGACAAAGGATTCATCCGTCCAAGCTTTCCACCTTGGGGCGCTCCTGTTCTATTGAATAAGAAAAAGGATGGATCTTTCTGAATGTGTATCGATTATCGTGAGCTCAACAAACTCATGATCAAGAATCGATATCCCCTACCATGTATTGAGGATTTCTTCGATCAACTATAAGGTGCTACACGTTTTTCAAAAATTGACCTGCGTTCTGGGTATCATCAGATTCGTGTACTCGAAGAATATATTCCCAAGACTACATTCCGCACGAGATCAGCCACTATGAGTTCACCGTCATGCCTTTTGGTTTGACAAATGCTCCAGCCGTCTTCATGGACTTAGTAAATAGGGTTTATAAACCTTATTTAGACAAGTGCATCATTGTTTTCATCGATGACATCCTTATTTATTCTAAGTCTCAAGCCAATGACGAACAACATCTTTGTCTGATAATGGAGCTCCTAAAGAAGGAACAACTCTTTGCCAAGTTCTCTAAGTGTGAATTTTGGCTTAAGGAAGTTCAGTTTTTGGGTCAAATTGTCAATGAGCAAGGTATACATATGGATCCTTTCAAAATCATTGCGATCAAGGATTGGAACACACCCACTACTCCTACAGAAGTTCGCTCATTCCTCGGTCTTGCTGGATGCTATCGACGATTCATCGCAAACTTCTCAAAGATTGCGGTTCCTATCACTACTTTGACTCAGAATAATAAGCCTTTTGAGTGGGGACCCAAACAAGAGGAAGCCTTTCAAACATTGAACAAAACTCTGTTATGCTCCTGTCTTATCTTTACCTGATGACAACGACGATTTCATTATCTATTGTGACGCATCGAATCTAGGGCTTGGTTGTGTTCTCATGCAAAGAGATAAAGTCATAGCCTATGCGTCCAGACAATTGAAAATCCACAAGAAGAACTACACAACTCATGATCTTGAGTTAGGTGTTGTAGTTTTTGCTCTCAAAATATGGAGACACTACCTCTACGGTTCGAAGTGTAACGCCCCAATCGCGTAACACAACAACACGCGGTGGAAATATCGGGGAGTCACGTTACAAATTGCTCACAACTACTGGTACTAAATTGTTTCAATATTATTAACATTGTTTTACAAAAAAAGAATACATGTAATTGTCTTTTGATTAAGAATTCTAAGGCCCGTATGCAGTCCTATGCGATGCATGCTTGAATAGTTGAAAACCTGAAACATATGTGAAAAATAGTCAGCATAAAAATGTCGGCGAGTACATAGGTTTTATTAGCCAAATAAATGGCAAAACATTTGATATTGCAATACTTTGACAACTACGAGAGTTGTCAATTGAAAATAAATCTTGAAGCCAAAGAATGGCAAAAATTTAGTATTGCAATACATAATCTTTATTGTGAAAACTCGTGGCAAATAGTTTTGTATATGGCAATATGATTATTACTAAGTCATTTTTATGCCATTTGAAATTGTACATCGTGATCTCGTTTAAATCATCGTAAAACTCGTTAATGAGTTATTAGAAATTCAATCAAGGATTAATAATAACTATTTTGAAATAAATCAAAACTTGTGTGAGTATTATATAAATCAAGTCAATGATTCATAATAATACTTTAGATATCCTTCTATGAATCCAACATAATAAGATATGGGAGATTCTACAAGGATTTGGATAATCGAACATTGAAGCAGTCGTACACAAAATCCTAAAATGATTTGGATAACGCTACAAGAGTAATAAAACAAGAACACTTATATATAGGAAGTACCAGCGGCGTATCCACCATGTTCTTATTTTATTATACCCGTTTCGTTATCTAAATCACAACTACCACATAAACACAAAATCGTCAACTTGTCAACAACTTGTAAACACGCATTAAAGTACATAATGAATCCAAATGGACTCCAATGTTAGCACTTTAAACATCCTACAAGTATCAATATATAAAGATAAACTGATGCTAAAAGGATTCGATCTCGATCACATTGAATCATCGTATCACAACATTCTAAATCCTAATGGTGATTCGGGATAACGCCACGTAGGGTAATACAATAAGCACATTTATATATAGGAAGTACCAGCGGCGTATCCACCATGTGCTTATCGTATTATCTAGTTTCGTTATCTAAATCACCAACAATCTTGGTGGTGCATGCGTCTGTCGACTTCGTCTTGTATCGAGTCTTACGTTACAATTGTTTGATCAGGGCGCGTTGTACGAGAAATAGGGTAGAATTTATGTGTTTGTGAGTTAATTTCGTTTGAACATGACATGTAACACATTCAAACGAAATTAACTAGTTTAATTTCGTTTGAAGTGAACCATGCCACCTTCAAACGAAATAGCTTCACCTATAAATACTTGATGTCTTGATTTCATTTGTAACTTTCCGGTCAGTGTAACGTAGTGCTGCCGAAGTGTTGTCAGACTGTAAATTGTTATCAAATCAATCTTACAACAGTTTAAAGTGTAAATCTAGCTGAATTGACCTTTACACGTCTGTTTCCGCCTTTCGTGTTGAGTTAAACTCTTCTGATCGACTCGTTCGGGTCTGAAAACGATCCTACAAGTGGTATCAGAGCTCAGGAGGAAGAGTTCATACCAATTCAGTTGCATTTTTCTGTTTTCTACACCTTCTTTCACAATTGAACAAGTTTTCACGGTTAAAATTGGACATTTTTCAAATATCATGTGCGCAACATTGTTTTAACAAACCTTAGAAAGTTTCAGAACTAAAATCGATCATTTGCTTGACCAATTGGACCAAAATTTGGATCGAATTGATGATGTCATCGTGATTTCATTTGAAGTTGATTGCTGATTCCGTTTGAGATTACACATATCTTCTGTTTTCGTTTGAAAGAATCTAGTGATTCCGTTTGAATCAAGGTATCTCGTTTGAACAACTGGTTAATCTCGTTTGAACCGGTAATACCGTTTGAAGAAATTGGGTGATATCGTTTGAAGTTGCAATTTTGTTTCAAGACATTTCCTTTGAGGATAGCTATTTCGTTTGAGAAGGGTTATCTCGTTTGAAAGGGGATTTCGTTTGAAGCTTGATATTTCGTTTGAGACTTGCATTTTTGTAAAACTTTTTACCTAATCATGAGTGAAGAGTTCTATAACGCGTTTGCTACATCCCCGACTAGTCCAACAGTCATTACTCAAAACATAAACATGGAAAATGAGACTGGAACTACGCAAAAACCCCCGAAGCTAATGAGCATTGAAGAGTATTACGGTTGGAAAGATCGATTTGAAAACTGGGTTCAAGCTAATCATTTAAGATCTTGGGAGTGTATTTTGAAAAAATATGTTCTACCACGTACTGATCTGCAAGTTGAGAAAGAAATCTCTGAATTCAATGACAAAGAACGAGACATGTACAAAGCTGAAAAAATGATGATTAGTCTACTTCAGCAAGCCATTAAAGAAGATATCTTTGTATTGCTTCAACATGACAAAACTTCAAAATCAATTTGGGATGCTCTTAAGATCAAATTTGAGGGAAGTGAGAATATGATAAAAAGTAAAAAGGCATTGCTTAAGAAAGAGTTTGATCTATTCACAAGTTTGCCAGGGGAAGATACAAAGAAGTTGATTGAAAGATACTGTCACTTAGTGCGTTCTATGTCACTGTTAAGCATAACCAAAGATCGAGAGGAATGGGTTGACAAATTAGCTGATGCTTTACCTCAGAAAGAGTGGGGTACATTTTTGATGATCTTAAAGAACACTGGAGTTTATGATGGTTTGACGAGTTCTCAGTTCATCGAGAAGATTGAGGGTCAAGATCTTGAACAGCAAAAGATTGCGAGGATGAATAATCCAAGTGGTCAACAAGATGTGAAGATGTATTACAAAGGCAGTGTTCAAGAGATTGAAAGGAGTCCTAAAATCCAAACCGCTTTTAGTGCTGGAAATTCATCTGAAAGTGTTGAACAAAGTCCAAACAGCAGCAGTGGATTCTCTTCATATCCAAGTGTAAATCCGAAGAGTTCAACTTCAAGTTTTCATTCTCAAAGCTCAAAAACTGGAAATGGTTGTGTGATACAGTGCAACATTGCATTGAATCTTCCAGAGAGTCAAAGTTTTTCTGAAGAAATTGCGAAAGATCACATGGCGTTACTTGCAACTGTGCTATAATCCTATGAAGGTTTGGTTGCAGGAAGGATCGGAAATCCTATGCTGACAAAAGAGGATTACGATCAAATAGACGCTGAAGAAATGGAGCTCATGGACATCAAATGGTGTCTAGCTAGTGTCTTGAGAAGAGCATAAAAGTTTAAAATGATCACAGGGAGAAATGATTTTCTGGATGCACATGTGTCTACTTTGGGTTTTGATAAATCTAAAGTTACTTGTTTTCGATGCAGGGAGAAAGGTCATTTCAAAAGAGAATGCAAAAATCAAGAAGCAAGTGGAGCAAAGAATCCATTTGGAAAAGATGACTACTATCGGAAAGCCATATATCAACAAGTTGCTCATCAACCATATCAACAAAAAGAAACACAAACTGCTCATGGGAAGATGATTGAAGATGCAAATAGGAAAGCTTATTCTGGCATTATTAATCAAGATGATGAGAAAATGGCTCCAGGTTTCAGTTGGAATAAATACATATCAGCTGATAGTAAAGCATGTCTAATAAATCAAGATAATGAAAAATTACCTGAAGGGTTCAGCTGGGATCAGTTTGCTGATGAGAATGGGAATTTTAAAGCTTTCATTGCAAAGTTAGTTCAAGAGCCTGAATTGTTTACAGAGTGGATGAAAGCAATTGGTGTTCATGTAAAGAATCAAGAAGAAGAATTTGTTTCATCCGATGAAAGTTCAGAAGAAGCAAATGTTCTTGATCAAACATCATTTGATTCTGTTACTTCAGATGATAGTTCTGATAAGACAATAGATTTTGATCAAACACCTTCTGATTCTAGTTCTACAGATGATAGTTCTGAGAAGATAATAGATTTTGATCAATCTCCAACTGATGACAGTGGTGATGATGAGGAAGAAAGACATATTAATGTTGCAAAAACTCATCTATCTCCTGAAAGTTTTCAATTTTATTTTGCAGATCGCTTGGAGAAGCTGAAGGAGAGACGTGCAGCAAAAGAACAAAAGAAAATGAAGAGTGAAAGTGTTGATAAAAAAGAAGAGACTGTTCAAAATGAAAAAGTTAAAGCTGAGAAGGTGATTGAAGCTGAAACAGTGATTGAGGTTGAGAAAGTCATCGAAGTTGAAAAGATTGTGGAAGTCATCAAGCCTTGCTTAAAGTGTTTGGAATCTTGCAAGCAATGTGCAGAAAAAGATGAGAAATTGGTTGAGCTTGAAAAGATGAAAGAACAATTATTGTTCAATCTCAACTATGTGAAAGAATCTTATGATGTGCTGAATAAAACGGTAACTGGTTTACAAAAGATTAACTCAGAAAGAGAAGATGCGTTAACCATGATGAATGATGTGATGATGACGAAGCAAAAAGCTATAAATCATTATATTGAGGAATGTGCAAAACTGCAGCGGGAGTTGGAAAATGAAAAGATTGAGAATGAGAGAATTAGACGTTTATTACAGAGTTATTCTAGTTCTGATTATCTCATTGATCGAATTTATCCAACTGTTGCAGGTTTTGAAGCATTTAAAGATGAGGAGAAGCCAAAGAAGAAGGATACTGGTAAGAAACAGAGTGTTAGTTATAACAAGTGTCCGCCTCCGATTTGGGAAGGGTATTCTCCTAGAAAACCGAATGAGGAACAAGTCGAAAAAGCAGTCAATATAAAGTTAAAGTCCGATATAACTGATGATTTACCAGAAAACATTGATGTTGTTTTCACATCGTCTGACACTGATCATGAGTCCGAGTTAATGAAAAAGGTGGTCGATCAGGTGTTGGATACAGATGAGGAGTCAGAGTTAAAGTCTGAGTCAAAGTCCAAGTCTGGGTGTTCAAGTTCGTCCGTCAAAAATCCGAGTTCGTCGGTCAACAGTTCAAAGTCGTCGGTTAAACGGGTGTATAATAAAGAATTCATGTTATCAAAATATAATTTGAATGACGAAGCAATCAAAGTGGCATATACATTGATTGATTCAGACAAATTATATTCTGATGAGGAATTTCCAATAAGAAGTGTTAATTTTGAAAAGATCAAAAAGGTTTTCAAACTAACAGAAATCAATATTTCTGAAATAAAAGATGTAAATCTTACTGAAAAACCTAAAAAATACACTTCAAGAGTTCAACAAAGATTAAACAAGAAAAAGGGTTACGGTTCTGGTTCCGGTTATCAAAAGAAACCAAACCATAACGGTAATTTCAAAAGGAAAGGTCTTGGATTTATTCCACCAGAAAATTATTAAAATGAAAAATATGTCTGAGATTTTAAATAAAAAATGACATTTGTTTCAGGGACAAGCTCGGAAGAAGAAGCAAAAAGCCCATTCTGGAAGCAATCAAACAGAGAATTCCTTGCCAAGAAGCAAGAGAATGTGAAAAATGGAGCTAATCAAAGAAAGGAGACAAGAACCTGTTACAAGTGCAATGAAGTTGGTCACATTGCATGGAACTGTTCTCAAGCAACAAAGACAAAACAGGAAGTCTCTCAAAAACTCAAAGAAAAGGTTGTTGAGAAAAATGAGCCACCAACTGAAAAATTCAAAATTTTTGAAAATTCAACATATGAAGTTGGTGAATGTTCAAAGACTCATTTTTTATCAAAAGAGAGCTAAACATGACAACCAAATGTGGGTTGTTAAGAAGTTTTATGAGAAACTTGGCGATGAATCTAACTCCACAAAGTTAGACGAGCCACAAGTTGAGTTAAAAGATGAAAACTCAGTACCTCCAATGGATGATGTTCATTTTCCACCATTGAGGGCTGAGAATTTTAAATCAAAAGTTGGAAAAGTTGAAATCTCAAATCAATTTTATTCTGAAAAGAATGAATTTGATATTGAAAAAGCTTTTAATGGAAATGTTAAAAAGATGTTTGGGAAAATGGTCGAGGGAAAGGCCAAAGGGGTAAAAGACTTTTATGAAACTAAGAAGGCATCTTACTACCCAAGAGAAGTTGAGGAGGAAACATCCAAGTTTGGTGAAGCTTGGATGTCTATTTTTCATAAGTGATAAGTATGACTTGCCGGAGCTCCCAGGTTTGTAAGCGTGGAGCAGGTATCGGCATCTTTCTTGGTTGATAATCTTACAAGTGGTACAGTTGGTAAGGATACAGGTGGTTTTTTTCTTAAATTGTTATATTTTTCAAGTGGTTGATAAATGAATCTACAAGTGGTTGAAGAAATTTTCAACTGCAAGTGGTAAATCAGGGTCATTAAGTTGAACTTGATTTAACCATACATACAAGTGATTGTTTGGAAAACAATATGATGAACCCCTAACTTTACAAGTGGTAAAATCAAAAAAACTTATTTTCCGGAAAAATCATTTTGGTTAAAACAAACTTAAGTGTTTTGAAATCATAATGAGAAAATAGTTTTGTGAAAGGGGGAGTTTTGATTGTTTATGCCAAGTGGATGGCGATTTGAAGCGATTCGATATCGGTTGTCAATTTACTTGTATAGTTTGTTTTCAAATTTCCTTTAAATGTGTTTGCATTTTAGGGGGAGTAGAAATTTTCAGAAAATCCAAAAACATTAGAAAATTTGAAAAAGGCAAAAACATGATAAATTCAAAAATGAGTTTTGGTGTCAAAGAAGAGGAAATGATAGTACATCAGTAGACAGTTACAGTATGCTAAAGAAATGTAATGATTATATAGCGTTAAACGGTCTCACTAATGATATGCCGATAGGTTTTTACACATTTAGTAAGCTTTTTCGGGATATAAACTTAAATTCAAACTTGCTTATCTCGTGGGGAACACTACTTGGATATATAGGCAACCCCTAAAATCTCGTTTGAAAGGTCCCTCTTTCTGAGATACTAGGTCTTTATACTCAGTGATATCTGGGGTATTATCCCGGGACTTCTGATTTGGCGGAAGCAATGGCCTAGTCCCCGGAGAATACTTTCTGCTTGCTTGAAATATAGCGCCGCCCTCAGCATAAAATGATGAGACAATAAAATTGCTAATCAATGCTGTTGTAAAAAAGATCCTCTAAAGGGGACCCACCAAAAGCCGAGCCATCATCTCTCTGCTGAACGGAAGTTCTGACCTGAGCTCTCACGGTTTCGCAATTTTAATCCCTTACAGATATCATCTAGGTATACTCGCCTGTAAGACTGAATATTGGGATCTGGATACGGGAGTATATTCAAGAGATGGGACACATGAATGAGTTTAAGTTCTTAATTCACCTAATTCGTATCCTGAATCAGTTGAAATTTGTGTGAGAATTTAAGTGGATCAGTATATCGGCAATCTAAGTGAATTGTTTAATTCTTAATGTGTAAATAAGCTCAACGGTACTTGTGACTTGTCAAAAACTGATATGATCCTCTTACACAAACTCACAAAAATATTGTCTGTAAATATTTCTTTACTGCATTTCTTTTCATTCAAAAATCCAAAAAGATTTTCAGTGTGTTTTAGCATAAAGTTTGAAAAATTCAAAAAGATTTTTGACAACTGATGTTGAAAAGCTAATTTTCAAAATTCCAAGTGCTAAACATGATGAGCATGTGGTGAGGGGGAGTCTATGTTTTAAATGAGAAAAGTTTTTAAATATTCTTCAGTAAAAGTGGTCATCTGAGGTTTTTATCATTGATAAATCATTCTGGTTTAATTTGAGAGTGAGTCTGTATGGATAAATTTGTCAAATGTTAAATCTGTGAAATTTATTTCTGGGTTAAGAATGTGCAGGTGTAGTGTTGATGTCAGAAACTGTGTAGCTGACGCTATCCAAAGACCAAAAGTACACAAGATGTTTGAAGACAATGTTACACTATGAAGCTATTGTCAAGGGGGAGTTTGTTGGTGCATGTTTTGTGATAACAACTTAATAGTTTGTTTATTTAGTTTTTTGATATTTTGTATTGGGCTTAAATTATTGGTTAGGGAGTTAATTAGTGTTATGGGCTTGGAGAATGGCCTAGCCCAGACCAAAGCCCATGTGCAAACCTTGTCCTATATAAACAAGGCTTGGCATAAGGGTTTAGGTTAGACATTGGAGACATTTGGAGAAATCTATAGAGAGTGGCTAAGAGATTTCTTGTGGGTCTTGGATTGATTGTAAACTGCAAGTTGGATAATCAATAGAAGGCCGGATTGAAAGTGTATCTTGTTTTTGATTCTGTTTCTACACGTTTTCTGTGAAATCTGATCTAGGGGATTCCGCACTCTAGGTTAGATCGACGATTCTGTTACGATCCATACGGCTCACGGGACCTACAATTGGTATCAGAGCCTTTTGGCTCTTGTTTGGCTTGGTTCAGAATCGTTTCTGCAGAAAATCAGAGTTTTTGGACGTGTTTGAAGGCTGTTCTAGGGTTCTGCTGGTGATTTCGGAGAAACAACCAGGATTTCGGATACAAATCTTGCATTTCAGATCCATTTCGGATTAAAATCAAGCATTTTGGATCAGTTTCGAACCAAAAAGCAGCTTTTTCGGATTATCAGTAAGAGTTTCGGATAAAACAGCACCATTTCGAATCAGAATTCAACCATTTCGGATCAAACTGTTGAATTTCGGACAAGGTCAGTTGCATTTCGGACATAATTCAATCATTTCGGATCAATTTCGGACCAAGAACAAGCATTTCGGATCATAAGGTGGTATTTCGGATCAGCAGGAGCTGATTTCGGATCTGATTGTCTCATTTCGGATCAAATTAGCTCGTTTCGAACCAGAGGGTGTTCATTTCGGATAAACATAACCATTTCGGACCATTACGGATAACCATCAACCATTTCGGACCTTTTCTGACCATTTCGGAAGGGGTGGAATTTTTCTTGGCTTGCGTAAGAAAAATTTCACTAATTCGTGTTTAGAAAATTATCCGTAACTCGTCACAGGAAACCGTTTGCACCATGAAATAGGTTTTTGACATTATATATCATTGGAATCGTAATTTCGAGACGAATCTAACGGTATAATTTGGTAAAACCCGATTTCGGACAAAATTTTGTACGGTTTTATCAGTTCGCTTACGGTAAAAGCTAGACAAGGACCAGTATAGGAGTTAGATTTGGATTTTGACACAGGTTACCAAAATTCATTTAAACTTTTACGCTGCGTGATGGCTAAGATGGATAATGGAAGTGAGGTTGTTAAGAACTGGCCAAAGCTTATAAACGTAAATGAATATGCTGACTGGAAAAAGAAGGTTGAGGCATATGTTCAAAGTAAGGATGCGAGAATGTGGAGCTGTATGATTGATGGATACGCTACTCCCACACGTCGTGTTGACGGAAGGGTAAAAGTAATTTCTTATGAGAAGATGGATGAATCTGAGAAACAGCTGGTTGATGCTGAGAAGAAAGCTTTCGCAGCAATAAAGATGTCCTTGCCTGAGAGTGTTAAACATACTTTCAAGACGTATGGGACTTCTAGAGAGCTGTGGGAAGCTTTGGAAAAACATTATCAGATCTCTTCACAAGTTACTACTTGTGATCAAGCATGTGTAGCTGAGCTTGCAGCTGTGAAGATTGGAGAGGGAGCTGCTGAGATAGAAGAGAAGAAGGAAGCAGATGAGGAGAATGCTGAAAAGATTGAGGCAGAAGTTTCAAAGGGCTTGAAGGATGTGAATGAACTTACATCAGAGGTGAAGGTATCATCAGAATCTGTAAGTCATACATGTATTAATTGCACTGAACTACAGGTTAAAGTTGACAGACTATCGGAGCAAAACAAAATTCTGTTAGCCGATTTGGAAAACCGCAAAGAGTTAAATGTTCTTTTGATTAAAAGAGAGTCAAATTCTTTAGAAAAACTCAAATCAAATGAACAAGAAATTAGCAGTTTAACAAGCAAAGTCAATGAACAATTACAGATCATTGATTTGGCTCGTGAAACTCTGAAAGAAAAGACTAACGAACTTTCAGAAAAGTGCACAGAATTGGCTGATGCACAAGCCAAAATTGTAGAACTTCAGGGGAAGTTACACAATTTTGAAAATTCTTCGTTAGTCAGGACTCAAATTCAAAAAGGTTTAAAAAGGAGTAATGATAAAAAAGGGGTGGGGTTTACTAAAGCTTCATCTTCTGAAAATCAAGTCTACCCTTTTCTACCAACTGAAGATGAGCTAACTGATTTTGTAACCACTGCACAAGTAGTAGTGGATCCGATAGCTGTGGACTTGCCAAATAGTCCAGTTTCTTTGAAAGAATCTGTAGGTTCTAACAGTACACCTCATAAAGTGGATGAGGATACTGAAGACAAAAAGGCCAAAACATTTAAAAAGGGATCAAACAAAAAGAAAACTTATAAGAAAAGATCCTGTTTTAAATGTCACAACAAATGGCATGTGGCGAGTTGTTGTCCTTTGAAGAAAGATAAACTAAAGGTTGATGAGGTTAAGGATGGGACTCAGGTTGGGTCAAACAATAGTGTAAAAACAAGTTGTCAGACAAAGAAACCTGAATTTCAATCAAAACCATCAACTTTGAAAAGATTTGATAGACCAAGAAGTATTTCTCCACAATTTAGTCATTATAATGGTAAATCAAATCGGTTTCAAAGTCAAAGTAGAAATTTTGGATATCAAAATCGATACCAGACTTTTGGTAATCGAAATTTTCAAAGAAGAAACGAACATAGGAGTTTTAGTAACTCAAATGTTCAACAACATCCAAAATTTTTTCAAAATTCATGGTATGAGAGTGGGAGAAGAAGATATCAAGATAATAATTTCCAAAGGTCAGAAAATCCAAGAGTTTATTGGAACTCTCGCAATCAAAGACCTAGTGGAAATTATCAATCTTGTTCAACGGGTAAGCAATCCAAGACTCCACTGAGGAGTGATGGAAACTGGATGGATGTTCCTGTAATGGATGAATTTGGAAAACCCAAGACTATCAGGGCTTGGGTTCTCAAGACTAACTGAGTTGTTGAGTGTGTGCAGGATGACCAAGAAGGACTGTTGATGTGTTCGACAGTGGTTATTCCTGTAAAGCATCTGAGGTGAATAGTAGGTTAACATGGGTAACGAACTATTTACTTCTGTGATCATTTTGATTGTTTTTAAACTTAAAACATGAAAAATTATAGCCAGGTTAAGGTGGGAGTTTGTTTGTGTTTTTAAATTTATGTTTTTAAAACTTACTCCATGAAAACAAAAATTTAGGGGGAGAAATTCCTCTAAGCCAAAAAGAGTTTAGATTATGCGTGTGTTTAGGGGGAGTAAGTTATAAAATTAAAAAAAAAATCCAATTCAAAAATAGAAAATCAAAAATGAGTTTTCATGGTGTGAAAAAGAAGAAATGATAATACATCAGCAAGTTAGACTGTCACACTCAAACTGAATTAAAAATTGCTTAAGTGTGATAGCAGCTTCATCATATGATGTACCAGTAGGCAAAAGCATGAAATAATCAACTTACCAAAGTGATATAAACATAAATGCACTGAGTATGAGTGGGGAACACATCAGTGGTGTATGGTTTAATGACCTTAAATCTTGCGTTGATAGATTGCCAAAATCTGAAGTTTTGGGTCTTTATACTGTTATTTCATCTGGGGATATCAGGGGTGTCCTTCTGCTGCATCCAGATACATGCTGACCTAGACACACCCAAGATATCTTAAAAGAGCTAAAAATGCCAAAACCCTGAAAAAGAAGAAGCTCTCATAGAGAGTCATTAAAAAATGCAAAATGCATAAATCGTACCAAAAATGGTATTTGTCTTAGCCCTCGTTAGATATTTTGGTCTCTCTGCTGTACGGAAGTACTGACCTGTTCACCAATTATCTAAACGTTGAAAAACAAAACGGATGAATTCAGTATACTCACCTACTACGATGAATCTTTGTGCATACCTTGATCGCGGGGGTATATCCTGAAGTGGGACACACTAATATATCAGAATTAATATTACCTTAACGTATCATACGGTAATGGTACTTGAAATGTTCATGCATTTTGTTTAAGTGGATAAACATACTGGTAATCGTCTTGAACTGCTTTTCACGAAAAAAATTAAATTAAGAATTATCTAAAAGTGTGAAACAGTTTGATTTTGCTGATATGATCTTCTTGCACATGATACTCACAAAAAGAAGTATTGTAAATATTTTTTAGTTTAGTTTAGTTAGTTCAGTTTGTGTTGAAAAATATCAAAAATACCAAAAATATTTCCTTTTAAAAGATCTCCCATTTTGAACTGACAGGTAGTTGTTTTTGCAATCTAAGATAAAATATTGGTTTATCTTTAAATGTGAAAAAGACTAATGGTTTTTCAAGATACTTGCTTGTGTTGCTAAACAGATTGATGCAGTTATCAAAATGAAGTGCAGAATACAAGTAAAGTGCAGATTGAGAGTGAAGTGAAGAACGTGTGAAGATGCATGGTAGGATCCTTCTACTACATTGCAGAGAAAGAGAGAGATATGGAAGAACTTGAAGATACTTGCTTAACCAAAGATTGCTAGTTCGCTGATCTACAACGAATGAAAGTTTTGGAGATTGGAAGCATCGGCTAAGGGGGAGTTTGTTGATGTCAGAAGCTGTGTAGCTGACGCTATCCAAAGACCAAAAGAACACAAGATGTTTGAAGACAAAGTTACACTATGAAGTTATTGTCAAGGGGGAGTTTGTTGGTGCATGTTTTGTGACAACAGCTTAATAGTTTGTTTATTTAGTCTTTGGATATTTTGTATTAGGCTTAAATTATTGGTTAGGGAGTTAATTAGTGTAAACTGCAAGTTGGATAATCAATAATTTAAGCCTAACACAAAATAGAGAGTGGCTAAGAGATTTCTTGTGGGTCTTGGATTGATTGTAAACTGCAAGTTGGATAATCAATAGAAGGTCGGATTGAAAGTGTATCTTGTTTTTTATTCTGTTTCTACACGTTTTCTGTGAAATTTGATCTAGGGGATTCCGCACTCTAGGTTAGATCGACGATTCTGTTACGATCCATACGGCTCACGGGACCTACATGTAGCCAGGTTTTGATCCTGAACCTGAAGAAAGAGCACAAAGCCAGGTTTTGATACCTGAGGACTATGTGATTTCAAAAGTCAGACTGCGATCCAGTAAATCGACAGGGGGAGTCTGAAGACATCCGAGAAGTAGATTGTTCGAGGGGAGTCTGTTGATACTGAAGAGAAGAAAGAGATAAAGCTTGAAGATGCTTACACGTTCAGACTGATAAAGACTGAAGACGTTGAAGACTCGACACTTAAGACTCGTCAACATTCGAGGGGGAGTCTGTTGGTGCATGCGTCTGTCGACTTCGTCTTGTATCGAGTCTTACATTACAATTGTTTAATCAGGGCGCGTTGTACGAGAAATAGGGTAGAATTTATGTGTTTGTGAGTTAATTTCGTTTGAACATGACATGTAACACATTCAAACGAAATTAACTAGTTTAATTTCGTTTGAAGTGAACCATGCCACCTTCAAACGAAATAGCTTCACCTATAAATACTTGATGTCTTGATTTCATTTGTTACTTTCCGGTCAGTGTAACGAAGTGCTGCCGAAGTGTTGTCAGACTGTAAATTGTTATCAAATCAATCTTACAACAGTTTAAAGTGTAAATCTAGCTGAATTGACCTTTACACGTCTGTTTCCGCCTTTCGTGTTGAGTTTAACTCTTCTGATCGACTCGTTCGGGTCTGAAAACGATCCTACAAATCTACACATAAACCATAATCGTCGTTTCGTAAAGTACTTCTTAAAAATCTCACTATGAAGATAGGAAGATCTAAGACTGTACTTCAAATATCCTATAAGAATCTAACTATGAAGATAGGTAGATCTTTTAAGGATTTGGATAAACATCGTATTTGCATAATCGGAATAATACACATAAAAGCACTTAGTAAACACATATATGCCATACATTTGGAAAACAAATCGGTTACACATATGAATCACCCCAAAACATTTGAAAATGGTAAAAGAGGGGAACTATGTACTCACATTGAATGCAAAGTATCCTCGATCTAACTGAACAAAGCTCGGGCAAACCAAGGAAATCAAGTGGTACCTAGTAATCGGATAGCTTGTTAATAAAATCGACACCTAAATCGGAAGATCAGGTAGAATGAGGTCTCGTAAACCAAATGAGTATTGGAACTCATGTGATATGGTTTAACAAAGCCTACATTCTAAATCGGAACCTATCCTAAGTGCTTACGACCCGTTACGACCCATTAAGGTAGCTTACGCTACTTTAACGCGTCGTTCGCGCGAATGCGCTTTCGAGATGCCTAACTAGTCCTATGACAAGTATTATATGCCCTAACATGTTTAAATATATTGCATAATCAGTTTAAGTGACAAAAGTTAAGTTACATATGCTTAAAATCAAATTATGCATGAAAAGGGCATTTTGGTCATTTTCCTAAGGCATATAAACTACCTATCATACAACTAATAAAACTAAGTGACCATAAGGTATAACCTTGGAAGTTTATTCCCTATACAACTATGGTCACAAAATATGCTTGGTCTGATCCTAACGATCGACCAAACGGGTCGGGTTCAAAAGTCTAAGCGGTTGTCAAGACCGTTTGACTTACGACCCTAAACAAGCACAAGACTAAAAGTGCCGAGTTAAACATGTTAAAACATGTTCAACTAAGTAAGAAAACAAGTTTGATATCAAAACAAAGTGTTTTGATACCCAAAAATAGCTTCGTCGCAAAATACGCATAAACACGTTTTTTGACCGAAACTTTGACTCGTCACTTCGACTAATCGACGTGGTAATCAGTAGGTATAGTCACAAGGGACTATAACCATCGTGATTACGCTCACGTTGCAAAGTTCAAATGAACTTTGTGTTGACCAATTCATGGTCAAAGCATAAAGTCAAACACTGTTTGATTTTCATGCTTGAAAAGCATAAACAAGCATGAAAGAAGCTTACAAAAGGTCCAAGCAAGGAAGAATTGATTCAAAATACTCAGGTATGAAGCCTAAACTTCAACTTAGAGCAGATTAGAATCAATTTATGTGAGGAATGAGAATGAACAAGGTGGGTATTTATAGGAAAACTTGAATTAACAAGATCTTGACAAGTGTTTTTGCAAGAATCAAAGCTTAATCCAAGCTATACACTTGTGGCACAAAGTGTAGAATACAATGGGAGTTCAAAAGCAAGCAAGTGGTATGCTAAATCAGGGGTTAAAACCATGAGAATAGACTATTTCAACCAGATTCAATGTTTCTATCTAGACAGGGGCGTCGTCGTACGCCTAGGTACCCTCGCCGTAAACCTAGCCCCCTTCTGAAGTTTCAAAAAAAATGGCAGAACAGGTCCCTGCACATGATTTTGATGATTTTTGACGTTTTTAACGCCCGTTAACCCCATTTCAAGGCTCTACAATGAAGTTAAAGTATAAGGAACATAAAATGTGTTTGGAAATATCTCGGATGTCGGCTCGTTTGGTCGTACGGTTGCCTTATTCGGTTAAGTACGACGAAACACAAACGGATGCGAAAAACGATCCAAATTGCACGACGAGAGGTATTTTTGCATTCTAATCACTAAAATAAAATATTTTAATGATTACAAAAATTTTTGGATGTCCCGATATGTTCAAAACGTAAGATATGCGCGTAAATGCAAACTTATGCACTTTTTAACGCTTTTAGTCCCTATTGATCAAATAAGCATATTTTCGCATACCGAACCCCTCAAAGCCTATTTCTAAGCTATCAAGTTCCAGAATGTTCGTTATAGTACGAACCAGAAGACTTTCGCAGTTTGACGCAAATAGTCCCTGTGATCAAATAAACTTGTTTTTGACACACCAAAGCCTTCAAAACTTATTTCTAAGTTATATAAAAGTTATTTAAGGTATGTTAAGCCTATATCACAGTTCCGTAGTGTTTTCCACATTAAACTGATTACGTTTATGCATCAGTTTGCGTATAACTTTCTAGAAAGAGATTTAAAGCTTGAAATTTAACTAAAAATCAAAACGTGAAATTGTCAAAAATAAAAAGCAAATATTGAGACCAAAAACACATTGTTTCTTTGATAAAAGATATTGTCCTACATTTTGCGGTGTTTACGGAGCACAAGTGTCACAGTCTCCCCTACTTTAGGAAATTTCATCCCGAAATTTTATTCGAAGGAGACAGTAGAGTGTAATTGAAACAACTGATGGATAAGCAAATTGCTAGATCCCAAAGATGCGGAGCATCATTTGGTGTTGGAAATTTAGGGGATTCAAAATGTGATTTGGGATATTCAAAATATCTCAAGGTATTTAAAACTTGTGAATTAAAAGAGAAAGTCGACCACTGTTCAAAAATCGTTTGAGTATGGCACTATGTTACACTAAGCTCTTAGTGTAATACCTAGCAAACAAAGGGGTGTACATTCAAGCCCTACACGTACACAGTTTCTAACATCCCACGAGGTACATCCCATGTACCATGAGCATCTCATGCATAGGAGACGGGTCAACATACCTATGGCATCAAGATTGTCATCTTTAACACCATAATATACTCCCGGTCGGATCGATTTGAGTTAATGATTGTACTCGTCGTCGTCTATTGTAAATAACCATAAAAATATCAAATAAGCACATAATCACATAATGGTCCAAGATAACATAAAATCACTAATGTCACACCCCGACCACGTTAAAACAACAAACCGTGGTAGAAACGTCGGGGAGTGTTGTAACAGAATCATCGTTTCAACAACCATGGTAATTAAAAGTTTCGTTTTATTGATTCATTAAGTAATTTACATTGTCTTAAAACCAAACAAACACATTAAACATCGTCTACTATCGTTTTTAATGTCACTAAGGCCTTGTCCAGATCCTAAGTGAACATGCTCCCTAGCAATCATCACGCAACATCACCTGAAACATATGTAAAAATAAAGTCAGCAAAGAAATGTTGGCGAGCACATAGGTTTTATAAGAGTATCGAAATCATGGCTCGTTTATATATATTGCAATACCTCAAAAACCTTGTTTTGAAAAGCATACGATTTTGCAACATGATTAACCAACTTAAATCAAGATGGTTATAATTTATAAAATCTCGTAGCCATGATTCTTAACCCCAAAACATTTGTTTTAGTAAACCAATTCGTAAAACATCTCGTTAGAACTCGTTAATAAAACTCGTATGGTTTATATCATTTCGAAAACCTCGTTGTGTGAAATCGTTTCAAATCGTTTCCCAAGTGAACTAAATAATGACATGAAATGTAATATGATAAAAGCACTTATATATAAGATGTACCAGCGGCGTATCTACCATGCTTTTATCATGTTACACCCATCCCATTACCTAATCACAACCCAAACCAAGCGTTCGTTCAAATCGTTTTACCTCGTTTAAGTCGTTCCAAATCATTTAATTCGTCCTAAAATCGTTTTCGTTTTAATTGTGAAACTACTTTTGGTCGTCTCGCTAATAGCATTCAAACCTTCGTGACTCGACTATATCGCTTCTCGTATTAACAAACCACCAAAGGGTAATTTAACAATCATCAGATTCGGTCGTTACCTACATAACCCCCACACATAACCATGGGTGTAGTCTGATAACGGGATTTTTCAGATCCTATGGTACCATAACCTAATACTGGTCGGCTTGATCAATGCTAATGAATGTCATTCGTTATGTAGTTACAACCAACAAGTATCGTTCACATTACCAAAATCGTA
Organism: Helianthus tuberosus; assembly: GCA_030545235.1. Classification (NCBI taxonomy): domain Eukaryota; kingdom Viridiplantae; phylum Streptophyta; class Magnoliopsida; order Asterales; family Asteraceae; genus Helianthus; species Helianthus tuberosus. Next base: position 132,935,808 of record CM060408.1, on the reverse strand, counting down.
TTTAGTTTAATATAAACCATCTTAATCGTTTTTGAAAACATCGTTAAAATATCGAAATCGTTTTAATACATATGAATCACCCCAAAACAATTGAAAACAGTAAAATAGGGGAACTATGTACTCACTTTGAATGATAGGGTATCCTTGGTCTAAAGAACTTAGCGAAGCTCAGACAAACCAAGGAAATTCAAGTAGTACCTAGTAATCGGATCACTTGTAAATAAATCGACACCTAAATCAGAAGATCGGATAGAATGAGGTCTTGTAAACCAAATGAGTGTTGGAACTCATGTGATATGGTTTAACAAAGCCTACATTCTAAATCGGAACTTAGCCTAAGTGCTTTTGACCCGTTACGACCCATTAAGGTAGCTTATGCTACTTTAACGCGTCGTTCGCGCGAAACTATGTTTGGATGGTTAACTATGTGCTATGTCAAGTCTTACATGCCCAATAATACCTAAACATGTTACTAAATCAGATTATATGTCAAAAACATGTTCACATATGTAAAATACAGATTTAAGCTTCAAAAGGGTGTTTTGGTCATTTTCTATGGGCATACAAGCTACTTAACAAATAACTAACCAATCCTATGTGATCATAAGGTATAACCTCAGTGGTTATTCCCTATGCAACTATGATCACTAATCAAGCTTGGTCGGATCCTAATGATCGACCAAACGGGTCGGGTTTGGAAGTCTAAGCGGTTGTTTAGACCGCTTAACTTACGACCTTAAACAAGCACTAAACTAATAGTGACGAGTTAAACATGTCAAAACATGTATAACTAGTTTATAAAACTGATTTGGTATCAAAACAATGGGTTTTGATACCCGAAAATAGTTCCGTTGCAAAATGCGTGCTAAAACGCATTTTGACCGAAACTTTGACTCGTCACTATGGCTAGTTAACGTGGTAATCAGTAGGTATAATCGCTAAGGATTATAACCATTGTGATTACAATCACGTTGCAAAGTTCAATTGAACTTTGACTTGACCAATCGATGGTCAAAACCGAAAGTCAAACTGTTGGCCAAACTGTTTGACTTTCTGCTTAAACATAAAGATTAAGCATGAAAGAAGACTTACAAAGGGTCCTAGCTATCTTTTCTACAAAGAATAATCAGGTTAGAAAGCTCCAAACACTTGAGGGAGCTCCCAAATCGGATGTAGAGGAGAGAATGAGAGAAATGAGCAATGGAAAAGTGAAATTGCTTGGCTATTTATAGTTGTTGCAACTTCACAAGATCATTACACATGTTTGTGTAGCTTCCAAGCATTAAATCTCATCCATACAAATGTAATGAGCAGCTTAGAAGCCTTGGGGAAGAGATAACTTGGCTACCACACAAGGAAATTGCATTAACAGTCCCTAAACTATCAAACAGTTTGCTGAAATCAAGTTTCTGTTGCTGGGAAACTCATACGGCCCGCGTAAGCTGAGGGAGGGAGCTTACGCGCCCCGTCTGTCCTCCCCAAATCAGCATAAGTTTGAAAATTGGCAGTTTAGGTCCCTGCATGTGTTTTAAGCCCATTTCAGCCCCTTTTGACCCCCCGTTAAGCCATTTTCAAGGCTCTACAAGGTCAATAAAGTTTAGAGGACTCAAAATGTGCTTGGAACACTCTCGGATGTCGGCTCGTTTGGTCGTACGGTCGCGTTGTTCGTTAAATTACGACGAAACTCAAACGGACGCGAAAACGAACCAAATTAAGCGACGAACGGTATTTTTGCATGCCGATCACTAAAATAAAAACATTTTAGTGTGTACAAAAATTTTGGATGTCCAGATGTGGTCAGAACGTAAGATATGCGCGAAAATGCAAACTTACGCCGTTTTTGACACTTTTAGTCCCTGAAAGATCAAATAAGCATATTTTTGCACACCGAACCACTCAAAGCTTATTTCTAAGCTATTTTTAGGTTATTTATGGTATGTTTAGCTTATGATCAAGTTCCGAACTCTTCGATACCATACGAATCGGTATAGTTTCGCAGTTTGACACAATTAGTCCCTGCGATCGAATAGACTTGTTTTCAACACACCAAACCATCCATAACTTATTTCTAAGTTATGTGAAGGTTATTTAAGGTATGTTAAGCCTATTTCACTATTCCGGAGTGTTTTTCGCGTTAAACTGGCTCCGTTTACGCACCACTTTGCGTATAACTTTCCAGAAAGTGATTTAAAGCTTGAAATCGGAATCGAATCGAATTGTAAAATCAACAAACACAAAAATACACATATAAAACCACAACACATTGTTTTATTAATAATTAACATTGTTTTGCATTGTTCATCGATTAAAGAGCACAGTTGTCACAGTCTCCCCTACTTTAGGAAATTTCGTCCCGAAATTTTAACTAGAGGAAACTTGTGAGAACAATTGTGGACATTTCGCCTTCATTTGGTCCTCACGTTCCCAAGTAAATTCTGGGCCACGTTTGGATTCCCAGCGAATCTTGACCAAATGAATTCGTTTGTTCTTCAATTGTTTGTAAGTACGGTCCACTATCTCCACAGGTTTCTCGACAAAGTGCATCGTTTCATCGATTTGGATTTCGTCGAGAGGAATGTGAAGATCAGTGTCAGCTAAACCCTTTTGCAAATTGGACACGTGAAAAGTCGGATGAATATTTCCAAGCTCTGGAGGTAGCTCTAGTCGATAGGCAACCTTTCCAACCCTTTCAACAATCTTAAATGGTCCAACATATCGTGGTGCAAGTTTTCCTTTCTTTCCAAATCTCACCACTCCCTTCCAAGGTGACACCTTGAGTAGGACACGGTCTCCGACTTGAAATTCTAAGGGCTTGCGTCGTAAATCCGCATAACTCTTTTGACGGCATCTAGCTGTCACAAGATTATCGCGAATTTTCTTGATTTTGTCTGTTGTTTCTAGAACAAGCTCCGGTCCAGTAAGCTGAGCATCACCGGTCTCGTTCCAACAAACAGGTGAACGACATTTTCGACCGTAGAGAGCTTCGAATGGTGCCATATTAATGCTAGCATGATAACTATTGTTGTAAGAGAACTCGATCAATGGAAGATGAGAATCCCAATTACCACCAAAGTCTATCACGCATGCTCTAAGCATATCCTCCAAAGTTTGAATCGTCCTCTCGGATTGTCCATCTGTTTGGGGATGATAAGCAGTGCTTAGATTTAGTTGGGTTCCCATAGCAGATTGCATGGTCTTCCAAAAATGAGATGAAAATCGAGCATCACGATCGGATATGATGTCCAAAGGAACACCATGTCGAGATACAATCTCATCAACATAAATCTTTGTAAGTTTATCAGCAGATAGATCCTCGCGAATCAGAATAAAATGAGCTGACTTCGTTAATCGATCAATAACAACCCAAATAGCATCATGACCTTTAGATGTACGCGGTAATTTAGTAATGAGATCCATTGCAATGTTCTCCCACTTCCAAACCGGTATCTCTGGTTGTACAAGCAAACCAGAAGGTCGTTGATGTTCAGCCTTGACTTTGAGACAAGTTAGGCATTTCGATACATACAAGGCAACATCTTTCTTCATACCAGGCCACCAGAACTTAGTACGAAGATCCTTGTACATTTTATCAGCACCAGGATGGATAGAATATCAAGTCTTGTGAGACTCGTCCATCACTAACGTGCGAAGATCGTCTTGTTTCGGAATCCACAGACGATCCTTAAAATAGAGCAAACCATCGTCATGTGCTTCGAGCTTAAGGTCAAGTTGACGGGGTAATTCCTTACCTATCAATTTTTTTGAAACACAAGATTGCTGAGCTTGAAGAACACGAGTTTGAAGATCAGATAGAGTTCGAACAGAATGAAGCTTGACTCGCTCCTTTCGACTAAGAGCATCTGCTACGACATTCGCCTTACCAGGGTGGTAGCGAATCTCGCAATCGTAGTCACTTAAGAGTTCAACCCAACATCGTTGCCTTATGTTCAACTCCTTCTGATTGAGAATATGCTGGAGACTTTTGTGGTCTGTGAAAACCACACACTTCGTACCATAGAGGTAGTGTCTCCAGATTTTAAGCGCGAAAACCACAGCTCCTAACTCAAGATCATGAGTCGTGTAGTTCTTCTCGTGAACTTTCAATTGTCTAGATGCATATGCTATAACTTTACCTCGTTGCATAAGAACACAACCAAGGCCTAAGTTAGACGCATCACAGTAGACAACGAAATCATCGTTTCCCTCGGGCAGAGATAGAACAGGAGCATCACATAGCTTCCGTTTCAGCGTTTGGAATGCTTCTTCTTGTTTGGGTCCCCACTCAAAAGGCTTATTCTTCTGAGTCAAAGCAGTGAGTGGAACCGCAATCTTCGAGAAATTAGAAATGAATCGACGATAATATCCAGCAAGACCAAGGAAAGAACGAATCTCTGTCGGTGTCGTTGGTGTATTCCAATCCTTGATTGGTGCAATCTTGGATGGATCCATGTGAATACCTTGCTCATTGACTATATGACCCAAGAATTGAACTTCTTTAAGACAAAATTCACACTTGGAGAATTTGGCAAAAAGTTGTTCCTTCTTCAGGAGTTCTAATGTCAAATGAAGGTGTTGCTCGTGATCGGCTCGAGACTTCGAATAAATGAGAATATCGTTGATGAACACAATGATGAACTTGTCTAAATAAGGTTTACAGACCCTATTCATTAAGTCCATGAAGATAGCTGGAGCATTCATCAAACCAAAAGGCATGACAGTGAACTCGTAATGCCCATATCTCGTGCGAAATGCAGTTTTGGGAATATCTTCTTCGAATACACGAAGTTGATGATACCCAGAACGTAGATCGATCTTGGAGAAACATGTAGCACCTTGCAGCTGATCAAAGAGATCATCGATTTGGGGTAGGGGATATCGATTCTTGATGGTAAGCTTGTTAAGCTCACGATAATCGATACACATACGAAAAGATCCATCTTACTTTTTCACAAAGAGGACAGGAGCGCCCCAAGGTGAATAACTCGGACAGATGAATCCTTTATCAGACAACTCTTGAAGCTGTTTCGATAATTCTTGCATCTCAGACGGTGCAAGACGATAAGGTGCTTTCGCAATCGGGTTAGCATTGGGTATAAGGTCAATATGAAACTCGACTTGACGAACTGGAGGCAAACCAGGCAGTTCATCAGGAAACACCTCTGGATAATCCCGAACAATCGGAATATCCTGAATACTCTTGTTCTTGCCTTTCTCCTCGGTGACATGTGCCAGGAAAGCAACATATCCTTTTCGTAGATAACTTTGGGCTTTCGTACACGACATGAGTTTCAATCCACCAGATGGTTTCTCGCCCCGAACTTCCAGAACATCGCCAGACGAAAGAGGAATACGAATGATCTTATCGAAACAAACCACCTCAGCATGGTGTTTGGTTAACCAATCCATCCCCATGATAATGTCGAAACTCCCAAGTTGCATCGGTACAAGGTTAATGGGGAAAAGATGGTTATCGAGGTTCAATTGACAACCACGAAGAACTGAATCGAGTACGAGTGGTTTACCCGTAGCAACCTCGACAGATAAGGGTTTCCTCAGTTTAGTTCTAGGTATCGTAAGTAAAGGCTCAAAAGATAACGAAACAAAACTCCTATCGGCACCAGAATCAAAAAGAACAGATGCAAGTTGATTGTTAACAAGGAACGTACCGTTAACAAGAAAGGTACCATTGACAACGAGGTTGTCAGCTCGAGCCTCGTTTGTATTCAGATTGAATGCTCGTCCACGAGTGGGATCGACAATTGGAAAAACAAAAGAGGTATTGAAAACATCGACAAAACACAAGGGAGTGCGATCCTTTGTTCATTACCTCGAACAAACAAACGATACGCAGTGACTAATCAAAGTAAATAGATCATAATAATGTATCGCCGAAGACATGCTCGCTTATAAGTGAACACTCACCCCAAGAGTTCCCAGGTAAGAGTGACTGGTCCGATACTGCGGATTTGTACGAACACTCTAGCCTTAGACAGAAAACTCAGGGTATAGGCAGGCATTCACTCTTCCAGTTTGCACGTGTTCACATTATTTAGACCCAAACTTTGACGAGATTTTGAAAATTTGAAGGGCATAAAGCCGAAGATGAATCAAACTGGAAGGGTTCAAAACCTTAAAATCAATCATCCAAGGATAGATGATTAATTTTCGAAGCGGATTTTGTTATTGTGTTCTCGTTGTGGTTATCACCTAAGGATATGTGACGGTATTGTTTTAAAATCTAAACGCAAGTAAACTCGCGTTAGGGTCCTAGAAAGTTATAGTCTAGGTCAAAGCATTGCTAATAACCTAATTCCCTATAACCATTGGCTCTGATACCAACTCTTCTGTCACACCCCGACCACGTTAAAACAACAAACCGTGGCGGAAACGTCGGGGAGTGTTGTAACAGAATCATCGTTTCAACAACCATGGTAATTAAAAGTTTCGTTTTATTGATTCATTAAGTAAATTACATTGTCTTAAAACCAAACAAACAAATTAAACATCGTCTACTATCGTTTTTAATGTCACTAAGGCCTTGTCCAGATCCTAAGTGAACATGCTCCCTAGCAATCATTACGCAACATCACCTGAAACATATGTAAAAATATAGTCAGCAAAGAAATGCTGGCAAGCACATAGGTTTTATAAGAGTATCGAAATCATGGCTCGTTTATATATATTGCAATACCTCGAAAACCTTGTTTTGAAAAGCATATGATATTGCAACATGATTAACCAACTTAAATCAGGATGGTTATAATTTATAAAATCTCGTAGCCATGATTCTTAACCCCAAAACATTTGTTTTAGTAAACCAATTCGTAAAACATCTCGTTAAAACTCGTTAATAAAACTCGTATGGTTTATATCATTTCGAAAACCTCGTTGTGTGAAATCGTTTCAAATCATTTCCCAAGTGAACTAAATAATGACATGAAGTGTAATATGATAAAAGCACTTATATATAAGATGTACCATCGGCGTATCTACCATGCTTTTATCATGTTACACCCATCCCATTACCTAATCACTGTGACAACTGTGTTCTGTAATCGATGTACGATGTAAAACAATGATGATTATTAATAAAACAATGTTCTTTGGTGTTATTATGTGTGTAATTGTGTTTAGTGATTTTACAATTTGATTCGATTCCAATTTCAAGCTCTAAATCGCTTTCTGGAAGGTTATACGGAAACTGGTGCTTAAACGCAGTCAGTATAACGCAAAAAACACTCTGGAAAAGTGACATAGGCTTAACATACCTTAAATAACCTCCACATAACTTAGAAATAAGTTTTGAATGGTTTGGTGTGTCGAAATCAACTTTGTTCGATCGCAGGGACTATTTGTGTCAAACTGCGAAACTATGCCGATTTGTATAGTAACGAACATTCCAGAACTTGATCATAAGTTAAACATACCCTAAAGAACCTTTACATAACTTAGAAATAGGCTTTGAGGGGTTCGGTATGCTAAAATAAACTTTATGCTCATTCAGGGACTAAAAGCGTCAAAAAGTGCATAAGTTTGCATTTTCACGCATAACTTACGTTCTGAATACATCCGGACATCCAAAAAAATTTATGTAAGCATTAAAATATTTTATTTTAGTGTTTGGCATGATAAAATTCCATTCTTCGCTTAATTTGGATCGTTTTTGCGTTCGTTACGACTCCCGTCGTAATTAAGCGAATAACGCAACCGTACGACCAAACGAACCGACATCCGAGATGTTTTTGAGCATATTTTAAGTTCCCTATACTTTAACTTTATTTTAGAGCCTTGAAATGGGGTTAACGGGGCTTAAAAGTGCCAAAAAAATCAAGTTTTACAAGTGCAGGGACCATTTTTGAAATTTCTGGCAGATTCAATGAACCTAGTCCATTTTGAAGTGTGATGGTTTTCACCCATGGTTTTGCAAAACCATGGGCTGGTATTCAATGAACATAGTCCATATTAGGGGCTCCCATGGTTTTAGAAAACCATGGGCACACATGTAAGGTCCAGATCAAAGCTCAGTTTTCGAGGAACGATCTTAACGGTTCTAGAAATCCTTTATATACCCCATCCATTTCACTTCAAAACCCACAATTTGAAATCTGATTTATGCTCTCTAAGTGGAAGTATATGCTTCCTACCTGAGAGAAAAATCGGAATCAAATCTTGCGGGGACCTTCTGTAAGTGTTCTTTCGTTCTTTTCATTCGTTTTAGCGTTAAAGTCAAACTGCGTTTGACTTTCTGCATTGACCAGTTTATGGTCAATGCGAAGTTCGTTTGAACTTCATAACGTGAGCGTAATCACGATGGTTATAGTCCCTTGTGACTATACCTACTGATTACCACGTTATCTAGGCTCAGTGACGAGTCGTAGTTTCGGCCAAAATACGTATTCTTACGTATTTTGTAACCAAACTACTTGTGGGTATCAAAACCGTTTGTTTTGATACCAAACCTGTTTTCTAACTTAGTTAAGCATGTTTTAACATGCTTAGCTCGTCACTTTTAGTTTAGTGCTTATGTAGAGTCGTAAGTCAAGCGGACTAAACACCCGCTTAGACTTTCGAACACGACCCGTTTGGTCGATCATTAGGATCCGACCAAACATGGTTAGTGACCATAGTTGTATAGGGAATAACCTTCTGAGGTTATACCTTATGGTCACCTAGTTTTGGTAGTTGTATGATAAGTAGATTATATGCCTTAGGTAAATTACCAAAATACCCTTTTCATGTATAATTGGTAATTAAGCTTATGTAACCTAAACTTTTGTCACATAACTAATTATACAATATGATTAAACTTGTATAGGCATATAATACTTGTCATAGGACTAGTTAGACGTTCCGAACGCGTTTCACGCGAACGACGCGTTAAAGTAGCATAAGCTACCTTAATGGGTCGCGATGAGTCGAAAGCACTTAGGTTAGGTTTCATTTAGGATGTAGGCTTTGTTAAACCATAGCACATGAGTTCCAACACTCATTTGGTTTGCAAGACCTCATTCTGTCCGATCTTCCGATTTAGGCGTCTATTGTTTGACTAGTGGTTCGATTACTAGGTGCTGCTTGATTTCTCTGGTTTACTCGAGTTTGTTGAAGTACTATTGATTGAGGATACCTTGCACTACATGTGAGTACATAGTTCCCCTATTTTACTGTTTTCAATTGTTTGGGGTGATTCATATGTACAAAATGTTTTCAAGGTTTAAACGATGATTTCAAAAACAAATAGAACGATTTATACTAAACTAATAACGATTTCGATAATGTGAACGAACTTGTTGGTTGTAGTTACATAACGAATGAAATTCATTAGAATTGATCAAGCCGACCAGTATTAGGTTATGGTACCATAGGATCCGAAAAATCCCGTTATTACACTATACCCATGGTTATGTGTGGGTGTTGTGGGTAACGACTGAATTTGATGATTGTTAACTTACCCTTTGGAGGTTTGTTAATGCAAGAACGAGTTGAACGATGAATGAGTCACAAAGGTTTGAATGTTATTAACGAGACGACCATATATAAGTTATCACAATTAAAACGTGGACGATTTAAACGAGTAAACGATTTGGAAACGATTTGGGAACGATTTGGAAACGATTTGGAAACAATTTGGAAACGATTTGGAAATGATTTGGAAACGATCTAGGTAAATGATTGGTTTTTGGCTATTATTTAGATAACGGGACGGGTGTAATGTGGTGAAAACATGGTAGATACGCCGCTGGTACTTCTTATATATAAGTGTTTTCAACATATTACATACCGTGGCGTTATTTAGTTCACTTGGGTAAACGATATTGAAACGATATCACTCAACGATGTTTTCGAAATAATATACGAGTTTTATTAACGAGTTTATACGAGATGTTTTACAAGATGGTTTTCTAAAACAAAAAGCTTTTGGGTTAAGAATCATGGCTACGAAATTTTTATAAATTATAACCATCTTGATTTGAGTTGGCTAATAATGTTGCAATATTATACACTTTTTAAAAACAAGGTTTTCGAGGTATTGCAATATAAGTAAACAAGCCATGATTCCGATACTCTTATAAAACCTATGTACTCGCCAGCATTTCTTTGCTGACTTTGTTTTTACATATGTTTCAGGTGTTGTTGCTTGATTGACGTTCTAGGATGCATGCGTCACATAGGATCTGGACGAGGCCTTAGTGACATATAACTATGATAGACGATATAAAACTTGTTTGTTCTATGTTAAGACAATGTTAATGTTTAATATTATCAATAAAATGAAACACTTTTTATATCCATGGTTATGAAACGATAATTCTGTTACAACACCCCCTGACTTTTCCGCCACGCTTTGTTGTTTTACGTGGTCGGGGTGTGACAGAAGAGTTGGTATTAGAGCCAATGGTTATAGGGAATTAGGTTATTAGTAAAGCTTTGACCTAGACTATAACTTTTAGGACCCCAACGCAAGTAAACTTTGCGTTTAGATTTTTTTAAAAACAAAACTGTCACCTACCCTTAGGTGATAACCACAACGAGAACACAATTTTCGAATCCGCTTTGAAAACTAATCATCTGTTCTAGGATGATTGATTACTAGGTTTTGAACCCTTTGTTGTAAGGTTTTGAACCCTTTAAGTTTTCAAAATCTCGTCAAAGTTTGGGTCTAAATAATGTGAACACGTGCAAACTGGAAGAGTGAGTGCCTGTACTCTGAGTTTTCTGTCTAAGGCTAGAGTGTTCGTACAAATCCACATAATCGGACCAGTCACACTTACCTGGGAACTCTTGGGGTGAGTGTTCACTTATAGGCGAGCATGTCTTCGTGATACATTATTTTTTACCTATTTACTTTGATTAGTCACTGCGTGTCGTTTGTTTGTTCGAGGTAACGAACAAATGATCGCCTTCCTTGTGTTTCGTCGATGTTTTCAATACCTATTTGTTTTTCCAATTGTCGATCCCACTCATGGGCGAGCGTACAATCTGAATGCAAACGAGGCTCTAGCTGACAACCTCGTTGTCAGAGGTACCTTTTTGTCAATGGTACGTTTCTTGTTAACAATCAACCTGCATCTATTCTTTTTTATTCTGGTGCCGATAGAAGTTTTGTTTCATTGTCATTTGAGCCTTTGCTTGCGATACCTAGAACTAAACTGAGGAAACCCTTATCTGTCGAAGTTGCTACTGGTAATCCTCTTGTTCTCGATTCTGTTATTCGTAATTGTCAGTTGAACTTTGATAACCATCTTTTTTCTATTGACCTCACACCGATGCAACTTGGGAGTTTCGATATTATCATTGGAATGGATTGGTTAACCAAACACCACGCTGAGGTGGTTTGTTTCGATAAGATTGTTTGTATTCCTTTGTCTTCTGGCGATGTTCTGGAGATTCGTGGCGAGAAACCTTCAGGTGGATTGAAGCTTATGTCGTGTATGGAAGCTCAAAGTTATTTGCGAAAAGGATATGTTGCTTTTCTAGCACATGTCACCGAGGAGAAAGACAAGAGCAAGAGTATTCAGGATATTCCGATTATTCGGGATTATCCAGAGGTGTTTCCTGATGAACTGCCTGGTTTCCCTCCAGTTCGTCAGGTCGAGTTTCATATTGATCCTGTACCCAATGCCAACCCGATTGCAAAAGCACCTTATCGTCTTGCACCGTTGGAGATGCAAGAGTTATCGAAGCAGCTTCAAGAGTTATCTGATAAAGGATTCATCCGACCGAGCTTTTCACCTTGGGGAGCTCCTGTCCTCTTCGTGAAAAAGAAAGATGGATCTTTTCGAATATGTATCGATTATCGTGAGCTTAATAAGCTCACCATCAAGAATCGATATCCCCTACCTCGAATTGATGATCTCTTCGACCAGCTGCAGGGTGGTTCATGCTTTTCCAAGATCGATATGCGTTCTGGGTATCATCAACTTCGTGTTCTCGAAGAAGATATTCCCAAAACTGCTTTCCGCACAAGATATGGGCATTACGAGTTCACTGTCATGCCTTTTGGTTTGACGAATGCTCCAACTATCTTTATGGACTTAATGAATAGGGTCTGCAAACCTTATTTGGACAAGTTCATTATTGTGTTCATCGACGATATTCTCATTTATTCAAAATCTCGAGCCGAGCACGAACAACACCTTCGCTTAACATTGGAACTCCTGAAGAAGGAACAGCTTTTTGCTAAATTCTCCCAGTGTGAATTCTGGCTTAAAGAAGTTCAATTCTTGGGTCATATAGTCAATGAGCAGGGTATTCATGTGGATCCATCCAAGATTGCTGCTATCAAGGACTGGAATACACCGACGACGCCTACAAAGATTCGATCTTTTCTTGGTCTTGCTGGTTATTATCGTCGATTCATTTCGAATTTCTCGAAGATTGCGGTTCCACTCACTGCTATGACTCAGAAGAATAAGTCTTTTGAGTGGGGTCCCAAGCAAGAAGAAGCATTCCAAATGCTGAAACAGAAGTTATGTAATGCTCCTGTTCTATCTCTGCCCGAGGGAAGCGATGATTTCGTTGTCTATTGCGATGCGTCCAACTTAGGCCTTGGTTGCGTCCTTATGCAACGAGGTAAAGTTATAGCATATGCATCTAGACAATTGAAAGTTCACGAGAAGAACTACACGACTCATGATCTTGAGTTAGGAGCTGTGGTTTTCGCGCTTAAAATCTGGAGACACTATCTCTATGGAACGAAGTGTGTGGTTTTCACAGACCAAAAAAGTCTCCAGCATATTCTTAATCAGAAAGAGCTGAACATGAGGCAACGACGTTGGGTTGAACTCTTAAACGATTATGACTGCGAGATTCGCTACCACCCAGGTAAGGCGAATGTTGTAGCCGATGCGCTTAGTCGAAAGGAGCGAGTCAAGCTTCATTCTGTTCGAACACTATCTGATCTTCAATCTCGTGTCCTTCAAGCTCAGCAATTTTGTGTTTCGAAAAATTTGATAAGTAATGAATTACCACGTCAGCTTGAGCTTAAACTCGAAGCGAAGGATGATGGTTTACTCTATTTCATGGATCGTTTGTGGATTTCTAAACAAGACGATCTTCGCACTTTAGTGATGGACGAATCACATAAGTCTCGATATTCTGTCCATCCTGGTGCTGATAAAATGTACAAGGATCTTCGTACTAAGGTCGGGTGGCCTAGTATGAAGAAAGATGTTGCCTTGTATGTGTCGAAATGCCTAACTTGTCTCAAAGTCAAGGCTGAACATCAACGACCATCTGGTTTGCTTGTACAACCAGAGATACTGGTTTGGAAGTGGGAGAACATTGCAATGGATCTCATCACTAAGTTACCATGTACGTTTAAAGGTCATGATGCTATTTGGGTTGTTGTCGATCGCTTAACGAAATCTGCTCACTTCTTACCAATCCGTGAGGATTTCTCTGCTGAAAAGCTTGCCAAGATCTATGTAGACGAGATTGTATCACGACATGGTGTTCCTTTAGATATCATCTCTGATCGTGATGCTCGATTTTCATCTCATTTTTGGAAGGCCATGCAATCTGCTTTGGGAACCCAACTGAATCTAAGCACTGCTTATCATCCCCAAACAGATGGCCAATCTGAGAGAACGATTCAAACTTTGGAGGATATGCTTAGAGCATGCGTGATAGACTTTGGTGGTAATTGGGATTCTCATCTGCCGCTGATCGAGTTCTCTTACAACAATAGTTATCATACTAGCATTAATATGGCACCATTCGAAGCTCTCTACGGTCGAAAATGTCGTTCACCTATCTGTTGGAATGAGACCGGTGAAGCTCAGCTTACTGGACCTGAGCTCGTTCTGGAAACAACAGACAAACTCAAGAAAATCCGCGATAATCTTGTGACAGCTCGAAACCGTCAAAAGAGATATGCGGATTTGGGACGCAAGCCCTTAGAATTTCAAGTCGGAGATCGTGTCCTACTCAAGGTTTCACCTTGGAAGGGAGTCGTGAGATTTGGAAAGAAAGGAAAACTTGCACCTCGATATGTCGGACCATTTAAGATTGTGGAAAGAATTGGAAAGGTTACCTATCGACTAGAGCTACCTCCAGAGCTTGGAAATATTCACCTGACTTTTCACGTGTCCAATCTGCGAAAGTGTTTAGCTGACGCTGATCTACACATTCCTCTCGACGAGATCCAAATCGATGAAACAATGCACTTTGTCGAGAAACCTGTGGAGATCGTGGACCGTGCTTTCAAACAGTTGAAGAACAAACGGATTCGATTGGTCAAAGTTCGCTGGGAATCCAAACGTGGCCCAGAATTTACTTGGGAACGTGAGGACCAGATGAAGACAAAATATCCGCATTTGTTTTCACAAGCTTCCTCTAGTTAAAATTTCGGGACGAAATTTCTTGAAGTAGGGGAGACTGTGACAACTGTGATCTGTAATCGATGTACGATGTAAAACAATGATGATTATTAATAAAACAATGTGCTTTGGTGTTATTATGTGTGTAATTGTGTTTAGTGATTTTACAATTTGATTCGATTCCAATTTTAAGCTCTAAATCGCTTTGTGGAAGGTTATACGCAAACTGGTGCTTAAACGTAGTCGGTATAATGCGACAAACACTCCTTAATAGTGAAATAGGCTTAACATACCTTAAATAACCTCCACATAACTTAGAAATAAGTTTTGAATGGTTTGGTGTGTCGAAATCAACTTTGTTCGATCGCAGGGACTATTTGTGTCAAACTGCGAAACTATGCCGATTTCTATTGTAACGAACATTCCGGAACTTGATCATAAGTTAAACATACCCTAAATAACCTTTACATAGCTTAGAAATAGGCTTTGAGGGGTTCGGTATGCTAAAATAAACTTTATGCTCATTCAGGGACTAAAAGCGTCAAAAAGTGCATAAGTTTGCATTTTCACGCATAACTTACGTTCTGAATACATCCGGACATCCAAAAAAATTTATGTAAGCATTAAAATATTTTATTTTAGTGTTTGGCATGATAAAATTCCATTCTTCGCTTAATTTGGATCGTTTTTGCGTTCGTTACGACTTCCGTCGTAATTAAGCGAATAACGCAACCGTACGACCAAACGAACCGACATCCGAGATGTTTTTGAGCATATTTTAAGTTCCCTATACTTTAAATTTATTTTAGAGCCTTGAAATATGGTTAACGGGGCTTAAAAGTGCCAAAAAATCAAGTTTTACAAGTGCAGGGACCATTTTTGAAATTTCTGGCAGATTCAATGAACCTAGTCCATTTTGAAGTGTGATGGTTTTCACCCATGGTTTTGCAAAACCATGGGCTGGTATTCAATGAATATAGTCCATATTAGGGGCTCCCATGGTTTTAGAAAACCATGGGCACACATGTAAGATCCAGATCAAAGCTCAGTTTTCGAGGAACGATCTTAACGGTTCTAGAAATCCTATATATACCCCATCCATTTCACTTCAAAACCCACAATTTGAAATCTGATTTATGCTCTCTAATTGGAAGTATATGCTTCCTACCTGAGAGAAAAATCGGAATCAAATCTTGCGGGGACTTTCTATAAGTGTTCTTTCGTTCTTTTCATTCGTTTTAGCGTTAAAGTCAAACTGCGTTTGACTTTCTGCATTGACCAGATTATGGTCAATGCGAAGTTCGTTTGAACTTCATAACGTGAGTGTAATCACGATGGTTATAGTCCCTTGTGACTATACCTACTGATTACCACGTTATCTAGGCTCAGTGACGAGTCGTAGTTTCGACCAAAATACGTATTCTTACGTATTTTGTAACCAAACTACTTGTGGGTATCAAAACCGTTTGTTTTGATACCAAACCTGTTTACTAACTTAGTTAAGCATGTTTTAACATGCTTAGCTCGTCACTTTTAGTTTACTGCTTGTGTAGAGTCGTAAGTCAAGCGGACTAAACACCCGCTTAGACTTTCGAACACGACCCGTTTGGTCGATCCATAGGATCCGACCAAACATGGTTAGTGACCATAGTTGCATAGGGAATAACCTTCCGAGGTTATACCTTATGGTCACCTAGTTTAGGTAGTTGTATGATAAGTAGATTATATGCCTTAGGTAAATTACCAAAATACCCTTTTCATGTATAATTGGTAATTAAGCTTATGTAACCTAAACTTTTGTCACATAACTGATTATACATCATGATTAAACTTGTATAGGCATATAATACTTGTCATAGGACTTGTTAGACGTTCCGAACGCGTTTCACGCGAACGACGTGTTAAAGTAGCATAAGCTACCTTAATGGGTCGCGATGAGTCGAAAGCACTTAGGTTAGGTTTCATTTAGGATGTCGGCTTTGTTAAACCATAGCAAATGAGTTCCAACACTCATTTGGTTTGCAAGACCTCATTCTGTCCGATCTTCCGATTTAGGCGTCTATTGTTTGACTAGTGGTTCGATTACTAGGTGCTGCTTGATTTCTCTGGTTTACTCGAGTTTGTTGAAGTACTATTGATTGAGGATACCTTGCACTACATGTGAGTACATAGTTCCCCTATTTTACTGTTTTCAATTGTTTGGGGTGATTCATATGTACAAAATGTTTTCAAGGTTTAAACGATGATTTCAAAAACAAATAGAACGATTTATACTAAACTAATAACGATTTCGATAATGTGAACGAACTTGTTGGTTGTAGTTACATAACGAATGACATTCATTAGCATTGATCAAGCCGACCAGTATTTGGTTATGGTACCATAGGATCCGACAAATCCCGTTATTACACTATACCCATGGTTATGTGTGGGTGTTGTGGGTAACGACTGAATCTGATGATTGTTAACTTACCCTTTGGAGGTTTGTTAATGCAAGAATGAGTTGAACGATGAACGAGTCACAAAGGTTTGAATGTTATTAATGAGACGACCATATATAAGTTATCACAATTAAAACGAGGACGATTTAAATGAGTAAACGATTTGGAAACGATTTGGGAACGATTTGGAAACGATTTGTAAACGATTTGGAAACGATGTTAAACGATCTGGGTAAACGATTGGTTTTTGGCTAGTATTTAGATATCGGGACGGGTGTAATGTGGTGAAAACATGGTAGATACGCCGCTGGTACTTCTTATATATAAGTGTTTTCAACATATTACATACCGTGGCGTTATTTAGTTCACTTGGGTAAACGATATTGAAACGATATCACTCAACGATGTTTTCGAAATAATATACAAGTTTTATTAACGAGTTTATACGAGATGTTTTACAAGATGGTTTTCTAAAACAAAAAGCTTTTGGGTTAAGAATCATGGCTACGAAATTTTTATAAATTATAACCATCTTGATTTGAGTTGGCTAATAATGTTGCAATATTATACACTTTTTAAAAACAAGGTTTTCGAGGTATTGCAATATAAGTAAACAAGCCATGATTCCGATACTCTTATAAAACCTATGTACTCGCCAGCATTTCTTTGCTAACTTTGTTTTTACATATGTTTCAGGTGTTGTTGTTTGATTGACGTTCTAGGATGCATGCGTCACATAGGATCTGGACGAGGCCTTAGTGACATATAACTATGATAGACGATATAAAACTTGTTTGTTCTATGTTAAGACAATGTTAATGTTTAATATTATCAATAAAACGAAACACTTTTTGTATCCATGGTTATGAAACGATAATTCTGTTACAACACCCCCCGACTTTTCCGCCACGCTTTGTTGTTTTACGTGGTCGGGGAGTGACAATCACAACCCAAACCAATCGTTCGTTCAAATCGTTTTATCTCGTTTAAGTCATTCCAAATCGTTTAATTCGTCCCAAAATCGTTTTCGTTTTAATTGTGAAACTACTTTTGGTCGTCTCGCTAATAACATTCAAACCTTCGTGACTCGACTATATCGCATCTCGTATTAACAAACCACCAAAGGGTAAGTTAACAATCATCAGATTCGGTCGTTACCTACATAACCCCCACACATAACCATGGGTGTAGTCTGATAACGGGATTTGTCAGATCCTATGGTACCATAACCTAATACTGGTCGGCTTGATCAATGCTAATGAATGTCATTCGTTATGTAGTTACAACCAACAAGTTTCGTTCACATTATCAAAATCGTATTTAGTTTAATATAAACCATCTTAATCGTTTTTGAAAACATCGTTAAAATATTGAAATCGTTTTAATACATATGAATCACCCCAAAACAATTGAAAACAGTAAAATAGGGGAACTATGTACTCACTTTGAATGATAGGATATCCTTGATCTAAAGAACTTAGCGAAGCTCAGACAAACCAAGGAAATTCAAGTAGTACCTAGTAATCGGATCACTAGTAAATAAATCGACACCTAAATCGGACGATCGGATAGAATGAGGTCTTGTAAACCAAATGAGTGTTGGAACTCATGTGATATGGTTTAACAAAGCCTACATTCTAAATCGGAACTTAGCCTAAGTGCTTTTGTGTGACACCTGGGTCACTGCGACCATCAAACAAATACCAAGCAAATGAAATATTGTATTTCATACTTGGGATCTGTATAAATATGTGTATCTTTTGCACATATCAAATCTTGTTCGATTTCAAGCTCTAAATCGCTTTCTGGAAGGTTATACGCGCACTGATGCGTAAATATAATCAGCTTAATGCGACAAATACTTCGGAACATAAAAATATATTTAACATACCTTAAATAACCCTTACATAACTTAGAAATAAGTTTTGAAGGCTTTGGTATAGCAAAAACAACTTAATTCGCTTACAGGGACTAAACTTGACAAACTGCGAAAGTATGCCAATTTGAACTGTAGCGAACATTCCGGAACATGACCATAAATTAAACACACCTTAAATATCCTTTACATAGCTTAGAAATGGGCTTTGATGGGTTCGGTGTGCTAAAATAAACTTTTGGGTCATTCAGGGACTAAAAGCGTCAAAAAGTGCACAAGTTTGCATTTTCGCGCATAACTTATGTTCTGAATACATCCGGACATCCAAAAATTTATGTAAGCACTAAAATATTTTATTTTAGTGTTTGGCATGAGAAAAATCCATTCGTCGCTCAATTTGGATCGTTTTTCGCGCTTATGCGCATTCCGTCGTAATTAAGCGAACATCGCGATCGTACGACCAAACGAACCAACATCTGGCATATTTTTGAGCATCTTTCATGCCCACAATGTTTAGGCATCAATTTAGGGCCTTAACGTTGGCTTAACGAGCCTTAAACATGTCGGAAATGGCCTTAATACGCAACGGGGACTGAAAGGTGAACATTGGAAAGTGTTTGCTGATCAGGAGGACCTTAGCGGGACACCTCGCCCCCTTGGCGTCACGCGAGGCCCCTTCTGATCAGCAAAAGCCATTTTAAACAGCTGTTAACAGCCCTTAAACCCTCCAAGGGCCAATGCCACATGTCAAACTCTTGTGGCGGGGGCAAAATGAGCTACCACAACATTCCAACACATGTACGGATGAGATTCGATCACGTTATTCGAGGAACGATCCTAACGGTTGTCCATTTACTATAAATACCCACCTCAACTTCACTCATTCCTCACAAATCTTATCAAAAGTGCTCTAAGTTGAAGCAAATCACTTCATACCTGAGCTACTCGATCAAGATTTACTAGCGGGGACCCTTTGTAAGTGTTCCTTCGTTCTTTTATCGCTTTTCCAGTCCGAAAGTCGAACTATGTTTGACTTTCTGCATTGACCAGTTTATGGTCGATGCGAAGTTCGTTTGAACTTCATAACGTGAGCGTGATCACGATGGTTATGGTCCTTAGTGACTATACCTACTGATTACCACGTTATCTAGACTCAGTGACGAGTCGTAGTTTCGGCCAAAATGCGCATTCTTGCGTATTTTGTAACCAAACTACTCTTAGGTATCAAAACCGTTTGTTTTGATACCAAACCTGTTTTCTAAACTTAGTTAAGCATGTTTTAGCATGCTTAGCTCGTCACTTTTAGTTTAGTGCTTATGTAGAGTCGTAAGTCAAGCGGACTAAACACCCGCTTAGACTTTCGAACACGACCCGTTTGGTCGATCATTAGGATCCGACCAAGCACATTAGGTGACCATAGTATATAGGGAATAACCTTCGAGGTTATACCTTATGGTCACATCGTTTGTGTAGTTGTATGATAGGTAGTATATATGCCTTAGGTAAATTACCAAAATGCCCTTTTAACGCCAAAATTTATTTTAAGCATATGTAACATAACTTTTGGTATCTAAGCTGATTTAGTAACAATATTAGACATGTTAAGGCATATTTTACTTGTCATAGGACTAGTTAGGCATTCCGAACGCGTTTTACGCGAACGACGCGTTAAAGTAGCATAAGCTACCTAAACGGGTCGTAAGCACTTAGGTTAGGTTTCATTTAGTATGTAGGCTTTGTTAAACCATATGACACGAGTCTCTATACTCGTTTGGTTTACGAACTCTCATTATATCCAATCCTCCGATTTAGGTCCGGTATATTAACATAGTTACCTATATTAGGTGCCGTTTGATATCCGTGATCTCTAGCATTGTTTGGTTGTTACTCAAGGATTACTAAGCAATCTCAAGTGAGTACATAGACCCCTCTTTTACTGTTTTCAAACTGTTTTGGGGTGAAACACATGTGCCTACTTGTTACTTTCATGCTTTCCTGTTTTCACATCATATACTTGCTATGTTTATTAGTGCATACTTAGTACATTGTTTTACATTGCACTTCTGTTGCATATGCTCATCCAGCATATGAACACATTATACTACATTTTGAACCGTTGTAACCATTTGACTATGTGAACCGACGTAACCCTTTGATTATATGAACCGTTTGTAACTATTGAACCGTGTGAACCAGTTGTATCTGTTGACATGATTTACATTTGACAATAGACATTTGACTATACATAAACATTTCTACAATTGTTAAACATTTCATCTTGATGGTTTGGTTTGAGTAAGTGATTTAAGTAACGAGGCGTATGTCATATGATACAAGCATGGTGGATACGCCGCTGGTACTTCCTATATATAAGTGTTTGTATGGTATCACATATTGTAGCGTTATTTGAATCATTTCAATTTGAGACATATAACATTTTATACAAATAACATACTTTTCACAAGACATTGATTTACAAACAACTGATCTTATACAAACTCATTTTACATGGTTATTCATTTAACCATACATTATTCTCTTATTTATACATATCATCTGATCTTATCGTTTTTCAAATGATTTACAAGACAAAGCAAATTACAAGGTTCATGACTAAACATTTTCTCAAACATAAGTCATGAATTCTGTTTTCACAAAACCTATGTATCTCACAGGCATTTTTATGCTGACGTACCTATTTTCACATGTGTTTTCAGGAGATGATGCATAGGACTTATCAAGACATACTTAGGCGGACCTGTGCCTTAGTGACTTAAAACGAGACAAGAACTAGTTAATTTATGTTATGTACTCTTTAGTTCTTTTTTAAAACAATGTAAACTTTCATGTTTGATTAATAAAACGAAACTTCAATTGCCATGGATTTGAAACAATTAATTCTGTTACAACACTCCCCGACGTTTCCGCCACGTTTTGTATGTTCTACGTGGTCGGGGTGTGACAGAAAAGTTGGTATCAGAGCCAATGGTTATAGGGAATTAGGTTATTAGTAATACTTTGACCTAGTCTATAACCTTCCTAGGACCCTAACGCGAGTTTACTTGCGTTTAGTCATAAAACAATACCGTCACCTATCCTTAGGCGACGACCACAACAAGAACATAAATTTCAAAACCGCTTTGAAAACTAATCATCTGTTCTAGGATGATTGATTACTAGGTTTTGAACCCTCTGTTATAAGGTTTTGAACCCCTTTGAATTTTCAAAACTCTCGTCAAAGTTTTGGGTGCTAAATAGTGTGAACACGTGCAAACTGGAAGAGTGAATGCCTGTACCCTGGGTTTTCTGTCTATGGCTAGAGTGTTCGTACAAATCCACATAATCGGACAAGTCACTCTTACCTGGGAACTCTTGGGGTGAGTGTCCACTTATAGGCGAGCATGTTTTCGCGATACACTATGAGGATCTATTTCCTTTGATTCAGCCTTTGTGTTGTTTGTTTGCTTCGTGGTTCAAACAAATGACCATCAACCATGATTATGGTCGGTAATTGTAACATCCTATTCTTACCCAATTCCATTTCATTTGTTTTCTTTCTTGTTTCTCTTTTAGAATGCCTCCTCGACGCGAAAACCAGATAGCGACTGCCGAACTGGCAGAAATCATTGCGCAGCAAATCGCTGCTCAATTCCCAAACCTCTTTGCTCAATGGAACCAAGCCAACAACAACAACAATGGTCCATGCAATTTCAAGAGTTTTAACTCGGCTAAACTACTCAAGTTTAGTGGTTCTGAGGGAGCGACTGGGCTTCTTCAATGGTTCGAGAGCATTGAGAATACTTTCCGCCACGTGCAGTGTCATGACAATCGCAAGGTCGAGTTTTCTTCGAGTGTGTTCCAGAAGAGGGCCCTTACGTGGTGGAACGGGGTTATGAGAGATCGTGGTGCAGAAGTTGCTCTAGCACAGACATGGGCCGAACTTAGGGCCCTTATGATGAGGGAATTCTGTCCTCGTCACGAGATCAGGGCCTTGGAAAGGGAATTTGACGATCTTACGCAAGATAGCGGTGAGCATCGAGCCTACACGGACCGTTATGAGGAGTTAAGTCTGTTATGCCCAAACATGGTCACGCCTTTGGATAAGGCAATCGAAAAGTACATTGATGGCCTCCCTGACTCAATACAAGACATTGTGAGTGGTAGCAACCCTACTACAGTTAGACAGGCCATTGAGCTATCTGCAACCTTGACTGAATCAAAGATCAGGAAAGGTAAACTTTTCCGAAAAGGTGACAAGAAACCGGTCGAGGAATCGAACCCAATCGAGGAATCAAAGACCATGGATGAACAGACTGGATCCCCTAAGAAGTCAAAGAAGCGAAAGGCTTCTCAGAACTTCGCCATGGTTACTCACAATGATCAAGCCGTCCCCAACCAACCAGCTCAACCCCCTGCTAGGAAGACATACAATGGAACTGCACCCTTGTGCAACCAATGTAGCCTCCATCATCATGCCAATGTAAAGTGCCGCAAATGCCAAACTTGTGGACTTATAGGCCATACAGCAAGAGTCTACCCAGCTGCAGCTGCACCAAACCAAGCTGGCAACAATCCTGCTCAAGGTCGTTTTCTACCAGGTTCTTGCTTCAACTGTGGCGAGATGGGTCATTTCCGAAGAAATTGCCCAAAGCTTGCTAATGCAAATCCAGCACAGGGATGAGCATCTGACCGACAACATCGTTTAGAAATAATCACGTCTTATGTATTATTTTCTTTTGTTGTCATGGTCCATGAAACAGTTGTTATCATTGTTTATAAATAAATCTCTTATATACATTGCAATGTATTTATGTGGTTGTATGTATAAACAACATATCCCTTACAATACCGACAATCAAGGAATCGTATTCCTTGAAAAGCAAACTACCCCCCAAAATTTTTCCATCTTATGATCTCTTGCGTTTCCACGAAATTCCTAAGTACCCGTTTATTCTAAGGAAACGAAGTACAAGGCGCAAGTTACAACACGAGACGAATACCCAAAGTACCACTATAAATCCTTAATAAGGGTACTTAAGGATATTTCCGTAAATCCTAAAATTGTTGTGTTCCTTAATTCGAATATTACGTTTCTTTGAAAACAAAATCGAATTTTAGGAGATCATCCTATCTTTGCAGATAGATCCCAGATGACATTGAAGTCCAGCGACTGGTTTCCTGGTGTACTTTGAATATCCATATTCAATCACTAACAAGTTAATAACAAATTAATAACTGAGTTAAGCAACTACGTGATTATGTGCTTATGTGTTCCCTTTTATGTTTTTGGTGCAATCCAAGTTTTTGTTATCTAAAATCCTTAATGGACTTCTACGTTGTAGTTAAGTCCCTTGGGTTATAAAGTACTACTCCATAATTAGACCCCTTGAGTGGTCTAGTTAAACAGATTGATCCAAAAATCTGGTTAGGAACATCATGTGATGATATAGCTGAAAGGACTCCTTGGTGGCCTAATTAAAAAGATCATTTGTCGATCTAATTAAAAGGACCCTATGGTAGTCTAGTCACCCTCATCACAGGTTTGATTTTTTTTCCCTAAACATTACAAGACAGACTGTGCGGACTGTGCAAGGAATTACGTAATTATGGATGCATACATAATTATGGGATTTAGTGCACAGAAACCACAGCGAGCTTTGTCATGTGCCTAGAAGTTAACTCTATTCATTTCCGTTTCTAAGGAAGCACCCGTTGAAAATGACTCCGTTTGTTCATTTTCGTTTCTGAAGATTGTCCATTGAGGAAATGAATATCCGTTTGATTATCCTTTTCATTTCCATTTCTGAGGAAGCACCCGTTGAAAATGACTCCGTTTGTTCATTTTCGTTTCTGAAGATTGTCCGTTGAGGAAATGAATATCCGTTTGATTATCCTTTTCATTTCCATTTCTGAGGAAGCACCCGTTGAAAATGACTCCGTTTGTTCATTTTCGTTTCTAAAGATTGTCCGTTGAGGAAATGAATATCCGGTTGATTGTCCTTTTCATTTCCATTTCTGATGAAGCACCCGTTGAAAATGACTCCGTTTGTTCATTTTCGTTTTTGAAGATTGTTCGTTGAGGAAATGAATATCCGTTTGATTGTCCTTTTCATTTCCATTTCTGATGAAGCACCCGTTGAAAATAACTCTGTTTGTTCATTTTCGTTTCTAAATATTGTCCGTTGAGGAAATGAATATCCGTTTGATTGTCCTTTTCATTTCCATTTCTGATGAAGCACCCGTTGAAAATGACTCCGTAAGTTCATTTTACGTTTCTGAAGATTGTCCGTTGAGGAAATGAATCCCCGTTTGTTTATTCCTTCATTTCCGTTTCTGAAGAATACTCGTTGAGGAAAATGACTCCGTAAGTTCATTTTACGTTTCTGAAGATTGTCCGTTGAGGAAATGAATCCCCGTTTGTTTATTCCTTCATTTTCGTTTCTGAAGAATACTCGTTGAGGAAAATGACTCCGTCTGTTCATTTTCGTTTCTGAAAATTGTCCGTTAAGGAAATGACGGGATTATGCCTTACATATCTCTGGTGGTTATTTGACACAAAGTCACAAATAGACTCCTACGAATAAATTTCGGGACGAAATTTCCTAAAGTAGGGGAGACTGTGACACCTGGGTCACTGCGACCATCAAACAAATACCAAGCCAATGAAATATTGTATTTCATACTTGGGATCTGTATAAATATGTGTATCTTTTGCACATATCAAATCTTGTTCGATTTCAAGCTCTAAATCGCTTTCTGGAAGGTTATACACGCACTGATGCGTAAATATAATCAGTTTAATGCGAAAAATACTCCGGAACATCAACATATGTTTAACATACCTTAAATAACCCTTACATAACTTAGAAATAAGTTTTGAAGGCTTTGGTATAGCAAAAACAAGTTAATTCGCTTACAGGGACTAAACTTGACAAACTGCGAAAGTATGCCAATTTGAACTGTAGCGAACATTCCGGAACATGACCATAAGTTAAACACACCTTAAATATCCTTTACATAGCTTAGAAATGGGCTTTGAGGGGTTCGGTGTGCTAAAATAAACTTTTGGGTCATTCAGGGACTAAAAGCGTCAAAAAGTGCACAAGTTTGCATTTTCGCGCATAACTTACGTTCTGAATACATCCGGACATCCAAAAATTTATGTAAGCACTAAAATATTTTATTTTAGTGTTTGGCATGAGAAAAATCCATTCGTCGCTCAATTTGGATCGTTTTTCGTCGTAATTATGCGCATTCCGTCGTAATTAAGCGAACATCGCGATCGTACGACCAAACGAACCAACATCTGGCATATTTTTGAGCATGTTTCAAGCCCACAATGATTAGGCATCAATTTAGGGCCTTAACGTTGGCTTAACGAGCCTTAAACATGTTAGAAATGGCCTTAATACGCAACGGGGACTGAAAGGGGAACATTGAAAAGTGTTTGCTGATCAGGAGGACCTTAGCATGACACCTAGCCCCCTTGGCGTCACGCGAGGCCCCTTCTGATCAGAAAAAGCCATTTTAAACAGCTGTTAACAGCCCTTAAACCCTCCAAGGGCCAATGCCACATGTCAAACTCTTGTGGTGGGGGGCAAAATGAGCTACCACAACATTCCAACACATGTACGGATGAGATTCGATCACGTTATTCGAGGAACGATCCTAACGGTTGTCCATTTACTATAAATACCCACCTCAACTTCACTCATTCCTCACAAATCTGATCAAAAGTGCTCTAAGTTGAAGCAAATCACTTCATACCTGAGCTACTCGATCAAGATTTACTAGCGGGGACCCTTTGTAAGTGTTCCTTCGTTCTTTTATCGCTTTTCTAGTCCGAAAGTCAAACTATGTTTGACTTTCTGCATTGACCAGTTTATGGTCGATGCGAAGTTCGTTTGAACTTCATAATGTGAGCGTGATCACGGTGGTTATGGTCCTTAGTGACTATACCTACTGATTACCACGTTATCTAGACTCAGTGACGAGTCGTAGTTTCGGCCAAAATGCGCATTCTTGCGTATTTTGTAACCAAACTACTCTTAGGTATCAAAACCGTTTGTTTTGGTACCAAACCTGTTTTCTAAACTTAGTTAAGCATGTTTTAGCATGCTTAGCTCGTCACTTTTAGTTTAGTGCTTATATAGGGTCGTAAGGTAAGCGATCTAAACAATCGCTTATACTTTCGAACCCGACCCATTTGGTCGATCATTAGGATCCGACCAAGCACATTAGGTGACCATAGTATATAGGGAATAACCTTCCGAGGTTATACCTTATGGTCACATCGTTTGAGTAGTTGTATGATAGGTAGTATATATGCCTTAGGTAAATTACCAAAATGCCCTTTTAACGCCAAGATTTATTTTAAGCATATGTAACATAACTTTTGGTATCTAAACTGATTTAGTAACAATATTAGACATATTAAGGCATATTTTACTTGTCATAGGACTAGTTAGGCGTTCCGAACGCGTTTTACGCGAACGACGCGTTAAAGTAGCATAAGCTACCTAAACGGGTCGTAACGGGTCGTAAGCACTTAGGTTAGGTTTCATTTAGTATGTAGGCTTTGTTAAACCATATGACACGAGTCTCTATACTCGTTTGGTTTACGAACCCTCATTCTATCCAATCCTCCGATTTAGGTCCGGTATATTAACATAGTTACCTATATTAGGTGCCGTTTGATATCCGTGATCTCTAGCATTGTTTGCTTGTTACTCAAGGATTACTAAGCAATCTCAAGTGAGTACATAGACCCCTCTTTTACTGTTTTCAAACTGTTTTGGGGTGAAACACATGTGCCTACTTGTTACTTTCATGCTTTCCTGTTTTCACATCATATACTTGCTATGTTTATTAGTGCATACTTAGTACATTGTTTTACATTGCACTTCTGTTGCATATGCTCATCCAGCATATGAACACATTATACTACATTTTGAACCGTTGTAACCATTTGACTATGTGAACCGACGTAACCCTTTGATTATATGAACCGTTTGTAACTATTGAACCATGTGAACCAGTTGTATCTGATGACATGATTTACATTTGACAATAGACATTTGACTATACATAAACATTTCTACAATTGTTAAACATTTCATCTTGATGGTTTGGTTTGAGTAAGTGATTTAAGTAACGAGGCGTATGTAATATGATACAAGCACGGTGGATACGCTGCTGGTACTTCCTATATATAAGTGTTTGTATGGTATCACATATTGTAGCGTTATTTGAATCATTTCAATTTGAGACATATAACATTTTATACAAATAACATACTTTTCACAAGACATTGATTTACAAACAACTGATCTTATACAAACTCATTTTACATGGTTATTCATTTAACCATACATTATTCTCTTATTTATACATATCATCTGATCTTATCGTTTTTCAAATGATTTACAAGACAAAGCAAATTACAAGGTTCATGACTAAACATTTTCTCAAACATAAGTCATGAATTCTGTTTTCACAAAACCTATGTATCTCACAGGCATTTTTATGCTGACGTTCCTATTTTCACATGTGTTTTCAGGAGATGATGCATAGGACTTATCAAGACATACTTAGGCGGACCTGTGCCTTAGTGACTTAAAACGAGACAAGAACTAGTTAATTTATGTTATGTACTCTTTAGTTCTTGTTTAAAACAATGTAAACTTTCATGTTTGATTAATAAAACGAAACTTCAATTGCCATGGATTTGAAACAATTAATTTTGTTACAACACTCCCCGACGTTTCCGCCACGTTTTGTATGTTCTACGTGGTCGGGGTGTGACATTTTGACCCGTTACGACCCATTAAGGTAGCTTATGCTACTTTAACGCGTCATTCGCGCGAAACTATGTTCGGATGGTTAACTATGTGCTATGTCAAGTCTTACATGCCCAATAATACCTAAACATGTTACTAAATCAGATTATATTTCAAAAACATGTTCACATATGTAAAATACAGATTTAAGCTTCAAAAGGGCGTTTTGGTCATTTTCTATGGGCATACAAGCTACTTAACAAATAACTAACCAATCCTATGTGATCATAAGGTATAACCTCAGTGGTTATTCCCTATGCAACTATGATCAGTAATCAAGCTTGGTTGGATCCTAATGATCGACCAAACGGGTCGGGTTCGGAAGTCTAAGCGGTTGTTTAGACCGCTTAACTTACGACCTTAAACAAGCACTAAACTAATAGTGACGAGTTAAACATGTCAAAACATGTATAACTAGTTTATAAAACTGATTTGGTATCAAAACAATGGGTTTTGATACCCGAAAATAGTTCCGTTGCAAAATGCGTGCTAAAACGCATTTTGACCGAAACTTTGACTCGTCACTATGGCTAGTTAACGTGGTAATCAGTAGGTATAATCGCTAAGGATTATAACCATTGTGATTACAATCACGTTGCAAAGTTCAATTGAACTTTGACTTGACCAATCGATGGTCAAAACCGAAAGTCAAACTGTTGGCCAAACTGTTTGACTTTCTGCTTAAACATAAAGATTAAGCATGAAAGAAGACTTACAAAGGGTCCTAGCTATCTTTTCTACAAAGAATAATCAGATTAGAAAGCTCCAAACACTTGAGGGAGCTCCCAAATCAGATGTAGAGGAGAGAATGAGAGAAATGAGCAATGGACAAGTGAAATTGCTTGGCTATTTATAGTTTTTGCAACTTCACAAGATCATTACACATGTTTGTGTAGCTTCCAAGCATTAAATCTCATCCATACAAATGTAATGAGCAGCTTAGAAGCCTTGGGGAAGAGATAACTTGGCTACCACACAAGGAAATTGCATTAACAGTCCCTAAACTATCAAACAGTTTGCTGAAATCAAGTTTATGTCACTGGACAACTCATACGGCCCGCGTAAGCTGAGGGAGGGAGCTTACGCGCCCCGCCTGGCCTCCCTAGATCAGCATAAGTTTGAAAATTGGCAGTTTAGGTCCCTACATGTGTTTTAAGCCCATTTCAGCCCCTATTGACCCCCGTTAAGCCATTTTCAAGGCTCTACAAGGTCAATAAAGTTTAGAGGACTCAAAATGTGCTTGGAACACTCTCGGATGTTGGCTCGTTTGGTCGTACGGTCGCGTTGTTCGTTAAATTACGACGAAACTCAAACAGACGCGAAAACGAACCAAATTAAGCGACGAACGGTATTTTTGCATCCCGATCACTAAAATAAAAACATTTTAGTGTGTACAAAAATTTTGGATGTCCAGATGTGGTCAGAACGTAAGATATGCGCGAAAATGAAAACTTACGCCGTTTTTGACACTTTTAGTCCCTGAAAGATCAAATAAGCATATTTTTGCACACCGAACCACTCAAAGCTTATTTCTAAGCTATGTTTAGGTTATTTATGGTATGCTTAGCTTATGATCAAGTTCCGGACTCTTCGATACCATACGAGTCGGTATAGTTTCGTAGTTTGACACAATTAGTCCCTGCGATCGAATAGACTTGTTTTCAACACACCAAACCATCCAAAACTTATTTCTAAGTTATGTGAAGGTTATTTAAGGTATGTTAAGCCTATTTCACTATTCCGGAGTGTTTGTCGCGTTAAACTGGTTGCGTTTACGCACCAGTTTGCGTATAACTTTCCAGAAAGTGATTTAAAGCTTGAAATCGGAATCGAATCGAATTGTAAAATCAACAAACACAAAAATACACATATAACACCACGACACATTGTTTTATTAATAATTAACATTGTTTTGCATTGTTCATCGATTAAAGAGCACAGTTGTCACAACCAAGTGATCTCAGCAACGTTCTGAAGAATAACACAATAAGAACACTTATATATAGGAAGTACCATTGGCGTATCCACCGTGTTCTTATCACATCATACTTCTCCCATTACCTTAATCACTCTAGATTTTTTGCCACCATACTTACCAAGGTTTACTATGATTCTCATGCGTCGAATCTCATAATTAAGTGTGCACCCATAATTACTTGTTTCGTCGCATGGTCCACATAGCTCCTCTTATTAAACGAGGGTAAACAAATAATAAGGTCGAACTATCGTCTAAATCAAATAAACATCATCACAACATAACATTTGTTAAATCGAATCGTGTTTCATACTAGCAATGATAGCACTACTTGTTTTGCATACAACAAATTTAGTAGTAGGTATTTTATTCTAGTACGAATGTTTATATATGTTTCATACTAACCAAACAGGTAGAATGCAACATATACTAATCATGCATTGTCATCATAATGTCAGCATATCGAGAAAATGTTTTCAAATCATGCGCTAGGTATGCTAAGTTAACACACTAAGCAAAAATGTATTTGAAAATAATGTACTAAGTACGTTAAGTCAACATACGAAGCAAATTTTATTTATAATCATATACTAAACATATTAGATAAATAAATCATGTATGTAATGTCATGATCACAAAATAGTATTATCTTGTTCATAGTATTCGTATCGATCGTGTTGCCAAGTTCGTATGAATGCACTAGAGTGCAATCATGGTATGCTAATTTACAAGATTTAGTTCCTAAAGAACGGAATCCTCAAGGTCAGCACGTAGCTGTAATCACACATAGTGTAATCACATTAGAGTTTGTAATTGGAAAATGAATAACAAGGATAAAGATGAACTTCTTGAAATTTATATTGTCATTACAAACATAGTTGAAATATGTACATTGTTTTCGAAAATAAACAGAAAATATAGAGGTTCAAATGATCATAAGGGCTTGATCATTAGCTTGAGCCTCATTGACGTTGAACACTCGTCCATTAGCATTGGCAAGCTTGGGGCAGTTTTGTTTGAAATGATTTAAATCACCACAATTGAAACATGCTCGAGGGAGAGTCTGAGTAGGGGCTGCTCGGTTCTAGATACGACAGGTCACAGCTAGATGTCCAAATAGACCACAGGTTGTACACTGATGACAAGGAGAATTTGTTGCGTGATGATAGTTGCAATGATTGCATTGAGGTTGCTTTCCACGATAAAATCCCTTAAAGGGTACTGAGTTTAGTGGAATTATTGCAGTAATATCAAAATTCCTTGAAGTCTTGTGCTTCTTAGAATTTTTTTTTTTTTTTTGAAGATTCGGCCTTTGTTTCCTTTGAATTCCCTTTAGTAGTTTCAGTGTTTCGTTTCTTGTACTTAGAAAACATACTGTTATCTTTGACTTAGTAAAAACTTGTTCATAAGTCTCGTTCTTTTACTTAGAATATATAGTGTTGTGGATTTTGTTTTGAGATAAGAGTTGTTTGAAAAATAAACTTTCGTAATATTTTTGGATGAGAGAATACAAACCAAGTTAATGGTTTATGTTAAAAATTCCTTTATTGTTTAAATTTTTTTTATTGTTTTTAAGATAAAATGTTTTAAATTTAATTTTTAAAATAAAGAAACTTTGTGTCTGAAATTTTGAAATTCTCATCCAAATGGTAAAAATTTGAAATTTTTAAAGACAAAGGTAGTCTTTCGAAAATGAAATAGGATCTCATAGTGTCATGAAATGAAATGAAATTCATTTCAATTATCTCGAATCAAACATATCACCGAAGGTAATATGATGAAATAGTATTGTGAAAGGAAATTTGTTTCGATTATCGTGAATAGCAAACATATTACCGAGGGTAATATGAATGAGTAGTGTCACAAAGGTCGTTTAGAAATCATTTGACGTGGTCAAGATGGATAGTTTTTTATATTGTTTCACGAAGACATGCTTTAGCCTATAAGTGAACACTCACCCTAAGAGTTCACATGTAAGAGTTACTGGTCCGATAATGCGGATTTGTACGAACACTCTAGCCTTAGACAGAAAACTCGGGGTACAGGCATCCACCCTTCCAGATTGCATGTGTTCACATTATTAAAACCCAAGATTTCGATGAAAAATGATTAAGAAAAACATTTGAGAAATCTTTTGATAAAAATTGTTTAAGATAAACATGTTTGCGAAATATTTTGACGAAAATGTTTGAGAAAACATTTTGAGAAATATTTCAATGAAAATGTTTAGGAGAAAAACATTTTGAGGAACACCTTAAGGCATGAAGCCTAAGGTTTAGGATAAATCATCTAGGGCTAGATGATTTGTAAATCATAGTGTAGTTGTGGCACGAATAAGGATGAAGATTTTAGGAAGGAGTTCCTAAGTCTACTCATGTTTGGGTCCTAGGAAGGTTATAGACTAGGTTTAAGGCATGCTAATAACCTAATTCCCTATAACCAGTGCTCTGATACCAATCTGTAACACCCCAATCGGGTAATAGAACAACACGCGGCGGAAATATCGGGGAGTCACTTTACAAATTGCTCACAACTACTGGTACTAAATTGTTTCAATATTATTAACATCGTTTTACAAACAAAGAATACATGTAATTGTATTTTGATTAAGAAGTCTAAGGCCCGTATGCAGTCCTATGCTTTGCATGCTTGAATAGTTGAAAACCTGAAACATATGTGAAAAATAGTCAGCATAAAAATGTCGGCAAGTACATAGGTTTTATTAGCCAAATAAATGGAAAAACATTTGATATTGCAATACTTTGACAACTACGAGAGCTGTCAATTGAAAATAAATCTTGAAGCCAAAGAATGGCAAAAATTTAGTACTGCAATACATAATCTTGATTGTGAAAACTCGTGGCAAATAGTTTTGTATATGGCAATATGATTATTACTAAGTCATTTTATGACATTTGAAATTGTACATCGTGATCTCGTTTAAATCATCGTAAAACTCGTTAATGAGTTATTAGAAATTCAATCAAGGATTAATAATAATTGTTTTGAAATAAATCAAAACTTGTGTGAGTATTATATAAATCAAGTCAATGATTCATAATAATAGTTTAGATATCCTTCTATGAATCCAACATAATAAGATATGGGAGATTCTACAAGGATTTGGATAATCGAACATTGAGGCAATCGTACACAAAATCCTAAAATGATTTGGATAATGCTACAAGAGTAATAAAATAAGAACACTTATATATAGGAAGTACCAGCGGCCACTACGAGAATAATGGGCAATTGTCACCAGAATTTGCCACCGAGAAAAAACGATAGCAAATTTAGTGACCGATTTCTCACCAAAATGTAAATTAAACCCGCTTTACAAATTAGGTGGCTAAATCGTGACAAATAAAAAGAATTAAATGGTATGTTTGAATTGCCACCGTTTTAGCGGTGGCAACGTGTGAAAAATAATTAAGTGGGATACGATTTGTGTGGGCGGGCGAATATTTTGGCTCTCAACATATTGGGGTTTTGAATACAGTCTCAAAATCAATCGCTCATTCATATTCCACCTAACTCTGCTCCCACGCCTTCGTCACTTTACAAACCCTAATCTAATTTCCCTCCCTCTAATATCAGAAGTCACGTGATTCAATCAATTGCTTCTGATCGGTGGAGGATGATTCAGTTGTGTTCATAGAGAAGTTATTAACGTCGTCGGCGTCATCAATGAAGCTCACCATGGCAATAGGTATTTGGATGTTGCTATTAAGCAATTTAGTCGTAATGGATTTCAAGTATGTTTCCCCCCTTTCATTTATGCTTATTTTATTTGTTAAGATTCATAGAATTTCATTCTGAATCCAAGGATTTTGAGATATCTAGGTATAAAAAGAGTGGAAACCGTTGCTTTTTGAGTTGGCAACAACGGCTCAAGATTTGCATAGGTGTTGGATATGGATTGGAGTACCTTCACACGGGGATTGGGATTAATGAAATAGTTATACACCGTGATGTGAAGAGTTCTAATAGTTTGTTGGATGAGAATTGGGAACCTAGAATATCAGATTTTGGTTTGTGTAAAAAATGTGTAGGTAATCAGCCTGATATGCAGATGATCCTCACTATCGTAAGACGGGGGAATTGTCGACTAAGACTAATGTGTATTCATATGGCGTGGTGTTGCTGGAAGTGCTTTGTGGTCGGCGGCCTTTGGATTTTGTGGTGTCTGGTCGGCAAAAGTGGTTGGTGTCGTGGGCGCAACAATGTATCCGAGAAGGGGTTGCACACAGGGTTATTGATCGTGGTCTTAGGGGGAGAATTACGGATGATGGATTGCGTATCTTTCAGGATATTACTCTGCAATGCTTGCATGAACGCCCTGATAAACGACCTACCATGGCTGAAGTGGTGGCCAAGCTAGAAGCTGCTTTGAAATCGCAATTTACAGCGTATTCTTCTTCTTCGGAGGATGATGATGATGAATTCATAAAGATATTCTTTGGCCAAGGTAAGGATCAACAAACAACCTTAAACTGTACTATATGTTTGTTTTTGGTATTTTGGGAAGTGTAGGATATGTTAATTATATTGCTTTTGTTTATTTTATTTTATTTTATTTCAGGTTCTTATTTAAACTCAGATGCAGACTCACTTAGGTATCCTTGAGTTTAAATCCCATAATATTACCTTTTGAAGTGTCTTGAATTTCCATTATATTTTTGTATAATTTTTACAATTTTACTCCTCGACAGGCGCACAGTTGAGACAGGGTCGGGTAAGAGTGACACCACTAAACATGTATGTATTTCCTATCATCTTCTTGGTGCACCTTAATTCCTGTATATTGTATATAGTGATAGAATAGTTTGCACAGGATCTTGAATCAGAGTTAAACACCACCGCTGTAAGGAGGTGTAAATCATGGTACAATTAGCTTTTTCCACTAAATCACATAGCCATTATGTGTTAACTTGTATTGGATATATTCATTAGCTTTGTGGAAACTAATTGTGTTATACTGTGTGTTTACTAATTTTGTGCGTGATTCATTTCACTTTGAACTTACATGTTTTGTGTTAAAAATCATTATACACTAGGGGTGCTAAACGGGTCGTGTTCGCGGGTTGGCGGGTTCAACTCGACCCGAACCCGAAAATTTTACACGAACCCGAACCCGACCCGAACCCGAAAATCGTATCATACATATGAACCCGAACACGACCCAAAGTTTTGTGGGTTGACCCGAACACAGCCCGTTCAACCCAGATTTTTTATCTTTTTTTCTGAAATTAATGTATTAAAACCAAAATTTACTTAAAAAACACAAATGTGTATTACATAACTATATTAAATTATAAAATCTTATGCTAATTTTTCTTTTTAAGTTATAACTAGTTGTTTTCCGGGCACGCGCTGCTACGCCGTGCTTTTGCCTTTTCTACCAATAGTAATTTCAAATTAAAAGTTGTTTTAAGGCATGGTATAGTTTAGCAGGTAATTATATCAGCTTTAATAGCCACACCATTGGTTTAGTTACAAAAGACATTGGGTTTAGGTGAGCAGGTGGTTACAAAACATATGAATAGCTACTTTATGTATGTTGTTACCCTAAAGTGGTTGGTTTTTATTGATTTTGTCACCCGCTTTGTGTACCAATAAACAGACTTCATCTAAAGTGTACCAATTGTTATGGGTGATTTTCCGCTTATATATCCTGAATAATATTCTGACTATGTTCCTTTTGTTGTGATCAGGATACCGGATCAGGATATTGGTAACATCCTGATGCAGTATCCTGGTAGTGACTAATTAATTTACGTGCAGATTGATGAAGCAAGTTTATAACGTTCAAGTGGACTTCTTCTTCCAAAGACTCGGGCCAATCTGTTGGAATAGGGACGTTGAAGCCGGAAGACGTGGACAACAACGTTCACAAAGGGAATATTCGTTATATCTCGGAAATTGTAGGCTAGTTAGTTAGTTTTGTTTTACTATAAATAGGATTGATCGGATCAGATAAGGACACACAATCTCTCAAACTTTCTTGCTCTCTAGTGGCAGACACTCACAATACACTTACACTTGTATTCAAATCGCATTGTAACACTTAGTTGATCCTCGTCATATCCTGCACTATATCCTGATATTCGAAGTAATAAGAAGAACAAGGCAGCTGCGATTGTCAGCTCCGATTGTCAGCTCCCGAGGTTTTGTACCGGTGATCTAGATTGATCAAGGGCTTTCCTCGTACATCTCGTGTCACCATTTACATTTTTGCTCATTGTTTGATTATAGATACAGCTCGACATCCTGAGCCGTATCCTGAAAACTGTTTTTGCAAACAACTAAATCAACATATTTTCGATACACATTATTAGCACACTACCTCACTTAACTAATTTGATCACTTAATTGCTTCGGTAATTTTTGACCAAAACAATTTGGCGCCCGCCGTGGGGCGAGTGGTGCTATTTCTACTAAAAGCTTTTGCAAAATCATTACTTGGTTTTCTATTTTTAAAACTTTTTGCTACACTATTTTCAATGGCCTCAAGATCAAACATGAGCTCTTCTACCGTATCTGCTACAACATCTGCAGTGATTGGTTCGGTGCTTCCACCACCTCCTCCAAGGATGCAAGCTTCTTCACAGCCTCAGGATAGTATCCCCACTCGGAATATTTAGGGATCTGCTCCTGTTTTTTTAGCCTCTAATGATGAAATTCTAACTCTGTTTGGTTGTAACAGGATCAGATGAAGCAACAGCAGGAGACTAACCAAATGCTGATGAGAGAGATACAACTCT
Organism: Helianthus tuberosus; assembly: GCA_030545235.1. Taxonomy (NCBI): domain Eukaryota; kingdom Viridiplantae; phylum Streptophyta; class Magnoliopsida; order Asterales; family Asteraceae; genus Helianthus; species Helianthus tuberosus. Next base: position 132,898,595 of record CM060408.1, on the reverse strand, counting down.
TGAAATCCAGCTCAAGCAGGCCCGCTGAGGATACTGTCACTCCCATGCAGCCCAGAGCTTTGAACTTCAGTTCTACAGTATATGCTGAGGATAACAGGGGGAATATTGTGCCTAGCCATTCTCAAAATCATACTCCTGAGATACCCTCTTCGGTTAGGGTGTCAACTGTGAGAAGCTCAGGATATGCTTCAGGATATGGCCAGAATCCTCAGACTGGTAACGTGTCTAATAATAATAATACTCTTACTACTAATGGTATTAGGTCTTTGCAGGATGCAGGTATGACATCGGCATTTTCTAGGGAGCTTCAGAAATTGAAGGACATGATATCCAGTGTACCTGGGGTGGTCCAGCCAATTCCAGAAGTGTCCCAAGACATCCACAGGATATCCCGGTTTGCATATCCTATTTGTGATGCTAAAATCCCAAAAAGATTTCAAACCCCCAACATGAAGCTCTATGACGGAACTACGGATCCCGAAGAGCATATTGCCCAGTATAAGGAAAGGATGGAAATCAACCCTATCCCTCCGGATCTCAAGGAATCATGCCTCTGCAAGGGTTTTGGTTCTACCTTAACAGGCTCAGCCTTAAAATTGCTCTTAAACATTCCTCCTCATTCGATTACATCATTTGCTCATTTAGTCAATTTATTTAATAGTCAATTTTCTTGCAGTCGAAGTTTTGAAAAACTAACCAGTGATCTCTATAGGATAACTCAAGGACCTCAGGAATCCTTGAGAGATTATGTGAACAAGTTTAGCAGGGAATCTCTTGATATCCCACATCTTGATGACAAAAAGATGCAAGAGATGATATATTCGACTGGAGGATGACAAAAAGATGCAAGAGATGATGAATTCATCCACAACCTATGAATCAACCAATAGGAAGTCAGAATCCTAGTATAAACCATATCGCTCTAAGCCATATGGCAGGAATAACAGCAAGAAAGTGAATGCTGTAGAAGATGAGGATCCTGAGGAGTATCCTAAGTTATCAGAATATTGTTTTTCTGTTAATATACCTGAACTGATGTATGCTATGCAGGGTTTAGGAGACAAAGCAAGGTGGCCTAGGAAGAACCAATAGAAAGCTGATTGGAAGGATAAATCCAAGTGGTGTGCCTTCCATGAGGATTTTGGACATGTTACAGAAGATTGCATTGCCCTGAGGAAAGAAATAAGCTATCTACTAAGCAAAGGATATCTGAATGATCTTCTGGGAAGAAAGAAGAATAAGAGTCAGGATACTGAGAAGGATCCTGAAAGTGCAGCATCACCTCCTGCAGATGCCAAGATAATTAACTTCATTTCAAGAGGATCCGACATTTGTGGGACTTCATATTCTGCTGCAAAAAGACATGCAAATGAGGCTAAAGCAGAAAGGGGAGATAAGCCAACCAGGATGTCAACCCTCACAACTGATAAAGTGATCACGTTCGACAGTGATGACAGGGATACTGTCCAGGGCCCTCACCATGATGCTTTGGTAATAACTTTATATGTTGCTAATCATTTTGTGCGCAGGATACTGGTAAATAATGGCAGCTCCGTCAACATAATTCAGCTAGAAACACTGAAAAGGATGAATGTATCCCCGATGGATATTACTTCGAAATCCACTGTGCTTGTTGGGTTCAGTGGAGAAGCTAGGAATACCGTGGGAGAAATAAAGTTGCATGTGTATGTTGAAGGGGTCAACTCAATGCAACGCTTCTGTGTCATGGACTCCTTATCCTTCTACAATATTATATTGGGTAGGCCATGGATCCATGATATGAAAGTTGTGCCATCTACCTATCACCAGTGCATCAAGATACCTACGCCTTGGGGGGTTGTCAAAGTGGAAAGTGACCAACAAGAAGCGAAGGAGTGTTATTCTTCTTCGATGAAATCCTCAACCAAACCCAATGCAGCATAGCAATTAAAGATGCGGGCCCAGGATATCTTGGAGGCTTCAGAGCAGGATGTTAAGAAAATTATCCTGGATCAGGATAATCCAGATATCTCAGTGCTCGTAGGAACCAATATCCCTCAGGATATTGAAAATCAATTAACTAACTTTTTGAAATGCCGGATGTCAACATTCGCATGGAAACATGAGGATATGACAGGTATTTCCAAGGATATTATAACTCACAAGCTCGGAATTGATAGGTCTTTCAAGCCTGTCCAACAGAAATGAAGGAAGTTTGCTCCAGAACGGAATGCGATCATTCAGGAAGAGGTTGAAAGATTATTAAAGAGCAAGATGATTAGGGAAGTTAAATTTCCCAAATGGCTAGCAAATGTAGTTGTGGTGCAAAAGAAAAATGGGAAATGGAGAGTTTGTGTAGATTACACAGACTTGAACAAAGCATGTCCTAAAGACCCATTTCCCCTGCCTCATATCGACTCAATGGTGGATGCTACTGCCGGTCACGAGATGTTAACCTTCATGGATGCGTCCTCAGGATTCCAGCAGATCCAAATGACACATTCGGACCAGGAGGATACTGCTTTCATGACACCAACAGGTATTTATTGTTATATTGCTATGCCTTTTGGTTTGAAAAATGCAGGTGCAAGATACCAAAGATTGGTGAACATGATGTTTAAAGACAAACTGGGGGACACCATGGAGGTGTACATTGATGATATGGTAGTAAAATCCAAGAAGGCTGAGGATCATCTCCGGGATATTGAAGGAGCATTTGATATCCTGGATCAATACAATATGAAGCTGAATCCTACCAAATGCCATTTTGGAGTGGGGGCAGGAAAGTTTTTGGGATACATGGTGACTAAAAGAGGGATCGAAGCAAGCCCGGAACAAATCAAAGCTATCCTGGATATCAAGTCACCTTCAAACATGAAAGATTTACAAAGATTAACAGGGCGAGTAGCAGCACTAAACAGGTTTATATCAAGATCCTCGGAAAGATGCAAGGAATTCTACGATATCCTGAAGAAGAATAAGAAGTTCGAATGGGGAGAGAAGCATGAAGCAGCCTTACAGGAATTAAAGCAGTATCTTTCAACTGCACCACTATTGATGAAACCCGAGGATGGTGAACCATTATCCCTATATCTTGCAGTATCAGGGAACGCAGTAAGTGTTGTCCTGGTAAAGGATCACGAAGGTCAACAATATCTATCTATTATGTTAGCATAAGTTTTTTAGATGCTGAAACTAGATATTCTCATTTAGAAAAATTAATATTGGCTCTAGTTATGGCATCGACAAAACTTAGACACTATTTTGAGATACATAGGATTCATGTTAAAACTAATTATCTTGTTAAAAATGTGCTTAGGAAACCTGAGATGTCAGTGTAGGATCGTATTCGGACCCGAATGAGTCTATCAGAAGAGCTTTTCTCAGTTTGAGCTGCGGAAACAAACAAACTGAGTTCAATTCAGTGATTATACACTTTAAACTGTCGATTTGTATTGATTGAATGACTTTTACAATGACTCGACACTTCGGCAGCACTTCGTTGCAAACCGGAACAACTAACTTACAACTAACTACTGATTTCGCTCAAGGCTGCCTATATATAGAGTTTCTGATTCCCCACGAAAATGCAATGTTCATTTCGTGGGAAATCAACATTTCGAGCGGAATCAGAACTAAACCTTTCGAGCGGAATCAGACATTACAACTTCAAGCGGAATCAGGATTTAATGTGATTTAGCTTGAAATGACAAGGTGTCATTTCGAGCGGAATCACCCCTAAAAATCACTATCTCGATTCTCATGCCCTAACTCTATACAAGACTCGATACAAGACGTAGGCGACAGACGGATGCAGCAACAAACTCCCCCTCGGATGTTGACGGAGTCTTCAGTGTCGAGTCTTCGGTTGTCAAACCTTCAGTCTTTATCAGTCTTTGTGCTTCTCTTCGAAGTATTCTCCATTATAAACATCCAGAATCAATCTCTTTCTCTTTCTTCCAGAATCTCAACCTAGCTCTGAGCTCTCTCTTGAAGTCCTCAGACTCCCCCTCTCACTAAGCTGAGATCGTAGTCTGGAAATCACCATCTGCTCAGATATCGGAATCTGGCTTTGGTCAATCTTCATATCTGCAATTCTCTACCACACACATAAGTTTCTCAAAGATTAAATCTTTAAAATTTAGAAACCATTTGCACGAAACATTCAAAAAATGATTTATTCTCTGCAAACCACTTGTAAAAACTTCTTCAAAAAATCAAGTTTAGCACTTGGAATTTTGAATGTCAGCCTTCCAACAACAGTTGTCGAAAATCTTTGTGGATTTTTACAAAATTTATGCTAAAACACACTTAAAATCTTTTTAGATTTTTGAATGAAAATGCAGTAAAGAAATATTTACAAACAGTATTTTTGTGAGTTCGTGCAAGAGGATCATATCAGTTTTTGAGACAAATCACCAACACCGTTAAGCTTTAAACATTTTAAGCTCTAAACGATTCACATTGATTGACGATATTGTTGTCCACTTAAACTCAATCTAAAAACTTTCGAAATGCTTACAGATACGTTAAGATATATTAATTTTGCACTAAGTTCTTATGGACCCCACGATCTCAGCATATCCCCTCATCATGCAATACACTGACTCAAGTAATGCCTTTAAACTTTTATCAACTGTGATTTGTGCGAAAACAAAGCAGAATGTTTAAACATTAACAATCAGGTCGATACTTCCGTATACGCAGAGAAAGTCCAATGTTTAAACAAAATAAGAAAATAAAACAAGTTGAAGTTGTTTAGGCTTTAACCACCAGGTCGATACTTCCGTATACGCAAAGGAGGTCCAAAGCTTAAACGAAACACCAAAGAAAATAAAGCAGAACGTTTAGGCATTAACAACCAGGTCGATACTCACGTATACGCAGAGGATGTCCAATGCTTAAACAAAATAAAGAAATAAAACAAGTTTAAATCTTTCCAAAATAAAATGCACAATCACATCGACTTTTCAGCAAAGTTGTGAAAGTTCACAAACTTAACCAGTTTTATGTCTTTCGACAATCAGCGATTACTGAGTAGGCACACAGTCAAGAAGGACAAAACTAAGTACTATGCTTTCAACCATGTTTCCCACTAGAACTAGGCCTTTTCATTTAAATTTGTATCGTTATCGCAAATCTACTAGTCTAGCTGAGCCTACCATCACATCTTTAGTGAGACTGTTTATCACATATTGACTTTCCATTTCTTTAGCATGTCGTGACAGTCCACTGATGTACTATCATTTCCTCTTTTATGCAACAAAAACTCATTTTTCATTTTATCATGTTTTTGGCTTTTTCAAATTTTCTAATGTTTTTGGATTTTCTGAAATTATACTCCCCCTAAAATACAAATACATCTAAAGAAAATTAAAAACAAATTGTACAAGAACATGAGAACTGATATTGAATTGCCTCAATTCTCCATCCACTTGGCATAAACAATCAGAACTCCCCCTCACAACAAACTATTTTCCCATTAAGATCTCAAAACACTTAAGTTTGTAGGTACGGGGAAAACTCATCACATTGTTTACCAAAACTTTTAAATGATAGTTAAATCAAGTTCAACTTAATGACCTTGATTAACCACTTGTAAGATCAAATATCAAAAATTTTCAACCAATCATCATCTGTTGGTTGAATTCTCAAGGTTCCGATTCCTACTCCACACTTACCAACCAGGGAGTTCCGGCAATTCACAATTATCAAAATTTTCAATTTTTAAACAATATAAGAATGATGCCGATTCATGCTCCACGATTACCAACTAGGGAGCTCCGGCATGTCAGGTTTTTACTGTTTGAAAAATATATCCACCCAAGCCTGACCTTCCTTGGGTGTAACAACCTCTTCTTCATCTTTACTTTCAACAGACTTGTGAACATTCATTTTGGAAGCATAGAATTCTTTAACTCCTTTGGCCTTACCATCGACCATTTTTCCAAAAATGTGTTTCACATTTCTGTTGAAAACCTTAGCAACATCAAATTTCTTCTTGTTAGAATAAAATTGATTTGAAATTTCAACTTTCCCAACTTTCTTTTTAAAATTTTCAGCCCGCAGAGGTGGAAAATTCACATCATCCACATTTGGAACTGATTTTTCAACCTTTTCTTTAACACCTTTTGGCTCCTCTGATTTTGTGGAATCAGATTCATCACCAGAACTGTTTCCTGAACTCTTAACAACCCATTTTTGATTTTTCAGATTTTTTTTCTTTTAACCATATTCTTTGAACATTCACCAATCTCAAAGGTTGAATTTTCAAAACCTGTAAATTTTCTGGTTGTTAGTTCAGTTTTCTCAACAACTTTTTCTTTCATTTTACTAGAGACTTCCTGTTTTGGTTTGAATGTTTTCGGACAATTTCTAGCAATATGACTAGCAGTTTTGCACTGAAAACAGGTTCTCGTCTCTGTAGTCTTCTGAGCAATACTTTTCTTCACTTTTTCTTGCTTTTTGGCAAGGAATTCTTCGTTTATTTGCTTTCTAAACGCTTGTTCTTTCTCATCTTCTAAATATTTTCCTGAAACAAACACAGTTTTTGGTTTATAAACTTTTTCATTTTTATGATTTTTCGGTTGATTAAATCCAAGACCTTTCTTTTTGACATTACCATTATGGTTAGGTTTCTTTTGAAAACTATAACCACAATTGTAACCCATTTTCTTGTTAATTCTCTATTTATCTCTTGAAGTGTATTGTTTAGGTTTTCCAGAAAGATTTAACTCTTTTATTTCAGAAATATTAATTTCTGTAATTTTGAAAACCTTTTTAATCATTTCAATTCTAACACTTCTTATTGGAAAAATCTCATCAGAATATAATTTGTCAGAATCTTTCAAAGTATATGCTACTTTGACTGGTTCGTCATTCAAATTAGATTTTGATAGCAAAAATTCCTTATCATAAACCCGTTTGTCCTTTTTTGATTGTTGACTTTGACTTGTCGGATTAAGACTTTGACTCAGATTTGGACTCCGTTTTTGACTCCTCTATGTCATCTTTATCTAACACCTGATCGACCACACGTTTAATCAGCTCGGACTCATGATCAGTGTCAGACGATGTGAACGTAACATCAATATTTTCTGGCAAATTATATGACGACCCTAACTCCCACTGTAAGTTAGTTGCCTTTTTGACACTTTCGAAATTTGGATTTCGAGACAAATATCCATTTTCGACCGGGGGCGGACATCTATTGTAGACAACACTTGGTTTCTTACCAGAAATTTCTACTTCATCCTCTTCCTTAGTCTCAGACTTCTTTTCTTCTGAAGTCTTCTCTTCTTTAAAAGTCTTCAATCTTTCCACAATTGGATAAATACTGTCAACAACAAAAGTAGAACATGAGTAACTTTTCAATAAATTGTTAACTCTTTCTGTTTCTATTCTTTGTGTTGCCAACTTCAATTCCAGCTCAGCACACTTCTCTGTGTAGTAGTTGACATAATCAAGCTGTCTCATGTAAGCTCCTTTGAGTGTATTCAATGCAACGGCTTGTTCACTGTTTGAATCAGTGTACTTGTTAATCTCTCTGTTCAAAGTATCATAAGATTCTTTCAATCTTTTTATGTTGTGTAACAGCTCGTTGTTTTGCATGATCAAAGAATCACAATTCAAACACTTTTCAGGAACTTTGACTGCTTCAGTATCAACTTTGATTTCAAATTCCAGAACATCTTTGACTGTTCTTCTCGCTTGGAAAAACTCAGCTCTTTTCTTTTTCTCGGCTTCAGCTTCAGCTTTTAACCTTTCTTCTTCTTCCTCTTCTTCAATTTTTCTCCATTTTTCTTCTTCAGCTTCCCTGACTTTTCTGTATTTTGCAGCCCAATACTCATCATAAGCATTAGCAATAAAAGCTTTAGCATTTGACATCTCTTTGGACATCTCTTTGGCCATGAATTCTTGGTCTGGGCAAAAATTGTCCCAACTGAAACCTTCAGGCAATCTTTCATCATCTTGATCTGCCAAACACACTTTGCTATCTGTTGGAATGTATTTATCCCAACTGAATCCACCATCCTTGCCCTGATTAACCAGACATGCTCTCTTTGAATCTTCAATTTCTTTTCTACCATGTGCAGTTTGAGCCTGATGTGGTGCCTGTTGTTGTTGATATGGCTGTTGTGTGACTTGATGATAAATCGCCTTTTTGTAGTAATCGTTGTTTCCAAAAGGGTTTTGAGCTCCACTCGCTTCTCGATTTGTGCACTCTCTCTTGAAATGCCCCTTTTCCCTGCAACGAAAACAAGTAACTTTAGACTTATCAAAACCTAAAGTTGAAATATGTGCCTCGGGAAAATCATCTCTGCCTGTGATTTGTTTAAACTTTTCAGCCCGTCTCAATACACTAGCCATGCACCATTTAATATCCATCAATTCCATTTCTTCGGCATCAATTTAATTGTAATCCTCTTTCGTGAGCATTGGATTTCCGATCCTCCCTGCAACTAAGCCTCCATAGGATTCAAGCACGGTCACCAACAAAGACATGTGACTTTTTGCAACTTCCTCAGTATAATTCTGATCATTCTCAAGCTTTAACGCAATGTTACATTGAAGAACTTTTCCACTCTTTGTCGTAGAAAACTGTGGATCATAGGTTGGAAATGAAGAGAATCCTGTTGTGCTGCTTGATCCCTGAGATGCACTTTCAGAAGAACCTTTTGCGTTATAAGCAGTTTCAACCTTTGGAGAAAAATTTGTCTTTTCACTAACACCACTCTTGAAATACAAGCCGATGTCTTGTTCTCCATCATAGTTCTTCATCCTGGCGATCTTCCTCTGTTCCATCTCTTGAGCTTCCAGATGTTTGATGAACTCACCCAATGTTAACTTTTTATATTCTTTCCGATTGTTTCTCAACATCATCAGGAATGTTCCCCAAGTATCATGTGGTAACGCATCAACAAGTTTCTCAATCAGCTCATCAGTATCCTTTTTGATCCCTAATTTCGTCATATTTCTCACCAAGTTACAATATCTTTCAATAATTTGTTTGGTATTTTCATATTTCAACCCACGAAATAGATCAAATTCTTTCTTCATGAGAGACATCTTGTTTTTAAGCATATCATCACTTCCTATAGACTTTGCTTCCAATTCAGTCCAGATTGAATATGCACTTCCATCATGTTGAAGCAAAATCAAAATGTCCTCTTTAATTGCTTGCTGAAGCAGACTCGCCATCAATTTCTCATCTCTATACTTCTTTTTCTCATCAGCACTCATTTCTCTGATTGTTAACTGAATACCATTCCTTGTGGGCATTTCATATGGGACTTCAGTGTGTTCCCAAGTATCCAAGTGATAAGCTTCAACCCAATTTCGAAAGCGTTCGGACCAACCTTGTAATCATCAATATCCAAGAGCTTAGGCGGTTTCTGTGATGTCCCCGTTTCATTCTCAAGCAATGCACTCTGATTAATGTTCATTGGACCAGCAAAGGCATTATAGAACTCATTCTCCATTTTTTTAATCTTCAAAAATTCACAATTTTCAATTTCAATTGAAATCTTTCTTTCAAGCGAAATCACAAGAATACACTTTCAAGCGAAATCTCTGTTTGAAGCGAAATCAGTCAACAACTTTTCAAGTGAAACCTTGTTTCGAGCGGAATCACCAGATAACTTTGGAGCGGAATCACGAAGTGATTTTGGAGCGGAATCAAGATCAAATCTCAAGCTGAATCACGATTCTGAGCGGAATCAACCGGGAACTTTCAAGCGAAACCTGGATTTGGAGCGGAAACAGAAACAAGTCTCAAGCTGAATCAGTATGACGTCATGCTTCTCTCGAATGTTTTCAAGCGGAACCACAAAAATGACCAGTTTTAGTTCGAATTTGAACTTGAAACTTCTAAGGCTTTGTTAACTATCAATTCCGAGCAGTGTGTGAAAATCTGAGCCAATTCTGACCGTGAAATGATGTTCAGATTGAAAAAGAAAGATGTAGAAACAGAATTCGCAGCTGAATTGTATAGAACTCTTCCTCCTGAGCTCTGATACCACTTGTAGGATCGTATTCGGACCCGAATGAGTCTATCAGAAGAGCTTTTCTCAGTTTGAGCGGCGGAAACAAACAAACTGAGTTCAATTCAGCGATTATACACTTTAAACTGTCGATTTGTATTGATTGAATGACTTTTACAATGACTCGACACTTCGGCAGCACTTCGTTGCAAACCGAAACAACTAACTTACAACTAACTACTGATTTCGCTCAAGGCTACCTATTTATAGAGTTTCTGATTCCCCACGAAAATGCAATGTTCATTTCGTGGGAAATCAACATTTCGAGCAGAATCAGGACTAAACCTTTCGAGCGGAATCAGACATTACAACTTCGAGCGGAATCAGGATTTAATGTGATTTAGCTTGAAATGACAAGGTGTCATTTCGAGCGGAATCACCCCTAAAAATCACTATCTCGATTCTCATGCCCTAACTCTATACAAGACTCGATACAAGACGTAGGCGACAGACGGATGCACCAACAGTCAGGAAGAATGGCTAAATGGTCTGTAAAATTAAGTGCCTATGATCTAGTATATGAACCTAGAAATGCCATAAAGTCTCAGGCTCTAGCTGACTTTGTGGCTGATTTCAAAAGTGATATTCAAAATGAAGTAGACCTAGAAGTACAACAGCTAGGAGAAAATCTAGAATCCTGGACATTATATACTGATGGTGCATCTAATGTAAGAGGTGTAGGATTGGGTATACTACTAAAATCGCCACAGGGGGACATATTACCCCATGCTATTAGGTGTGAATTTCCTGCCACTAATAATGAAGCAGAATATGAAGCTTTGATTGCAGGATTAGAGTTAGCCAGGAATATGAATATTAAAAGTTTACAAGTGTTTGTTGATTCCCTGTTAATTACTAATCATTTTAATGGATCCTATGCAGTTAAAGGTGAGAAGTTAATCGAGTATCTCAAAATTCTCAAAAAATTAGCAGGATATTTCGATGTTTTTACACTTGAACAGGTACCAAGAGAGGATAATGCTGAAGCAGATGCCTTGGCAAATCTAGGATCATCAGTCAGGATACCGGAGGGAACCCAAATACCAATACTACATATCCTGTATCCTGCGATGGATCTTCTCAAATCTCAGGATAAGGAAGTCGTAAGTATCCAGGATCCTGATGATGAGTATCCCGAGGAGGATCCTAAGTCCTGGACAGCTCCAATAATGAGATATCTCAAGGAAGGACACATCCCAAAGGATGATAATCCTAAGGCCTTTAGGATGAAGGTATCACGATTCACTATTATAAATGATGTTTTGTATAAGAAATCTCTTGCAGGACCATACCTGAGGTGCTTGGAGGATCCCGAAACCAAAGAAGTGCTTCAGGATATACACGAAGGGGATTGTGGTAACCATACTGGGGGCAGATCGTTATTCTCAAAGGTATTAAGAACAAGATACTATTGGCCGACGATGAGGAAAGATGCAGCAGAATATGCTAGAAGATGTGATGCATGTCAAAGGCACAGTAATATAATACATCACCCTGCTGAACCACTATATCCTATTGCTTCCCCTTGGCCATTCATGAAGTGGGGAATGGATATAGTAGGAAAATTGCCAAAGGCTCCAGGAGGAAAAGTCTTTATGCTGGCAATGACTGATTATTTCTCTAAATGGGTTAAAGCTGAAGCATTTGTTCAAGTCAGAGACCAAGAAGTAGTATCCTTCATAACAAGGAATATCCTGACTAGGTTTGGGGTACCAGCTGAGATAATTTGTGACAATGGTTCTAAGTTTATAAGTAAGAGGACAACCGATTTTTGTAAGAGTTGGGGAATTAAAATGATTACATCCACACCAGTGCATCCTCAAGCCAACGGACAAGCAGAATCCTCGAACAAGATAATTGTCAACAATTTGAAGAAGAGACTAGGAGCTAAGAAAGGAAGGTGGGCAGAAGAATTACCCTTTGTTTTATGGGCCGATAGGACAATAGTGAAAAGTGCAACTGGGCAAACTCCATTTTCCTTAGTAATTGGAGCAGAAGCAGTAATCCCGACAGAGATGGTAATACCTACAGCAAGATCCAACTTTCGAGATCTTGAGCAGAATTCTGAAGCCCTGTGCCAAAAATTGGATACTATTGATGAAACAAGAGATGCGGCTGTTGGTGCATATGTATGTTGACTTCGTCTTGTATCGAGTCATCTAATCGATTAGATAAACCAAGACACGTAGTTTGAGAAAAACGGGAAACTGGCCTGAACAAGTCACCTCACACGAACTGACCAGTAGTCACCTCACACGAACTGACCAGTTCGTGCGAACTGGCCAGGTCGTGCGAAGTGGACCAGTCTGTGTGGACATGTTCATGCGAACTGGACTCCCTGTATATAGTGGTCTTGTGATTTCATTTGTAGAACTTCTGATTCCGGTAGCGAAGCTCTGCCGAAGCGTCTCCAGCTCGTGTAAAGTTTTTATATCAATACAATCGACATTTAATCTACTTCTAAGTGCATATCAAGCTGAATGAATATCAAATCACTGAATTCCGCCTCTGATTTGGTCTAGAACTCTTCTGATCGACTCGTTTAGATCGATTCACCGATCCTACAAGTGGTATCAGAGCTTAGGAGGAAGAGTTCTTACCATTTCAGCTTGTGTTCACTGATTTCATCTCATTTCTACTCATTTTCTACATTTTTTCTTCAAAATTTCAACATTTTCATGGATAAAAAGATCTGATTTTGACATAAAACACGTAAAACTGAGTTTTAATCAATCCTTGAACAAATCAGACCTAAAATCAACCTAAAACTTGATAAAATTGACCAGACCACGTGAAAATCACGTCAGTTCGTTCGAGAATCATCCAGCTCGTGTGAAAAGGTGATCCAGGTCGTGCGAAGTGTGATCAAGTCGCATGGTTTGCTCCAGGTCATGTGAAAAGGTTCCAGGTCGCGTGAATTTTGGTCAGGTCGCACGGGTTGACATTATTTCAGTTCGCACGAGTTGAAACAGGTCATCAGGTCGTTTGACATTAGTTCAGGTTCAGTTCGTACGAGTTGAAAGTAACCAGTTCGCACGAGGAGGGTTAAGAACTTCAGGTCACTTGAAATATAGTCAGTTCGCACAAACTGAATTATCCAGATCGCACAAAGTGTTCAGTTCGCTTGAAAGGTTACCAGCTCGCACGGTTTGAAGTGTTGGTCAGTTCGTTTGAAATAAACTCTTCAGTTCGTACGGTTTGGTTAAAGGGTGTCCAGATCGTTTGAAATCTTCCTAGTTCGTTTGAAAAGTTTGTTTTTGTGAAATCTCAATACCGAAACATGGACAACGAATTTTATAATGCATTTGCTACTGCCCTGGGTACTCCTGTTACCGTTGCTCAGAGTGTAACTATGGAAAATTAAACGGGAACACTGCAGAAACCCCCAAAGCTAATGAGCATTGAAGAATATTACAGTTGGCAAGAACGGTTCGAAAATTGGGTTCAAGCAAATCATCTAAGGTCTTGGGAGTGTATTGAAACTAAGTACGTTCGACCTCGTAATAATGTGGGAGTTACAAAGAATATTTCTGAATTTACGGAAAAAGAGAGAGAAATGTACAAGGCAGAAAAAATGATGATCAGTTTACTTCAACAAGCTGTGAAAGAAGACATCTTCATATTACTTCAACATGATGATAGTGCACGTTCGATTTGGGAAGCACTTCGTACAAAATTCGAAGGAAGTACAGAGATGATCAAGAATAAGAAGTCACTATTAAAGAAAGACTTTGAATTGTTCTCAAGTCTGCCGGGTGAAACTACAAAGACTCTTATTGAGAGATATTGTCATTTAGTGCGTTCAATGAGCCGGTTGGATATCACTAAAGATTGTGAGGAATGGATTGAGAAATTAGCCGATGCTTTACCTCAAAAAGAATGGGGTACATATCTTATGATTTTGAAGAATACCAGAGAATATGATAGATTGACAATTGCTCAATTCATTGAAAAACTTGAAGGACAAGATCTTGAACAACAAAAGATCTCTAGAATGAACAATTCAAGTGGTCAACAAGATATCAAGATGTATTTCAAAGGTATTGTTCAAAATGTTGAAGCAAGTCCGAAGATCCAAACCGCTTTCAGCGCAGAAAACTCATCCGGATCACTCAATCAAAGCTCAAACAACAACAGTGGATTTTCTTCATATCCGAGTGTTAATTCAAATGTTTCAACTTCAAGTTATCATTCTCAAAGCTCAAACAATGGTAATGGTCATGTACTACAATGCAACATCGCGTTGCATCTTCAGAACGGTCATAATTTCTCTGAAGAAGTCGCTAAAGGTCATATGGCATTACTAGTTACCGTGTTAGAATCATATGAGAGTTTGGTTGCGGGAAGAATCAGAAATCCTATGTTAACAAAAGAGGATTACGATCAGATTGATGCTGAGGAAATGGAGCTAATGGATATTAAGTGGTGTTTAGCGAGCGTGTTGAGGAGAGCTGAGAAATTTAAGCAGATTACAGGAAGAGATGACTTACGTGATGCTAATGTTTCTACTTTAGGTTTTGATAAGTCTAAAGTTACTTGTTTTCGGTGCAGGGAAAAAGGACATTTCAAGAGGGAATGTACCAACCGAGAAGCAGGTGGAGCTCAGAATCCGTTCGGGAACAATGAATATTATCGGAAAGCAATATATCACCAGGTAGCTCAACAACCGTCAATTGAAGATGGAAATAAGAGAGCTTGTATTACTATTCCAGATCAAGAAGATGAAAGATTGCCAGAGGGATTTAGCTGGGACAAATATATTCCAGCTGAAAGTAACTCAAAGTTTAGAGCATTTGTTGCACAGATCATTCAAGATCCAGAGTTGATGAAAGAATGGATGGATGTATTTGCAAATGATGAAAAAAGTCAAGATGGAGAGTCTGTCACTTCAGAAGATAGTTCAGAAAAAACACCAGTCTTTGATCAATCATCAATTGATAGCAGTGATGATGAGGAAGAAATTAATCAAATAAACATTGGTAAAACTCATCTATCTCCTGAAAGTTTCAAATTTTATTTTACAGATAAATTGGAGAAGCTAAAGGAGAAACGAGCAGCAAAAGAAAAGAAAGAGGTAAAGTGTTAGAATGTTGCTCAGGAAGAAAAGAATAAACAGAGTGAAGAAGTTAAAGTTGCTGAAAATATTGTACAAGTCACAAAACCTTGTCTGAAATGTTTGGAACCATGCAAACAGTGTGAAGAGAAAGATAAGAAGTATAGTGAGCTTGACGAGATGAAAGAAAAGTTATTGTTTGATGTTAAGTACGTGAAAGAATCTTATGATGTGTTGAACAGAACAGTAAACCAGTTGGAAAAGACAAACTCAGAAAGAGAAGATGCTTTGACTATGATGAATGCAGTGATGATGTCTAAGCAGAAGGCCATAAATCACTATATTGAAGAGTGTGCAGAGTTGAAGCAGGAATTGGAGACTGAAAAGATTGAGAATGAAAGAATCAGACGATTGCTAATGGATTATTCAAGTTCTGGTTATATGATTGATAGAATCTATCCGACTGTTGCAGGTTTTGAAGCTTTTCAAGATAAGAAGTCGGAAGATACGGATACTGGTAAGAAACAAAGTGCAAATTATAACAAGTGTCCGCCTCCGATCTGGGAAGGTTATTCTCCCAGAAAACCAAATTCGGAACAAGTCAAAAAGGCAGTCAATATAAAGTTAAAGTCTGAAACACCTGATGAGTTACCAGACAACATTGACGTCACATTCACATCGTCTGACACTGATCATGAGTCTGAGTTAATAAAGAAAGTGGTCGATCAGGTGTTGGATAAGGATGAGGAGTCAGAGTCAAAGTCTAAATCTGAGAGTTCGAGTTCATCAGTCAACAGTTCGAAATCATCGGTCAAAAGGGTTTACAATAAAGAATTTCTGTTATCAAAAAATAATTTGAATGATGAACCAATCAAAGTGGCATATACTTTGATTGATTCAGACAAATTATATTCTGATGAGGAATTTCCTATTAAAAATGTGAAAATTGAAAATATTAAAACAGTTTTTAAATTGATATAAATAAAGTTTTCAGAAATAAAAGATAAAATGGGATTTTCAAAACCTAAATATACTTCTAGAGTTCAACAACGTTTAAACAAGAAGAAAGGTTTTGGTCCAGGTCATCAAAAGAAACCGAATCATAAAAGCAATTTCAAAAAGAAGGGGTTGGGTTTTGATGTTGAAAATAATCAAAACATTAAAGATTTTAAATCAAAAACAGTGTTTGTTTCAGATGCTTCTTCAGAGGAAGAAAAAGAAAAAGCTTTCTGGAAACAGTCTAACAAGGAGTTTCTTGCTGAAAAACAAAAGCTTGAGAAGACTGTGTTTGGAACCAAAAAGGAAACAAGAACTTGCTATAAATGCAAAAAAGTTGGTCACATTGCCTGGAATTGTCAAATGGCAACCAACACACAACAGGAAGTTCTTTCTAAACTTAAAGGAAAAATTATTGATGAAAATGAACCACCAACTAAAAAATTCAAAGTGTTTAAAAATTCTACATTTGAAGTTGGTGAGAGTTCAAAACGATTTTACAAAAGAAGAGTGAATCTTAACAACCAAATGTGGGTTGTTAAGAAATCAGATGTTAAATCTGGCAATGAATCTGATTCGTCAAAGTCAGAGGAGCCACAAGTTGAGCTAAAAAGAGAAAATTCAGTTCCACCAATGGATGATGTCAATTTTCCATCATTGCGAACTGAAAATTTTAAACAAAAAGTTGGAAAAGTAGAGATTTCGAATCAATTCTATTCTGAAAAGAAAGAATTTGATGTCGAAAAAGCGTTTAACGGCAAAGTGAAACATATTTTTGGAAAAATGGTCGATGGTAGGGAAAAAGGGGTAAAAGAATTTTATGAATCAAAGAGGAGAACTTACCCACCGAGTGAAAATAACTCGGATGCACCCAAAGCTGGTCAGGCTTGGGTGTCTGTATTTCATGCTTAAAAATCCTGACTTGCCGGAACTCCCAGGTTGGTAATTGGGGAGTAGGAATCGGCATCTTTCTTGAGAAATATCACAGTTGTGGTTGGTGGTGGTTGTTGGACGTGTGGTGAAGTTTTTGGTGGTTGTTCAATGATATTTCAACTTACAAGTGGTATATTTTTCTTGAAAAATGTTTTTGTGAAAAACCTAAAAATGTTAGATTTTACAAGTGGTTAGAAAAAACAATGTGATGAAACCCCATGTTTGTGAAATGACAAACAAATTAATTTTCTGGAAAAACCATTTTGATTAAAACAAAGTTAAGTGTTTTGAAATCATAATGGGAAAATAGTTTGTTGTCAGGGGGAGTTCTGATTGTTTACGCCAAGTGGATGGAGAATTGAAGCAATTCACATCAGTTTGTCATTTTATTTGTACAGTTTATTGCGTTTATTTTCAAATTTTCCTAGAAAATCAAAAATTGAAACATATTTTTGATTTTAGGGGGAGTAAAAAATTTAGAAATTTTGAAAATTTAAAAAATCCAAAAACATGATAAAATCCAAAAATCCAAAAACATTGAAAACTCATTTTGATTTTTAAACTAGTATGAGTTTTGTTGTGAAAAAGAGGAAATGATAGTACATCAGTAGACAATCACAGTACGCTAAAGAATTGGAAAGTTAATATGTGATAAACGGTCTCACTGATGATATGCCAGTAGATTTTTACACGCTTAGTAGATTGTTGTCGAGATATAAACCTAAATATCATGCTTACTTATTTCGTGGGGAACATCTCTCGGATATATAGGTAACCCCTGAAATCTTGTTTAAAGGGATTTGTATTTCTGACATACTAGGTCTTTGTGCGTGATGATATCTGGGGTATTATACCAGGACTTCTGATTTTGCGGGAGCAATAGCCTAGTCCTCGTATAATACTTTGCACAGCTTTAATCATAAAGCCCACCCTCAGCATAAAAAATGATGAAACATTGAAAAATGCTAATCATGTGTTGTTGAAGAAAAGTTTCTCTAAAGGGAACACACCGAAAGTCGAGCCATCATCTCTCTGATTGAACGGAAGTTCTAGCCTGAGCTCTCATGGCCTCGCATTTACCCCTTACAGATATCATTATTGTACATTCACCTGTAAGACTGAATATAGGAGTCTGGATACGGGAGTATATTCTGAGGTGGTACACGCGAATAAGTTTAAGTCCTTAAAACACTAATCTCGTATCTCGAAACAGTTGAACTTTGTGTGAAAATTTAAGTGGATCAGTATACTGACAGTCTAAGTGAATCGTTTAGAACTTAAAGTGTTTAAAGCTCAACGGTGCTAGTGATTTGTCATAAACTGATATGATCCTCTTACATAAACTCACAAAAATATTGTCTGAAAATATTTCTGTACTATTTTTCATTAGTGTGTTTTAGCATAAAATTTTGAAAAATCAAAAAGATTTTATTTCATCTTATTTTCGACAACTGATGTTGGAAAGCTGATTTTCAAAATTCCGAGTGCTAAACATGATGAACAACAGGGTTGGGAGAGTTTGTTCGAAATATGAAATGATTTTGAAATGATTAAATGGTTCATTAATTTGAAACCAAATTTGTGTGTTACGAATACAAGTGGCTGGTTTGAGAAATGTTAAACGATATCTACAAGTGGATTTTAAAATTGTTAAATTTTTTAAAAATTATGAAATTTACTTTTGGATAGAGTTTGTGCAGATAGAGAATTCCAGACTGCAATCCTAGTTGCACTTAAGGGGGAGTTTGTTAGCAAAGGGGGAGTCTGAAGACATAAGAGCCGATACAGATTCTGGAACAAAGCTCGAGATAGAAGCTGCTGATGCTGAAGAACTTAAAGAATCAAGAGATCTGATTAAGAGAGAGGATAGAGCAAGGTTAAGATTCTGATAGAGAAGAAGAGAAAGATTGAGGATGCTTACAGAGAAAGATACTTTGGAGAGAGCATGAAGACTGATCAAGACTGAAGACTCAATGCACCGAAGACTCGTCAACATCCAAGGGGGAGTTTGTTGGTGCATGTGTCTGTTGACTTCGTCTTGTATCGAGTCATGTAATAGATTAGATAAACCAAGACACGTAGTTTGAGAAAAACGGGAAACAGACCTGAACAAGTCACCTCACACGAACTGACCAGTTCGTGCGAACTGGCCAGGTCGTGCGAAGTGGACCAGTCTGTGTGGACATGTTCATGCGAACTGGACTCCCTATATATAGTGGTCTTGTGATTTCATTTGTAGAACTTCTGATTCCGGTAGCGAAGCTCTTTCGAAGTGTCTCCAGCTCGTGTAAAGTTGTTATATCAATACAATCGACATTTAATCTACTTCTAAGTGCATATCAAGCTGAATGAAGATCAAATCACTGAATTCCGCCTCTGATTTGGTCCAGAACTCTTCTGATCGACTCGTTTAGATCGATTCACCGATCCTACATATAACAACATATCAACAGAGGATATCCAGAGCATATAACAAGAATATAAGGACTAGGAAGTTTCAAGTTGGAGATTGGGTATTAAGGAAGCCTTTTCAGAATACAACTAATCCTGATGATGGAAAGTTAGCTCCTAAGTGGGAAGGACCTTATGAGATTGAATCGGAATCTGGGAAAGGAGCATACCGGCTTAAGAATATGGAGGGAGATATATTGCCAAGATCCTAGAATGCTATACATCTCAAAGCCTATTTCAAGTGAGTTTAGAAATTAATTTCTAACTCAGGATGGTATGAATTATATCTCTCTTAAATATGATTCTATTTTATTTTGAACCAGGTACTGACTTAAGCATCAGAGGGGCGTTAGTCAGGCTAACACCCATCTTAGTTTAAGGTTGTTTTGTAGAATATGCTTTGGGATATGACTCCATGATATACACTCAGGATAATTAGGAAGATTAGAGGATTGGCCCCCTCTCTCACGTTTAAGGGATCCTGATCCCTTCACAGGTTTAAAGGTATTCACCTTTCTCTCGAATTGGGTTTAAACACTCCGCCTGGAGCGTAAGTTATCCAGGAATAGTTCAAGATGGCGGGATCAGTCCATGTAAAAGTGGCTGACAATTTCGTTATCATTGGCTATATCCTGGATCCTTAAGGTATACTAGGATTGATCACCCTCTCTCGCGAAAGGGTATTTTCATACTCTCTAAGGTTTAAAGGTTTTCACCTTTCTAAGTCTTGGAGTTTATACACTCCTGCCTGTAGCGCACGAAAACTTGGGATTTTCCCCAGAATACCTATGAGATTGTCCCCAGAACACTAAGGATATATCTCCAGGATATTTTCGGGTTTATCCCTTGTAACATAAAAATTATACAAACAGTTGCAGTTGAAGTCCAGAAAATTTCTAAGTATTCAAAAACATAATGCACATGGGACATTCCTACTAAGGCATTATGGAGAACTCGGGGGATCAAGTTTGGGCTTAGTTCACTAAGTGTCCCAGACTAGGGACATCTCCGGTGGAAAAGTTGCAAAAGGGTTGAAGTCTGAGGATAGTGTTATACTCTGTATCTGGTATGATCTTTCCTTTTTGTTCCTTTAAAAGCCTTATCTAAATTGTCTAAATTTCTGGAACTATATTTGATGAAAGTTTGATTAAAACATTTATGAGTATAATACTTAGATTGAAGATATTCTGATCAAGATATATTCTCAGGATATATCCTTAGGATATATTTCAGGATATATTTTCAGGATATATTTCAGGGAATTTGCTCAGAATGTTTAAGGCATGGTAATTAGATTGAAAAATTGAAACTATACTTGAGTCAAACATCTATTATTGAAACAAGCTTTGTAAAATAAAAGTGAACTATCCTTTTTCTTTGAAAACGTTATCTAAATTGTTTGAGTTGTAAAAACCCTATTTGACAAAAGTCTTAATAGGATATTTGCGAATATCCTGATCAAAATATTTTCATGATATTTGGTTAGGACATTTGAAATATTACACTAAGTTTGGAACACTGAAATTGTATTCAAACTAAGCAATGCATAACAAGAATTGAAAAAGGACAATGATAGATAAGGTCATAAAAAGGTTATATTATTAGCATATCAAAAGATTGTGCTTTTGGTTTCATCTCAAACTGAGACCCATCCACCAAAAGCACTGTTAGTTTTCTACTGTATTTACTTAACATTTGAAGGTTTCATCTCAAACCGAGACCCATCCGCCTCCAACTGTTATATTGTTCAAAATAAACGATACTAACTGATGACCAAGGGCTTCATCCTGAAACTCAGGATCCCTCCACCTTTGGCCATCATATTGTTTTAATGCAGGAAATTAAAATTGTTTAACAAACAAGAAAGGGAAATTGTTCAAACAACAAAAAACCACCAATTTTAAAAAAGTGGGCTCCGGCCTCGGTGACAATATCCATCATCACCCACTCCGCTGCATTCAAGGGGCAGCACCCTCTTCATCCATCACACCTTCACCAGCATCCGGTTCAGGATCAGCTCGAACATCCTTCTCAGCCTTGCCACCAGCGTCAGTTAGCTTTTCAGTCACCTTGGAAGACCCCTCAACTACAGATTTAGCAGGATGCTCCACAGGATTACCGCCAAGACCTCTTAGCTTTGTCTCCCAGGCGTCGACATTCCAAGAGGGGCATTCCAAGCCCAGGGCCTTGGCTTCGTAAGCCATTTTTAGCCTAGCCTGAAGAAGGGAGATGACGACGGAGCTCTTAAGGCCTTCCCGGTAAGAGGCCATATCCTGTTCATGTTGGGCTTGGGCGGTGTCAAGATGGGCTTGGGCTTCGTGAGTAATTTTCTTGATGGCAGCCTGGTGTTCCTGGGTCATAGCCTTGAACTTGTCCTCATAATGTTGAGATTTAGCAGCGGCGATCATACCTTGGTCGGAAATAGTGACCTCGGCTTTCTTCAATTTGGACTCGAGCATCTTGTTGAGCCCGCATGATTCTTCGTACAAGTGAACTAAACGTTCGAGGCCCTACAACAAAAAACACAGGTATTATTGTATATTAACCAAGATATTGGTTTGACATATATATGCAGGATACGGGATAAGAATCTATACCTGGTTGAGAAAAGAAGTCATGAACCCACTTGCCTCGACAAACCCGTGATTCTCGTAGGGAAATGTTTTGGGAGTGGCAGGCGAATCAGTCTCTTTCCTCTTACGGGAACTAGAGGCCCGGGGCTTAGTAGCTGGTGAAGGCTTGGGAATGGCGGCGGATTTAGAGCTGGTGGGCTTGGATGAAGTAATAGGTTTGGGACTTGGCTCTTTTTTGACCAGGACAGGATCAGAGTAACTGTCCAACTCCTCAAGGTCAAAAACTTCTGGGATTTTGGCTGGTGCTGCATAAAAGGAGAAGTTCTAAATCTTTTCTACTTTTTCATTATATTAAGCTAATCAATCATTTGCAGAATAACCCTTACCAGACATGTCAGACGATGAATATTGACTGGAACTTGGGAGATGTGTGGAAAAGCTCCTATCACCTTCAGGTAACCGGTAAATCGCTTTGATTCTCCTTTCAGATTCCTCAGTAGGAGGGGCTACTTCTCTGAAGTTCACTGCATAAGGGCCAAATAAAAGAGTATCAGCACAGGATATAGGCTCAAGATGTATTTGGGGATATTCCAAAAACCCTAAACCCTACCGGTGGTTAACCACTCCACCGAGAGGCTAGCACCCTCATCGATGGAATCTCGCTTAACGAAGAAGAACTTCCGTTGCCATCCATCCTCATTTTTGGTAGCCTTGAGAATTAGGGGTTTACTAGAAGTAGAAAAGACCAAAAACCAGCTAGAACCATGTGATCGGAGACGATAGGCGATCGGAATATCCTCGATGCAGAGGTCAAGAAAGTGAAGGTTTTTTATTTGGTTAAGTACGATCAGTACCCTCCAAACCATGGGCATTGTTTGGGCGAAGCAAAGACCGGTGGTTCGAAAGAATTGCATCATAAATTCGGGGAAAGGATACCGAAGGCCTAGCGAGAAAGGATATGCCGGAAAACAGACCCAATCGACAGACGAAACATCTGATCGAACTGACCGGTCGAATGGTCTGATAATCGCACTGTCTGGAATGGCACCGGAGGCTCTCAACGCTGCGATATCTGCATTATCGAAGGCATATATTTCTTTCTCGGGGTTCCTGAGAAGGTTTTGTTGGACGAAGGTCTCCGTCGATTCACCAGTATGAGAACTGGTTCTAGTAGCCATTGGGAATAGAATGAAGAAATTAGCAAGAGATGAAGGAATAGTGAATGATTACCTGGAGATTCTATTGAAGATATTTGGTTTTCAAATAGAAAGAGAGAAGATATAGGGGCGTAATAGATAGCCATTGAGTGTAAACCGCGTTGGAAGTTGCACAATGTCATCTCAACCGTCGTTTCAACTTAATAACCTCGATTCACGAGATAAGTTTTAAAATATATCCGTTGGAATTGGTATACCAACAGATATATTTTGGGGACAATTGTTATGGGTGATTTTCCGCTTATATATCGTGAATAATATTCTGACTATGTTCCTTTTGTTGTGATCAGGATACCGGATCAGGATATTGGTAACATCCTGATGCAGTATCCTGATAGTGACTAATTAATTCACGTGCAGATTGATGAAGCAAGTTTATAACGTTCAAGTGGACTTCTTCTCCCAAAGACTCGGGCCAATCTGTTGGAATATGGACGTTGAAGCCAGAAGACGTGGACTACAACGTTCACAAAGGGAATATCTATATATATATTTTAATAAATGAGATGATTTGGGCTATGTGTCCTTGAATGGTGGAGCCATTTTGCTTATGTGGCATCCATTGGTTTGGTGAACCTTGATTTTGGGAGGGAATTCATATAATCTCTTTGTAAACAAACCAAAATTGTCAAAACACAAACCAAAAAAATGTGGTACGCGGGATCCGTTTATTATCGGGTCAGATGTATGGGTTTTTCAAATTTGAAAACGGATCCCTTATATTTTTTTGAGCGCTTTCTTCCTCCACACAATTCCATATTTTCACAAACCCTAAATCTGAAGCTCTTTGTAAACCCTAACATAGTTCATCGCTGCTTTCGTTCTTCTCCATCTCTGTGTTTTCTCTTATCCATTGAAGCAGCTTATTCGATTCTTTGAGGTATGTTAATCCCCTACGCATTTCATCTTTCAATTTACTTTTCTTTGCAAACCCTAACCAAACCTCTGCATCATCATCATCTTCTTCAGACAAATCAATCCTATTAATCCAATCAAAGAATGTTTCTTTGTTTTTAGTTTTATTGTTTTTGATTCCTGTGTTTTATGATTCTAATCATGTTAATCATTTTTGAAGGTTAAAACCCTAACCTTCAATTTTGTTCTCATTCATTTTATTTTGGTTAAGGTATTCAATTGTTTTAGTACGGAGTGGAAGTGGAATTGTTGTAGGGTATGTTTTTAGTTTGTTAATGATATATGATTTTTTAGGGTTTATTGATCATTAATTCATAATACAGTAGATTGTTATCTGAATTGAGTGTTAATTGTAGCCGTGGGAGACGTATCAAGCGGATTTGTCGATTGATCTGAAGAAGCATCATGTTCCAAAGATGTTTTTGGATAAGTTTGCGTACTGGACTGTTAAGTAGCTCCGATTGCCTACTGATGTTTTCTTACAGGTTGACTTACATTGACTAACTCTCTTCTCGAAATGTTTATAGATATTTTGAGAAAAAAATGTTGTAGATTTTTTGGTATGAAATGTATATGAATAAGGTTACATGTTGGTATGCAAAAGATATGTTAAGTTGGTGAAAAAGTATGTTTAGGTGGTTAATGATTATAGAAAGTGTTTTAAGGTGGTTTTTAGTAGGGCTGGCAAATCGTGTCTTATTTTCGATCGGTATGTTCTTCCTTCCAATGTTCCAGGTGTGTTATTCAAGTGCTATTTACGATTTTTACACGGTGGCCTTCTCCTTTCGTTTGATTTGTTGCTTAGGGTTATGTATTTTGTTATTATGTTTTAAAAACTGTCTGATCCTTCGTCCAATCTGATCTAATCGGAAAAGTTATAATGATTTCGAACTGCTACTTCTGCTTGAACAACTGACTAGGGTCATGTATTGTTTTCGATTAGATCTGATTTGAAGAAAAATATATATGATTTATGTTTTTCGATTGATAAATTAGGTTTATATTACATTTATTTATTTATTTTATGATTTACAATTCAACATTTTGTTCTTAGAATATATATATGATTTATGGTTATTTTTTGGTTTGGTGTTCAATTGGATTAGTTATAATGATTTCCAACACTCCATATATTGGATTTTTTTTACTGCAGTTGGTGGTGTATGCATGAATTCTGGAGCATAAGTGATTGAAAAGTCTCTTTTGCATCATTGGCAAAGTTCTATTTGACAGGTATTATCAAGTCATCTGCTGCTGGGCTTACGGCTTCTGTCATTCGTGATAATAGCACTGTAAGTTGTTACAATGGTATATTCTAAGTTTTGTTATTAGTGTTATTAATTGTTTTATCTAATTATAAATTTGTGTATGATTTAGCGTGAGTTCTATTTGGAAGGAGGAGCCATGGTGTTGGCTGATGGTGGTGTTTTCTGCATAGATGAGTTTGACAAAATGAGACCAGAAGACAGGTCAGGCTAAAGTACCAGATTGTTGTCTGTTTTGGTAGATGGCTGCTTTATAACATGTTGTCTTTTAGTTTTTTCTTTTCACCTCAACCACTTATGGATTTTTTTTTTTTATGATTTATAATATTTTAGCAGGAGACTAAGGTTCCTATTAAAGCCCTAAACTACTCAACATTTCAGGTTCCTACTTCGACTAACTCTTTATTTGAGATTTTAACGATTTGGGTTTTCTTTACTTAATTAATGTTTGTTTTGTTCAGTTTCAATTTCAATTTCATCATGCTTTGTGTGACAACCCTCAAAATTTCATGTAACCATACGATTTATTAATGATAATTAAAGTGCTTGATGACTGTGTGGAATTACTTAACTGCTCTCTGATTACTGTGTTATACTTACATGTGCTTGTTAACATACTAGTAGTATACAGAAAAGTTACTAAATAGTCCTGTGTGCTTTCCTATGTGTTGAGAATTAAAAGTGTTACAAAAATATATATAAAAGACACTTTACGGATTAATTAAGCACTTTAACGGAACAACACCCAACCGAACAACCGGACTTTATCCGGAACACAAAAATATTGTTAAACACATTGTTTCTATTTTCTGAGCTAGTTAGGGTCCCCGAACACCCTAACACACTATTTAACACTTAACACACATAAACCAAACTAGATACTTAATCTCCAACCAAATCACTAACTAAACAATTGAAACCCAACCCTATACCCCCCCCCCCCTCATTTCCACGGTTACCATGGGTGGATCCACCCATGGATTTTCTTGAATTGTTTATTAGGTTTGTTAGGTACTTGGGAAACATATTAACCCATGTGTAAATGGGTGTTGGAAGATCACTTATTTAACCTCTAGATCAACACACATTATCATCATTCACTAACTCAACAACAAACCTCTCTCTCCCTCTCTTCCTTGTTCGGCCGAACCCAAACACAACCACCATCATCATCAATCAAGCTTCTTCATCCATTTCACTAGTATACAAAGGTGCTACAAGGTGTACAACGAAGCTCGGTGTGTTCGGAAGTTGAAAGACCACTCTCATCTTCTTTTATCCGCCACATTTCTTCACTTGAACTCTCCTAGCCTTAAGCTAGTGGTAAGAACTTAGATCTTTGCATTTTTCATCTTGTTTAGGTGGTTAATGATGTATCTTGATCAAAATGTTAAGAACCCTAATGAATCTTATGAAGAAGACATAAACATAAACTTGTTAGATGAAGAAATCATGATAAATACAAGTTGTTATGCATGTTGATCATTGTTTGCTAGTAGAAGTGATATGGATCATCATATGGTCTTGCTAGATCATGATTAAAAACATGATCTAGCAAGATGAGAAAGTTAGAAATGTGTAGGATGATGGAATCATCCACACATAAACTATGAACTTGAATAAATAAATGTTTTCTTGTAAAAATAAAGATCAAAGTAGGTTACAATCTTGTAGATCTAAAGATCCATGAGTGGTTTCTCAAAAGAACCAAGTGAAAAATATAAGTTTCATTAAATATTGGACCTTACAAAAACTAATCACATTTTTTGTGGATAAACAAGTGTAGAAACACTTGTGTAACTAGAAACTTTCATGAAGAAATATTTTTTGAAAATATGGTGGAAGTTGTAAACACTTAAAGTCTTTAAAAAATAAAGTTTTTAAAGAACTAATCACATTTTAAAAGGGTAACAAGACTTACTAAGTATGCTAGTAAGTTACTACATATTTTTATAAATTTTCAAGTTCATAAGTTTATAGTTTATGCTTGTTTTTTACAAGTTTGGTAAATAGAGATTGTATGTTGATTGATTGAATGAATTTTTGAAAAGAAAATGATATGCTTATAAGCATGGACACCTCCATTTACAAAGGAAACTCTGGCGAAATTTTCTAAAAATCCGACACTTAGAAAATATTCTTCTAACAAGTGTTTACGAATATATTCTTAACTTTGTTTTCAATATAAACTTCGCCATAATTTTTGTAACAAAATACAAAGTATCGGAGGTTGATTTTTACAAGTAAAATGGATAAATATATATATTTAGAATATATATATTTTATATTAGGACACTTGTGTGGATACTTGTTTATGTTGTGAGATAGTTATATTATTTTAGGGTAAGATAATGTAACTTACCAATATAACTCGACATTTGAATTTTGTGGAATGTGATAGAAGTAATGAGTAGATAAACCGTACGTAGGATACGTGTTATGCATGAGAAACTGATTGATATCTGTACCTTATTAGGACGTGCTTGATTTCCTGATTATTTGAGTAATTAATCTAACCGAGCAAACCAATGTGAGTTCACACACTTTCTAAGGCATGGGATTTCCCGGTGGTTGGGAATGGGTTAAAGAATTAAAACGGAACCTACATATCCTCCTTGGGTAGGATATGTACCGCCATCCTCCATAGGTAGGATGCCAATATTAATCCTGCGTATTCTCCTTGGGTAGAATACGTACGTTCCTCCTCCTTGGGTAGGACAACAACCTTAAAACTTACTAGACAAAACTCTATCATTAAGTCCCTCATTTTATATCGACTTAATCGCCGAGGCCAATGGCGAGCGGGTCATTAGTTAATAGCGCTATTAGGTTTAACAAACCTCACACCGTGCCGTTCGGATGGGCGTGTACTAATGGACTATGGCAAACTGTCAGTGATGATAGACACTGATGTAGGGCACAACTATTGTTCGTCAGTTGTCGATATGGTAATGGTCTAGTGGTTCACATGGGGAAGCCCCCACTAATTATGGATATGGTTTAGGTAATAAAAAGGAACTGGTTAAACATACTTTCAACTATGGGTAAACCCCACGGCAAATATGCCAACGAAAGTCAAACCACGTTTTCAGAAACAACTTAAAACTAACCGTGAACTCACTCAACTTTGTTGATGACTCGTTATTACATGCTTTGCAGGTCGTTAGATGCTATGGAGCTTGCATAAGGAGGAGGTCGTTGTGGGATGCGAACTGTTATGTCCCGTACTTTATAAATAAACTTTATGATCTTGTGAAACTTATGTTTTGGGTCTTTAAACTTATGAACTACGAACTTATGTTTTGGTTTAACATCTTATGCTTCCGCTGTTTAAATTGAACATGGTTAACTTCCTTTTGGTCACCAATTGTATTGTGGTTGGTCTTAGTTACTTAAATACGTTGTTCAATATGATTGGTGGCTCAATCCTGGTCATGTCACGCCTCCAAGCGGTGATACTCCGCATGGTGGAATTTGGGGGTGTGACAGATTGGTATCAAAGCCATTGGTTATAGTGAACTTGGTATTAAAAAGGGGAAAAGCTTTTTGATAAAACCAGACTATAACCTGTACAGTGCTCAATGATCCACAACGACGCTTCGCTCCATGTGCAAGACTCGACACAATAGGTGGTATGATTTATGTTTATATTGTCGGTTAGATAGTTCACACTGTGCACTAGTTAACGTGATAACTGCTATTTGAACCTTGTGTGCTTACTCTCTCCTGTTATCCCACACTTACGCACTTTCGCGACACTTTTCTCACTTACGTTGCTTCGTTGTGAAGATCATGAACGGGCGCGGAGGACGTATCAACCTAACTCAAGCCCAGTTGACGGCTTTGATCAATGAACAGGTTGCTGAGGCACTCGCAGCTGTCCCTGCAGGAGGTATAACCTGCCATATCAACCCATCTTAGGACGTTTAGATCCTACCTTCGCAAACCAACCCTCGTGCCTAACCTTATCTTTTATTCTCGCGCAACAGGTCAACATGCTCAGCCTCCTGTGTGCACATTCAAAACATTCATGGATTGCCGACCTAGTACTTTCAGCGGCACAGAAGGAGCTGTAGGCCTTCTTCACTGGTTCGAGAAGCTTGAGTCTGTTTTTTGAGATGTGTGAATGCCCTGAAGATCGTAGGGTGAAATATGCTACTGGAACACTCGAAGGTGCTACGTTAACTTGGTGGAAAGCACAGGTTCAACTGCTAGGGCTGGCGGTTGCTAATGCCACCCCATGGAACGGTTTCAAAGAACTGATCAAAGAAGAGTACTGTAGTCGTGACGACATCCACAAGCTAGAGGTAGAATTTTTCAATCTGAAGATGACGGGGTCTGAAATCGAGGCATACACAAAGAGGTCGAACGAATTAGCTATCCTGTGTCCCACTATGGTGGATCCTCCTATCAAGCGTATCGAGCTGTACCTTAAGGGTTTGGTGCCAGAAATTCAAAGCCACGTGACCTCAGCTAATCTTGGCACCATTCAGGAAATCATCAAGCTGGCTCATCGTCTCACTGATCAGGCAGTTGAGCAGAACAAGCTGCCCAAGCGTATTAGCGCTACTACTACTGATGCTCCCAGTGATAACAAGCGCAAGTGGGATGGAAATTCGGGCAAGGGTTCTACTTCAGTTCAGTCCCAGCAGCGAAAGACAGATGAGTACAGGAGCCCCGGTCAGCAGTCTTCTGGGAATCAAGGTCAGGGTGGGTACAAGGGAAATCACCCTAAGTACAACCGATGTCATTTGCACCACAGCGGGCAGTGCCACAAGGGTCGTTTCCTGAGGTGTAACAAGTTTGGTCATGAAGCAAAGGATTGAAGGAGCACACGACCAGCAAATCAGAATCGCCAACAACAACAACAAGCTCCACATAACCTCCAGCAGCAGCAATAGCAGGGCAATAAAGGATGCTTTCAGTGTGGCGTTGAAGGCCACTTTAAGAGGAACTGTCCTCAGCTGAACCAGAATCAGAACAACAACAACCAAGGAAACGGGAACAACAATGGAGGCAACAATGGAGGCAACAACGGGGGTAACAATAATGGCAATGGAGCCAGGGGACGTGTTTTCGTGCTAGGTCAGGGTGATGCAAGGAACGATCCCAACGTGGTGATGGGTAAGTTTCTTCTGGACGACTTCTTTGTTACTGTTTTATTTGATTCGGGTGCCGACACTAGTTATGTGTCTTTAAAAGTTAGCCAAATGCTTAAACGCACTCCAACACTTTTGACCACCAAACACACGGTAGAGCTAGAAAACGGTAAAAGTCTTGAAGGTTATTCCCTATATACTATGGTCACCTAATGTGCTTGGTCGGAACGCCTAACTAGTCCTATGACAAGTAAAATATGCCTTAACATATCTAATATTGTTACTAAATCAGTTTAGATACCAAAAGTTATGTTACATATGCTTAAAATGAATTTTGGCGTAAAAAGGGCATTTTGGTAATTTACCTAAGGCATATAAACTACCTATCATACAACTACTTAAACGAAGCGACCATAAGGTATAACCTTGGAAGGTTATTCCCTATATACTATGGTCACCTAATGTGCTTGGTCGGATCCTAATGATCGACCAAATGGGTCGGGTTCGAAAGTATAAGCGATTGTTTAGATCGCTTACCTTACGACCCTATATAAGCACTAAACTAAAAGTGACGAGCTAAGCATGTTAAAACATGCTTAACTAAGTTTAGAAACAGGTTTGGTATCAAAACAAACGGTTTTGATACCTAAGAGTAGTTTGGTTACAAAATACGCAAGAATGCGCATTTTGGCCGAAACTACGACTCGTCACTGAGCCTAGATAACGTGGTAATCAGTAGGTATAGTCTCTAGGGACTATAACCATCGTCATTACGCTCACGTTATGAAGTTCAAACGAACTTCGCATCGACCATAAACTGGTCAATGCAGAAAGTCAAACATAGTTCGACTTTCGGACTAGAAAAGTGATAAAAGAACGAAGGAACACTTACAAAGGGTCCCCGCTAGTAAATCTTGATTGAGTAGCTCAGGTATGAAGTGATTTGCTTCAACTTAGAGCACTTTTGATCAGATTTGTGAGGAATGAGTGAAGTTGAGGTGGGTATTTATAGATTTCGGTTCACCGTTAGGATCGTTTCTTGGAGAAGAGGGAATGATCACATCCCTACACTTGTCGGAATGTTGTGGTAGCTCATTTTGCCCCCACCACAAGAGTTTGACATGTGGCATTGGCCCTTGGAGGGTTTAAGGGCTGTTAACAGCTGAAACAAATGACTTTTGCTGATCAGAAGGGGCCTCGCGTGACGCCTAGGGGGCTAGGTGTCACGCTAAGGTCCACCTGATCAGCAAACACTTTCCAATGTTCCCTTTTCAGTCCCCGTTGCGTATTAAGGCCATTTCCGACATGTTTAAGGCTCGTTAAATCATTTTCAAGGCTCCACAAGGATGCATAAACATTGTGGACATGAAACATGCTCAAAAATATGCCGGATGTCAGTTCGTTTGGTCGTACGATCGCGATGTTCGCTTAATTACGACGGAATGCGCATAAGCGCGAAAAACGATCTAAATTGCGTGACGAATGGATTTTTCTTATGCCAAACACTAAAATAAAATATTTTAGTGCTTACATAAATTTTTGGATGTCCGGATGTATTCAGAACGTAAGTTATGCGCGGAAATGCAAACTTGTGCACTTTTTGACGCTTTTAGTCCCTGAATGACCCAAAAGTTTATTTTAGCACACCAAACCCCTCAAAGCCTATTTCTAAGCTATATAAAGGATATTTAAGGTGTTTTTAACTTATGGTCATGTTCCGGAATGTTCGTTACAGTTCAAATTGGCGTACTTTCGCAGTTTGGCAAGTTTAGTCCCTATAAGCGAATTAACTTGTTTTTGCTATACCAAAGCCTTCAAAACTTATTTCTAAGTTATGTAAAGTTTATTTAAGGTATGTTAAGTATTTGTTGATGTTCCGGAGTATTTTTGCATTAAACTGATTACGTTTACGCACCAGTTTGCGTATAACTCCCCAGAAAGCGATGTAGAGTTTGAAATTGAACAAAAGTCAAAACATGAAAAATGTAAAACATAACCAAACAAACATTGGGATCAAATAACTTTGTTTTATTGATAACTGAATTTTTTACAATGATTTCAGACACAGATGTTACACCATCCGTTTGCGGGTGGTAAGCTGTGCTCATGTCTAATCGTGAGCCAAAGGACTTGTGCATTGCTTGCCACAGTTCAGAAGTAAAACGTGCATCACGATTGGAAATAATAGAGGTTGGCACCCCGTGCCTCGAGACAAGTTCCTTAAGGTAGACGTCTGCTAGAGTGGAGAACTTATCCGTTTCCTTGATAGCCAAGAAGTGTGCAGACTTTGTGAGTCGATCCACGATCACCCAAATAGTATCATTTCCACGTTGAGATCTAGGCAGGCCAGTAACGAAATCCATGGAAATTTTCTCCCATTTCCATTGTGGTATCTCTGGTTGTTGGAGTAGGCCCGATGGTTTCTGATATTCAGTCTTGACTCTCGCACAAGTCAAACATTTGCTAACGTAAGTTGCTATGTGAGCTTTCATGCTAGGCCACCAATACGTAGTTCTGAGATCGTGGTACATGTTATCCGAACCAGGATGTACTGAGTAGCGAGACTTATGTTCTTCATCCATCACCAGCTCGCGTAAGTTTCCATAGTGTGGGACCCAAATGCGTCATGTTACGTAATAGGCGCCGTCTTCCTTTTGTTCTAACCGTTGCCTTGAGCCGCGTAGGGCTTCAGCCTTGACGTTTTCGGGTTTCAATGCTTCTACCTGAGCATCTTGTATCTGAGAAGGAAGACTAGACTGAATAGTGAGTTGCAACGCTCGTACACGCCTAGGTGTAGTATCCTTTCAACTGAGGGCGTTGGCCACCACATTGGCTTTGCCCGGATGGTACTTTATGGCACATTCGTAATCATTCAGTAGCTCGACCCATCGACGTTGACACATGTTTAATTCCTTTTGCTTGAAGATATGCTCGAGACTCCTGTGATCGGTGTAGATGGTGCACTTGGTACCGTACAGGTAATGTCTCCATATCTTGAGCGTGAAAATAACAGCTCCAGGTCATGTGTAGTGTAATTCCTTTCATGAACTTTAAGTTGACGTGACGCATATGCAATAACCTTGTCACGTTGCATCAATACACACCCAAGACCCTGAATAGATGCGTCGTAATAAACTACAAAATCGTCAGTGCCTTCTGGCAATGAGAGAATAGGTGCGCTGCAGAGTTAGTAAAGTGAGAGGTTGCGCAATCTTGGAAAAATCCTTGATGAACCTCCTGTAGTAGCCTGCCAAACCCAAGAATTGGCGAATTTCCGTTGGTGTGCGAGGTGCAGGCCAGTTCTTAATCGAGTCTACCTTAGATGGATCAACATGAATCCCATCCTTGTTTACCACATGGCCTAGAAAGTGGACTTCACGAAGCCAGAAGTCGCATTTTGAAAACTTGGCGTACAGCTGTTCTGCTCGAAGGAGTTCCAAAATGAGTCGTAAATGCTGCTCGTGTTCCTCCCGACTCTTAGAGTAGATCAGAATGTCGTCGATGAATACAATCACAAACTTATCCAAGTAAGGCTTACACACTCTGTTCATAAGATCCATGAAGACTGCAGGCGTGTTTGTTAGCCCAAATGGCATGACCAGGAACTCGTAATGGCTGTAGCGTGTTCTGAATGTTGTTTTGGAGAC
Source organism: Helianthus tuberosus (assembly GCA_030545235.1). Lineage (NCBI taxonomy): Eukaryota > Viridiplantae > Streptophyta > Magnoliopsida > Asterales > Asteraceae > Helianthus > Helianthus tuberosus. The sequence continues at coordinate 132,864,424 of CM060408.1, read as the reverse complement.
GTCCTCATCCCAGACTCTCAGTTGATGGTAGCCTGACCTCAGATCAATCTTTAAATAGTAGCTCGACCCTTGCAGCTGGTCGAACAAGTCGTCAATGTGTGGAAGAGGATAGCGATTCTTTACGGTCACCTTGTTTAGTTCGCGGTAATCTATGCACATACGGAAGGTACCGTCTTTCTTCTTCTCAAATAATACTGGAGCTCCCCAGGGCGAAGAGCTAGGACGAATGAAACCCTTCTCCAAGAGTTCTTGCAATTGCTTAGACAGTTCTTCCAGTTCGGTTGGAGCTAAGCGATAAGGTGCTCGAGCTATGGGTGCTGCTCCAGGAGCTAGCTCAATTTGGAATTCGACTTGACGGTGAGGCGGTAGCCCAGGTAAATCTTCAGGAAACACTTGAGGAAAATCGCGTACAACTGGAATATCCTCTATCTTCTTCTCTTTCGTAGATGCGTCAGTAACGAGGGCTAGTATAGCAGTGTGGCCCTTTCGTAAACACTTCTGGGCCTTAAGGAAGGAGATGATGCCCACTACAGCACCACTCTTGTCGCCTTGAATTTCGAGAGGTTCTTTGCCAGAACGGGGAATACGAACAATCTTTTCTTTGCATAGGATCTCTGCTTGCTGTTGTGATAACCAATCCATCCCAATGACGATGTCGAAACTCCCCAAAACTATAGGAATAAGATTGATGGAGAATGTCTGACCAGCTAAGACGAGGTTACAACCCTTGACTATGTGAGTGGCCTCTAAACTTTTACCATTTGCTAATTCTACGACGTGTTTGGTGTTTAAGGGAGTTGGTGTGCGTTTAAGCATTTGACTAACTTTTAGAGACACATAACTGGTATCGGCACCCGAATCAAATAAGACAGTAACATAAAAGTCATCGAGAAGGAACTTACCCATCACTACGTTAGGATCATTCCTTGCGTCACCCTGACCCAGCACGAACACTCGACCCTGGCTCCGTTGCCATCGTTGTTTCCCCCATTGTTGTTCCCATTGCCCTGATCATTGTTGTTGTTGTTGTTCAGATTTTGATTTAACTAGGGGCAGTCCCGCTTGAAGTGGCCTTCAGCACCACACTGGAAGCATCCCCTGTTACCTCGCTGTCGCTGCTGGTTCTGTGGAGCTGTTGGTTGTTGTTGTTGGTTCTGATTCGCAGGTCATGAGCTCCTGCAATCCCTGGCTTCATGCCCCATCTTGAGACACCTCTGACAACGTCCCTTGTTGCACTGGCCACTGTGGTGTCTATTGCATCTATTGCACTTTGGGTGATTTCCTCGATATCCACCCTGCCCTTGACTACCAGAAGACTGCTGACTGGGACTCTAGTAATCATCGATCTTTCGCTGTTGTGCCTGAGACTGAACTGTAGTTGAACCCTTGCTGGAGGCTCCATCCCATTTTCGCTTGTTATCACTGGGAGCAGCAGAAGTGGTAGCAGTAGTAGCACCGATGCGCTTAGGCAGCCTGTTCTGTTCCACTGCCTGGTCTGTGAGACGATGAGCAAGACGAGTAACATCCTGGATGGTAGCAAGGTTAGCCGAAGTCACATGGCTTTGAATTTTTGGTACAAGACCCCTGAGATACAGCTCAATACGCTTGGTGGGAGGATCCACCATAGTTGGACACAAGATGGCCAGCTCATTTGACCTTTTCGTATACGCCTCTATCTCTGACCCTGTCATCTTCAGGTTAAAGAACTCCACTTCCAACTTGTGGATGTCATCACGACTACAGTATTCCCGCTTGATCAGTTCCTTAAAGTCGTTCCATGGGGTGGCATTGGCAGCTACCAGCCCCAACATTTGCACTTGTGCGTTCCACCAAGTCAATGCAACGCCTTCGAGAGTACCAGTGGCGTACTTCACCCTACGAGCCTCAGGGCATTCACACATTTTGAAGACTGACTCAAGCTTCTCGAACCAGTGGAGGAGTCCAACTGCCCCTTCAGTGCCACTGAAAGTAGTAGGACGACAGTCCATGAACGTCTTGAATGTGCACACAGGTGGCTGAGCATGCTGGCCTCCTGCTTGAGCGGCTGCAAGTGCTGCAGTAACTTATTCAGTGATCAAAGCCGCCAACTGGGCTTGAGTTAGGTTAATGCGTCCACTCATGATCGTGATATCAAGGGAAACATGAGTGAGAAAGGTTCGCGAAAGTGAGATGACAGAAGAGAGTAAGCACACATGTGTTTCAAGCAATAGTTGTTACGTTCATCTAAGCATACCATAAGCAAAGTTCTATGTAACTAGCAAGTAGGCAATACAAACATAAATCATATCACCTATAGTGTTGAGTCTTGCACGTGGAGCGAAGCGTCGTTGTGGATCGTTGAGCACTGTACAGGTTATAGTCTGGTTTTAATAAAAACTTTTTCCCTTATTAAAACCAAGTTCACTATAACCAATGGCTCTGATACCAATCTGTCACACCCCCAAAATCCACACGCGGAGTATCACCGCTTGGAGGCGTGACTGACCAGGATCAAGCCACCAATCATATTGAACATAACAAGTAATAAGTAAAATTCAACCACACAATATGAAAGGTGTTTCAAATCAAAAACGTAGTTAAGTGTTTAGCGGAAGCATAATTGTAAAACCCAATGTAAGTATTAAGTACTAAATAAAGTAATGTTTTTAGCATGGCACACACTGCCATGTCCCACAACGACTACGCCTCCCTGTGCAAGCTCCATGAGTACCTAACAACCTGCAAGGTATGTAACAACGAGTCAACAATAAAGTTGAGCGAGTTCACAGTTGGTTGTTTAGTTATAGCATTCGTTTCGTAAATCATATGTTCATTTTGTAAACCATGCATCGTATTAGTTCGTATCGCGGTCTCCCAGACATGTTTGCGAAGATTAGTGGGGGCTTCCCTTGTGTTACTAGACTGTGCGTATCGACTACTACGAAAATGTAAGTGGTACCCTAAGTCAATGTCTATCAGCATTGACCCTTTGCCCATAGTCCATTAGTACACGCTCGTCCGACTGGCACGGTGTGAGGTTTGTTAAACCTAATAGCGCTATTAACTAATGACCCACTCGCCATAGGCCTCGGCGATTAAGTCGATATAAATGAGGGACTTCATGATAGAGGTTTGGTCCAGTGTGGAATCTTGGCATCCAACCCACGGAGGATGGTTGTAGTTACCATTTAAATCATTAACCCATTCCCAACCCTTGGGAATCCCATGCCTTGGAAAGAGTGTGAACTCACCTTGGTTTGCTCGGTATGTTAAAGAAATACACGCTCACAAATAATCAGTCACGACCTATAGTACGCACGTATATACAATCAGTACATGTTGGTAAAGTTTCACATGCAATCTAGGTCACTAAGTGCTCTGGATGGTTAACATCACGTAACGCGTAAACAGTTAATCAAGTTCACATAATTCACGCTTCACATAGAAGATTTCCCAGTCTACTCTAACAAGATTATCCATTAACAGTCATGGTAAGCTTAACAGTGTTAACAGCGTCAATCAGGATTAACAGATTTAACCTACATAATAAAGTTACACACTTAACGTAGTTAATGTACCTAACAGGGTTAACTCACTTAACATGGTTACTGTGCCATAAAGGGTTGGATCAGAATTAACAGAGTTAACATACGTAGCAAGGTTAACATACTTAACGTGGTTAACATAACTCAGTTAGCATACTTCACATATTTGACATGTTTAACAGCGTTAACAACTTAACAGAGTGATAATCTAACTGAGTTACAGACTTAACATGGTTAATAACTTAACAGAGTTTGCATGCTTAACTTAACAGAGAACACATGATGAATCACATATATTACGAAATCACTCGGGTGAAATCCCTTTTCTGGCTAAATCATTATGGACGAAAACCCTTTGGTTTTCGTCGAATCTAAGGTGTGACGAAAACACAAGTGTTTTCGTCTGAACCTTGTGTTTTCGTGGTTCTTGATCATCATCACTAGCAGTTACGAGTTTCCAAAACCCTAAATAATTCTAACAGTTACGAGATCAAATCAACATTTTTATCATAAGAATCAGCATCACTTGGATCCATTCAAATAACAGTTATACATAATCATTCACCATCAATATTATTATCATCATCAAGCATTAGTTGGACATGCACTGGGACCTAAACAATGGCCTTCATAACATCAGGTCTATTCAATCATGATTTATGACAGAAACATCAGATCCTATTTACAAATCAACGCATTAACAATCGATCGAACATGGAATTAAACATTATATAACATCAGCAAACAATGGTTTCACTAGACAGTTACAAAGATATTGATCAAGAAATCTTGTAGAGATTAAACACTAACCGCGATGAATAAAGTGATAACTTGAGTCAACAAGAGTGTCCCGGGGAACACAAGTTTGCCGTCGGGTTTCAAAGAAAACGAGAGAGAGGAGGAGATGTGTTTAGGGTTTGTTAGTTATCGATTTCATGCACAGATTAAAACAATTCCTATATCCGAATGCTACTGGGCCGATGCCCATATGTTGTTTTCGTCGGCCGGATACTAGATGAAAACACCAAGGTGTTTTCACCAAGTGGTGTTTTCGTGGGGTAAGGATATTCGGCAAGAGGAGGGGTGTGTTTCGGGTGTGGGGTGTTCCACAAAGGTTCCATATTTTTATCAAGTGTACTAACATCATAATCATACTAAACATATATCAGTTAACACACTTACATTGCACATCAAATATATATATATATATGTGAGCACACTTATATTGCACATCAAATAAATGTAAAAACACACTTTGCAATTAAGTACTAAGTTAAGTCAGATAGAGACCTTGAAAACTCGAGTTGTCACATATCCACTGCATGATTAGTTGTTTAAATTTTTCTAAGTGTTTGTGCATTGAATCTTGTGCCTTTACTTGTTAAAAAGTTGCTTTTGGAAAGAATGTCAACTCGATCGGATCACAATCCGATCGGATGGCAATCCGTTCCAAAGCACTTTCATTCTTCATTCATTAAATGTCAAGTTGATCGAGTGGCAACTCGATCGGGTGGCAATCCAATCGAGTGGTCATCCGATCCCTAGCACTTCTTGTTTGAAAATTGTTCCAAGTGTTTACCTCGATTTCTGTGATTTTACTGTTCACATAAGTGATTTGGAAAGTTTGGCAACTCGATCGGGTGGCAATCCGATCGGGTGGCAATCCGTTCCAAAGCACTTGCATTTATTGATCATGAGGATGTCAATGATCGAGTGGCAACTCGATCGGGTGGCAATCCGATCGGGTGGCCATCCGATCCTTATCACTGTGTCTTGGAAAATGTGCAACCTTGTCATAAGTCGAGTGGCAACTCGATCGGGTGGCAATCCGATCGGGTGGCCATCCGATCCTCATCACAAAATGACAAAAATTCCAAGTGTTTCAATTTTGTCAAGGAACGAGTGACAACTCGATCGGGTGACAATCCGATTGGGTGGTCATCCGATCCATGGTATTCATTCTCAATGTTGACTAAGTCAAAGGTGCTTCTGCTTGTCACATGGATCGAGTGGCAAGTCGATCGAGTGGCAACTCGATCGGGTGGCAATCAGATTGAGTGGTCATCCGATCCACATGCATTTGACTTATGTTGACTTTTCATTGCACAAGATGGCAATCCGATCGGACAGCCATCCGATCCTCAGTGCTATATAGAGTGAAATTTCCAAGTGTTAGAATTTTGTTTTGAAATTTTCAAATTTTTGATACTTGTGACATTATGTCTTGAAATTTGTGCAAATGTTAATGTCGTTTATTCTTGTAGGAAAGAGCATCTGATTGGGATAAATCTCACAACATCTACTGTTTATTAGATGCACATTATACAGACAACACTTTGTTTGAAGACATAGCAAGTTTTATGAGAGAGAGCAAGATACATAAGGCTTTAACTGATAATACCATAGTATATCAATCTCATGTGAGGAGATTTTGGAGTTCAGTGACTTACGAGGAGAATGAGAAGTTGATATGCTCTGCTGTTAGAAAGAAAGATGAAAATGGTCAAGATGTGGACGTCGAGTTTAAGTTCAATGTTGGTGATTTAAGAAGAGTATTAAAGTTAGGAGACAGTGATGATGAGCCTACGATTATACCTGAACGTTTGTGCAAAGGATTATGGTGTAGAATGGGGTTCATGGGACACTTAAATGGAAAATGATTAAGACAATGTTCAGCAAACCTTATAAGTTCATGATTCATTGTGATGTGAATGCCTTATCTCATAGGAAGGGAGCCTATGACGAAACTTCTGACTATATCATGAACATTATAGCTTGCCTGGTGTTGAATAGACCGTACAATGTGTCGCAAGTTATATTTGATCACTTGGTTGATAACATAAGAGCTGGAAGCAGAAAATACATCATGTATCCCAGGTTCATACAGATGATGATTAATGATGAATTCAAGGACATTGAGAAGGATGCTGATGATGTTCTAGGTCTCAGGAACATGACAGCTGATACCATAAGTAGATTAGCCAAAGGACCTAAACCAAGAACTAAGATAATGATCTACACGATTAACAATCGAGCTTATGTTGCTCCAGAGAATGATGCATGGAGGCACGACAACAATAATTCTGAGAATGAAGATGAACAGATGAGTGAGATGGTTGAAAAGAAACTCAGATATTGGTTTGTGAAAGATGGCAAAAGGAAGAGAACTCCGAAGACATCACCTGTAGTACCTATTCCTAAGGAGCCAATGCCAAAGATTGTTGTTAAGGGTATAGTGAAAGGGGGAGTTATAAGAGAAAATAGATCTTTAAATTGTTATATTATTCTAATGAATACTTCAATGTCTGTTTTGCAGGGTCTTCAAAAGAAACACAACAAAGGTTAGTTGATGAAACAGTGTTGGAACCATCAGAAGTTATTCAACAAGGAGCTGATTTATTGAAGCATTCTCTTGAAAGTTATCTAAAGAAGAATGAAGAGATTGCTGCTCAAAAGGCTCAAGGTGAAGGTGTCAAATCTACAGAGCCTGAAGGTGTTGCTCGTGATGATTCTAGTGAAGCTGATGATGAGTCTACAGAGACAGAGCTTGATCTGACAACACTTGGTCGTGGAAAAGCTCAGTTGAAAAAGAAGCCTCAAAAGAAGAAAAAAGGATCTGATGATGAAGATACCACCTATACTCCATCAGTTGATGAGCAAAAGAAGCTGAGAGCAAAGCGTAAAACGGTACAAACAGGAGTTATTCCAAGGAATGTACGTGCAAAGAAAGGTGGTGCTGCATTGCCTAAAGATCAAGGTGGAAAGAGTGAAAAACACATGGCAACTTCTAAAGGGTCTTAAGCAGAAAAAGTTCAAAGCGTTGAGATTCCCAAAGAGCCTGAAGTTCAAAGTGTTGAAGTACCTGTAGTTGAAGTTCAAGAGAAAACAGGAAATGGTGATGATGAAGTGGAAATTACTAGAGTAAGCGCTTCTATACCTCCACCACCACCTCCAGTAAATCCAGATATTCCTGAATCTTCAAGACCAAAGAAAACAGTTGTTCCTAATCTGCTTGAAGATCTTCCTCATGCTACTGGGGAATATAAAGATGATTTAATGTTTGATGATGATTTTGATATGTTTAATAATGCGGCTGTGAAAGCTTTGGAGAAGAAAGTTGGTGAGCTTGAGAAGGAAAAGGCCAAAGCTGAAGCAGAACGTGATGCTTAAAGAATATGCCACTTCGAGCAATGGAACAAGACTTCTTTGAAGAATTTCAAGGGTGGTTATATAATGAAAGTACAGCGGAAGCAGTGATCTCCTTATTTGACAAATCAAAGGGTGAAGCGAGAAGGATATGTGTGCTAGACCCGATGTGGCTAGTAAACTGCTCAAAGAAAGATATTGATTGCTTGTTCTACAACAAGATTGTGTACGAGAGACGTGATAAAGTACAAGCGATGCAATATCAGAAGATTGTGGATGTATGTTTCGCGAAAAACATCAACTCTGGAAGTCCAAGTGGAGAGATCTAGAGATTGATGAATTTCTGAAGAAGTACAAGCGTGAGCATAGATTTAAAGCGATTTCTGAGAAAACTGCAAGGCTTGGCAGGTACAAGCTGATGAGACCACCTCCGACGGACCAGACACCGATCGAAAAGGAAGAAAACAAGATTCCAAAATGGGATAGAAAACGCGACGGTGATCCTGAATACCGAAAATGGTGGAATGAAGTTGGAAGGCCGCTCAGAAGGAAAATGCTTGAAGAGAAATCTAAATAGAGGAGACAGAGGGCTAAGGAACGAAGACGTAAGAGGAAAGACTGAAGACTATGCGGGAAGGACTACAGCTACATCCAAGGGGGAGTCTGTTAGTTCATATGTCTGTAGCTTCCGTCAGCATTGAGTCTTATTTTGTACTGCATATGTCTTTTGTATGTATTTGTATGTATGTTTGTAAAACGGCAAACCAAGGAATGGCGCTTAACTATTAAAGTGAAGTTCGACGGATGTCAGATGTCATCCGATCGGATGGCCATCTGATCGGATCACCATCCGATCGGATCACCATCCGAGCGGGTGACAACCTCCTTCCCTGAGTTTGCCTATAAATAGCTAGCATGTGTCTGTTATTCAGAACCTTTTGCTGAAACTTGTAAGGAACCTCTGTCATTCTGATTCTCTACCGGTGCTGCTATAACTTTTAATCATTTGAATAGAAAATCAGAGGAGTTTAAAAGTTGATTTCTGCTGTTGTTGATTCTTAGACACAATCAATGGATTCCATGCATTGATCGTGATCGATTCATCCACGTTCGAGTTGAACAGATCCTGATCCAAAGGCCTAACATTGTAACAAAAAATTACATGACAAAAACCATGTTTTCTAGTAGTGGGCGTATCCACCATGTTCTTATTTTATTACACCCGTTTCGTTATCTAAATCACAACTACCACATAAACACAAAATCATCAACTTGTCAACAACTTGTAAACACGCATTAAAGTACACAATGAATCCAAATAGACTCCAATGTTAGCACTTTAAACATCCTACAAGTATTAATCTATAAAGATAAACTGATGCTAAAAGGATTCGATCTCGATCACATTGAATCATCGTATCACAACATTCTAAATCCTAATGGTGATTCGGGATAACGCCACGCAGGGTAATACAATAAGCACATTTATATATAGGAAGTACCAGCACCGTATCCACCATGTGCTTATCGTATTATCTAGTTTCGTTATCCAAATCACCAACAATCTACACATAAACCATAATCGTCGTTTCGTAAAGTACTTCTTAAAAATCTCACTATGAAGATAGGAAGATCTAAGACTGTACTTCAAATATCCTATAAGAATCTAACTATGAAGATAGGTAGATCTTTTAAGGATTTGGATAAACATCGTATTTGCATAATCGGAATAATACACATAAAAGCACTTAGTAAACACATATATGTCATACATTTGGAAAACAAATCGGTTACACATATGAATCACCCCAAAACATTTGAAAACGGTAAAAGAGGGGAACTATGTACTCACATTGAGTGCAAAGTATCCTCGATCTAATGTAACAAAGCTCAGGCAAACCAAGGAAATCAAGTGGTACCTAGTAATCGGATCGCTAGTTAATAAAATCGACACCTAAATCGGAAGATCGGGTAGAATGAGGTCTCATAAACCAAATGAGTATTGGAACTCATGTGATATGGTTTAACAAAGCCTTCATTCTAAATCGGAACCTATCCTAAGTGCTTACGACCCGTTACGACCCATTAAGGTAGCTTACGCTACTTTAATGCGCCTTTCACGCGAATGCGCATTAGAGACGCCTAACTAGTCCTATGACAAGTATTATATGCCCTAACATGTTTAAATATGTTGCATAATCAGTTTAAGTGACAAAAGTTAAGTCACATATGCTTAAAATCAAATTATGCATGAAAAGGGCATTTTAGTCATTTTCCTAAGGCATATAAACTACCTATCATACAACTAATTAAACTAAGTGACCATAAGGTATAACCTTGGAAGGTTATTCCCTATACAACTATGGTCACAAAATATGCTTGGTCGGATCTTAACGATCGACCAAACGGGTCGGGTTCGAAAGTCTAAGCGGTTGTCAAGACCGCTTGACTTACGACCCTAAACAAGCACTAGACTAAAAGTGACGATGTTAAAACATGTTCCACTAAGTTAGAAAACAAGTTTGATATCAAAACAAAGTGTTTTGATACCCAAAAATAGCTTCGTCGCAAAATACGCATAAACACGTATTTTGACAGAAACTTTGACTCGTCACTTCGACTAATCGACGTGGTAATCAGTAGGTATAGTCACAAGGGACTATAACCAACGTGATTACGCTCATGTTGCAAAGTTCAAACGAACTTTGTGTTGACCAATTCATGGTCAAAGCAGAAAGTCAAACACTGTTTGACTTTCATGCTTGAAAATTATAAACAAGCATGAAAGAAGCTTACAAAAGGTCCAAGCAAGGAAGAATTGATTCAAAATACTCAGGTATGACGCCTAAACTTCAACTTAGAGCATATTAGAATCAATTTGTGTGAGGAATGAGAATGAACAAGGTGGGTATTTATAGGAGAACTTGAATTAACAAGATCTTGACAAGTGTTTTTGCAAGAATCAAAGCTTAATCCAAGCCATACACTTGTGGCACATAGTTTGGAATACAATGGGAGTTCAAAAACAAGCAAGTGGTATGCTAAATCAGGGGTTAAAACCATGAGAATAGGCTATTTCAACCAGATTCAATGTTTCTGTCCAGACAGGGGCCTCGCCGTACGCCTAGGTACCCTTGTCGTACACCTAGCCCCCCTTCTAAAGTTTCAAAAGAAAGGGGAGAACCGGTCCCTGCACATGATTTTGATGATTTTTGACGTTTTTAACACCCGTTAACCCCATTTCAAGGCTCTACAATGAAGTTAAAGTATAGGGAACATAAAATATGTTTGGAAATATCTCGGATGTCGGTTCGTTTCGTCGTACGGTTGCGTTATTTGGTTAATTACGATGAAACACGAACGGACGCGAAAAACGATCCAAATTGCGCGATGAGAGGTATTTTTGCATTCCAATCACTAGAATAAAATATTTTAATGATTACAAAAATTTTTGGATGTCCGGATATGTTCAGAACGTAAGATATGCGCCTAAATGCAAACTTATGCACTTTTGACGCTTTTAGTCCCTGTTGATCAAATAAGCATATTTTCGCATACCGAACCCCTCAAAACCTATTTCTAAGCTATTTAAAGGATATTTAGGGTATGTTTAGCTTATGATCAAGTTCCGGAATGTTCGTTATAGTACGAATCAGAAGATTTTCGCAGTTTGACGCAAATAGTCCCTATGATCAAATAAACTTGTTTTTGACACACCAAAGCCTTCAAAACTTATTTCGAAGTTATATAAAAGTTATTTAAGGTATGTTAAGCCTATGTCACTATTCTGGAGTGTTTGCCGCATTAAACTGATTACGTTTACACATCAGTTTGCGTATAACTTTCCAGAAAGCGATTTAAAGTTTGAAATTTAACTAAAAATCAAAACGTGAAATTGTCAAGCATAAAAAGCAAATATTGAGACCAAAAACACATTGTTTCTTTGATAAAAGATATTGTCCTACATCGTGCGGTGTTTATGGAGCACAAGTGTCACACGAAGTGTGTGGTTTTCACGGACCATAAAAGTCTCCAACACATATTCAATCAAAAGGAGCTAAACATGAGACAACGACACTGGGTCAAAATCTTGAACGAGTACAACTGTGAGATTCGCTACCATCCTGGTAAGGCAAATATCATAGCCGATGCGCTAAGTCGAAAGGAATGTGTCAAGCTTCATTGTATTCAAGTTCAATCTGATATCCAGACACGTATCCTACAAGTACAACGTACATGTGTAACCCAAGGCTTGTTAAAAAATGAGCTGCCATAAAATCTTTAACTTTAACTAGAAATGAAAGACAACGGATTACTCTATTACATGAACTGATTATTGATTCCAAGTCAAGACAATCTTCGCACCTTATTGATGGACAAAGCTCACAAGTCTTGTTATTCAATCCATACTGGTGCAGAAAAAATGTACAAGGATCTTCGTACTTAGTATTGGTGGCCGGGTATGACGAAGGACGTTGCCTTGTATATGTCTAAATTCCTAACTTGTCTCAAAGTCAAGGCAGAACATCAACGCCCATTTGGTTTGCTTGAACAACCAGAAATACCGGTATGGAGGTGGGAGAACATTGTGATGGATCTCATCACTAAACTACCACGCACATCTAAAGGTCATGATGCCATTTGGGTAGTCATTGATCGTCTAACAAAGTCAGCACACTTTTTTCCGATTCGTGAGGATCTATCTGCTGATAAACTCGCCAAGATCTAGATAGATGAGATTGTATCCCGACATGGTGTTCCTTTGAACATCATATCTGACCGTGATGCTCGATTCTCATCTCACTTTTGGAAGACCATGCAATCTGCCATGGGAACCAAACTCAATTTGAGCACTGCTTATCATCCCCAAACGGATGGACAATCTGAGAGAATAATATAAAAACTAGAGGATATGCTTAGAGCCTGTGTGATCGAATTTGGTGGTAGTTGGGATTCGCATCTACCGTTGATCGAATTCTCCTACAACAACAATTATCACGCCAGCATCAACATGGCGCCTTTTGAAGCTCTATACAGTCGAAAATGTCGTTCACCTGTCTGTTGGAATGAGGTCGGTGAAGCTCAGCTCACTAGACCTGACCTCATTCTGGAAACAACAGACAAAGTCAAGAAAATTCACAATAACCTTTTGACAGCTAGAAGCCGTCAAAAGAGTTATGCGGACAACGGACGCAAGCCCTTGGAATTCCAAGTCGGTGATCGAGTCCTTCTCAAGTTATCCCCTTGGAAAGGCGTGGTTAGATTAGTAAAGAAAGGAAAACTTGCACCACGATATTTTGGACCATTCAAGATCGTTGAGAGAATCGGAAAGGTGGCCTACCGACTTTAGCTACCTCCTGAACTTGGGAATTTCCACCCAACATTTCACGTGTCCAATTTGAAGAAAATGTTTAGCCAATACAAACCTCCACATCCCCTTCGACAAAATTCACGTTGATGACACTATGCACTTTGGTGAGAAACATGTGGAGATAATGGACCGTGAAGTCAAGAAACTTAAGCACAAACGAATACCGATAGTCAAAGTTCGTTGGGAATCCAAACGTGGCCCGGAGTTTACATGGGAATGAGAGGATCAAATGAAGGCGAAATATCCACATCTATTCTCACAAGTTTCCTCTAATTAAATTTCGGGACGAAATTTCCTAAAGTAGGGGAGATTGTGACATTTGTGTCTTTCAAACATTGTATAATTCCAAACAACTTTGTATTTAATGAAACATTGTGTTTTATTTCCGGGATTGTATTATTACATTTGCATGTTTTAGTCCTTGTACAATTTCAAACTCCAAAACATTTTCTGGAAGCAACATCGTAAACTATTACGCAAATATAATCAGTTTAACATGACGTACACTCCGGAACAATGACATAAGATAAACATACCCTAAACACCCTTTACATAACTTAGAAATAAGTTTTGAGGGGTTCGGTATGGCAAAAACATGCTTATTCGAGCTTAGGGACTATTTGCGACAAACTGCGAAAGTCTGCCGATTCTCATATTTTTGAATACGAACCATGTACGCACATCCAAAGATTTTTGCAATCATTAAAATCTTGTATTTTATTGATAAGAATTAAAAAATATCGCTTGTTGCGAAATTTCGGTTTTTTCATGTTCGTTATAGCGTTCATCGTAATTAAGCAAAAAACACAACCGTACAACTGAAAGAACCGACCTCCACAACATTTTTGGGCATAATCCAAGTTACTTATGCCTTAACGCCTTTATGTAACCTGAAAAGTGGGTTACAGGGGGTTAAAAGTGTAAAAACACATCAAATTTAGTACAGGGACCATTTCTGCCAATTTCTGAAACTCGGTTAGGGGCTTGGCGGGGTGCGACGACAAGGGGATATCCCCTTCGCATAGCATGACCCCCTGTCTTGGACAAAAAGTTTGCAGCTGCAACATCAGCTACCTGGCAGCTCCGTATTCCAAGCCTTCGAGCCTAAGAACACGAATTTGCCACCATTTAATATGCATTTAACATGTGTTTTAGCCTCCACAAGATTATGCCAACACAAGGGACACTTGTGATGATCTTATGGCTTCAAAACAACCATATAAACCAAGCTAAATCTTCACATTCTTTGCTCATTTCCTTCTTCTTCTCCTATCTGCTCAAAAATGGAGTTTGCTTCCCTTTGGAGGCCTCCTACTGAGTATTCTTGCCTTCCTAGAATACAAGTAAGTGTTCTTCCTTAGTCTTGTTCATTATTTTAGCTTATTTTGAGCTAAAAATCAAACAGTTGACTTTCTGTTTGACTTTCGTTTCTGACCATAATTGGTCAAGTCAAAGTTCAATTGAACTTTGCAACGTGATCGTAATCAGGAAGGTTATAATCCCTTGCGATTGCACCTTCTAATTACCACGCTTACTAGTCGAAGTGACGAGTCAAAGTTTCGGTCAAAGATGCACATTATGTGCATTTTACGACAAAACTATTTTCGGGTATCAAAACACTAAGTTTTGATACCAAATCAGTTTTGCAACTTAGTTAGACATGTTTTGACATGTCTAACTTGTCACTTTTAGTTTAGTACTTATTTAGGGTCGTAAGTCGAGCGGTGTTGACCACCGCTTTGACTTTCAAATCCAACCGTTTGGTCGATCTTAGGATCCGACCAAACACATATTTGTGACCATAGTTGTATAGAGAATAACCTACTGAGGTTATACCTTATGGTCACGTCGTTTGGTTAGTGTTATGATAAGTCGCTCTTATGTTCTTTAAAAATGACCAAATTGCCCTTTTTCGCATAAATTCATTTTAAGCATATGTAATCAAATTTTTGACATACAAACTGATGATACAACATTTTCAAACATGTTTTGGCATTTAAGACTTATCATAGGACATGTTTGACCATCCGATCACACAATTATGCAAATGACCCGTTAAAGTAGCGTAAACTACGTTAACAAGTCATAACGGGTCAAAAGCACTTAGGATTACTTTCAAATCAGAATGTTGAGTTTATTAAACCATATCATATGAGATCCAACACTCATTTGGTTTATAAGACTTCATTCTATCCGATACGCCGATTAAAGTCCTGACATATTAACATAGTTATCCAATGTTAGGACACACTTGATTCCTTGACCTCTTGAGTTTTGTTTACTCGTTCATACAAGACTTATACGCAATCCTAAGTGAGTACATAGTTCCCCTATTTTATGTTTTCAATTGTTTTGGGCTGACTCATATGTGCCAAACTACTTTTCAAGTTTTCAAAAACAAAGTCCATGGTTTATATAAATAATACGATTTCAATAATGTGACGAACTTGTTGGTGCGTTATCAATAACACGAATGACATTCATTAGCTTTGGCCGAGCCAACCAGTAGTATGTTATGGTATCATAGGACTGACAATCCCGTTACCAGACTGTCCACTGGATTTGGTGGATAGTTTCGGGAACGACAGAAACTGTTTATTTTAACAAACCCTTTCGTGGTTTGTTAGTCGATTTAAATAGACCCTTTGGTGGTCTAGACGAGTCAGATAGGTTTGAATGTATTCATTAAAGAACGACCAAAAGTTTTCACAATTAAAACACAAACGATTGACGAATGGTTTATAACACGGACGATTGACGAATGGTTTATAACACGAACGATTGGTTTATAACACGGACGAATGGTTTATAACACGGACGATTGGACAATTGGTTTATGGTAAGTGATTGAAGGGGTAAGGTCCCAAAAACCTTGCTTCAAGTACTTGGGACCATACCATAACCTTAGCAATAAACCCTCTTTAGACCTTGCGCAGCCGCGCACTGGTCCTACAAAGAGAACTTAGAAAGAAAACAATGATCAACACCTGCGCGACAAAAGGACACTAACAAATCCTTGTGCCGATCTCCATAACAGGAAGGATAAAAATCCAAACAAACACTTCCGCATAATTAACATCCAGACTTGGATAAAAATAACTTCTCTGATACCACACAATTAATATGAAGAAGAGCCACACAGGATTACGACTATATTCTTCTAGAAGGCTCCATCGTGCACCACCATTCGGTTATAACCGAATGGCCACGTGGCATCATCCCAGGCTCCCTCAAAGCCACGATGATGGCATGGAATTGAAGAGAAATCCATACTTGTCAACTTTCCACGTGGCAGTACCCTAACCGTTGATCAAAATCGTGATCCGTGTGCACACACACAATCGTTAGCGATTAACGGGAAGGAAATGTAACCGCTTATGGAAAAGTATCTTCCGTCAATTTTTCAGCAACAGGTTTTCCCGCCCAAAACTTCGGCTATAAATAGAAGGATAATTCAGGTACAATTCTCAAGTTACATTCACTTCTTCTTCATCAAAACCTGTACTTATTCTCACGCCGAAGGGTGGTCACGGAGAGAACCCCCATTCTCCCCGTGGCGAGTCTAACGGCTGTTGTTTTGCAGTGATTGTTAGAGGAAGAAAATTGACCACCCACGAATCAGATGAGAAGATTTAACCCTTTTATGTAGATTCAAACCCCCTGGTTAAGTTGATTCCGGTCAATTAAACCAGTGTTTCTTCATTGGCGCCCACCGATTTCTCAATTTTGTTTCATTTCTTCTCGTTCCAATTCATTTTCTCTTCATCCTCTGTTTCATATGGCAGAGAACTTGCCAATTCACCCATCAGGTCCTCGATCTGAAGTCAAAGGTACTGTGACCCAAGATATCCAGATCCACGGAATCTTAGGCAACGAAGAAAGCAACAGAAGTTACCTGGAGGAAAAGGGCTCCATGATACAAATAGGAGTTCATAAACACCCAGATTTACTCTCGGAGGAAACTCCAGAGTACTGGTTCACCAGGTTTCAGAACGCCATGAACCGAATTTTTGCACAAAACGCCAGATCTGAGTTATTATACAGCAGATCTGATACCCAAAAAGGTACAGCACAAAATTCAGAAGAGACCAATCACCAGGGAGTTAAGCCAAGGCAGATAAACATGGTACAAAGAGGTCCCTCAGGAAGGCCGAACAAACGAAGCCATAATCAGCATTGGCGAGAGCAACAAGTAGTCTTCCCTGTTGTCCCCGGAGGTCCTCAGGAAGAACGTCCAGTAATTATCACCGGTATCTTCAGCCATTACCGAACTGATTATATGTTCATAGATCCAGGAAGTTCAATGGATATAATCTATGAATAATGTTTCAAACAACTCGACCCAGAAGATAAGGCACGCTTAAAACCAGTCGATTTTCCTCTAACTGGTTTCTGCAACGAAGCTGTCTTCCTGCTGGGTCAAATCGTTTTCCCTGTGACTCTCTCAGATGGCGAACACTCACGCACTGTCACAGTTAATTTCATGGTTATGCCAGCAACGTCGCGCCATGATGTACTGCGGGGGAGATGATCTCAGAGGGAATTCAGCATGATTACTTCCATACCGCATGCCGCTTGCGGATTTCCGATGGAAACCGGAGTGGCAATTTTGTATTCCAGCAAGGAAGTCATGTATGTGGACGATGAACCACCAGCAAAGGTTGCCAAACCCTCAACATCAAACGAACCAGAAAAATGGGTTCTCAATGAGAAATATCCGAAACAAGCCATCTTGTTAGGGCACGCCATTTCCTCGGCAATCCGGATAAAATTGAAGGAATTGCTTTCCTACAACATGGACATCTTCGCCTGGTCCCCAGCGGACATGACTGGAGTACCACGAGACATAGCACAACACTGTTTAAACGTCCGACCCTCAGCATAACCCGTCACGCAAGGAAGGCGCAGTCTCAGCGTAGAAAAGGCAGAAGCAATGAACGAGCAAGTAACAGAATTCCTTAACGCTGGGATCCTGCGCGAAGTAAAGTACCAAACCTGGGTAGCCAACCCAGTAATGGTACAAAAACACAATGGTGGGTGGTGCATGTGTGTCGACTTCAAAGACCTCAACAAAGCCTGCCCGAAAGACTGTTATGCACTTCCAGAAATAGACAAGAAAGTCGACTCTCTAGCATCCTTCCGCTGGAAGTGTTTTCTAGATTGTTATAAAGGCTACCATCAAGTATAGATGAAAGAGGAAGATGAAGACAAGACGGCCTTCCGTACAGATAAAGGTATCTTTTGCTATACGAAAATGTCTTTTGGTCTCCGCAACGCAGGGGCCACTTACCAACGCTTGATGGATAGAGTTTTCGGGAAAGACATCGGAAAAACAGTGGAAGTTTACATGGATGACCTCGTCATCATGAGCCAAGAAGAAGAAACCATGCTCGCAAACATTCAGCGCATGTTTGACTCTTTACGCAGCGTCAATCTAAAACTGAACCCAACAAAGTGCACCTTCGGAATGGAGGAGGGCAAATTTCTAGGGTTCATAGTAACCAGAGACGGTTTCAAGGTCAACCCAGAGAAAGTACAGGCCATCCAACTAATGCCATCACCAGCAACAGTTAAAGAAATACAACGACTCACGGGACGACTAGCGGCACTAAACAGATTCCTAGCATATCACGTCGCGAAATCTTATCCGTTCATTAGCACGTTGCGCAATTGCGCCAAGAAGAGCCATTTTCAATGGACACCAGAAGCGGAGAAAGCCTTCAAACAAATGAAGGAATGTCTGATCCAGTTACCAACTTTAACAGCACCACGAGAGGAGGAGCCGCTAATCCTATATCTGTCGGCAGCAGAAGTAGCGGTTGGTGCGGTATTAATGGTAGAAAGAGATGGCGTTCAAACTCCGATATACTACATTAGTAAGATGCTAACTAGCCCAGAGACACGCTACTCTATGATAGAAAAACTCGTCCTCGCACTGGTGCACGCGTCACGAAGACTACGCCGGTATTTCTCTAGTCATGTTATTACAGTACTCACTAATTATCATCTAGGTCAAATTCTGTCCAAACCCGACGTCGCGGGGCGTTTGGCCAAATGGGCCATCGAGCTAGGAGGATACAATATCCTATACAAACCCCGACCGGCAATCAAAGGACAAGTATTAGTGGACTTGACCACCGAAGTTCCCGTTGACAAAATACAAGAATGCGAGGCAATCCAAAACTGTATTCCAGTCTTCGACGATAGGGTTTGGACGTTGCACACAGACGGTGCCTCCAACGATGACGGCGCAGGCACAGGCCTCCGACTGGTTAGCCCAGACAATCACGAGCTCACATACGCAATACGCCTAGATTTCAAAAGTACAAACAATGAGGCAGAATACGAAGCAATTCTTGCGGGCCTCCATCTGGCACTTAAAATGGGAGGAAAAAATCTCGAAGCACACGTTGATTCAAAACTAGTGGCGGAACAAGTCAATGGTCACTACGACGCTAAGGGTGAAGCAATGGCTTTATATTTGGAACAAGCACGAATGCTTATCAGCCAGTTCCAAACATTCAAGATAGTCCATATCAATAGAAGTAAAAATAAGCATGCAGATGCACTGAGCAAACTGGCCGCCACCAGCTTCAAACATCTCGCAAAGGAAGTTCGCATTGAGGTATTATCAAACCCATCTGTTCCCCTAAGACAAGTGAATATCATCGAGTCGGGAATCCATCCTAGATGTCCCCGATCATTACATACTTACAGCATGGCAAACTACCAGAGGGAAAAGCGGAGGCTAGGAAAATCCAGCACAAAGCGCTGATCTACGAAATGGCAGATGGTATCTTATACCGAAAATCATTCATGGGTCCACTCCTACGCTGTGTCAATAAAACGGATGCGCAATATTTAGTCAGAGAAATCCATGAAGGATTATGTGGGATTCACGCCGGACCACGCATGGTAGTGGCAAAGATAATGAATGCAGGCTATTATTGGCCAGGAATGCATGTGGACGCAGTGGAGCTATTGCACAAATGCGCAGCATGTCAGTGTTACGCGCCAAAAACCCTCCGTCCAAAAAATCCTCTAGTCCCAGTCACCTCGGCATGGCCTTTTCAACAATGGGGTATCGACGTCGTCAGTCCTTTCCCCGACGCGCCAGGCGCAGTTAAATTCATCGTAGTGGCAGTTGACTACTTCACCAAATGGGTGGAGGCTAAGGCGTTAGCATCGACCACAACAATGGTAATCCGCAAGTTCATATGGGAACATATTATCTATCGATTCGGGTTGCCATTACGCATCATTTCCGATAATGGCACAAACTTTGCTTCGGAAGACCTCTAGAAATGGTTTAAAGAAATGAAAATCGAGCACAGCTTTGCCTCTGTGGCGCACCCACAAGCAAATGGGCAGGTTGAAAGCATGAACAAACAAATAGTAGATGGCATCAAGGCAAGATTGGGAACTGCGCGTAGGGGATGGGTAGATGAGCTCCCTAGCATCTTATGGGCCCATCGCACCATGCCAAAAACTAGTACAGGCGAAACTCCATTTAGCCTTGTATATGGTTCAGAAGCAGTAATACCAGCAGAAATCGGCCTCCCATCGCCACGCATGATCGCCATGGAAAAACAAGATAATGAAAGAGAACGAAGAATGGATCTGGACCTTCTCGAGGAAAGGCGCGAGAACGCAGCCATCACAGAAGCAAGGTATAAATCCAAATTAGAGAAATACTACAACGCGCGCGTACACGTGTGCACCTTCGTTCCAGGTGATTTCTTCCTGCGCGACAACGAAGCGTCCAACACGGAAAAGCCAGGAAAACTAGCACCTAAATAGGAAGGGTCGTACATCATCCATGAAGTCCTGGGTAAAGGGGCATACACCTTAAAGAGGCTCGACAGAACAGACGTGCCCCGCACCTGGAACGCGCAGCAGCTGCACAGGTGCTACATGTGATCAACCAAACCATCCGGCGCAGAAAGCCAGACACTTATGCAGGCAATGCATTTATTCTAATTATTCGCTTTGTATCCATCAGCCCCGCGCCTTATCAATATAAAGATTCTCCTTATATATTTTATTGTTTATTACAAAATGCATGTAATTCCTTTTGGTACACACGAAACAATATGGTAAAACATTGCAAGTCTCATGAACGGTCTGACGGGCACAAGTCCCGCGCACAGTCCAGACCTATGCTCACACATGAGCTCAATACCATCCTTATTCGCTTTACCTAAACAAAGTAATTATACACATGCAACATATTGTAATTCAAACACAACTTATATCACTAGTGCGCCACGCGCAACAACAAAAAACATATATGCATAGCAGTGCATCAAAAAGTTACTTGTGCAACAAGCGCATTAACAAAATTTACAAAACACGGCAGTGTGTCAAAACATTAGAGGCAAAATATACAAATTACACACCAGGAAACATATCCAAAACACCCAACGGGGTGTGCAGAACTTCACCATAGCAGGTGATAGGATGAGGATCAACAATCCAAGGGTTTACACCCTCCTCAATCCTCATCACTCACAACAGGAGCAACCACATGATCACCGGTCGGAATCTCGGCCGGAGGAGCTGAACAGGGACCACGGCGACGCCGTTGGTACACAATCGAACAACGGCCTCTCCAATCAGCCGGAAATGCCCGAGTTACGGCATATGCCGACAGTCTGGTAACCCCCTCGTTATTATCATCGGCAAGATGAGAGAAGGCAGGATTCTTTGAGAATTCCGGGCGAACAACTCTACGAACACCTTCGTCTTCGGCAACAGTTCCAGTCGTTAGGCCGGAAAGGAGAAGCAGACCATCAGCAGCATCGAAAACCTTGAGGATTTTGGAAATCTTCCGACGTCGACATTGTCGCCTAGCCCTCATTTTTCCAAATTGGGGAAAATATCCACACACTAAAAATGAATATATAGGCCGAAAAGCAAAAGGGGACTTGTGATGATTAAGTGTCAAATCACTCCCCTCAGAAACGGCGCTGCCACTGCAATCGTCATATCACATTAAATGATCCCTGACAAGCCCGCACATATTCCCAAGGCTACAGTTCAGTTAGAAGATGAAGAGGTAATAAAAAATACATTTTTACGATGACGTAAACAGCAGTCAGCTCATGATTAAAAAAGCTTCTCGTGAACAGTTCAAAACAAAGAAAAAATACAAATATCTTCTCCACGAAGATTTCCATTTTTTCCAAAGACAATATTTTCAAAATAAGAGTATCTTTCCCAAGAAGATTACCCATTTTCGCGCCAAAAACTCTACAGTAAAAAGCACCCAACTCTCATAGTCCAGTGCTCCACTTATTTGCATAAGAGCAACACTAGACTGGGGGGACTTGAAGGGGTAAGGTCCCAAAAACCTTGCTTCAAGTACTTGGGACCATACCATAACCTTGGCAATAAACCCTCTTTAGACCTTGTGCGGCCGCGCACTGGTCCTACAAAGAGAACTTAGAAAGAAAACAATGATCAACACCTGCATGCCAAAAGGAAACTAACAAATCCTTATGCCGATCTCCATAACAGGAAGGATAAAAATCCAAACAAACACTTCCGCATAATTAACATCCAAACTTGGATAAAAATAACTTCTCTGATACCACACAATTAATATGAAGAAGAGCCACACAGGATTACAGCTGTATTCTTCTAGAAGGCTCCATCGTGCACCACCATTCGGTTGTAACCGAATGGCCACGTGGCATCATCCCAGGCTCCCTCAAAGCCACGATGATGGCACGGAATTGAAGAGAAATCCATACCTGTCCACTTTCCACGTGGCAATACCCTAACCGTTGATCAAAATCGCGATCTGTGTGCACACACACAAACGTTAGCGATTAACGGGAAGGAAACGTAACCGCTTACGGAAAAGTATATTCCGTCAAGTTTTCACCAACAGGTTTTCCCGCCCAAAACTTTGGCTATAAATAGAAGGATAATTCAGGTACAATTCTCAAGTTACATTCACTTCACTTTCACTTCTTCTTCTTCATCAAAACCTGTACTTATTCTCACGCCGGATGGTGGTTACGGAGAGAACCCCCATTCTCCCCGTGGCGAGTCTAACGGCTGTTGTTTTGCAGTGATTGTTAGAGGAAGAATATTAACCACCCACGAATCGGACGAGAAGATTTAACCCTTTTATGCAGATTCAAACCCCCTCGTTCAGTTGATTCCGGTCAATTAAACCAGTGTTTCTTCAGTGATTTAGATAACGAGACGGGTGTAATATGTAAAAGCATGGTGGATACGCCGCTGGTACTTCCTATATATAAGTGCTTTTATCGTATTACATATCGTAGCGTTATCTAGATCACTTGGACAAATGTTTTTAAACGATGTCATGCAAAGTTTTCCACTTAAAGATATAAACCATATGAAGTTTTCTTTTAAATTGATTTAGTACTCGGTTTTACAAAAGAAATGTTTGTTATATTGCAATATCTTGTCCGACTTCGAGAGTCGATAAGGTTTTCCGCCGCGGCGGAAATGTTTGTAAAATAACAAACCGTGGCGGAAACGTCGGGGAGTCACGTCACTGGATAAATTGTTTCACAACACATGGTATTTGAAGTTTCGTTTTATTGATTAAATATGTTACATTGTCTTGAAAATATAAACAACTAAACACTACAATTGTCTTTCATATTTTATAGGTGTAACAGGGGCTCATGTCTCATACTACGGAATGGTCAACTCTGATATGACGACATTGAAGTAGACAATTCAGAAAAAGGGGAAAATTGAGTCCCAGGTTTATTGGACCTCTCAAGATAATTGACAAGGTTGGCAAGGTTGCATACTATTTGGAATTACCCGAGGAATTAAGTGGCATACAAACATTTTCCATGTTTCACATCTCCGAAAGTGTTTGGCCGATGAAACGGCCTACGTTCGTTACGACGACATTGAAGTAGACGATAAACTAAATTATGTCGTAAAGCCTATCGCAATTCTGGACCGAAATGTCAAAATCTTAAGGAATAAGGAAATTGACCAAGTGAAGGTCAAATGGGAACATCGAAAAGGATCGGACACCATTTGGGAGTCCGAAGAAGAAATGAGACGGCTCTACCCCTCCTTACTCGGTACGTATTTTAGTTTCGAGAACGAAACCTCTTTAAGGGGGGTGGACTTGTAACACCCAAAAAAAATATTAAATCATAATTAACCAAGGTTAAGTAACTAAGTTAAGTTAACTAATATATTATGATTAATGAAAAATGTTTAGTTAAAAAGAATGGAGGGACTAATATTGTAAATAGAGCAAACTAATGAATTTATATAACAAATAAATTAAAAACACAACACACTGAAAAGTGTGTGTGCGCGACCAGGGGTGAGCAAGAACCACCGAAACCCTAAAGTCAGCAAAATTGATCAATTGAAAGGTAAATTTGGTCTAGAATTCGTGTTCGAATCAAGAATATCGAACATCCCCACTTGTCTAACACTAAGTAAGTTGCAATTTCTGTTTTTCTGATGTTTGATCTTTGGTAAAAATTTAGGATTTAAACCCATGATCAAATAGATAGATGTTGTGACCTATGGAGGGTGTAATTTAAGTGTAGGATTAGTCCTAACTGAAAATAATTGATAAAATTATATGAATTCTTGTGTTAAAGTCATTATGTTTGAATAATGGAAGTGGGTTTTGATGTTTGTATGAGAAACCCCCATGTTTTGTGTAAATAGAGAGTCTAATAGAATGAGTTGTTAAAATTTCATGTTACTATGGATTATGATTAGTAAATTGGACTTATTGAGTTGGATTTCTTGGTTAGCCATGGCTTGAATGAACTAAAATGGTTAGCTAAAACTTCATGCATACAAGGTGTTTGATGAAACGCCTAAAAGAACTACTGTTTTGAATATTAAACGAAAATTGTTAATTAGAACCCATGATTGAAAGCTTGGGCAAGTTACATGCCATAGCGATGGATAAAAACGTTCTAATTATAATGGGTTACACTTAATAGGTAACTCGGGTGAAGCTTCGGGAAGTCAAGCCGGAGCTAACGCACGTTTAAAGGAGAAGCTTTAAAGGTACGTAGCTTTATGCCTCGTAGAATTTCTTAGTTTGAATTGTATTAGCATATGATCGATTATTATAGATTAGTTGTAAAAATTTGGTTTGTGCACATACGGTGCATTTCGTATGGATGAACAGGAAAGTTAAATAATGAGTTAACGATAAGTTTGAATGTTCGAAAGTGATGGATTTAACTAAAACATTCAAACGGGTCAAAATGATAGAAAGATAAAGGTTTGGTTGTATAAAAGCGATGGATTTCGCTAAGTTAACCAAACGGGTCAAAATGATAGAAAGATAAAGGCTTGGTTGTATAAAAGCGATGGATTTCGCTAAGTTAACCAAACGGGTCAAAATGATAGAAAGATAAAGGTTTGGTTGTATGAAAGCGATAATTTCGCTAAAATAACCAAACGGGTCAAAATGAAGTCTTAATGCATACAGAAATGGTTGCATAAATAATGACTTCGGTATAATATCTGGATAATGAGTAGGACTTCAAATATATGCGTAAACCAAGAAATGGGAACACGGACTAAAAGTCAAAAGACTTGGATTGCGAGTTATGACTAAAAGATAAACAATTTCGCATAAGGAAATTGTGTTAATAAAGTTGAACTATTCATGGTTGAACGGGTTGAATAATTAAAACGCATACCGGATAACGGATGCATAAATCCCATGGATAAAAACCTGGGAATAGGAAACATTCATAGTTATGATGTTCACGTGAGTTTAAATGAATTCAAACGAGTTTGATTGATAAAATCATAAACGGGTCAAATAATTCGTAAATAAATATTTAGCCGAAAGCTTATAAGTTAAGAATTTTGTTAATCCGTATGTTGGATTTCGAGTCCAATGATAAAGGATCAAATTACGATCACGTAGGAAGAAACGTGTTGTTTAGGCCTTTAATATGCGGCATGTCGATGGATCAAGCTCGTTCAAGAATCGAACACATATAACGTCGAAGTTTCCGCACATATTTAGTTGTTTTTGGTTAATTGCAAAATTGTTAAATGTTAGAAACACACCTTTGAATACTTTTAAGTCTAGAATAACTATGAATTATGTTTGGCATTTTGTGATTAGCAATTTTGTATGTAAAATTTAAACTTTTTTAAATATATATGTATGATTTGTTATGGGTTTTACAAATAATAGTGATAATTTTAATAAAATAAAAAAGAAAATTTTTTTTAAGTAAATTACAGGTCATATCCTTTATAAATAAAATTCAATTATGTCCTTTGGGCAAAATTGTCATTTTATCTAAAAGCTAACTAAAAAGTTAACATCAATTAGCTTAAAAGACAAAGAGCGTTCAAAACTTAGAAATTAAAGAACATTTTGTGTGTTTTTTAAAAACAAAGGAAAAAAAATATAAATATAATTTAGTATATAAATAAACGACAATTTATGTAATTTAGTCTAAATACTTGAAAAATCATAAAAGCATAGTTGAATACTTGTCAACAAATTAATGATTTTTACTATTATAAATTATCCGGAAAAATACAATATTTATAGAGAGTTAAAACTTCAAAAAGGTGTTCGCTGCAGGGGACACATGGAATGGTAATTTACTAATTTATTAAGTTGGTTGGGACACTTTGTGCCCTCACGATCGGATGCTTCTTTTTTCTGGTTTGAATAAAAAAACAAACAGACCGAATAAACAATTGAATAAAAGCAAACAAATTGAATATAAAAGTTTAGTTACATTTTTGACCCCAAACTCTGTTTTTATCTCACATTGACCCCTAAATGTAACTATTAAAGTCGGCCATTGATATTATTTGCTTTTAGAAGTTTTTGAAACGTGCCACCATTTTTCGGGAGTGGCTCAATTTAAACCCATCATTTCTAAATTTTTTTATATTAATAGGATTCGTCTTTAGTTGAATCCTAATAAACTCTTATCAAAGTATGACTATCTAATTTTGGCACGGTTCATCTTCATTGTCGTCCAATCTAAATCATCACACCATCGTCACTCTCATCTTCATCCTCTTTGTTGATTATCTGACGTATGTGATCGATTCCATAAGTTCCAACTCTGATGAGGGTATCAAAAAGCAGAAATCCCTATTTTTTTTTTCCTAAAAATATGAGTGAATACTTCCATAATAGTCAAACCCTTAACATTTTAACCAACCAAAAGCATAAATTGCATTCTTGAGGTACTTAACCTGTAGTTTGGTCAATAATGAATGAACTGAATTAATAAATTAAAAAGTTGGCAAAAAGATAAAGAAAAAGAAAGAGCAAGCCTAAAAGGCAACCGCGGGAATGTCGCTACAAAGTTGGAACATCCGCCGAATCAGCTTTTACTAGGGAGAGAGAGAGAGAGTTTCTGGGTAACTCCGTTCATCCATTCAACTTCTTTCTTTCTTTCTTTCAAGTATTGAATGTTGTTTAGTCAAAGGGGGTTCATGATTTCTTTGATGTTTTCCACATGGGTTTTCAGTTAATCACACCAGGACAGGAACCAAATATTTCACAACTACTCTTCTCAAACATTCATGGCAGAACAAGGGAATCAAAACCCCATAAGACTCTATCAGGCTTGGAAAGGAAGCAATGTAAGTTGTATCATCTTAACCTTTTGATTTTGAATTTGATTGTTTCTTTTAGCTTCTAGTTGTGAAGAGTGAAACCATGGGTATGTTTTTATCATACGTGGGGCAAAAAATATCTTGCAGATTAATGAAAAAAAAAAAAGACAATAATTGATAGAAGATGAAGGGTACTGTGTTGTTTTTGACATTATTGTGCAGCCTGTTTGTTTTCTTGAGTTAGATTAAGTGTTCCTAAATCATGTTTGCCTAAATTGATGATGTTTTCTCAGAAGCTGCACAAGAAAAGGGTGCATATTTTTTAACATAAAAATCAAGTTTCAAATTTGATATAAAGCCAATACTTCTCAACATAAATATTATAATATCATGTATGGTTTCAAGACATGTTGTATCTGACTGATATTGGTGCTTATTTTGCACAAAAAAAATATATATTGATAGTTTGAAATAATGGTGTTACGATTTTATACCTAACTAGTCATTTCTTTGTGACTATTTCAGAGATTCTTTTGTTGGGGACGATTGATCTTCGGTCCTGATGTGTCTTCTTTATATTTGACCATAGTCTTGATCGGAGGCCCTGCTTTATGCTTTTGTATTAGAGTTTATCAAAACATTAATGACAATGAGAAAGATGGCAAAGATAGTGATTACTGGTACATTGTGCTGTTTGTGGCAGCATTTCTCACTTGTTTGGTAAGCAAAATCTTGATTTTTTTTTTAACTTAATTCTCAATATGCATGGTGTTTATATGAAATTGATTATATTTCAAAATAACAAGAATAAGATCATCATTGAAGTTTTAGATGATTACTTTACTTTTTATAGAAGTTATTACCAAGTTTATAAAAGATTATTATCAAGTGACAATAAATGGTCATATTTCAAAGTATACAGTTTTATAATCTAAAAGAATGTCTTTGTTTTCAAACTTTTATTTGTTACTAATATGGAAAAGATAATTATCGAACAATTAGATAACTCTTTTTAAAGCTCTTAAACAAATTTATAAAAGATTTTTATGATAACTCTTTTTAAAGTTCTTAACAAATTTATAAAAGATTTTTGTGATAACTCTTTTTAAAGTTCTTAACAAATTTATAAAAGATTATTATAAAAGAATGTCTTTTTAGCCAAAATATTTTCAGTTACTTTATTTCCTAAGCAGGAAAGAAACTAATGATCAAGGTGCTCATTATAATTTATAACATTTGAGTATTGACTTTAGATCATGCAAACATATAAGAATGAATTTTTGAATCTATTTGTTTTACTGAATTACTTTTTTAACAATTTGTGGGCCCACAGGATATATTATTTCTTCTCATGACATCGAGTAGAGATCCGGGAATAATCCCAAGAAACACAAAACCACCCGAATCTGAGGAAGCATTTGATATGAACACACCTTCAATGGAGTGGATCAATGACAAAACTCCTCATTTGAGATTACCAAGAACAAAAGAAGTTATTGTGAACGGTCATCCGGTTAACGTCAAATACTGTGACACGTGTATGCTTTATCGTCCACCGCGTGCCTCACATTGCTCCATCTGCAACAACTGTGTTCAAAAGTTTGACCATCATTGTCCATGGGTCGGTCAATGCATTGGACTGGTAAGTTGATTGAATTTAGCGAATGGATAGATTCAGCTTATATTTTATCTCTAACGGGTCAAATGGGCGATATTTGACCAATATATCACTGATTTTCCCGATTTCAGTATCTTTCTTTTTAGTTCTACCATTCATCTTTCTTCTTATTGCTGCTATTAGTGTTTTAAGTCTTAATTGTTAGTTGTTAGTATTAAATGTTACTGTTTTAAGTCTACAATTGTTAGTGTTTTACAAGTTGTAGAAGGTTAATTTGTTAATGGTAGGAGAATATACTGAATTGTTAGTGTTAAATTGCTATGTAGATAAATTCTGCATGATATTAAAATTACTGATACCCCACCGTGATAACCTTTATCTCAAATATCGGTCCCTGACCAATATCCGATTTTTTACCGCATTAACTGCATGGGTTTGAACCAACTCATCGTATATGATATAATGTTATTGTTGCAGCGTAACTATCGGTTCTTCTACTTGTTCATATCAACATCAACTGTCCTGTGCTTATATGTGTTCGGCTTTTCGTGGGTCCACATCGCTCAAAACAAAGAGGGCGTTTTGAAGGCTTTGCAAAAGGACATCTTATCAGATGTCCTCATTGTATACTGCTTTATCACCGTTTGGTTTGTGGGCGGGCTTTCGGTTTTCCACTTTTATCTCATTTGCACAAACCAGGTGATCATTTGTTCAAAAACTATAAATCTGTATCAAGACTTGTTGATCTTAATTATACTCTATTTTATATGAAAACGTTGCTCTTAATACAGACAACATATGAAAACTTCCGATATCGATACGATAAGAAGGAGAATCCATATCACAAGGGAATAATAAGGAACCTTCAAGAAGTCTTTCTATCAAAAATCTCTCCTTCGTTGAATAATTTTCGGGCGTTTGCGTGTGAAGTTGAAAACATGGTAGCTGAGGAAACAGGTACAGATAATGTGCGGACCTCAAAGGAAAAAATCGACATTGAAATGGGAAATAAGTTTGGAGAATCAGAGGGAATTTCACTTCCTGAAATTCTACAAAATCTGCATTATGATGAACTGGAGGGATACTCAAAAGGCAAGGAAGGAATTGTTGACTTTGATATTCAACCGTCTCCGTTTATTTTTGAACCTGAGAAACGTGATGAGGAGATAATCACTCGTGAAACCGAAACTATGCATCAAGTATAGAGGTGATCATTATTACTTTTACTTGTTATATTGGCTTTCAGCTGGCAAATTTGTGTGTTTGTTTTTATCTCAAATGGGCCAGATCGGTCATTAGATGAAGGGAAATGGGTCGAACAGGTTAAAAGTTTGTGTGACCATATTTGATCTTAAAAATGTTAATTGTTACTACAGTAATTAGTTTGTGTAATCATATTTTATAGTACTAATTGACATTATGTCATTAGATTTGTTCGTTTTAGTTTGTGCTATAACAAGTCATAAAATTTGCTAATTGTATATGAGTCAAATCAAACAAATTAGATGGAGGGAAATGGGTCGAACGGGTTGAAAGTTGCATAAGGTGTATTTTCAATGCTTACAACCGTCCAAATCATTACCTTAAAAATTTAGATTGTTGTTGTATAGTAATGTCTGCGAGTTAACCCAACCTAAGTTATAAGACATGATGTAGTGTGTATTTTGTGTTTGCAGTGGCTATTTCGGGTGTCTTCAGAATGTGGAAGACGAATGCAGAAGCCTTTTACAGATTAAATACAATTCAGTTGTAAATTCAGCCAGTCATTCTGTTTCCAAACTATTAGAAGAGAACTGCAATTCTGTGATCAAACATATTCAGTACAGATTATTTTCCTTCACTGTTTTCAGGCTTTTTTTGTTTTGTTCTATTTGATGATGTTGATTGGACCATAGTATGTGTATGAAATGAATTTTCTGCGATTTATCTGCATTGTGTTTTTTATGCGTCAAAATGACAGCTGATCGGTTAGTTCTTAAATATGGTTGGCAAGATGAACCATAGTTGACCTGTGAACCTTAGCTTGATGAACCAAGATTAACCCACGAACCGTGAGGAAACTAAGAACAAACATTTGAAGTTAAGTCAACCAACGACGCACTATCAGAACACTATCACATGTACATAAGATCATCCTTGGACAATACATTAAACAAGAAACTGCGTGAAACTAGGTATAAAACAAACTAAAACCGAAAAGTAGCAAAAAACACAAGGCGTACATCATACATAATGACATCTGATAAAGATTTAAATGGAAATGAAAAAGAGTTGACCAAGGTACACCAAAGCTTCCCTGCTATAAAAAGGAAGGTCTACAAGCCTTTCACTTTCATTGCTGCAGAACAATTTTCATGACTCAGAGCCCATGACCAAGATCACAAATTCAGGACCGCTGACCAGATTAGCTAGCTGTCAGAAAGGAGCGGAGGAAGTTCTTCGGAGCTGATACTTTGGTTTGGGTGGTGGGACCCACGGTATTACCTTCTCCACCTCCTGCAAATAGAGACTATCTTGGTCAGTGATCATCATTTGGATAACATATTTAATTTAAAGCTAATAAAATCTGTTGATCACATTGAACAAGTAAGGAGTATTAAAATTCAAACTTAATACAAATATCAGTTCAGGTTTTCGAAGAACTACATAGGAATCACTAAAGCTAAAAAGGACTTGCACAGGACCATGGAGATGAAAATAAATGTAGCATGCATGTACAAATAATCTAATAAGTAAATTTATCGTCCATTTGTCCATTATCGTATCCGTATTTATCCGAATTTTCACTTGTTTCAAGTTCACAAGGCAAGAATACAGCTCAACGTCAAACAAAAATATCATGAGAAAGAGGCAAAATAGCAAATTGTCTATATGATAGGACTCTACCTTGTCAGCGGGTTGACCCGTCTGGGTCCAACAGGTCCCAGTTCAATTAACTTGACCCAGTCAATGAAGAGCAAAAATTTAGGGCTGAATTAATGGGGGGTTGACTGCTATTGGAGTGAAAGTCAAGAATGAGTCAAAGGGCTGAATTTAAGGGCTAAACTTTAGGATTAGTAACCTCTCTATTTCTTATTTAAGTATTTCATTTCTGCCATAGTTTTCTATGTCTTGTTTAGTTTGATTATCTAAGTGTTTTTGCATTGGAGATTAGCCATCTAGAATCAGGCCAACTATCTTATTATTTCAATAAATCAGCCCTTTATTTTCCGGTCTATCACTATATTTCCTGAAAGATAAATTGAAAATCCAAATCAAACATCCTACCTAGAGGAACCCAAGACCGAATTCCAATAAAATAGAACATGATTAATATATCATAACGCTAATCTATAAACTTCATAATGCTTGACAAAACAACTACAAGGTTCTGCTAGTTATTTTTTAATGAATATGGTAGAAATGTAGAATATCCCATCTGGGATACTGTCTTGATTATAAAATTATCCGTTGAGTTGGTCCATAGATGTCATGCATGTAACTAAGTAAGACCATTTGCTAGTTGTCTTGTAAACTTATTGTCCTGTCTTTAAATTGTACAAATACTTGATGTATTAATACAATAAAATATATTGTTAAATATTAATTTAACCTCTTTAAATATATAATTTTAGAAGGTTGTAAGCAATAAAAGAAATTAAAGCCATATTCACCCATTTACCTTATAGGAGTTTTAGCTATTTTTTCTATTTTACATGTTTGACCCATTATGAATGATATACAACCTGAGTTCAAATGTTTCTAGTAAACGGGTTGAAATTGCCACCTCAAAATACAAATTATATCATGAACACTGGCAATGTAACATATGCTTTGGTGTGAGATCAACGTTTGTTTTTCCAAACAAAAGTTGTCTCACTAGAGATGCCACATTTTGCATGTCACTAGCATTATAAGACAATTTTCTTACCAAATATATATATATCATTGTTAGCTATACCATGACTCAAAAAGAGATGCTACAATTTTGTTTAAAAATATTATCACTGAGTTAACTCACCTTCTTAGAGTCTGGTTTTAACTATCCTTGCCCAAGCAGTCTCACCACATCTTTTGTTATGACATATTGTACTTGAGTATCCTAAGGTCATGCTACACATATCTTAAAATGTTCCTTCTAACCCATCATGCTACAAAGATGCACCTATTTTTGTTGAAAATTGGACATTTGACATTCTTGACCAATATGGGAAAGACAACGTGTTGGAAGAATTATGTAACATGTGAAAGATACTAACTTGAAGCATAATCAATTAACTAACTAACTAACCGATGGGAAAAAAGTTACAAGAAACAGAAATACCTTCTCCCTCCTGAGTCTTTCATTCTCCTCTTCCAAACGTGAAACTTTGTTCTCCAGCTCATGGGTATATGCCTGTTCAACCATACACCACTCTCTCATCACATATTTACAATACACAAAACAAAAAAAAAAACAAAAACAAAAAAAAAAAAAAAAAAAAAAAAAACCAAAAAAAACCAAAAAAAACAAAAACAAAAACAAAACATTAACCGACTGAATTCACTACCTGTTTTCTTGCTCGTGAGCGCGCAGCAGACTCCCTATTCTTTATCATTCGCTTTTGCCTTCTTTCAACCGTCTTCTCCATCACATCTCCAGAAGCAAACCTTTTCCTTCCAGACATATGTCTGTCCGATAAACTACCCATTAAAGAGGTTGGAGACATATAACCCACATCCATCAAAGAGTTACCAGGAACCGTAACCGATGGTTGAACTTGATAATGACCCGCCATAATCATATTCTGCTGCTGAACTGCATGACTTTGATAGCTTATCCACTGCGTTTCTTGCGGTTCAAGATTCCCTTCTTCGTTCACCTTCCCGGGAGAAGATTCGGCCACGACCCCCGCTTTGACCAAGAAATCCTCAAGTGTCATCTCACCGAGAGTACGCTGTCGCTTCCCGTCACCGCTCTTAAAACTACCGCCCTTACTAACATTACTTCCATCGTCATCGCTATCGTTCTTTTTCTTCCTCTGACCTTGTTGTATATCCTGCCACACTTCATCAACCGTCTTCTTCGTCACACCCGAATTGAGCTCCGTATAATTAACCGCGTTACTACTCGTTCCTTGATTAGTCTCAGCACTATAAACACTCTTCAAAAGCTCATCCAAATTCATACTATTAAAAGGCTTCCCTAAATCCCCTAACTGCTGTTGAACCTCATCCAATGTTAGGTTATACAATGACCCCTGCCTTGACAATCCATCCAACATAGACTTCTGCGCTCCGCCGCCATTCGACCCCATCGTTTGAGTCCCCATACACCAAACCCTAATTATCCACTAATCTCACAAATCAAACCCTAACTATCCACTAATCTCACAAATCAAACTCCAAACACTACCAATCAAGCTACCAAAACATCAAATTCATGTAAACCATAAACAAATTATTAAAACCTAAACTGCATGATGTTAATTTTAACCAACAGAAACACAAATCGGCGTACAATTCATGTGATCGATGAGAGATATGAACAACTCACTTGAAATCAAACCCTAGATAGTGAATAATCGAAGCTCCGAGGTCCGGTTTAGGTTAAAATCCTTCCATGCAGTAGCAGCTGCAACAAATGTGAAACAATAAGATAATAAATTAGTGATTTGAAGTGAATCTAAGCATCTGAAATATGTTGAATTTGGTTGATGATTCGACATTTAAGAGAAGTAATTGTGCATACGATATTCTGTTTGTTGCAGATATTGAGTCAGTTATAAAAAAATTGCAAATCGCCATTGACGGAGCTTCAGTTTTGTTGATATAATAACAATAATGGAGTTTTGGTGTGTGAATAATAATAATAAAGTTTGTTTTATCCAGGAATAATGTTACAGGAGAGGGGTAAAAGTTAGGCAGAAGAATTATGCAATGATTATAAGAGACAATTTTTAATAGAGTAAACTTCCGTTTTGCTCCATGTGGTTTGGTCACTTTAATGGTTTTGCTCTAAACCTTTAAAAATAGCCAGTTTACTCCCTGGTCTATTTAACTTATCTTCGTTTCACTCCCCGCCTCTAACTTTGTCTAAAATGTTTGTTAAATGTAAGGGTATTATGGTAATTCTATATATATATGTATTTAATTGGTTTCTAAAATCTATTTATTAATATAGATATTCCTAACATCTGTTCATAGTCATCATCATCATTCCTAACATATGTTCGACTGTTCATAGTCATCATCATCTCAATACATGCCACCACAACCATAACCACCTCCGGCTGCTATTCCTAACATCACCACAACCACCTCCGGCTGCTGTTCATCATCATCCCAACATCTGTTCATAGTCATCAACGTCAAGCCCCAACTTTTACCATCAACCACCACCACTCCCACCTCCGGCTGCTGCTAATCGACCACCATCACCATCCCGCCGCCACCACCTGCCATCACCACCATTCTCCACCACTTAATTTTCTGTTTCTTATCAACCCAAATATTCATCTTCCTCAAACAAACCCAAACCGGAAACCCTATCCCTTTAATCAATAAATTCAAAAACCACAGTTGATGTTCAATGAAATTATGAGAGGGGTTTTGATCCCCTCAGGTAACCAAACTCAATGATGTATTGAAACATTACCGGTGTGAGATTTAACTGTTTTTCTGACGGGACGAGTAAGAACTCCGGCGGCTCCGACGATTCTCTGATTAAACGTTCGGATCTAAACGTTCAAACTCTAGCCGTTCGATTAGGGTTTCAAACACGATGACGATGAAGGTTCTTATCGAAAGTTGAGTGGTTGGTTCGAAGTAAATGGGGTTTGGTGTAGGTGATTTCGATTTTGCAGTGTTGGACTTTTATGGGTGGCAGAGGTGGTGTGATGGTGGTGCTCGGAGGTGACGGGGCGGTGCCGTAGTGGTGGTAGGGTTTGGAATGTGTGGAGGTGGTTTATGGCGGTGATGGTGCATAATGGTTACGGTGGCGATGGTGTATGATTGTTGTGGAGGTGGTAGTTTATGGTGATGAGAATGAAGATGAATCTGTATCTTGAGAGAGAGAGAATATTGAGTTGCAGGTGGTTTGAAGAGATGATATAGTTATCTTTTGTAGTATATTTAAATACAAATTACCAAAATGCACTTCTTTTATCTTAAAATTACCAAAATGTCCTTTAAGTTAACAGACATTATGGATGGAGTTAAGCACGTGGAGCAAACTGGCGATAAAATCAAAACATCAGGGAGTAAACTGGCTATTTTTAAAGGTTTGGGGCAAAACCGTTAAAGTGACCAAACCACAGGGAGCAAAACGGAAGTTTACTCTTTTTAATATTACTATTTAGACAATTTTTTAGTTAAATAGATTAAAACAAACATGCGTGGTGCGACGGGATGTTATCATACGTGTTTTCATCAGAAGAATAAACAATGACGTTGCTTTGATGACTTTCAATAACTTATAAAAGAGGTAAAAGGTGTTGTGACGTACCCTGTAAAAGTGTGAGAAACGAACAAGTTGAAATGTCGCACCGCCATATTTGATATAATACTATGGGTTAAGTTATTGTACAAATACTCCTAATTGTAAGAAGTGTAAGAACGATTTATAGAGTGACAAGTGTCCAATAACCTAAAACATAAACTCACTACACCACCATCCAAAACCTAAACACCCACCCCACCACCACCCAAAAACCTAAACCCCCACCCCCCCCCCCCCCCCCCGCAAAAAAAAAAAAAACTATACCTCACCAAAAAACCTAACCCTCACCCCCCAAAAACCTAAAAAAAAACCTACCTCCCTCCTCCCAAAAACCTTAAAAAAACCTAAACACCCCCCTCCCTTCCCAAAAAAACTTAAAAAAACGAGTAAATTACAAAAATCGTCCTTTATGTATGTCGCTTATTGCAAACTGTGTCCTTTATCTTCAAAAATTACAAAAAAACGTACTCGATGTTTACAAACCCTTGCAAGTTATGTCCTTTAATCCTAACTCAGTTATTTTTTATGGTTAAATCTGATCTAGTGGTCCCCACATAAGGGTATTTTGGTCATCTTTACCTTAAATATTAAAATAAATAATTCAGATCACCCACTCTCTCTCTCTCTTTCAGCTATGATTATCTTTCTCTCTCTCACTCTCTAACTTCACAGTCTGCTAAGAATACTTCCACCACCGCCACCATAACTTACCACCCACCTGCCGCCGACCGCCACCAACTCCTTCCCTTCAAGATCTCCAGAACCACCACCCTTTCCCTTCCAACACCCATTCGATGTCACACCCCAAAAACGTCGCAGCGGAATATAAAACGTAGTGGTGACGGAAGTTGGTGCTCATTTATATTTTGATGGTCGATGCATTAAATTGTTGGGCATATTAACTTAATTAAAACATAAGTTTTAAACATAAAGTTTCAAAACGTTACACAACCACGACATGATTAAGTTGTTTTGATCATCACGGATCTTATTGCATTTGTCCCAGAAAGTTTTAAAAGTTAGTCCAACATATTAAATGACAAAGCTGTTGGACTCTGTATGCCCAAGACACATATTAAATTGATGTGGCTAGAACGTTATGATCCAAGTCGAGTCATACCTAATAACAAGCTAGACAAACACTTATATTATTTATTTGTGATATGATCAAACAAATAAATATGAACACTTACAATATTTAGAAATTGGTTTTCTAAATAACTGCACTTGACAAACCAATAAATTATATGGATAATTTATTTTGAGAGAATATTTTATTTTGTTATTTAATGGGTTAAATAACATAATAAAAGTTGTACAAGTCTTATAACATATGTTGTTATATTTTATAAAAGTTATAAAATACATATATATAAGACTTATATTATTTAAAAGAAAAATTGAATTTTTTTTAAAATAAAACTCTAGGCCGCCACCCCCCCCCCCCCCCCATGGGGTCTTCCCAAAATCTTTGGTCCAATGTGGTTTCATGCATTTTTGCATGTGTAAGAGACCATTTGATTGGGTGGTCTTCCCAAGCCTTTTAGTCCAATGAGAATACATGCATTTGCATGTGCTAGAGGCTTGGTGATTGGGTGAAAATGGTGGCAAGATTCTCTCAAGTATTATAACTATTTTTTGTTGCAAAAAAATTAAGATATACACTTGAAGAAGCTCTCAAAAATCGGTCATGTGTGGCTGATTTAGAGGGGACTTTAAAGATCAAATATCAAGTGCAAAACTCCAAGAAACACTCTCATAATTTCGGCCAAGGGTAGGGCTTCAAGGGTTTTGATTTTACAAGTTATTTCAAGTGTAAAATCACCTTTGTTCTCTCTCTAAAAATCGACCATAAGAAGGTTTCCAAGAGTTGGTTTCAAGAGAGGTTTTTAGTGAGTTCATAAGTGTAGAAATCCTAGCTAAACATAAGGTGTTTGTTGGAAGGCTTGGGGTATACAAGCTTGAGGTCTTCTACACTTGAAGGCAACCGTTCAAGAAGCATCACCTTCTTCATATCCATTACTCCTTGGAAGGTAGTATTCTAAACACTCTACGGTTGTGTTTTGATTTTGATAGCATGCATATTCGTATATGGATCCGGGATTGGGTTTTACATATAAAATGATTTTTATATCTTGTAAGTAACATGTTTTAAATAATAATTTTCCGCTGCGTTTTTATTTTATATGGACAAAATACTTTGATAAACATGTGAAAATCCCAACAGTGGTATCAGAGCCGCTTATATGAATGCATGCTTCATAGGATATGAAATTTTCGGGTTTCGGGTTTGGTTAAAACCCTTTGGCCGAAATTTTATATATGGTTATCCTTTTGTTTTTCAAGATCATTTTCATACATGCATAAAAGTATCTTGAAAAATTATGTCATTTAGATGATTTGTTTGTTTTGACAAAAACCCACTTTTTCGGTTTTTTCATTCTTGACCGAAAAGTA
The DNA here is from genome assembly GCA_030545235.1 of Helianthus tuberosus. Classification (NCBI taxonomy): domain Eukaryota; kingdom Viridiplantae; phylum Streptophyta; class Magnoliopsida; order Asterales; family Asteraceae; genus Helianthus; species Helianthus tuberosus. The sequence goes on along the minus strand of CM060408.1, from coordinate 132,825,260 downwards.
GGTTGTAAAAAGGAAACCATTTTGCTTCTTGAATTTTATATATGTGGATATATATATTTTGGTGCATATGACCTAGCCATGACCTTGTGTGAATATGTTGAATATTTGTGTTTGTGATTTGTATTTAATTATATCAAAGGGTTGTAATAATTATTAATTTTGTTCTTCCATTTGTAAAGTTATGTAATTTATTTATTTTCATTTGGTATGTAAAATAAATAGATTAGGTGCATTTTATTTACTAGGAAAAAATGTATTAGGATATTTTTTTTGTAAAAGAAGATGCACATAAAAATGCAGTTTTGGTTTTGGCCAATTTCGGGCCTAAAGGACTTCATAGTTCTTAATGGGATTTTAGCCCAAAAACGAAAACACATTTTCGGGGCCCAAAGGAGTTTAGAGCTGAATTAAAGTACATTTTGGAAGCTCAAAGAAAGTGTAGAAATCACAACACAAAAGGGAGACTTGAAGCATTTGGACACGGGATCAAGTGGGAGTTCAACGACACATTTCTTGTGTCAATATTCACCCCTTAGGAAGGACCTTTTGGCACACTTGTTTCGGCTAACAAGTGTTGTCAAAATAGTTGGCTATGGTTATGCACCTATTGATATGTGTGTTGTGCTTGTGTGGTTGTTTATTTATGTTGTTTGGATGATATTTGGATATGCATGCTTAACAAACTAATAATCAACAACAAGCTTAAAATTGGTTCTTTAAAGATCATTAAAATTGGTTAATAAAAGGTTATTAAAAATTAATGATTTTTATAATAAAATGGGTTTTATTAAAAAGAACCTTGAAATTTTATTTTCACAAAAGTACCAAGGATTTGAATGCATGCAAATGTATGGTACATAATGTTTTCTAAACTAGAGTTTTGAAAACTCAAAATCCCTTTTATAAAAACAAGTCAAACACCATCCTTTTATACAACACTCGAATCACTTGGGAACTCTTATTGTGGGATAAAGGTCACCTAACCACATTTGAGGGAACTTGTATATTCGAGGTGGGTTTACCATGTTTGTGGGATAAAGGTCACCTAACCACTTATGTGTATAAACTCACACGTGTGTGTAAGTTGGACGACTTGATTTGGAAACCATGAACTTAGGGTCACCGAAGCATGGGGAACAAAAGGTGTTGATGGGATTAAACATGCCAACTAAACATAAAGATGTTTAACCAATCCCATATGGCTAGAAGTTGCAAAGGGTTGCAATCGTCAAACGTTGACTACCTTGTTAATTTAAATAATGGGATAAAGGTCACCTAACCAATATTTAAATGTAACGTTGGATTCTAGATTTTAATTATTAATTGTCTATGAGACACAAAAGGGTATTAATGATTAAAATATAATAATATCGAAAATACTAAAATTGAACCTTGTTAAATTTTGTAGATGGCCGCTAACAATATTACCCAAACCGTCCGTAACCTATCACTAAAAACAATCCTTGACAAGTATCGTCTCAATCATAACACTTCATGGATTAATATCGAAACTTAAGAATCGTTCTCAAGTAAAAGAAATCCTATGTGTTGAACGATCCTAATCCCGATGAACATCTTATGGAAGATAAGGATGCCTATAACGATTGGATTAAGTATATCGAGGATACTACGCAAACCTCTTGCCTCATGTTAGGAATTATGATTCCCGAGATTCAAAAGGTTTTTGAACATCATGAGCATACGACATGATTACCCAATTGAAGGAAATGTTCCTACAATATGCAAGGGTAGAACGCTTCGAGCGCTACATGCATGTCGAATGGAGGAAACCCAATCTGTCTCATCTTATGTCTTTGAGATAAAAAGCCACATTGATCACCTCGAAAGGCTCAATATGGGTAAAAGGGATTTTATCCGTTCTAACGATCAATGAGGGTGGCAACTAGAAAGGGCATCACCCCGACACCAAAACAAATGTTGCCAAAGGAAAGGGGCACATCAAAGGAAAGAATAGAAAGACTAAAGCGAAACCACCGAAACCAAAAAAAAAGGAGAAGAAGGCAAAGGTTGCCATGAACGATCCATGCTTTGTATATGGTGAGATAGGGCATTTGAAAAGGAATTGTCCAACCTATCTCAAAGAGTTGAAAAACTAAGAGGAGTGCAGGGCAAACCTCAGGTACAATCTTAATGACACATATTGACCTTAATGTTATTTCTTCAAACACATGGGTATTAGATACTGGATGTGGAACTCATGTTTGCAATTTGTTGCAAAAGGTTCAAAAGAAATAAGCATTACAAGAAAAGAGACTATGTTTTGAAACTTCCAAATGGTTTGGAAATTGTTTTAAAATGTCTTGAATGCTTATAAGACAATATGGTTTTGACTTAAAGTTTGTAAACAATGACATTTATATTTCGATGAATGACATGTTTTACTTTAAATCTATGCCTTCAAATGGTATTTATGAATTGGTTCATGATAATACATCATTTGATAGTTTAATGTACCAATCAATCACCAAGAAACTCAAAAATGGATTTGAGTAAGACCTATCCTTGGCATTATCGCCTTGGTCATATAAACAGATGTCGCATGTAAACACTTCGAAAGAATTGTCTTTTGGAAACAAATGAAATTGGTTCATTTGATACATGCGAATCTTATTTACAAGGTAAAATGACCAAGTAATCCCTTAGTCGGAAAGGGCAAAAGATTTATTAGGTATCATACATTCGAATGTATGTGATCCTTTTAAGCCAATGACTAGGAATGGTGAAAGATACTTCATTACTTTTACCGACAACTATAGCAGTTAAGGTTATGTGTACTTGACACAAAGAAGAATTTTCGAAACGTTCAGAATCTTCAAAAAGTGAAGAACAAAATCAACTCTTTTAAAGTTCTTCGTTTCGATAGAGGAGGAGTCGAACTCTATTAGATATGGTTCGATCTATGATGGCTAGGAGCGCCTTATCTCTATCACTTTGGGGTTACGCTTTGCTCTCCGTGGCCCGTATGGTCCAGCCAAGAAAGTGGATACGACACCTTTTAAAATATGGCATGGAAGGGTTCCATCATTATCCTATTTAAAGGTATGGGTTGTGAAGCTTTTGTGAAGCAATACACCCCAAATAAAAGTACAATCCACTAAGTGTATCTTTGTAGGATATCCTAAAGATGGTATAGGATATTATTTCTACGATCCAACAGAGCAAAAGGTATTTGTTGCTCGAAAGGCTGAGTTCTTGGAAGCTAAGTTCCTTGTGGAAGGAATTATTAGAACAAGTGGAACTTGATAAGGATCAAGAACCACAAGCCGATACACGTTTGGTTAAAACTAGCACTCAACAAAAGGTTGTTGAAAAACGATCAAGTGGTTGATCAACACACACAAAGCGTTCGCAGATCTGGTAGAATTAGTAGTCCACCAGAAAGATATGGATTTTTCATAGATGGATGCTACGTGGTAGATTCAGGTGAATCAACCACATACCATGATGCAATGTCAAAATTCGATTGTGACAAATGGCTTGAAGCCATGAATGTAAAGATGCAATCCATGTATAACAACCAAATATGAGAATTGGCTGTGCAACCTCTTAACTCCAAAGTGGTTGGAAATAAGTGAGTTTTCAGGAAGAAAACGGATATACATGGAAACTTGGATACTTATAAAGTTAGACTCGTAGCAAAAGGTTTCACTCAAACTCAAGGGGTTGATTATGATGAGACCTTCTCGCCTGTGGTGATGCTAAAGTCAATTAGGATATTATTTGCCATACCTGCATAATATGATTATGAGATTTGGCAAATGGATGTCTAAACGGCTTTCCTTAATAGATATCTTGAGGAAGATGTCTATATAGTTAAGCCTGAAGGTTTTGTCGATCCAAAACATCCTAACAAAGTATGCAAGTTAAATAAATCAATCTATGGATTGAAACAAGCATCTAAAAGTTGGAATCACAGTTTTGATGAAGAGATTAGTGAATATGGATACATCAAAAACGTTGATAAAGCTTGTGTGTATAAGAAGGCTAGTGGGAGCATTTTACTTTCTTAGTATTGTATGTTGATGACATTCTACTATTTGGAAATGACGTTCCAACCATGGAAGGTGTAAAAACCTAGCTTGGAAGTTGTTCATCCATTAAGGATCTTGGTGAAGTCGCCTATATTTTGGGAATAAAGATCTATAGGGATAGATCAAGGCGCTAGATAGGTTTAAAACTAAAGTGCATACATTGACAAAGTCTTGAAAAGGTTCAAGATGGAGAACTCTATGAAAGGTTTGGTACCTATTCAAGAGGGGACAATATTGAGTGCGTTTCAATGTCCAAGCTCAAAGGATGAGCAAGAAAGAATGAAAGGAATCCCATATGCGTCAGCTATAGGGTTCATTATGTATGTAATGATATGCACTAGACCGGACAAGTTATGCACTTTAAGCATGACAAGAAGATACCAGCGAGTAACGGTCATTAGGTGACTGTTATACCTCAGAAGGACTAAGCATATATTTCTAATCTATGGATCTGGTGAAAAAGAACTCGTTGTAAAAGGTTACAGGGATGCGAGTTTTGGAATTCGTTGTAAAGGGTTACATGGATACGAGTTTCCAAACTAATCGAGATGGTTCTCGATCACAATCAGGGTAGCATTGTCCACTACAGAATCAGAATACATCGCCGCTTCATTGATCGAGATGATTCATGTGGATCTACCATTTGAATTATTGCCGATCTAGGGGTAGTCCATACCATTCAGGACCCTAGAGATCTTTGTGATAACGATGGTGCGATTGCTCAAATCAAGGAACCTCGTGTACATCAAAAGACTAGGCACATTGAGCGGAAATTCAACTACATAAGGGATGAAGTTAAAAAGGGGAAAGATATGTATTCGCAAAGTTCACACTGATCAAAATATTGCGAATCCACTCACGAAGCTCCTTGAACGGGCAAAGCATGAAGGGTCATACTTGTGCCTAAGGACTTCGATATTCTAGTGATTGGATTTGATCTATTTTGTATTTGGATATTGGAACAATTGTTATAATAACTCTTTATGGTACGTTGAGTTATGTTCCATTTTAGCATGTTTAAATCCGTGAGTAAGTTTCTTATTCTAAATGTCCGTAGTCGATCATACTTGTGGGAACAAATATGAATGTAAGACTATTATGAATTTGGATTGGTGGATATTCATTTAGAATGAATATAGAGCAAAGTGTTGCTGCCAAAGTTCATAGATATTTATGGGATACAAATATTGGACTGACTCGCTCTCAAATATTACTGCATGGAATCATTTGTGATTGATCATAAGTAAATTTTGAGTAAAGGCGAATATCATAGTATCCTCTGACCTGAGATACATATTGGGTCTTGATATTCACCAAGTATTATACCTTGACCTAGTTCTTAGCTGTCTGTAATAAGGCAGTACACAAGGCTAAACTCAGGTGTGGTGCAAGGTGATTGTGAGAGACGTATGTAGTCAAGAAGGGATTTGTTCCTCTTATTCGTTGAGAGTAAGATGTCTAAGGCCTGCTAAAGTTAAATCAACAGAGAGTGATCACTCTATGTCTCTGGATTTAACATGACATCTGTAACGAAAGGATAAATGATAGATTCACCTAAATCATGTTCAAGTAAGGGACTTGAAGGGGATGATATTATTGAATGGCAAATATAGTCATACGTATTGGGGGTAGTAAACCGTAGTTAGGCGTCATTTACTGCTTGCATTAATCTTCTATATATCTTGTGCAAGTAGGAGATTGTTGGACTCTGTATGCCCAAGACACATATTAAATTGATGTGGCTAGTACGTTATGATCCAAGTCGAGTCATACCCAATAACAAGCTAGACAAACACTTATATTATTTATTTGTGATATGATCAAACAAATAAATATGAACACTTACAATATTTAAAAATTGGTTTTCTAAATAATTGCACTTGACAAACCAATAAATTATATGGATAATTTATTTTGAGAGAATATTTTATTTTGTTATTTAATGGGTTAAATAACATAATAAAAGTTGTACAAGTCTTATAACATATGTTGTTATATTTTATAAAAGTTATAAAATACATATATATAAGACTTATATTATTTAAAAGAAAAATTGATTTTTTTTTTAAAATAAAACTCTAGGCAGCCACCCCCCCCCCCATGGGGTCTTCCCAAAATCTTTGGTCCAATGTGGTTTCATGCATTTTTGCATGTGTAAGAGACCATTTGATTGGGTGGTCTTCCCAAGCCTTTTAGTCCAATGAGAATACATGCATTTACGAAATATATATTTACAATGTAGGGATAATCAAGGCTAGACTATAAACATAATATCAATTCGTCGTTTGACTTGACACGGGGCGACCGGTCACGACGGGGTTGTCAACTCGATAGATCTACCAACAATTCCTCGCGTGTAATACTTAAATGATTAAACAGCACCACTGGCGCATGGTCCATATCGAGACCATCTATGATGCCTGCCTCACGTACAATATATATATCATACTAATATGACAAATTTAATATAAGCAGTTGTACGAATTTACTGAAATCCCTTGGACCAAGCAAACCCGACCCAACAACAACGGTCGTTTTCTTTGAAACGCCGTACAATCCCAGTTTCTCCCCGAAACATATATTCACCAAAACCATTTCGTTACAAAACATATAATTTATCAAAATCCATATAATTTATATCAAAAGTTATGTTTTATTCCAAAAACATTATTAAACCCTTTTTAGGCATGTTCTTCCCCCAAAACATATACAAAAGTCAAAACAGTAAAAGAGGGGAGTTTAGTGACACTCACCTTTAGGTGCGTATTTTTAAATAGCGCAATCCCACAAATTGATTTCTACACGTCCTATTATACGTAGGAACGATTTATAAATCAATATATCACAAAAATCCTAAGTTTCGCTGTTTCTTATAATTTTCACATAACTTTGAGATTTTCTCGAAAAGTTATCGTTTTTTATTATGTTGGCACGGTAATATATATATATGAGTCCATATATATATATATATATATATATATATATTTTAAGATTTTGCGACTTGAACGATTTTATTGGTGACTGTTATCATGTAAATCCATTAACACATCCGTTTATACGTAATATATCTACGATTTGAGCGTCGTAATATATATACATAAACGTACACATAAATCAACATCGTAACACACGTAATCTTGTTAACTTATCTATTTTGTCATTTTTAAGGCAAGCATACATAAAATAACTTATATGTATCAATTTTCATGCTCGACAAATAAGTTATACATTTAACGCGATTTTACCGATTCTACCGTTCTAAACGTACAAGTATACATGCATAGCCTAAATTTCCCGCTATCGTATCAACACTTAACATATTATCATATTCACATATTTAAATCATATAACACATTTTAACACATAAGGTTCACCCAAAAATAACCCATACTAGTGTTCATTGTAAAACGCGTATTTTTAGTGATTCGGTAACGTTTTCGGGCGTCGGAAGTCACGTATGACCAACCAAGCACCAAGTAAACTTAAAATTAGTTAAAATACTTATTTTTAAACTAAAAATATCAGTTTACTTATTGATCTAAATCAGTTTCATAAAAATCGTTCGAAAAGCCGATTTTTGACCATTTTACCGCATAGTTTTGCGTCAAACGTTACTATAACCATCCCAACTCGGAATGACTTGATATTTTAACACAGTACATATTATTTACTGATTAAAATAATGATCATAATCAGATTAGTGCAGTTTTTGTGTAAGTCACATAAATCATGCGATTTCACGTATTTTACAACTCCTAATGCACCAAGTACAACATGCAAGACTAGCAAACTTTATGTCAAAGTTTTATATCATTAAACACTTCAAAATAATCTTATATTTAACGCGATTTTACCGATTCTACCATTCTAAACGTACAAGTATACATGCATAGCCTAAATTTCCCGCTATCGTATCAACACTTAACATATTATCATATTCACATATTTAAATCATATAACACATTTTAACACATAAGGTTCACCCAAAAATAACCCATACTAGTGTTCATTGTAAAACGCGTATTTTTAGTGATTCGGTAACGTTTTCGGGCGTCGGAAGTCACGTATGACCAACCAAGCACCAAGTAAACTTAAAATTAGTTAAAATACTTATTTTTAAACTAAAAATATCAGTTTACTTATTGATCTAAATCAGTTTCATAAAAATCGTTCGAAAAGCCGATTTTTGACCATTTTACCGCATAGTTTTGCGTCAAACGTTACTATAACCATCCCAACTCGGAATGACTTGATATTTTAACACAGTACATATTATTTACTGATTAAAATAATGATCATAATCAGATTAGTGCAGTTTTTGTGTAAGTCACATAAATCATGCGATTTCACGTATTTTACAACTCCTAATGCACCAAGTACAACATGCAAGACTAGCAAACTTTATGTCAAAGTTTTATATCATTAAACACTTCAAAATAATCTTATTTTAGTGTTTATATTCTGATAAAAATTGATTTTTATCAAATCATGCTCAAATGATCATTTCATGCTTTCATATCATCATGTATGTCCACATATGTGCATCTAATGCACTCATACAACATCATCATCATCATTTATGTTTTAATCATACTTAAGAACACATTAGTATCATGTTCTTACAAAACATAACACAAACATCATCATGATCATCCAATCATTCATACTCATTCATACATAAATGCGAATATCCTTCACATTTAAGAATATATGACAAACTTTTACATGCATGCATACATATATACATACATATATACGAAATACATATACACATATGAACTTCCAAAAGTTCACTTTTCATCATGTCATTTTCAAATCTTGAATCACCTATAGAACATTCTTATATGTCAGATATTGATTCTTACATGCAATCCTACTTTTCAAGTAATCATGTAACTCAAGAATCTTTCAATAAAAATAAAAAATATAAACATCTACACACACTCACACACTCACGGCCACACATACATACATAGATACACCCATTTTTATTTTATTCAAAAACCCATTTGTTTTAAGTTTCAAGTTTGTGATTAAACTCAACAACAAGAGAAACTTCCATGATCATCAAGATCATCAAGAATCAAAAACAAGTTTTTTTAAAATAAATTTTATACTGTTCTTGAATGATTTTAAGCAAAGATTGATGATATGGGACTTGATTGTTGTTTGAAACACCTTGAAATCACTGCTAAACCATCAAATGGACTTGATTATTCAAGAACAAGATTGAAAATTCAAAGTTTAGTGAGAGATGGGAGTGTTCGGCCGTAGCTTATTGTAGAGAGAGAATGATTTTTTTTAAATGAGTTTTCTTGGTTATTGAAAGATTTTATAAGATATGATGGAAATTTGCATGACACTAATCATTCACACAACTTCTAAGGCCACAAATAGAGGAGAGAGAGAGAGACAAAACCTTTTGCATGGCTGCCACCTGTGTTTTCTCTCATATCCATACACGCATACACACACATATATATATATACAAATATATGGATCAAAACTGGTATTTTACTGGATACCGGGTATTTTCTCTAGCGTTTTAACCCCGTTTTAGTGCGTTTTAAATTATTTTTATCATTCTATAAAAATAATCATATAAAATTATTACTGAAATAATTACTGGTTGCCTTGACTGGCTGTGTTGACAGTATTTTGTCTAATGCGCGCAATATCGCGCGGTACGCGCCTAGATTCGAAAAATAGAGTTTCTTAGCGTTTTAATTTATTTTTCCTCAGGAACATGATTAAAATTACCATTCTAATCATAACAGACTATTTTTAGGATTTTAACACTGATCAGGTGGTCACCGACGTTCGTTTCGCATTTTAATCATTACGCGATAAACGTTTATTTTATCGTTGCCAACATAATTTTTACCAATGTTTGGATTTACCAACACATTAAATATCATATATAAACATCATAATCAGTCAAATACAGCCTTTTTATCTATTCACAACACGTGTTACAATTGTATGGTACGACCTGAAAAGTCGGGTGCCACAGTCTCCCCCTGTTTAGGAAATTTCGTCCCCGAAATTTTACTCTACAGGTTTTTGTTTTCGCACTCGGTGGAAATAGTAAGAACAGTCTTATTAAACATGGTCTTGTAGTTTCTGTGAGAAACTTTGATTCTTACGAAGAATCCCCGTAGACCTTTATTATATAATCTCAATTCCTAATTTCTCGTCTCAACGCTCTCTACCTTTTCCAAGGTTCATCGTTTACGAGTACTTAATCCGAAAGGGTAAAGTCAGTGTTCCACCATTTCAGGTTTGACATATGTGTAACCACATATATGTTGTCCTATACCTGAGGTAGTCTGAGTCTACATATGATTCATTTCAGGTTCGCATCTATTTCAAATATCTTCTCTCCACAAATTGCCCAATCAACAGATCGCATATACTGTTAGGAATCTATAATCGTCTTTCTAGTTATCAACATAACTCTTCTAACCAAATTTACAATTTCAATAGGTACTTCGATAAACTTCTGTTTATCGCCTAAGTAAACCTCATCAAAGAATATAGTCAGTGTATCATCTATTATACACTTTTTCAGGCTGGATACATGAAACACATCATGTATTCCACTCAATCTCTATGGTAGCTTGAGCCTATAAGCGACTGATCCAACTCAAGATGGGTTCTCGAAAGGACCAAATCAATGTGGCTCAGCTTTTCTCTTTTTGCTAAACCTATTAGCACCTTTCCAAGGTAACACCTTCAACAAATCACAATCTTCAACCTGAAACTGCAATAGTTTCCTTCGATTGTCCACGTAATTCTTCTATCGATCGATGGTGACTTTTAACCTTCCCTTGATCTAGGCAAACCCTGTCGCTGGTTTCCTAGATAAGCTCGGGTCCGGTAAAATGCTTCTTGTCGACTTTAGCTCAACAAAGTGGCGATCGACACTTCCTTCCATACAAGGTGTGACAACCGTCAAAATTTCATGTGTCCGTACATTGATTAAACAGTAATTAGTGCTTTAATGACTGTGCTGATTTAAATGAATGACATGAATGCTTTCTGATTATTGTCATAATACATACATGTGCATCACATATTGCATGATGTCATATCATTATTGCATGCAACACTTTATGATTCAAATGATGCACGAAACAAAGTTAGCACAGTTATCAGACAAATCAAAAATGCTGACGGGAGTTCAGTACTTAGACAGACATGGTATTGAGACACAGAATGAGCCAGAAAACAAGAGTTACACTAGTATAGTGTGTAGGAAAGTAAGAATCATAAAACTGCCTTCCTAGTGATAGTTTAAGTGCTGGAAAGTGCCTAAAACTCACATAAACTGCAGAATTCTGCAGAATTCAGCAAAAATTAGCATTTAAACAACTAAATATTATGTAGAATTGTGGTTTAATGGTCCAGAATACTTCCCTAAGTGTCAGGAATCAAAACTGTCACAAAAGGTAACATAAAGCACACTAAACTGCGTAGTTTAGCACCTTAACGAACCGGTAACCGACCGAACAACTGGACACTACCTGAAACACCAAATTTTCACTAGAAGCATTGTTTTATCATTTCCGAGCTAGTTATGGTCCCTGAACATCATAACAACTATTATAACAACATAACAACTAAAACACTAACTTAATCACTTAGAATCTAACTTGTTTCCTAACTATCCATTACAAGCTAACCAAGACCCCCCCCCCCCCTCATTGGCGATGGTTCAAGGGTGGCCCCCACCCTTGATTTTCTTTGCATTATTTATTTGATATTGTTTGATACTTTAGAGACATGGAAACCAAAGGATTAAGCAATGTTGGATGCAAGTTTATATAGAGCATAAGTCTTTCATAATCTTCTCATTTCCTCACAAACACCCCACTCAACCTTCTCCTTCTTCCTCCTCCACTCTCGGCCGAGAACAAGAGCACCACCACCACCATCTACACCTCATCTTCATCCATTTACAAGTGATCACAAGGTGCTAGGAGCTTAACTAAGGAGCTTGGTGACCTTGAAGCTTGAAGGACTTCTCTCTAGTGCTATTAACCACCAAGATTATCATCTTCATCTTCTTGAATCTCATCCCTAGCCTTGTGCTAGTAGTAAGGCCCTTCTAATCTCATTTTACATCTTGTTATGTTGGTTAAAAGTGTATGTAAAAGACTAATTGTCACACCCCCAAATTACCACTTGCGGGAACACCGCGGGGCGTGTGACGTACCAGGATCTTAGCCACCAATCACATAGAACTCATAAATATATTTAAATAAAACTTTCATTCATTATCATAAAGTGATACAAAACGTTAAGTGTAATTTATCGTATACAGCGGAAGCATAAATCATTTGTTAAGCGTTTCATAAACCACATGTACAAAACCGTTAGACTTGTCTTGCAATTCCAAGTATCTCGACCCATGACCACTCCAGCATCCCAGACAGCAAATTCCAAATGATATAAACATATAGACCTGCAAGCATGCAGACAAGTGGGTCAGACGACGCTGGTGAGTTCAAAGTTTTGTTAACGTGTCTAGATACCAGTTACCAGATTAAAATGTTTCACAGATGCATTGTTGTTAATCACACGCTTACCGCAGATGGCTCCAGATTATTTGTGTAACAACCCTCAGTAAAACCGACACTCTCAAATATTTCCGACACCCTATTATATTTAAAAATGTCCCAATATGTCTTTAAATACACCCCTTATGTGAAAACCGATCCCGAAATACAATATAACATTTAAAAAATAAGTTGAGGCGGGCCGCGTAGACCCACCCCAACCACTTACGCGGGCGGTATAAGGACTAGACCCTGATTTCGTTTAATTTCTTTAGTTCAGGCGGGCCGCGTAAGCCTTAGCTTACATTTACGCGGGCCGCATAAGATCTAAATTGTGGCGCAGCCTGGTGATGACACGTGTCATCATCGTATCAAGTCTAGTTGGTGATCCGGACGAGCTACGCGTTGACCCAACTTTGACGCGGGCCGCGTAAGCCCAGCCAATGTGTTACGCGGGCCGTGTGAGGACCAGATTCAGCAACTATATAAGGAGGCCTCGGGATTTCACTTTCAGTCGCTCATTTCTTTCTTTCTAAAGGAATTTCTGAAGTTATAGGCATAATATTCGAGTAGTATACCCCCTAATTAGTAAGGTTCTGCTCCGTTGTAAGTATTATAACCCCGGTTTCGTACTAAGAAACTTGGGAAAAATGTGGCTATAAAAGTTACCTAAAAGACGATGTTTTTAAATTCAATAAAATAGGGTTTATCCCTATAAACGTATTGTAATAAGAAACTTGGGTTTTGCCCATGTGATTATTAATATTAAATATGGTGGTTTTACTCTGATAAGCATTTCCTAACAACGGTCCTGATGAAATTTCCGCTGCCAAATTAACAAGCTGATACCACCAAAACTCTGAGTTCGCGTCCGCCCGTTCCCGGGACAGATAAGGGATCGAGGGTTGCGACAGAAGGTGGTATCAGAGCCTAGCCGCTAGTCTAAGCCAAAGAAGTGTTCTGCTGACACTTAATTTCTAAATTTTGTGTTAGGAAATAAATTACGGAAATACGTGCATAATTGTATTTATTTGTTATGTGTTATTTGACTATTTGTTAGTTTACAGTATGAGTGATCAAGGACCCTCAGACATGTGTCGTCAATTGTCTGATTCACCTAGGAGTGAAGGTACCTGTTCACAGCCTGCCCTTTCGGGGTATTCTGCTGATCAGGAAGAAGGGATGTTTGCTTTTAAAGCCCAGTCAGAAGAGCCATTCCCTCATAAGAAAAGAGGATGGTTCAGTAAGGAAGCCTTTGCACGTAGGAAAAGAATGCGAAAGTTGCAACAGCAAAGAGTTCTAGCAGCTGCTAAGCGAAAGACAGATGCCCATACACAGGATATGCTTAATAGAAGCCTAGCCAATTTCCATATCCTAGCAACAACTGCTGCTGACCTTAATCTGGAGCAAACAATAGCACCCCAACCACAATTGCAAATCCCTGACCAACCAATGGAGATAGAAAACCCTGAAAACCAAGTGGAGATGTATGACTTCAACCCAGAGGAAATCCCTAGGGTACCAGCACCAAATCCCCTAGACCCAAATTACGATCCCTGGTGGGATGACTTTAGGGACTATGTGCAACGTTACCCAATCCATGAAGACACACCTATACAGAACATAGGAGCCTATCCAGGTATGGACCCTTTAGATCCCTATTACCATGATAACTACATTAGGGAAATCTTAGAAGATCCTTACCGATTTCAGGCACTTTCACCCCCATATCAGGAACCCGCACCCCAGATTCCGAACCCAGTCCTAGAACCTACACCCCCAATGAGTGCAGAAAATGTGCAAGAACTTAGGACTTTTGGGGAGGAAATTTTAGAAAGCTGTGAGAGAATGCGACAGGTGGGAAAGCGTCTCGTATGGAAATACGATGAGCGCAATATTGATTTTTGGATAAATCCATATCCGTGATGTGATAGAGGAGATGGTAATAGTAATAATAATATAATATAATATAATAATATAGAAATAAAAATAAAATATATGTGTACGTATGCCTATTACTATTAGTGTGATTCTATTTCTGTTGGTATTGTAATTTTCATTTCAGTACTAGTGTGTAATAGATGCATAATAGTATATGGAAAAATAGAGTAAAAGTCGCAATGATCGACGTTTTTGGCTAGATTGCGTGTAATGTGATTAACTATATTAAATATTATCTTGTGATATTAATATGGGGTAAATGTTTAAAATTCAGATGGCCGACGAAGGAAATCAAGGAAATCTGAATAATGATAACCAGAGTAACATTAACGTGGTTAATGAGAATCCAAGCATCAATAACAATGGAAACCAAATGGATAATAGTGATGTCCAACATATAGTGGCTCAATGAATCATAGATGCAATGCCATTTATTATTCAAACGATTCAAGAAGCGAATAATAAAAGTAAGCATAGCAGTAAGCGACCAATCGAACCAGAAAACAGTGTAAACAATGAACCTGTACTTCAGGTGCCCATTCCCAAAAGAAGAAGAACAATGCCTTATGGTTGTTCTTATAAAGAATTCTGGTCTTGTAAACCAATGGAATTCTCGGGCAATGAAGGGGCCATTGCAACCCTACGCTGGATAGAGAAAACTGAGGCAGTCTTAAGAATAAGCAAGTGTGCTGAAGAAGATAAGATACTGTTTGCTTCTAATCTGTTTAAGAATTCAGCACTAGAATGGTGGAACACTATCCTCTAATCAAGAGGAAGTGATAGAACTTACAATATGGAATGGGAAGAATTTAAAAACAAGGTAGAAAGGAAATTATGCCCACCAAATGAGAAGGAACAGATAGCTAACAAATTCCTAAACCTTAGGATGACTGGTGTGGATAGTAAGGGATACACTAAATTATTCTTCGAATATGCTAGAATAGTGCCAACTCTTGCTTCACTAGAACCAGTATTAATCTCCCGTTATATTTGGGGATTAATCGGTGAGATAAGACACGTAGTCAAGGCAGCTAGACCTCAAACCATAGAAGAAGCTGTAGAACTAGCAAATACCTTGACAGATGAATTAGTCCGTACCCGAGAAGCAGACCAAAGGAGGAACCTAACCCAGAAGCTCACACAAGAATTTCGTTCTGGAAATTTTAATCGTGGGAAAAATGTAGGTTCTACCTCTACACCTTACTGTAAGAATTGCAAAAGAAAGCATTCAGGAAGATGCTCCGTATACTGTAACTTTTGCAAAATATCAGGACACAAGGAAGAAAATTGCAGGAAGAAAGCCAATAACAGGATATGTTACAACTGCGGAGAACAAGGTCATATCAAGCTTAATTGCCCAAAATTAGCTCCAGCTACAAACAACAATAATACCAAAAATGCTAGAGCATTTGTTCTGACTGCAGATGATGCCAAGATGATTCCAGATGTCATAGCTGGTACGTTTTTAGTTAATGATATTTTTGCTAAAGTATTATTTGACTCTGGTGCAAACCAAAGTTTTATTAATACATCATTTTGCAAATTTCTCAATCAATCATTAACTAAACTACCACAAGAATGTTTAGTAGAGACAGCTAATGGAGAAACCGTTAGGATTTCTGAAATCTTGCAGGGAGCAAGAATAGAAATTTTAAATCAAAAGTTTATTTCAAATCTTTATCCCATGAATCTGGCAGGATTTGATGTTGTTTTAGGAATGGATTGGTTAATAGCCAACAAAGCCAGTATTTTATGTGATCAAAAGTCAATTCAAGTAAATTCACCAAAAGGTAACACGATCACAATAAAAGGAGATAAACCATCTAAATCCACAAAATTCATCTCTGTGATGAAAACTGCAAATTACATAAGAAAAGGGTCATTAGTGTATTTGATTTCTATAATCACTAACACTAAAGGAAAGGATTTGAAAGATATTCCCGTAGTATCTCAGTTTTCAGATGTATTTCCAGAAGAATTGCCAGGGCAACCTCCAGATAGAGAAGTTGAATTCAGAATCCATTTAATACCAGGAACAACACCGATTGCCAAAGCACCTTACCGTTTGGCACCTGCAGAAATGCAAGAATTAAAGAAACAATTAGACGAATTGTTGGAGAAAGGATTTATACAACCAAGTTCGTCGCCATGGGGAGCGCCGATACTGTTTGTTAAAAAGAAAGACGGATCAATGCGTATGTGCATTGACTACCGTGAATTGAACAAAGTCACGATTAAGAATCGGTACCCATTACCGAGAATCGATGATCTGTTCGATCAACTGCAAGGAGCTCGATTTTTTCTCTAAATCGATTTAAGGTCAGGATATCATCAATTAAAGGTACAAGAAGAGGACATTCCTAAAACTGCATTTAGAACAAGGTATGGCCATTATGAATTTACTGTCATGCCATTCGGTTTAACCAATGTCCCAGCTGCATTTATGGACATGATGAACCGAATATGTAAGCCATATTTGGATAAATTCATAATTGTTTTTATAGATGATATTCTCATTTACTCTAAGAATAAGGAGGATCATGCAAAGCATTTGCACGCACTTTTAAGTTTATTAAGAAAGGAAAAGCTTTACGCTAAATTTTCCAAGTGCGAGTTTTGGTTAGAACAGGTACAGTTTCTTGGACACCTAGTCAATCATGAAGGAATTCATGTGGATCCCACAAAGATCGACGCAATTACTAAATGGAAAACCCCTGAATCACCAACCGAGGTTAGAAGTTTCTTTGGTTTGGCCGGTTATTATAGAAGATTTATTCGAGATTTTTCTAGAATAGCCATTCCTTTAACTAAGCTAACCTGTAAATCTGTTAAGTTTGAATGGGGATTAAAACAAGAAGAAGCATTTAGAATCCTTAAGCAAAGATTAACTAATACACCCATATTAGCGTTACCAGATGGAACTGAAGATTTTGTAATCTATTGTGACGCTTCCAAATTAGGTTATGGATGTGTATTGATGCAACGGCAAAAGGTTATAGCTTACGCATCTAGACAACTTAAGAATCATGAAGAGAATTATTCAACCCATGATTTAGAATTAGGAGCTATAATTTTTGCTCTTAATATTTGGAGACATTACCTTTATGGCAGTAAGTTTACCATATTCACTGATCATAAGAGTTTAAAGTATATTTTCAGGCAAAAGGAATTGAATATGAGACAAAGACGCTGGATGGAGATGCTTAGTGACTATGATTGTGATATACAGTATCATGAAGGAAAAGCAAATGTAGTGGCAGATGCTTTAAGCCGAAAGTATCATGAAAAGCCAAAAAGGGAACGTTCTCTTAAATTAAATCTACAAGTAGATTTAAATAATCAGATAAGAGAAGCACAAGAATCAGTAATCAAGGATGATACTGAAAAATTAAAAGGTATGCTAAAAGAATTAGAACATGGAACAGATGGAATTTGGAGATTCCATGAAAAGAGAATGTGGATACCTAAATTAGGAAACCTACGCCATCGTATATTAGAAGAAGCCCATAAGTCTAAGTATACGATGCATCCAGGAAATGACAAGATGTATCAAGATTTAAGAAAGAATTTCTGGTGGATAGGAATGAAAAAGGACATAGCAGCCTATGTTTCTAAATGTTTAACTTGTTCACAAGTCAAAGCTGAACACCAGAAACCCTCAGGTTTGTTACAGCAGTTAGAAATGCCAGTATGGAAATGGGAATTGATAACAATGGATTTTGTTACCAAATTACCCAAAACAAAGAAAGGTAATGATACAATCTGGGTGATTGTAGATAGGCTAACCAAGTCAGCCCATTTCTTACCAATGAAGGAAACTTTCAGTATGGAACAGCTAGCTGAGTTATATGTAAATGAAATTGTTTCTTTACATGGAATTCCTTTATCAATTGTTTCTGATAGAGATAGCCGATTTACCTCTCATTTTTGGTCAAGTTTCCAAAAAGCTATGGGAACCAAGTTAAATCTAAGCACAGCTTATCATCCTCAAACAGACGGAAAAAGCGAAAGAATAATTCAGACGATGGAAGACATGCTTAGAGCTTGTGTAATTGATTTCGGAGGTAATTGGGATGATCACTTACCTTTAATAGAATTTTCATATAATAATAGTTATCACACAAGTATCAATGCTGCACCATTCGAAGCACTTTATGGACGAAAGTGCCGAACCCCAGTCTGTTGGGCAGAAATTGAGGAAAAGCAACTATCTAGACCTGAGATAGTGCAAGAAACAACTGATAAGATTATTCAAGTCAAGGAACGACTGAAAGCAGCACGTAATCGACAGAAGAGCTATACTGATAACCGACGCAAGTCATTGGAATTTCAAGTAGGAGATAAAGTATTGTTAAAAGTCTCTCCTTGGAAAGGAGTAGTAAGATTCATAAAAAGGGGAAAGCTAAGTCACAGGTATATTGGACCTTTTGAGATTATTAGAAGAACAGGACCTGTAGCCTATCAGCTACAACTACCATAGGAAATGGCAGGAATACATGATGTGTTTCATGTATCTAATCTCAAAAAGTGTTTAGCTGATGAATCACTAATAGTACCTCTTAAGGATATATAGAGGTAAATGAACAACTCAAGTTTGTAGAAAGGCCTCTACAAATTGAAGACAGGAAAGTCAAGAACCTCAAGCATAAGAGATTAGTTCTGGTCAAAGTGAAGTGGGACTCCAAAAGAGGACCTGAGTACACATGGGAGCTTGAATCTGAAATGCAAAGGAAATATCCGCACTTGTTCCAGTAGATCTCGAGGACGAGCTCTAATACAAGGTGGGGAGGATGTAACAACCCTCAGTAAAACCGACACTCTCGAATATTTCCGACACCCTATTATATTTAAAAATGTCCCAATATGTCTTTAAATACACCCCTTATGTGAAAACCGAGCCCGAAATACAATATAACATTTAAAAAATAAGTTGAGGCGGGCCGCGTAGACCCACCCCAACCACTTACGTGGGCGGTATAAGGACTAGACCCTGATTTCGTTTAATTTCTTTAGTTCAGGTGGGCCGCGTAAGCCTTAGCTTACATTTACGCGGGCCGCGTAAGATCTAAATTATGGCGCAGCCTGGTGATGACACGTGTCATCATCGTGTCAAGTCTAGTTGGTGATCCGGACGAGCTACGCATTGACCTAACTATGACGTGGGCTGCGTAAGCCCAGCCCATGTGTTACGCGGGCCGCGTGAGGACCAGATTCAGCAACTATATAAGGAGGCCTCGGGATTTCACTTTCAGTCGCTCATTTCTTTCTTTCTAAACGAATTTCTGAACTTATAGGCATAATATTCGAGTAGTATACCCCCTAATTAGCAAGGTTCTGCTCCGTTGTAAGTATTATAACCCCGGTTTCGTACTAGATACGCTGCCCGATTGATTTAGGGTTCCGTAACAACTGTCGTGGTTCTGCCCGACGTAGTTGTTGGAATGCCGTCTCGGGGAGGGTATCATTATTATTTTCAAAGGGTTATGATACTAACCTATGTACATTTGTGTAAATTATAGATTATTCCCAGGAAACCCTTACGCGAAGTCTAAGATAGCAATGTGAGTTTATCCTCTTTTTGATAACCTTTTTATAACTGTTTACAAAACCTTAAATGTTTTACAATGTGATTAAGCAGTGATTGAGTCTTTGTAGTTCTTCAATTACTGCCGGTATGTTGGGGTTTTGTATACAAAATTTACTACTGGGAGTAGTAAGTCGAGGATGACAGTACGTTACCATTGGACGATGAGTTAGCCAATGTGTAATATGACCCACAAGTCAGGATTGACAGTACTGAATGAGTAATTGTGTAGAAATAAACAATGTGATCGCTCTCAATACTGTTTTAATTAATAAAATGTTTCTTGATTAAACTGGGATTCACTCACCAGTATTTCCCACTGACAAATGTTTTTAAAACGCGTTTCAGGTAACACAATGTGACAGCCAATTAGTAAAAAGCCAGCTGGAGAGCACTGAAGGCTTGGGAAAAATGTGGCTATAAAAGTTACCTAAAAGACGATGTTTTTAAATTCAATAAAATAGGGTTTATCCCTATAAACGTATTGTAATAAGAAACTTGGGTTTTGCCCATGTGATTATTAATATTAAATATGGTGGTTTTACTCTGATAAGCATTTCCTAACTACGGTCCTGATGAAATTTCCGCTGCCAAATTAACAAGCTGATACCACCAAAACTCTGAGTTCGCGTCCGCCCGTTCCCGGGATAGATAAGGGATCGGGGGTTGCGACAGAAGGTGGTATCAGAGCCTAGCCACTGGTCTAAGCCAAAGAAGTGTTCTGCTGACACTTAATTTCTAAATTTTGTGTTAGGAAATAAATTACAGGAATACGTGCATAACTATATTTATTTGTTATGTGTTATTTGACTATTTGTTAGTTTACAGTATGAGTGATCAAGGACCCTCAGACATGTGTCGTCAATTGTCTGATTCACCTAGGAGTGAAGGTACCTCTTCGCAGCCTGCCATTTCTGGGTATTCTGCTGATCAGGAAGAAGGGATGTTTGCTTTTAAAGCCCAGTCAGAAGAGCCATTCCCTTATAAGAAAAGAGGATGGTTCAGTAAGGAAGCCTTTGCACGTAGGAAAATAATGCGAAAGTTGCAACAGCAAAGAGTTCTAGCAGCTGCTAAGCGAAAGACAGATGCCCATACACAGGATATGCTTAATAGAAGCCTAGCCAATTTCCATATCCTAGCCACAACTGCTGCTGACCCTAATCTGGAGTAAACAATAGCACCCCAACCACAATTGCAAATCCCTAACCAACCAATGGAGATAGAAAACCCTGAAAACCAAGTGGAGATGCATGACTTCAACCCAGAGGAAATCCCTAGGGTACCAGCACCAAATCCCCTAGACCCAAATTACGATCCCTGGTGGGATGACGTTAGGGACTATGTGCAACGTTACCCAATCCATGAAGACACACCTATACAGAATATAGGAGCCTATCCAGGTATGGACCCTTTAGATCCCTATTACCATGATAACTACATTAGGGAAATCTTAGAAGATCCTTACCGATTTCAGGCACTTTCACCCCCATATCAGGAACCCACACCCCAGATTCCTAACCCAGTCCTAGAACCTGCACCCCCAATGAGTGTAGAAAACGTGCAAGAACTTAGGACTTTTGGGGAGGAAATTTTAGAAAGCAGTGAGAGAATGTGACAGGTGGGAGAGCGTCTCGTATGGAAATACGATGAGCGCAATATGGATTTTTGGATAAATTCATACCCGTGATGTGATAGAGGAGATGGTAATAGTAATAATAATATAATATAATATAATAAAATAGAAATAAAAATAAAATATGTGTGTACGGATGCCTATTACTATTAGTGTGATTCTATTTCTGTTGGTATTGTAATTTTCATTTCAGTACTAGTGTGTAATAGATGCATAATAGTATATGGAAAAATAGAGTAAAAGTCGCAATGATCAACGTTTTTGGCTAGATTGCGTGTAATGTGATTAACTATATTAAATATTATCTTGTGATATTAATATGGGGTAAATGTTTAAAATTCAGATGGCCGACGAAGGAAATCAAGGAAATCTGAATAATGATAACCAGAGTAACATTAACGTGGTTAATGGGAATCCAAGCATCAATAACAATGGAAACCAAATGGATAATAGTGATGTCCAACATATAGTGGCTCAAGGAATCATAGATGCAATGCCATTTATTATTCAAACGATTCAAGAAGCGAATAATAAAAGTAAGCATAGCAGTAAGCGACCAATCGAACCAGAAAACAGTGTAAACAATGAACCTGTACTTCAGGTGCCCATTCCCAAAAGAAGAAGAACAATGCCTTATGGTTGTTCTTATAAAGAATTCTGGTCTTGTAAACCAATGGAATTCTCGGGCAATGAAGGGGCCATTGCAACCCTACGCTGGATAGAGAAAACTGAGGCAGTCTTAAGAATAAGCAAGTGTGCTGAAGAAGATAAGATACTGTTTGCTTCTAATCTGTTTAAGAATTCAGCACTAGAATGGTGGAACACTATCCTCCAATCAAGAGGAAGTGATAGAACTTACAATATGGAATGGGAAGAATTTAAAACCAAGGTAGAAAGGAAATTATGCCCACCAAATGAGAAGGAACAGATAGCTAACAAATTCCTAAACCTTAGGATGACTGGTGTGGATAGTAAGGGATACACTAAATTATTCTTCGAATATGCTAGAATAGTGCCAACTCTTGCTTCACCAGAACCATTATTGATCTCCCGTTATATTTGGGGATTAATCGGTGAGATAAGACACGTAGTCAAGGCAACTAGACCTCAAACCATAGAAGAAGCTGTAGAACTAGCAAATACCTTGACAGATGAATTAGTCCGTACCCGAGAAGAAGACTAAAGGAGGAACCTAACCCAGAAGCTCACACAAGAATTTCGTTCTGGAAATTTTAATCGTGGGAAAAATATAGGTTCTACCTCTACACCTTACTGTAAGAATTGCAAAAGAAAGCATTCAGGAAGATGCTCCGTATATTGTAACTTTTGCAAAATATCAGGACACAAGGAAGAAAATTGCAGGAAGAATGCCAATAACAGGATATGTTACTGTGACAACCGTCACTTTTCCGTACATTCCGTACACGAAATGAACAGTAATTTGTGCTTAAATGACTGTGCATGATCTGGTTTACCAGACAAATAAATTTTTGAATTCCATACAAGTGAATTCATGAACTTGTTATACTACAAGAATTACTTCATGATAGCGTTGCGTCAAAAATATTAGTAAACTCACCGGTAAGACACACTGTGTCAACAAAACTGCAGAAAGCAGTCAGACATTAGAATTGAGGCCTAGGTGTAGGTCCGACGACAAGAATACATTAAAACCCAAGAGTACATACAAGGGTTTAATTTATAAACTCTCCGGAAGCAAAACTAAGCACTAAAAAGCACCCGAAACGCACTTTAAGTGCAGAATTTTATATAATTCAGCTATAATCAGCATTATGACACTAAAATATTATGCAGAAATTACATTTTATTATCCAGAATACTTCCCCAAGTGTCGGGAATCGAAAGTATTACAAAAGGGTACTTAAAGGGCACCAAACGGTGCAATTTAGCACTTTAACGAACCGGTGTCTAACCGAACAACCGGGCATTATCCGGAACACCAAAATAATGCTAGAAGCTTTGTTTTTATTTTATTTTTTGAGTTAGTTAGGGTCCCCGAACACCCTAACACACTATATATTTAACAACACTCACAAGACACTAACTTTATCACTTAACCTCCTAACTAGATTGTAACTATATCAATGAAATCCAACAAGACCCCCCCCCCCCCCCATGGTTGGACGGTCACATGTGGGTCTCCATCAAAAATCTTCACTTGATCTTCCATGATCTCCACTTTGATTCACTAAGTACCTTGTCTTGTACTTGGGTGACACTTTATACCTTGGACATAAGGGAATTGGTTATAAGAACTCATGGACTTAAGGCACTTTCACAACAACAACACACTTCCTCTCCTCTCTTCTTGTTTCGGCTGAACACAAGGAGCACCATCACCACCATCATTTGCTCATCTTCAACCATTCTAAGGGCATACAAAGGTGCTACGGGTCATACAACGAAGCTTGGTGCTCTCGGAAGTGGAAGGACCTTCTCTATTTGCTATTAACCACCTCATTTCTCCTCTTGAACTTCCCTAGTCTTGAACTAGTAGTAAGAACTTAGATCCATTCTTTATTCATGTTATTTGGGTGGTTAATAAATGATAAGAATGATAAAAGTTAAGAAACTTTAAAAATCATGAACAAATGTTGAACATGATGTGTTAAAAGGTGGATAAAGAGAAGATATATGTGTAAAACATGATAAATCTGAGTAATACAAACACTAATCTGCTGTAAATAATATATGTTACGAAATAAATCGTTATTAGGACAAATGGTGATCGTATGTGTGTGTGTTTTGGTAACCTTTAAACTAAAAACAGCATGCTGAGTTGTATTTTCAGCCAACTTTAACTGGCTGTAATAGGACCTTAACAAAACGAAAAATGTATTTTCTAAAGTCTAGATTCATTTATTATGAAATACGGTTCTAATGGCACTGGAATCATAATTTTTGGACTCCGTTTACTATTTTTAAAGTGTCTTTTCGTAATAGCAACTAGAGCTGCATTTTTGCTGCTAAAAATGTGCGTCCTGTTTTCTGTCATAACTTGTATTCTGTGTGGACTCTAATCACGAAATTTATACCATAGTTGAGCACTAATGTATTTGTAATTCTCCCACTGGAATTTCGTAAATCGGACTCACGATGAATTTTTAATGAATTATTTCGTAAACTGCAATCAGAAAGCGACAAATCTGATTGCAGTCCGGAAAATAAATTCTTATAAAATATTGGTAATGAACTGGACCCCGATATTTTTACACAAAAATTTTTGGATCGTTTAAGAAGTTTTGTAAAAATTTAGGAATTTTTGGAATAAGATAACTATTTTATTAAAATGCCCGAAAACAGTCCAATTTTGTATATTTAAACTGAAAGGATATAAGTATGTATATTTGTGAGGAAAAATATATATTTATTGATCGCCACATTTTGTGCTAACTGTATGTACTATGTATTATACTTGATAGTGTATTAGGACTTAAGAATGCACTAAATACTCATGAGAAGTGAAAACACAAAAATACACATACACCATATTTAGGCAAAATACATAATTCGGGTGCAAAGTGCAAAATACAAGAGACTTATAATTATTTTCGAGAAAATAATATAAGTAAGACACTTAGTTAAAAATATAAGTTATTTTTAACACAAGAATACGTACACAAAAGATAGTGACTTGTACTTGTGTGATACAAGTCTAGTGACTAACGTTAAGAAAACACGTATAGGTCACGATGCTAGATAAGCAAATCCGGTGAAGTTTACGACGCAAGGAACGCAAAGTGGTGAGTTCATGCTCCCCCTTTTCTCTAACTGTTTTTGGTTTTATAACTCTCGGGGGTGAAATACATGTTACACATATTACACTTTTTACAAATGGTAAAAATACGAGAAGCACTCTTGGTGAGAACAAGTACCGAGTGCAATATGATTTGAGAATACAAAAAATACGAGAAGCACTCTTGGTGAGTGCAATATGGTGAGCTTTAAGAAATGCCTAGAAAATACTAGATCATGTGAGCTTAAACTAGATATTGAGATGCCATTAATACTTAATTAGGGACGAGGGTTAGATCTAACCGGTACGGCCGAGCCCCACTCATGGTCCTTATGTGATCTCTTGAGTGCTTCGGTGTCCCAGTCGAGGGAAATCGACACAGTCGAGGTAAATCGACACAGTCGAGGGTAATCGACACAGTCGAGGGAAATCGACACAGTCGAGGTTAATCGACACAGTCGAGGGTAATCGACACAGTTAAAGGAGCCAATACTAATGCTTCCTATGTTCTCACATGCCTTGAGGGAGAAAACACTAATGCTCCCTATGTCCTCACATGCCTTGAAGGAGAATATACTAATGCTCCCTACGTCCTCACATGCCTTGAAGGAGAATATACTAATGCTCCCTATGTCCTCACATGCCTTGAAGGAGAATATACTAATGCTCCCTATGTCCTCACGTGCCTTAATGTCCTTGTATAGACAATCATTTAATACGTGGGGTACTCAAGAAAACTTGATTTATACTTGAAGTACGTGGGGTACTCAAGAAAACTTGAATGATACTTGAGTACGCGGGGTACTCAAGAAAACGGGAATTATACTTGAGTACGTGGGGTACTCAAGAAAAACTTAAATTATACATGACACACACTATGTTTTCATACAAAGTATACAAACGTGAAATACAAAAATGCATGAACTCGCTCAACTTTATGTTGATGTTTTCCAAAATTACATGTATTTCAGGTGACAGGATGGATCTTGGGTGCAAGTGTCATAGCTAGAAGTAGACTTCAAGTTTAGATGTCATCCACTTTTGTTGAATTGTAACCTAGACGAAGGTTGTGTTTTTAAAACTTAAATAACGAGTATTTGTAATACTCAAATTTTCATGAATGGATGAACATCGTTTTGATCATGTAGTTGTCTATTATGATTGAATGCAATGATAACAAACTAGTCACACATCGTACGCTTCCACAAAAGACTGGGTGTGACAGTTTGGTATCAGAGCTTCGATTGTAGTGAACTAGGATTCTTTCTCGAGTCTAGACTATAATCACGAGAGTTCTCTCATGAAAACATCTTCAAAAAGGTTTTCATTGCATTCACGTAAGCGCCAAGATCCACGAGTCAAACACTTTTCAAAAAGAGACAAGGCAAGGACATTAGTGAGGAATACCCTTAAGATAAGGTGCCAATTAAGGCATAGTCTACACGAGTTAGACTTGCCAACAATAAAATACACCCTTGGTGATCACTAATACCAAGTAGTGTTTGTGTCGTGAATCGACAACTAGAAAAATGACCCCCCAAAAATGAGAGTTATACGTAATATAATGCTTGGTTATGCTAAGTAGCATATTTGTTATACATATATACGAATAAGTGTACGGAATGATTATTGACGTGAATAAGATACTTTCGACTCCGACTCCTATTACTGTACGTGACTCGCACGATGAAGCTACCGACCTCGCGTCCTTTGCAAAGCTCGTGGCTGGGAATGATTACCAAACAAGATTCTGAGCTTGCTTCCGTAGAAAATGCCAGCTCTTCTCTCTCGATCGTGAAGGTGCCTAACTACGATAGAGACGACGAGGCAGAGGCGGCAAACTTGAACGAATTCTAAATCAACGGGACGAGATCCCTGCGGCTTATGTGAAGCAAGATTGACGACATACTTGACCAGAAAAGGAAGATGAAGTATTCATCTTGAAGGTGCCCCTCCAACTACTAGGAATTCTCTCTATTCCAATTCCATCTAATCATCGTGCCTATTCGCGCGTAACAACAACGAGTGTTAGCGCGTGGACCACTGCAATGGTCCTTTCCATGACAGGGGTATAAGGACAGTAGTGTCCCCTCCTTGATTGATCATCTGCTTGGACGAGAGAAAATTTGGGGTAACTGTGCAAGACAATTTATTATTACGGGGGCCCACGTAATAACGACTTGTAGTGCACAGAAATCCTGGTGGACTCTGCGGGTCAAGTTAAAGATCACCATCCCTCCAAAATTAATCTATAGGTGTTCACACCTTCATCTGGTAGAACAATACATAGATCAGTTCTTTAGCGCATTATAAAGTAGGAAGCCTGTCTTAGCCTACTTCGCGACTGACACTTATACCTGTATACGAGACGTTTGGGAAAACGACGTTTAAGCAAGTGAAGATGGGTGACATTCAAAAAGATTCAGCGACGTTACACTCTCTATCACCTTTACACGAACAACCCCATCTAAGGGAAAATATACACATCAATAAAGCTAATATAGCAGGAAATAACTGAAACCTAAATGACCGAGGTGATGTAACCTCGAGTTCATTTTATTACAAACAATAAGCCAAGTTGGCAAGCCTATGTGAAGGCTCAGTAATTGTTTCCTCGCTCATACATTGATTATATATACACATGTGAAATTGGGAGATTACATGATAGCTTACGATGTTATGTACCTCATAGACAATTATGGAATATTGTCTAACCTACTTCATACCTTTGTACAAAAAAGGAATGACGTCCAGACGAGACTCAAACACCGGTACGTTTCCAAGGACAGAAGCTGAGCTTCAAGAACGTATTGCACAGGCAATTGCACGACATGAAGCCCTCCGCTCTAAGCACAGCGGTGGCACTACCGGAAATAACCCTCCAACTGGCTGCACCTATAAACAATTCCTGGACTGCAAGCCATTAAATTTTGATGGCACAGGAGGTGCCGTTGCATTTGTTCGTTGGTCAGAAAAGACTGACTCCATTCTAAGAATGAGTAACTGCTCACCTCAACAGAGTGTTACCTATATCTCAGGGTTATTTTTGGATGGCGCACTCTCCTGGTGGAACCTTCAGGTTCAGACCCTTGGTGCATATGCTGCTTATGCGCTGAGCTGGGATGAGCTCAAGGAAATGATGGAAAAGAAATACTGTTCTAGGGCTGAAATCCAGAAGCTTGAGGTGGAGTTCTGGAATTTGAAAATGGACGGACCAAAGATTCCTGAATATGTCCAACGATTTCACGACTTGTCTAGGGTCGTCCCCTACTTAGTCAAGCCAGAATTCAAGAGAATTGAGCGATTCATTTGGGGACTTGCACCTCAGATCTGGAGCTTGGTTACTACCTCAAGGCCTCCAACTATCGCAGAGGCTATCGATTTAAGCATTACGCTTACTGAAGAAGCTCTACGTGCGGGAAAATTTTCCGAATCTGAGGATAACAAGAAAGAAACTCATGTGGAGTCATTAAGCAATAAGAAGAGGAAGTCTTTGAACCTAAAGATAAGCACCCAAGCTGGCTATAGAAGCTCTAAAACAAACAAAAGAAAGAAAGTGAAACCGCCGCATGACAGGAAAACTGATGGAGCCACTTATAAGGCCGGTGGTAAAATCTACTCGGGGACTAAGCCGAGGCGTGAGGAATGCAACTTTCACCATGAAGGTCGATGTCTGAGGCCCAAGTGCGGGAAGTGTGGAAAAGAAGGGCACAGCAAGAACGCCTGTTGGGCGAAGGACCCAGATGGAAGAAATAAGAGAATACCAGGCTGCTACAAATGTGGTGAAGCAGGGCACACTAGGAAAGATTGCCCTAGGAAGAAACAAGCAAGGAAGGGTTTTCACGATCAAAACTCGTGAAGCACGCCAGGATCCAGATGCGGTTACGGGTACGTTCCATATTAACCAACCTAATGCATCTACTCTTAATTAATACTGGCATCAACTTTTACCTTGCATGCTTAGAACTTAAGAAACTGCCTGGCCTAGTTTCAAATTAATTAGACGTTCCATATTCTTTAGAAATGGGCATATAGAAGACTAGTTTAAACGGACGAAGCAATTAAGGATTGCATTTAGGGACTCAGAAGGTCGGAACCTTCTGTTACCATTGACATGCGAAGTCATAATATGATAGTCAGCATGGATTGGATATCCAAGTATAGAGCCTGAGAACATCCCCGTTATGGAAGAAGTTCCAGTAGCCTTTTCTGAAGACTTGCCAGGAACGCCCCTCCGCAGCGACAAGAGAGGTTTAAGATGAGCCTCGTGCCAGAAGCGGCACTGGTGACAAGATGACGCCTTACCGACTAGCTTTGTCCATGAAGCATAAGCTTCGATAACTGCAAGAGCTGCTAGACAAAGGAATTAAGGACATGACATCCTTAGTTAAGGACATGAGGGGAAAGCTGACAATTTCCCATTTTACAATAAATTCCAAGGAATTGGGAATCAGAGTCCTTTGCCAAGGGCGGATAACACGAATAGATAAATCGTAAGGTACTAGATACCACTCAAGATCGGCTTGAGGACAAGATGCTCCCAACAGTGAATACAAGGGGGAAATATCCCTAAAACGACCTTTAGGACTCGCTTCGAACATTACGAGTTCCTTGACGTACCATTTGGCGTAACTTATGCATCGACAATGTTCATGAAGCCATACCTGGATAAGACACGTACTTATTGACTATATTCTTATATGGCCAACGACCAAGGAAGGTCGTGAGCAACAGCTGCAATTTACCTTGCAACTCTTAGAGAAAAGAACAGTTATGTGCTATGATGACAAAAAGCGAAATTCGGATTCGCGAAGTGAGAATGAAATTCATGCCAACCCTGCAACCAAGAGCTAAGGGGCTAGAATTGCAATTATGTGATGCCTCTCGACAAAGTCTCGATTGTATGCCGATACAACGAGACCACAACATTGCAGCACATTGGTCAAGAGCTCACGAGAAGAAACCTTGATCTAAATACAGCAATTGCGCGCCGCAACTTGACGTCATTACCTGAAAGAAAACGTTGCACGATCTTTATTGATCACAAGGGTTGCAACACACCGATGATCATAAGAACTCGAATATGAACTGAGCTGCTGAACGATGCAGACTGTATGAACACAATACGTGCTTGTGTGATAAACTTTAATGAAAAGTCGGAACACTCACTTGCCCTTAGTGGAGTCTTCCTACAACAGTATTTATCACACCGCCGTCTAAACCACTTCTTGTAAAGCTTTAGACGGAACATAATGAGTCAATTCCCGTCATGTTAAACGGAGACCAGAAATAAACAATCAACTGGCCCGGGATGGCCCAGGAAAACTAGAGGCAAGATCGTTCAGATATGTGATCATATCAGGACAGCCTGCGGAATACAGAAAGATTACGCCGATGAGCGGCAGAAATCGAAAGAATTCGAGACAAGAAGTATGACTAAAATGAGAGCCTCGCCTAGAGAAGGCGTAGTGTGATTTGGAAAACAAAAAGGTTGAATCCCCGGAGTAGGGATCAGAACCATTGTCCACAAGATAAAACTCCCAGAAAAAGATCAGTAGTGATCGCGACACATTCATGTGTCTAGTCTTTAAAGGAGTCTGACTTAAGGAACAGTCGTAGTTCCCACAAATAAGATTCACGTCAATGACAAACGACAAGAAATACTATAGAAACCTGTTGAGGTTTTGGACCAAGAGTCCACAACACTATAGAAACCTGTTGAGGTTTTGGACCAAGAGTCCGCAATACTATAGAAACCTGTTGAGGTTTTGGACCAAGAGTCCGCAATACTATAGAAACCTGTTGAGGTTATGGACCAAGAGTCCACAAGACACAGAAAAGTCATGATCGACTTACTTGAGTACGATAAAATACATGACGTGACCCAGAGATTTCATGGGAACATAAAGACAAATCGTGAATCTAAGTGACCATATTGGTTTCACAACTCCCCTGCGACCGATGGCATCGCTTGAATTTCGGGACGAAATTCTTTTAACGGGGGGAGACTGTGACAACCGTCACTTTTCCGTACATTCCGTACACGAAATGAACAGTAATTTGTGCTTAAATGACTGTGCATGATCTGGTTTACCAGACAAATAAATTTCTGAATTCCATACAAGTGAATTCATGAACTTGTTATACTACAAGAATTACTTCATGATAGCGTTGCGTAAAAAATATTAGTAAACTCACCGGTAAGACACACTGTGTCAACAAAACTGCAGAAATCAGTCAGACATTAGAATTGAGGCCTAGGTGTAGGTCCGACGACAAGAATACGTTAAAACCCAAGAGTACATACAAGGGTTTAATTTATAAACTCTCCGGAAGCAAAAATAAGCACTAAAAGCACCCGAAACACACTTTAAGTGCAGAATTTTATATAATTCAGCTATAATCAGCATTATGGCACTAAAATATTATGCAGAAATTACATTTTATTATCCAGAATACTTCCCCAAGTGTCGGGAATCGAAAGTATTACAAAAGGGTACTTAAAGGGCACCAAACGGTGCAATTTAGCACTTTAACGAACCGGTGTCTAACCGAACAACCGGGCACTATCCGGAACACCAAAATAATGCTAGAAGCATTGTTATTTTTTTTTTTTGAGTTAGTTAGGGTCCCCGAACACCCTAACACACTATATATTTAACAACACTCACAAGACACTAACTTTATCACTTAACCTCCTAACTAGATTGTAACTATATCATTGAAATCCAACAAGACCCCCCCCCCTATGGTTGGACGGTCACATGTGGGTCTCCATCAAAAATCTTCACTTGATCTTCCATGATCTCCACTTTGATTCACTAAGTACCTTGTCTTGTACTTGGGTGACACTTTATACCTTGGACATAAGGGAATTGGTTATAAGAACTCATGGACTTAAGGCACTTTCACAACAACAACACACTTCCTCTCCTCTCTTCTTGTTTCGGCTGAACACAAGGAGCACCATCACCACCATCATTTGCTCATCTTCAACCATTCTAAGGGCATACAAAGGTGCTACGGGTCATACAACGAAGCTTGGTGCTCTCGGAAGTGGAAGGACCTTCTCTATTTGCTATTAACCACCTCATTTCTCCTCTTGAACTTCCCTAGTCTTGAACTAGTGGTAAGAACTTAGATCCATTCTTTATTCATGTTATTTGGGTGGTTAATAAATGATAAGAATGATAAAAGTTAAGAAACTTTAAAAATCATGAACAAATGTTGAACATGATGTGTTAAAAGGTGGATAAAGAGAAGATATATGTGTAAAACATGATAAATCTGAGTAATACAAACACTAATCTGCTGTAAATAATATATGTTACGAAATAAATCGTTATTAGGACAAATGGTGATCGTATGTGTGTGTTTTGGTAACCTTTAAACTAAAAACAGCGTGCTGAGTTGTATTTTCAGCCAACTTTAACTGGCTGTAACAGGACCTTAACAAAACGAAAAATGTATTTTCTAAAGTCTAGATTCATGTTTTATGAAATACGGTTCTAATGGCACCGGAATCATAATTTTTGGACTCCGTTTACTATTTTTAAAGTGTCTTTTCGTAACAGCAGCTAGAGCTGCATTTTTGCTGCTGAAAATGTGCGTCCTGTTTTCTGTCATAACTTGTATTCTGTGTGGAGTCTAATCACGAAATTTATACCATAGTTGACCACTGATGTATTTGGAATTATCCCACTGGAATTTCGTAAATCGGACTCACGATGAATTTTTAATGAATTATTTCGTAAACTGCAATCAGAAAGCGACAAATCTGATTGCAGTCCGGAAAATAAATTCTTATAAAATATTGGTAATGAACTGGACCCCAATATTTTTACACAATAATTTTTGGATCGTTTAAGACATTCTGTAAAAATTTGGGAATTTTTGGAATAAGATAACTATTTTATTAAAATGCCCGAAAACAGCCCAATTTTGTATATTTAAACTGAAAGGATATAAGTATGTATACTTGTGAGGAAAAATATATATTTATTGATCGCCACATTTTGTGCTAAGTGTATGTACTATGTATTATACTTGATAGTGTATTAGGACTTAAGAATACACTAAATACTCATGAGAAGTGAAAACACAAAAATACACATACACCATACTTAGGCAAAATACATAATTCGGGTGCAAAGTGCAAAATACAAGAGACTTATAATTATTTTCGAGAAAATAATATAAGTAAGACACTTAGTTAAAAATATAAGTTATTTTTAACACAAGAATACGTACACAAAAGATAGTGACTTGTACTTGTGTGATACAAGTCTAGTGACTAACGTTAAGAAAACACGTATAGGTCACGACGCTAGATAAGCAAATCCGGTGAAGTTTACGACGCAAGGAACGCAAAGTGGTGAGTTCATGCTCCCCCTTTTCTCTAACTGCTTTTGGTTTTATAACTCTCAGGGGTGAAATACATGTTACATATATTACAATTTTTACTCTTGGTGAGAACGAGTACCGAGTGCAATATGATTTGAGAATACAAAAAATACGAGAAGCACTCTTGGTGAGTGCAATATGATGAGCTTTAAGAAATGCCTAGAAAATACTAGATCATGTGAGCTTAAACTAGATATTGAGATGCCATTAATACTTAATTAGGGACGAGGGTTAGATCTAACCGGTACGGCCGAGCCCCACTCATGGTCCTTATGTGATCTCTTGAGTGCTTCGGTGTCCCAGTCAAGGGAAATCGACACAGTTGTGGTAAATCGACACAGTCGAGGGAAATCGACACAGTCGAGGGAAATCGACACAGTCGAGGTTAATCGACACAGTCGAGGGTAATCGACACAGTTAAAGGAGCCAATACTAATGCTTCCTATGTTCTCACATGCCTTGAGGGAGAAAACACTAATGCTCCCTATGTCCTCACATGCCTTGAAGGAGAATATACTAATGCTCCCTACGTCCTCACATGCCTTGAAGGAGAATATACTAATGCTCCCTATGTCCTCACATGCCTTGAAGGATAATATACTAATGCTCCCTATGTCCTCACGTGCCTTAATGTCCTTGTATAGACAATCATTTAATACGTGGGGTACTCAAGAAAACTTGATTTATACTTGAAGTACGTGGGGTACTCAAGAAAACTTGAATGATACTTGAGTACGCGGGGTACTCAAGAAAACGGGAATTATACTTGAGTACGTGGGGTACTCAAGAAAAACTTAAATTATACATGACACACACTATGTTTTCATACAAAGTATACAAACGTGAAATACAAAAATGCATGAACTCGCTCTACTTTATGTTGATGTTTTCCAAAATTACATGTATTTCAGGTGACAGGATGGATCTTGGGCGCAAGTGTCATAGCTAGAAGTAGAGTTCAAGTTTAGATGTCATCCACTTTTGTTGAATTGTAACCTAGACGAAGGTTGTGTTTTTAAAACTTAAATAACGAGTATTTGTAATACTCAAATTTTCATGAATGGATGAACATCGTTTTGATCATGTAGTTGTCTATTATGATTGAATGCAATGATAACAAACTAGTCACACATCGTACGCTTCCGCAAAAGACTAGGTGTGACAGTTACAACTGCGGAGAACAAGGTCATATCAAGCTTAATTGCCCAAAATTAGCTCCAGCTACAAACCTCAATAATACCAAAAATGCTAGAGCATTTGTTCTGACTGCAGATGAAGCCAAGATGATTCTAGATGTCATAGCTGGTACGTTTTTAGTTAATGATATTTTTGCTAAAGTATTATTTGACTCTGGTGCAAACCAAAGTTTTATTAAAACATCATTTTGCAAATTTCTCAATCAATCATTAACTAAACTACCACAAGAATGTTTAGTAGAGACAGCTAATGGAGAAACCGTTAGGATTTCTAAAATCTTGCAGGGAGCAAGAATAGAAATTTTAAATCAAAAGTTTATTTCAAATCTTTATCCCATGAATCTGGCAGGATTGGATGTTGTTTTAAATCAAAAGTTTATTTCAAACCTAAGTAGCGCTACTAACTAATACCCCGTTGCCTCCCCGACAACAATCGGTAGGAGGGACTTGAGTGATAGATATAGACGTGTATTGACCAACATTCTGGTTTAACGTTCCATTCAAACCCATTACCCAATATTGCTCCCCGAAATATTTACCAGATGTCCCTCCTCGGGACGCATGCTTGGTAAAAGAGCAGTGAACTCACCTTGGTTTGCTCGGTAGGATTAGTTACTTGTTCACACATAATCAGTCAATGCCTATGATGTTCATGTACACGGAATCAGTTTACGTTCACGTATGTTCATATTGTGTAATCATAGCAAGGATTATCATACAACAGATAGCAATCATTCATAACACACATAACAGATAAGTTCACTAGTCATATACATGTTTCATGATAGTGCTTAATAGTTAAGTGAGATATTCATCACAAGCAAGTCATGTTTCCTCAATCATAATTAACATTGTTAACAGGCAGACAATAATCATTCAACAACAAAATTAACTTCGCAACTAAATGCACAAGGAATATGTAGTCAATGGCCGACAAGGATTAATGTGTATAGTAGATCTTTACATGCAACCTTGATAAACTCTTCTGACAATCACAAGTATAATTTGACCGCTAAAGATATATGATTGGGCCGATCATTAAGTTGTCACATGGAATTGTTACTGTTATCAAGTATTGAACCAAGCAGCCACTTGATCAAGCTTCACGAGGCATATTCTTTTTAGCACATGGGCTGCTCCACTTAATAGGTATCTAATTGGACCGATTCAACCATTTGGATTATATCAAAACTATGGCCGACAGCCTTTAAATGATTTTGTCAATATTGCTACTAATATGAATTCAATTAGACCAACTAAGATCAGTTAATAATCACCAATACTTATTAACATACACATCACCACAATCCACTGTTCTAACCATGTGCCATCTCGACGGACTTTGCATTCTAATAGTGACGAAACATTGGTCTTTCGTCGAGACCCAATACGACGAAACAAGGGTCTTTCGTCGAAACCCAATACGACGAAACACTCTATGATCCAAACAGTTGAAGTTTCACATTTTCCTCGAACCCTAATCCTCTAACAGTTTCAATCATCAATTGATAATCCCCCAATCAACAACATGTTAACAAACATTATCAAAGACTCATTACCAATTCATGAATGCCAGTTTCCATTACTTAACTATACTAGTACGAAACCACAAGCTATTATATATAATCATATCAATCATCACATAAAATCATAATTATCAACATCCAATTTTTCACGTAACATTCCAATTGATACATCACATAGCCGATCACATTTACTAGATTATATTACTCGTTTTTCATTCTAATAAACTACCTTATTCATATAACATAGTTATCATAGATCACACGTAAACACCTTGTGTTAATCAGGCACACATATAAACAAGATCAAACGAGTAAGATTCAGCACGAATACGAATCACTAACCACAAGCTTGATCCAATAGAATGATGCTTCGAACAGGGGGGGATCTCGAGGTCTGCCGTCGCGAAGCCAAAAGAGAAGTAGGGTTTGGTTTGTTATATGGTGATGATGAGAGGCATAGGGAGGTTACGTACACTCCAATTATAGTGCCAAAAACCTAACAAGTGGGCCGATCCTATTACCTCTTTGGTTACAAAACTGGGCCGAATTGATCAAAGAATACGAGAGGTGAGTTGGGCTCAGTGATCATTGTGGGCCGATATAGTGTGTAGTTTTAAGGTGTGAATATGTTGTCCAACACATGTGCGGCCCCACAAATGCTAATATGCCAATTAACAAGGTTATCTTACGTTTAAGTTTAACGGAATTATAGCAGACACATTAGAAAGAAATAACGAGGAGTTACGATCGCAAGATTAAATGTTACTAACCTTGAAAGTTCGGTTTGTCACATCATCCCCAACTTGAAAGAAATTTCGTCCCGAAATTTGATAAGATAAGCAATCCAAAAGTGTCACGGTAAATCAAAAGTAACACAAAGCGGCCAAGTGTTAGATTAGGATGGCTGTGGATTTTCCTTGGGTTCCACATCATCCCCAACTTGAAAGGGAATTTCGTCCCGAAATTCGCCGATGATATCAGAAGTTGGTTCAACCACCTGAACAATTGAGGATATTAGAGTTTTATCAGGTCCTTATGTTCCCGCATGAACTCCGGTCCACGTCTTGAGTTCCAACGAACTCTCACGATTTCCAAACGAACATGTTAACGAATCTTGACATCCTGGTCCATGATTCCAGTAGATTCCTCAACAACTGCAACTTGTTATTAATCTCAGACTCTAATAAAGGTATCACAAGCGTTTCATCGGACAAACACTTCTTTAGTCCCGGAGCATAAATGTCATCGCGAACGTCACCCAATTCGTCAGGTAACTCGAGTTCGTGAGCCATGTCACAGATTCTTTCCAGAATTTTGAATGACTTAACGTGACGTGAATTAGGCTTGCCACGCTTCCCAAAGCGCACCGCACCCTCCCAGGGTGAGACTTTCAATCATGACATGTTCGCCTGCAGGGAACTCCCAGCATCTCCTAAGCTTGTCAGCTTTCCGGGCGATCACACTCTGTCACACCCCCAAAATCCACACGCGGAGTACCACCGCTTGGAGGCGTGACATGACCAGGATCAAGCCACCAATCATATTGAACATAAGTATGTATATCAAAAGTCATTCATCAATACGATAGGTGTTTACAAAACCAAATATAAACAAGTGTGTAGCGGAAGCATTAATGTAAAACCCAACATGAGTTTAAGTACAAAATGTCATAAAGTTTAATAACACATTCACGATCCATGTCCACAACGACTGTGCCTCCCGTGCAAGCTCCAAAAGTACCTATGGTCCTGCAAGGCATGTAACAGAGAGTCAACAACTAGTTGAGCGAGTTCACAGTAAGTAAGTTCGTAAATGCAAGTTCGTTTCGTAACGTGCGGCTATACTGGGCCGATAGTATGTTCTATTAGTGGGGGCTTCCCATGTTTGCATATACACTAGACTATTTGTAACCATAAGTGTTCTTCTTACCGAGAACAGTAGTACGTACTAAGTTTACGTAGGTTTTACGTAAGTGCCCTTCACAACCGAGGACAGGGGTACGCGGGGGTTTACGTAGGTTTTACGTAAGTGCCTGACACAACCCGAGGCAGTAATGAGTATTAGTTTACGTAGGTTTTACGTAAGTGCCCTTCACAACCGAGGACAGTGATGTGTACAAGTATACGTAGGTTTTACGTATGTGTCCTGCGCATCCGAGGACGATGGTAGATAGTCTAGTAACATTGTAAGTACAAATTCATTCCTTCAATCCCATTCCCAACCCCGGGAATCCCATGCCTTGGTAAGAGTGTGAACTCACTTTGTTTGCTCGGTATGCTAAGTTAAGTGCTCACAGTTAATCAGTCAAGTCCTATAGTGCACGTATGTTCAGTCAGTTTACGTTCATAATATTTCACATGTAACTAGCATCACAGTAATATCACAAAGCGTGTCTAGCAATTTGCATTCTTGTATCATGTAAACAGTTACTCTCATTCATGCACATTCATCTTCCTCATAAAAGCCTTCTCAATAATTCTAACATAGTTAACCAACATCATAGTTAATAAAGCTAGTATGCTTAACTGAGTTAGCATATATAAACAGGGATATACAGTTAACAGAATGAACATTTAACAAACTGGTAACTAACTGTGTCACATGCTTTACTTAACTGAGTTATATATTTAACAGAATGTCATCCATGAATCTTACATAGTGTGTAAAGTTAACTGAGTTAATGACAGTTAGTAGGCTAAATAAGGTTACATAACTAATCAGAGTTATTGTATGTAATTTAATAAGTTAACAACTTAATAAATTTAACCAGTTAACAGTTAACAGATAACAGAATAAATGTAACCAGTTAACAGATAACAGTTGTGCCGAAAACACATGAGGGCCGAAATCCCTTTATAGCCGAAAACCAAATAGTGCCGAAAACCACTTTATATTCGAAAACCCTTAATGGCCGAAATCCAAACATGAGCCGAAAACCAAACATGTGCCGAAAACACCATTGGGCCGAAATCCCTTTGGGCTGAACTGTTTGGGCCGAAATCACTTAAAGTGATTTCGTCCAGTTTATAAGGTGGAGGTGTTTTCGTTACTGTTCATCATCATCAACATTCCTTACTGTAACATATTAAAAACCCAGAAACTCTATAAACTCATAACAGATACATGATTAACATTTACAAATCATCCAATTAATCATTAATATAAAACAAATACTCTACCAAAACTTTGTGAGATCAAGAACATACTTGAATCAGTTTATCTTTTATTAACATATACCCACTGTTAATCAAAATATCAAATATACAGAAGGTTCATAGATGATAATTATCTATCAAGCACACAATGATCAATCACATAATCACCTATATAAACGTATACATACATCATGATTTAAACATCCGAAATCATACGATATGCAACAAGAAGCAACTTGAATCATGAAATTACTAACCAAGAGTTTAAACAGAGGTTTTTGCTTGAAGATGTGTTCTCTGTTGTTGGGTTTTCAGATGTAGAGAGAGAACAAAGTGATAAGGTATGGTTTGGTAATTGTGAGGCTTCTCGG
Source organism: Helianthus tuberosus (assembly GCA_030545235.1). Classification (NCBI taxonomy): domain Eukaryota; kingdom Viridiplantae; phylum Streptophyta; class Magnoliopsida; order Asterales; family Asteraceae; genus Helianthus; species Helianthus tuberosus. The sequence continues at coordinate 132,785,081 of CM060408.1, read as the reverse complement.
AGAAGATTGTTTATAAAATGATTATATATATAAAATATCTAAATACTGGGCCAAGGCCCATCTTCTGATTTCGCCAAACATTCTGGACGAAAACACTAAAGTGTTTTCATCACTTGTGTGATTTCATGAGTGCTTGTTATCAGTAAGTTCCATCTTTTAATTAACATGTAATTAATACAAACCTTATTAATATACTATCACATGTAATAAATATTAGGGATTTCCAAGTACAAAATATCAGTCGAAATACGATATTACGTATTACAAAGGTAAGCGTTGTGAAACAACGAGTCGTATCAACAACAACTAGAACAATAATAAATAAAAAAAAATTAACGTGCACTAAATGCGAAGATAGAATCTTGGAAACTCGAGTTGTCACATTATCCCCAACTTGAAAGAAATTTCGTCCCGAAATTTAGCATGCGGTTACTGAGGAAGCTAGGTAAGTTATCGTTTACTGGTTTTCCTGGGGTGTCACATCATCCCCCCGTTGATTTGGAATTTCTTCTCGAAATTCTGTAGTAGCTTCAGCCTCAGTAGTAGTTGCATTGTTTTCGAACAACTGGGGATATTTGAGTTCCATTTGATCTTCGCGTTCCCAGGTAAACTCTAGGCCACGACGGGAGTTCCAACGAACTCGAACAAGAGGTATTCTGGTGTTCTTGAGGACCTTAACATCCCGGTCCGTGATTTCAACTGGTTCCTCGACGAAATGCAATTGTTCGTCGATAGTGAGCTCCTTCAGAGGAACTACGTGGGTCTCATCTGACAGAAACTTCTTCAGATTTGACACGTGAAAGACGTTGTGAACTGCACTGAGTTCAGCTGGTAAGTTCAGTCTGTAGGCCACTTTGCCTATCTTTTCTATGACTTCAAATGGTCCAACGTATCGTGGATTGAGTTTGCCTCGTTTGCCAAAACGAACAACACCCTTCCAAGGTGAAACTTTGAGTAGTGCTCGATCCCCAACTTGGAATTCGAGTATTTTCCTGTCTTTATCGGCGTATACTTTCTGACGGTCACGTGCTGCCGCCATGCGTTGTCGTATTTGAGCAATCTTTTCAGTAGTATCAACTACCATTTCCGGACCTGTGATCTGACTGTCACCCACCTCTGCCCAACAAAGAGGTGATCGGCATTTACGCCCGTACAATGCCTCAAATGGAGCAGCTTTAATGCTGGTGTGGTAACTGTTGTTGTACGAAAATTCCACAAGTGGCAGATGTTTTTCCCAGCCTTTGCCAAAGTCAATTACGCACGCCTGAAGCATGTCTTCTAGAGTTTGAATAGTTCGCTCAGACTGCCCGTCTGTCTGAGGATGATAGGCTGTGCTCATGTCTAAACGAGAGCCAAAAGATTTGTGCATTGCTTGCCACAGTTCTGAAGTAAAACGTGCGTCACGATCAGAGATAATAGATGTGGGCACCCCGTGCCTCGAGACAACTTCTTTAAGGTATACGTCTGCTAGAGTGGAGAACTTATCCGTTTCCTTGATAGCCAAGAAGTGAGCAGACTTTGTGAGTCGATCCACGATCACCCAAATAGTATCATTTCCGCGCTGAGATCTAGGTAGGCCGGTAACAAAATCCATGGAAATTTGCTCCCATTTCCATTGTGGTATCTCAGGTTGTTGGAGTGGGCCTGATGGTTTCTGATATTCCGCTTTGACTCTCGCACAAGTCAAACACTTGCTAACGTAAGTTGCTATGTGGGCCTTCATGCTAGGCCACCAATATGTAGTTTTGAGGTCGTGGTACATCTTATCCGAACCAGGATGTACTGAGTAGCGAGACTTATGAGCTTCATTCATTACAAGCTCGCGTAAGTTACCATAGAGTGGGACCCAGATGCGTCCGGTTACATAATAGGCGCCGTCTGCCCTTTGTTCTAACCTTTGCCTTGAGCCGCGTAGGGCTTCAGCCCTGACGTTTTCTGGTTTCAATGCTTCTACCTGAGCATCTCGTATCTGTGAAGGAAGACTAGACTGAATAGTGAGTTGCAACGCTCGTACATGCCTAGGTATAGTATCCTTTCGACTGAGGGCGTCGGCCACCACATTGGCCTTGCCTGGATGGTACTTTATAGCACATTCGTAATCGTTCAGTAACTCGACCCATCGACGTTGTCGCATGTTCAACTCTTTCTGCTTGAAGATATGCTCAAGACTCCTGTGATCGGTGTAGATGGTGCACTTGGTGCCATACAGATAATGTCGCCATATCTTGAGCGCAAAAACAACAGCTCCAAGCTCTAAATCGTGCGTAGTGTAATTTCGTTCGTGAATCTTAAGTTGGCGCGAAGCATAAGCAATAACTTTATCCCGCTGCATCAACACACATCCAAGACCTTGGATAGATGCATCGCAGTAGACTACAAAGTCGTCCGTGCCTTCAGGCAATGAGAGGATAGGTGCGCTACAAGTCTATCCTTTAAGTGCTGAAACGCTGTTTCCTGTCTATCACTCCAACGGTAAGCAATACCTTTCTGTGTCAGTAATGTAAGCGGCTGTGCAATCTTTGAGAAGTCTTTGATAAACCGTCTGTAATAACCCGCCAAACCCAAGAATTGGCGTATTTCGGTTGGTGTACTAGGTGCAGGCCAGTTCTTGATCGAATCTACTTTGGATGGATCGACATGAATCCCATCCTTAGTTACCACATGGCCTAGAAAGTGGACTTCACGAAGCCAGAAGTCGCATTTTGAAAACTTAGCGTACAGCTGTTCCGTTCGAAGGAGTTCCAGAATAAGTCGTAAATGCTGTTCGTGTTCTTCCCGATTCTTCGAATAGATCAGGATGTCATCAATGAAAACAATAACAAACTTGTCAAGATAAGGTTTGCACACCCTGTTCATAAGATCCATGAAAACCGCAGGCGCGTTCGTTAGCCCGAATGGCATGACCAAAAACTCGTAATGACCGTAGCGAGTTCTGAATGCTGTTTTGGAGACGTCCTCATCCCGGACTCTCAGTTGATGGTAACCTGACCTCAGGTCAATCTTTGAGTAATAACTCGACCCTTGCAACTGGTCGAATAAGTCGTCGATACGTGGAAGTGGATAACGATTCTTCACCGTCACCTTGTTCAGTTCGCGGTAATCTATGCACATACGAAAGGTACCGTCTTTCTTCTTTACAAATAATACTGGAGCTCCCCATGGCGAAGAGCTAGGACGTATGAAACCCTTTTCCAAGAGTTCTTGCAATTGCTTAGACAGTTCTTCCAGTTCAGTTGGAGCTAAGCGGTAAGGCGCTCGAGCTATAGGTGCTGCTCCTGGAGCTAGCTCGATCTGAAATTCAACCTGACGATGGGGCGGTAACCCAGGTAACTCTTCAGGAAACACTTGAGGAAAGTCGCGTACTACAGGAATATCCCCAATCTTTTTCTCTGTCGTCGATGTATCAGTAACGAGTGCTAAAATAGCTATGTGGCCCTTTCGCAGACACTTCTGCGCCTTCAAGAAGGAGATGATGCCACTCACGCACCACACTTATCGCCTTGAACTTCGAGAGGTTCTTTGCCAGATCGAGGAATACGAATGATCTTCTCCTTGCATAGGATCTCTGCTTGCTGTTGGGATAACCAATCCATACCAATGACAATGTCGAAACTACTCAGAGTTATAGGAATAAGAGAAAGTCTGACCAGCGAGGATAAGATTACAACCCTGAACTATGTGTGTGGCTTCTAGACTTTTACCGTTAGCTAACTCTACGACATGTTTGGTGTTCAAAAGTGTTGGTGCGCGTTTAAGCATTTGACTAACGTTCAGAGACATATAACTGGTATCCGCACCCGAATCAAATAATACGGTAACATAAAAGTCATCGAGGAGAAACTTACCCGTAACCACATTAGGATCGTTCCTTGCGTCACTCTGACCAATCACAAATACACGACCCTTTGCACCATTGTTGTTGTTGTTTCCCCCATTGTTGTTCCCACTGCCCTGATTATTGTTGTTGTTGTTCTGGTTTCGGTTTAACTGAGGGCAGTGTCTTTTGAAGTGACCTTCAGCACCACAATGAAAACATCCCTTGTTACCCTGTTGCTGATTCTGCTGCGTTTGCTGCTGCTGTTGATTCTGAGTTACAGGCCGTGGGCTCCTACAATCCTTGGCCTCATGGCCCATCCTGAGGCACCTCTGACAACGACCCTTGTTGCACTGGCCACTGTGATGCCTGTTACAGTTGTTACACCTTGGGAGGTTCCCTCGATAACCACCCTGCCTGTGACTGCCCGAAGATTGCTGACTTGGGCTCTGATAGCTGTCAGTCTTTCGCTGCTGAACTTGAGACTGTACTAAAGCTGAACCTTTGCTGGAATCCCCCTCCCATTTTCTCTTGTTAACACTGAGGGTAGCAGGAGTAGTTGCTGAAACAGTAGCAGTAGTAGTAGCGCTGATACGTTTAGGCAGCTTGTTCTGTTCCACTGCCTGATCGGTGAGGCGATGAGCTAGCTTAACGATCTGTTGAATAGTGCCAAGATTTGCTGAGGTTACGTGGCTTTGAATCTCCGGCACCAGACCATTGAGATACAGTTCGATATGCTTAATGGGAGGGTCTACCATAGTAGGACACAGAATAGCCAACTCATTCGATCTTCTGGTGTACGCTTCAATTTCTGACCCCGTCATTTTCAAGTGGTAAAACTCTACCTCCAGCTTATGAATATCATCACGGCTACAGTATTCCTCTTTGATCAACTCCTTGAAGTCATTCCAGGGTGTGGCGTTAGCAACAGCCAACCCTAACATCTGAATTTGCGCATTCCACCAAGTCAGCGCGATGCCTTCTAGAGTACCAGTGGCGTACTTCACCCTGCGAGCCTCAGGGCATTCGCACATTTCAAATACGGACTCGAGCTTTTCAAACCAATGGAGGAGTCCAACCGCTCCTTCCGTGCCACTAAAAGTAGTAGGACGACAGTCCATGAACGTTTTGAAGGTACAAACAGGTGGTTGACCTCCTGCTTGTGTGGCTGCAACAGCCGCAGCAACTTGTTCGTTAATGAGAGCCGTCAGTTGGGCTTGTGTCATGTTGATACGTCCAGACATGATCTTCATAGCAAATATGACATAAGTGAGAGAGGTTTGCGAGTAGTGCGATAACAGTAGAGAGTAAGCACACAAGTGTTCTCATGCAATAGTGTTACGTTAACCTAAGCATACCCGGAGCAAAGTTCTATACAATTCTAGCAAGTAGGCAATAAGACATGCACCATATTACCTAGAGTGATGAGTCTTGCACGTGGAGCGAGGCGTCGTTGTGGATCGTTGAGCACTGTTCTGGTTATAGTCTGGTTTTAATAAAAATGTTTTCCCCTTATTAAAACCGAGTTCTCTATAACCAATGGCTCTGATACCAATCTGTCACACCCCCAAAATCCACACGCGGAGTACCACCGCTTGGAGGCGTGACATGACCAGGATCAAGCCACCAATCATATTGAACATAAGTATGTATATCAAAAGTCATTCATCAATACGATAGGTGTTTACAAAACCAAATATAAACAAGTGTGTAGCGGAAGCATTAATGTAAAACCCAACATGAGTTTAAGTACAAAATGTTATAAAGTTTAATAACACATTCACGATCCATGTCCACAACGACTGTGCCTCCCGTGCAAGCTCCAAAAGTACCTATGGTCCTGCAAGGCATGTAACAGAGAGTCAACAACTAGTTGAGCGAGTTCACAGTAAGTAAGTTCGTAAATGCAAGTTCGTTTCGTAACGTGCGGCTATACTGGGCCGATAGTATGTTCTATTAGTGGGGGCTTCCCATGTTTGCATATACACTAGACTATTTGTAACCATAAGTGTTCTTCTTACCGAGAACAGTAGTACGTACTAAGTTTACGTAGGTTTTACGTAAGTGCCCTTCACAACCGAGGACAGGGGTACGCGGGGGTTTACGTAGGTTTTACGTAAGTGCCTGACACAACCCGAGGCAGTAATGAGTATTAGTTTACGTAGGTTTTACGTAAGTGCCCTTCACAACCGAGGACAGTGATGTGTACAAGTATACGTAGGTTTTACGTATGTGTCCTGCGCATCCGAGGACGATGGTAGATAGTCTAGTAACATTGTAAGTACAAATTCATTCCTTCAATCCCATTCCCAACCCCGGGAATCCCATGCCTTGGTAAGAGTGTGAACTCACTTTGTTTGCTCGGTATGCTAAGTTAAGTGCTCACAGTTAATCAGTCAAGTCCTATAGTGCACGTATGTTCAGTCAGTTTACGTTCATAATATTTCACATGTAACTAGCATCACAGTAATATCACAAAGCGTGTCTAGCAATTTGCATTCTTGTATCATGTAAACAGTTACTCTCATTCATGCACATTCATCTTCCTCATAAAAGCCTTCTCAATAATTCTAACATAGTTAACCAACATCATAGTTAATAAAGCTAGTATGCTTAACTGAGTTAGCATATATAAACAGGGATATACAGTTAACAGAATGAACATTTAACAAACTGGTAACTAACTGTGTCACATGCTTTACTTAACTGAGTTATATATTTAACAGAATGTCATCCATGAATCTTACATAGTGTGTAAAGTTAACTGAGTTAATGACAGTTAGTAGGCTAAATAAGGTTACATAACTAATCAGAGTTATTGTATGTAATTTAATAAGTTAACAACTTAATAAATTTAACCAGTTAACAGTTAACAGATAACAGAATAAATGTAACCAGTTAACAGATAACAGTTGTGCCGAAAACACATGAGGGCCGAAATCCCTTTATAGCCGAAAACCAAATAGTGCCGAAAACCACTTTATATTCGAAAACCCTTAATGGCCGAAATCCAAACATGAGCCGAAAACCAAACATGTGCCGAAAACACCATTGGGCCGAAATCCCTTTGGGCTGAACTGTTTGGGCCGAAATCACTTAAAGTGATTTCGTCCAGTTTATAAGGTGGATGTGTTTTCGTTACCGTTCATCATTATCAACATTCCTTACTGTAACATATTAAAAACCCAGAAACTCTATAAACTCATAACAGATACATGATTAACATTTACAAATCATCCAATCAATCATTAATATAAAACAAATACTCTACCAAAACTTTGTGAGATCAAGAACATACTTGAATCAGTTTATCTTTTATTAACATATACCCACTGTTAATCAAAATATCAAATATACAGAAGGTTCATAGATGATAATTATCTATCAAGCACACAATGATCAATCACATAATCACCTATATAAACGTATACATACATCATGATTTAAACATCCGAAATCATACGATATGCAACAAGAAGCAACTTGAATCATGAAATTACTAACCAAGAGTTTAAACAGAGGTTTTTGCTTGAAGATGTGTTCTCTGTTGTTGGGTTTTCAGATGTAGAGAGAGAACAAAGTGATAAGGTATGGTTTGGTAATTGTGAGGCTTCTCGGAGAAGATTGTTTATAAAATGATTATATATATAAAATATCTAAATACTGGGCCAAGGCCCATCTTCTGATTTCGCCAAACATTCTGGACGAAAACACTAAAGTGTTTTCATCACTTGTGTGATTTCATGAGTGCTTGTTATCAGTAAGTTCCATCTTTTAATTAACATGTAATTAATACAAACCTTATTAATATACTATCACATGTAATAAATATTAGGGATTTCCAAGTACAAAATATCAGTCGAAATACGATATTACGTATTACAAAGGTAAGCGTTGTGAAACAACGAGTCGTATCAACAACAACTAGAACAATAATAAATAAAAAAAAATTAACGTGCACTAAATGCGAAGATAGAATCTTGGAAACTCGAGTTGTCACACACGTTATCGTCACACGATTTTCGATCTAAGCAATCTTCCCAAGAGTTTTGAGTACAAGTCCTGGATCCGTGACAAGTAGATTGGCATTATCGTTCATGCAATGCCTCAAACAGAGCCGTCTGAATACTAGAGTAGTAACTGCTGCAGTAAGACTCACCCAAAGCTAAGTGTCCTTCCACATGTTTACTAAAGTCAATCACGCACATGCTCGCAGCATGTCTTCGTGTGTCAAAATGGTTCGGTACTCTGTCCGGTTGTCCTACAGTGGCAAGTAATGCTCATGTCCAGACGTGAGCCAAGGATGTCGTGCATTGCCTGACATAGATTAGGTATAGATCAAAATCTAAGGTATCAGAAGTTGGCACCTCGTGCCTAAAAAGAAAACCGCCTCTCTCAGAGGACTATTCACAAGCTGTGAAGACCCGTCAGTTTCCCTGATTGCATATAAAGTGTGTTGGTTCCATATCGAGTTGTAAGTAGACTAGCGACAAAATCCATGACAGTATGTTCTCATTTCCATATGGGTGTTTCTGGTTGTTGATACTCCGCCTTGACTTTCCCACAAGTCAAACATCACTCCCATACATTACCAGGTGGGCCTTCATGCCCGACCACCAATACAAGATTTATAGGTTCTAATATCTCTCATCAAAACCCAGACGACTAGAATATCGAAGCCAGTGTGCTTTGCTCGACACGAGTTCCCTACAGTTGCCGTATAACAAGATCCACATTCGTTCCATGAGGTAGCACATATCGTCTGACCTGCCAAAGGTTGCTTCTCCATGCCCCGCATGGACCCAACTCGAAAATTCTCCTTCTTCAGTGCTTCGATTTGAGCAGGGCAGATCTGATCAGGTAGGTTAGAGTCGATAGCGAGTTGCAAAGCTCGTGCACGTTCAGGTTTCACAATCGTACTCATTCAAAGGTTCCATCCAGCGATGTCACTGCATGTTGTAACTCTTTCGAGCATCGATACATGGGAGGCCCTTGTGATCGATCTCGGTAATGCATTTGGTACCGTCCAAATAATGCCCCCAACTTAAATCCAAAGACCACGGTTTTCACCGCAGGTTGTGAGTCGTGCAGTTCTTCTTGTAAATCCACCACATAGGTTATTACTCTCTCGTGTTGCATCAGCGTGTAACTAGGACTCTGATTCGAACCATCATGGTATACCACTGGGTCACCCATACTCTCGGGTAAATACGATGCTCAGTGCATTGTGGAGTTGGGTTTCAAAAGCTGAAAGGACGTTCTCCTGTTCTGTCTCCCGTGAATACACAACACCTTATTGTGTTAAAGGAATTACACCTGCACGATCCTCGGAAGTCCTATGATGAGTCTGCGATAGAATTTAGCTAGACCAAGAAGTTACTGTATCCCCGAAGGACTCTTTGGTGCCGATCAAGTTCTACTAGAATGGATCTTAGCGAGATCCACGTGTGTTCCCAATTCGTTGACTACGTGACCAAGAGAGTGTACTCCTCGAATCCTGAAGTCACACTTCGACAGACTTCGCGTGGTGTTGCTCCTCCCCTAGGAGCTCTTAAGATAAGATACCAATGCCGTTCATGGTGTTCCTTTCTCCTGGTAATGATTTGAAACGTCATCAATAAACTCGGTTGATTCATGTGATCCATAAAGCTGCTGGTGTGTTGATTAACCCAAGGGTCGTGAAATACAAGGTCATAATGGTCGTATTGTGTTTGGTATGCCGTTTTAGAAACATCCTCCCCTTGGACTTCCGTCTGACGATTGCTCATTCGTTGTTCAATCCTCGAATGGGAGCTTGACCCTCGCAACTGGTCAACAGGTTGTCAATACATGGTCGAGGCGAACGGATCTTGGCTGTCACCTTGTTGAGTTCTCGATAATCAGTACACATGTCCAACGATAAAGCTTATCTTCACGGATATAACTGGGGCTCCCCACACTATAACTAGGTCTGATAAAACCCCTATCCCACAGTTCCTGCAGTCGATTAGACAGTTCTTGCAACCCCCCTAGTGCAAGACGGTAAAGAGTACGAGTAATCAAGGCTGCCTCTGGCACGGGATCAAACTGAGATTCTTCCCTGCAGTCGTGGAAGTAAACCTGAAAGTTCCTCGGGTAGCACGCCGAGGGAAATCACGAACAATTAGTGGATCCTCGATCCTCTTTTCCTTAGCCTTAACATTAGTAACGGTTGTTATCATAGCGGGGTAATCCCTCCTTAAACACTTCTGGGCTTTCATTGCTGATATGATGCTAACCTTTACCCCACTCTGGCACTTCAAAGTATAAAGCGCAAAATTTTCTTCCCACAGGGTATATCTACGCGATATCTAGATAACCAACTTACACATCTACTACACCAAAACCATCAAGGATAGCAGAAGGAAGGTCGACGTCGAACACTTGTCCCACAAGGTCGAGTTTGCATCCCAACGAACATACGAGGCTTTAATTGTCTTGCCATCAGCTGATTTCACAACAGGTCTGGTTTCAGGAAGTACCAGAGTTGAACAAAACAGGAACGAAGTGATTAGCTTCCAAGAACGTGCTGGCCACCATGTTGCTGTAATCCTGGCGTCACCCACGCCAGCCCCAAGTGCCTTTCCATGAGTATTATGTTGTTTTCTCTACGAGAATTTCCAGTACTGCCATCGTTCACCTGGTTGTTGTCGTCTTGGTTTAACAACGGCCCATCCATGTCGTAGGCACCTTCATTCCCATACTGAAGGCTACGATTATGAGTACCTTGATGTTCCTATGACTGTTTCCTCTAATGCCGTTGCTCGAAACGGAGCTCTACGGTCTTGCACCGACCAAGCCCATCTTTTCACATTCTGTGCCACACTCTAACGTGCTACTCGCTGTGCTGGTAGACACACATTCCACACTATAATCTGTTATCATTGCTTATGTCCCGATTGATTCGTAAGAGTTGACTCCCATGAGTCACTGACTAGGGTTTAGAGTTCGATTGAAGTCAATTTGCTGCTGCTCGTTGCCGGTAGCCAAGGTCGTCCTGATACTGAGGTTGGTAAAGTACTACGTTCACTCTCTTATCCATCGTTCTTGCAAGTCGACTGACTAATACACGGTGTGTTTCCAGGGTGTTGCAGAAGTGACCGCACTTTGGGAGCAACAACGTCAACACATTGAGTTTCAGCCACTGAAGTGGAGTGAGAAAGGTATCAACCAATCATTCGATGCTGCGACATCCAACCTAGGGACGTTCGGACCAACACATAATCTTCTACACAGTTCGCTAGGCGTTCAAATGGGTGTTCAGGTAATACTCGATAGCATCAAGATTCGTAAGAATTCAGAGAGAGGTGAAAAGGTCACATTCAAGTAGGAGACATTCACTGCTATGACCCCTATATACTTGTTACGTTTCACATTGATCAAATAACAGAGCAGTACCCCCTTTTTCACTTGTTAAGCCTCACTGGGACTCACATGCACCCGCACTATTATTATGTGTGCACCCATAATTATATTGTGATTTGCATGCTCATCTCAGTTCCTCCTAACTCATGTCAAATGGTTCCTCAAACTCAGATGTCAAACAAAGAGCATCACGAAACGTGAGTCATGAATGTTTAGGGAAATACCACCCTATCAGTCACATAATACCTGCAAGTAATACAGGAATTCATACTGTTGTGCTAAACGTGCAATCTCATGCAATATCATGTGTAAGTGTTCACTAGTTATGCAGTACAATGAGTATACGAGAGACGAACCTTGCAGTCTGGACCTGAGTGTCATGGTCGTATTCAGAACTTGTTCGGTTATAGTCTGGTTTTATAAAAACGTTTTAAAACCAAGTTCACTATAACCAGTGGCTCTGATACCAAACTGTCACACCCCCAAATTACCACTTGCGGTAAAACCGAGGGGCGTGTGACGTACTAGGATCTTAGCCACCAATCACATTGAACTCATAAATATATTTAAATAAAACTTTCATTCATTATCATAAAGTGATACAAAACGTTAAGTGTAATTCATCGTATACAGCGGAAGCATAAATCATTTGTTAAGCGTTTCATAAACCACATGTACAAAACCGTTAGACTTGTCTTGCAATTCCAAGTATCTCGACCCCTGACCACTCCAGCATCCCAGACAGCAAGTTCCAAATGATATAAACCTATAGACCTGCAAGCATGCAGACAAGTGTGTCAAACGACGCTGGTGAGTTCAAAGTTTTGTTAACGTGTTTAGATACCAGTTACCAGATTAAAACGTTTCACAGATGCATTGTTGTTAATCACACGCTTACCGCAGATGGCTCCAGATTATTTGCCCTAAACCCCATTGCCTCTATCAAAGCAATGGTCAAGATGGGGGTCATTAGTTCATCACCGACCTCCCTGGTGCGGTGTGAGGGTGCCAAACCTAAGTAGCGCTACTAACTAATACCCCGTTGCCTCCCCGGCAACAATCGGTAGGAGGGACTTCAGTGATAGATATAGACGTGTATTAACCAACATTCCGGTTTAACGTTCCAGTCAAACCTATTACCCAATATTCCTCCCCGGAATATTTACCAGATGTCCCTCCCCGGGACGCATGCTTGGAAAAAGAGAAGTGAACTCACCTTGGTTTGCTCGGTAGGATTAGTTACTTGTTCACACGTAATCAGTCAATGCCTATGATGTTCATGTACACGGAATCAGTTTACGTTCACGTTGTTCAGATATGTTCATAGTGTGTAATCGTAGCAAGGATTATCGCACAACAGATAGCAATCATTCATAACACACATAACAGATAAGTTCACTAGTCACATACATGTTTCATGATAGTGCTTAACAGTTAAGTGAGATATTCATCACAAGCAAGTCATGTTTCCTCAATCATAATTAACATCGTTAACAGGCAGACAATAATCATTCAACAACAAAATTAACTTCGCAACTAAATGCACAAGGAATACGTAGTCAATGGCCAACAAGGATTAATGTGTATAGTAGATCTTTACATGCAACCTTGATAAACTCTTCCGACAATCACAAGTATAATTTGACCGCTAAAGATATATGATTGGGCCGATCATTAAGTCGTCACATGGAATTGTTACTGTTATCAAGTATTGAACCAAGCAGCCACTTGATCAAGCTTCACGAGGCATATTCTTTTTAGCACATGGGCTGCTCCACTTAATAGGTATCTAATTGGACCGATTCAACCATTTGGATTATATCAAAACTATGGACGACAGCCTTTAAATGATTTTGTCAATATTGCTACTAATATGAATTCATTTAGACCAAGTAAGATCAGTCAATAATCACCAATACTTATTAACATACACATCACCACAATCCACTGTTCAAACCATGTGCCATCTCGACGGACTTTGCATTCTAATAGTGACGAAACATTGGTCTTTCGTCGAGACCCAATACGATGAAACATGGGTCTTTCGTCGAAACCCAATACGACGAAACAATCTATGATCCAAACAGTTGCTGTTTCACATTTTCCTTGAACCCTAATCCTCTAACAGTTTCAATCATCAATTGATAATCCCCCAATCAACAACATGTTAACAAACATTATCAAAGACTCATTACCGATTCATGAATGCCAGTTTCCATTACTTAACTATACTAGTACGAAACCCCAAGCTATTATATATAATCATGTCAATCATCACATAAAATCATAATTATCAACATCCAATTTTTCACGTAACATTCCAATTGATACATCACATAGCCGATCACATTTACTAGATTATATTACTCGTTTTTCATTCTAATAAACTACCTTATTCATATAACATAGTTATCATAGATCACACGTAAACACCTTGTGTTAATCAGGCACACATATAAACAAGATCAAACGAGTAAGATTCAGCACGAATACGAATCACTAACCACAAGCTTGATCCAATAGAATGATGCTTCGAACAGGGGGGGGGGGGTCTCGAGGTCTGCCGTCACGAAGCCAAAAGAGAAGTAGGGTTTGGTTTGTTATATGGTGATGATGAGAGGCATAGGGAGGTTACGTACACTCCAATTATAGTGCCAAAAACCTAACAAGTGGGCCGATCCTATTACCTATTTGGTTACAAAACTGGGCCGAGTTGATCAAAGAATACGAGAGGTGAGTTGGGCTCAGTGATCATTGTGGCCCGATATAGTGTATAGTTTTAAGGTGTGAATATGTTGTCCAACACATGTGCGGTCCAACAAATGCTAATATGCCAATTAACAAGGTTATCTTACGTTTAAGTTTAACGGAATTATAGCAAACACATTAGAAAGAAATAACGAGGAGATACGATCGCAAGATTAAACGTTACTAACCTTGAAAGTTCGGTTTGTCACACTAATCATGAAGAACATCAAAGATCAAGAACCTAATCACTAACATAAAGCTATAAATCATTATGATCTATGTTGTTTAAGTGTTTGTATGCTTCTTGATTGTTGATTGTTTGTGTTTATGATGTTAAACATCATATGAAACTTGCTAGATTGTGATTAAACACATGATCTAGCAAGTGAGAGGATGATTATGTGATGAATCAAGATGATCATCCTTATATGGAAACATGAACTTGAAGATTAAGTGTTTTTCTTGAATGATGAAGTATGAAACATGTTATTGGTCATGAACATGGATGATTTCAAAACTAGTTTTCTCAAGAAACTAAGTTTACTTACAAGATTTACATAAACATGGTTTTTAAAGAAACTAATCACATTTTTAGTGATTAATCAAGTGTAGAAACATGTTATTAACAAGAAAAATTCAAGAAGAAATATTTTTAGAAAATCAATTTACAAGTTGTGAAAGTCTAAAATCTTCAAGAAGGTGATTTATAAATAAATAACCACACTTAACATCATATCAAGTTACTACAAATTTTTACAAAATTTCAAGTTCATGAAGTAGTGTAAATGGCATGATTTTAGGCTTATGGTAAGTATTGTTTGATTTGTTGATGAATTGTGATAATTTTAAAAGAAAATGATATGCTTTGAAAGCATGGAAATCTCCATTTTTAAGGGGAAACTATGGCAAAATTTTTCTAGAATTTAAACACTTAGAAAAATATTTTTAAACAAGTGTTTACAAGTGTATTTTAACCATGATCTTTCAAATAAAATTTGACATCATTTTTGTTACAAAAAAAATTACAAATATTGGAGGTTGATTTTGTTAAATAAAAGTGACTAAATATGTATTTAGGAAAATATATATTTAGATGTCCAATTTATGTGATTACTTTTATATTATGTGTATTAGTTATATACTTTTAGGACTTGAAATAATATAACTCACCAAAATACCAAGAATTATAACACAAAATGTTACCAAAATCCCAAGAAAATAAATATATAATTTATACCAAAAAACTGGACAAACCGAACAAGGAATATAAACTACAAAATATTCCGGAATTAAATTCATAAGTATATTTTGGTAAACGGTATTTTGGAAACCTAGAAAACGAAAATATGATTTTATAATTATTACAAAATATATCATATTTTTGACAAGAATGAAATATATTATTTTTGGGTATAGAGAAATATATATGTTTTCTTGAATTACTAGAAATATATTATTTTTGAGAAAAATATATATCTTCTTAAACAAATTTAGAATATATTATTTTTGGGTGAAAAATGAATTTATGAATATTTTCTAAGTTAAACTTGAAAATATATTATTTTTGAGGTTTATATGAAAATATGAATATTTTTGGCAAGGGAGAATTATAAATTATTTTCTACAAAAGTTTTCTTAAAATATATATTTTAAGAATATAAATTGGTGATTTTATTGGTTGAAAATAATATTCCAGAAAATTATATACAAAATTAAGTATAAGAATACTTAATAAATACAATGAAAATACGTATTCTCGTACGTATAAATACACCGGAATACGCCACCAATACTTGGCAAATTACACAAGTCTAAGAATACAAGTGTAAGTATACCCATCCTTGAGAAAAGATATACATGTATAAATACATAATGTGTCAAGTTAAAATATATTATTTTAACTAATATTCCAATAATTAATAAATATAATTTAAGTTAAAATATTTACTATTTTAACAAATAATTATATACTTTGGGATAATATTATGACACAAAGAAACGTAACTCAAAGATGCTAAGTCATAACAAATAAAACAAAAGTCAAGGCACGACCCATCCGTCTCATAGCACGTGTGTAGGTAGTCGTGCGACACAAGGAAAGCTTTGAGTTACCGAGTTACGAGACGCAAGACTGTGAGTTCATGTCCCCCTTTTCTTTTAACTGTTTTCAGTTTTATAACTTCGGGGGTGAAGTACATGTTACAAATTGTTACACACGTTTACATATGGTATGGTTAGCTAAGGAATGAACTGTTAGATCATGTGAGTGGTGGGTACAACGCTTAAGACCATTAATCCTCGTATAAGGACCGAGGGACATGAGTGATAGATCTATTTGGGTGTTGCGAGCCCCACCCCTGGGACCGGGATTTGGCCCATGAGGTGACTATGTTTTCCAGCCGGAAGCCCAGTACAAAATCTGCTAGGTTTGAGCCTTCCTGCATCACTGCACACATATTAATGACCTTGCAAATCATTAATTGATCTGTTTCCTTGGTGCTTTCATACCGGGTTTACAAAATACATACTTACAATGATTACAAGTTTATTACGAGCTCACATACAAAATACATGAACTCGCTAAACTTTTGTTGATGTTTTCAAACTACATGTGTTTCAGGGAATTGTCTATGGATCTTTCAGGCGTACAAGGATTTTCAAGTTGTGTCCTCAATAAATGATGCCATCCTGCATTGAAGGGTTTGAATCGTGTATTTTATCCTTGATAGGATACATGGTTTAAAGCCTAGTTTATTTAGTGTCTTTTGATAAAGTCCTTTATGGAACTTAAAACTTTGTTTGTGTTGTATTCTAAACTTGAAGTCTGTGTTTGGATTTAAAACAATGATGGTTGTATTATTTTGAAACTTAAATGGATGAACATCGTGGTTTCTATCACATAGTTGTTTGTAATGGTTGAATGCAATGATATTAAGCAAGTCACACGTAATCACGTTTCTGCAAAAGTCAGGGTGTGACAGTTTGGTATCAGAGCTTCGATTGTAGAGAACTAGGATTCTTTCTCGAGTCTAGACTACAATCATTAGGGCTCTCTCACGAAAATGTTTTTACAACATGTTTTTCATTGCATACATAAAACACCAAGATCCATGGAACAAACGTTTTACAAAAAGAAAGACAAGAAACACAATGCAAGGTCACATTGGTGGTTTAGTCTGCATGGGGTAGACTAGGAAAGATAGAAAAAGTTTCATAAAGGATAATGTGAATAGATGATTAGGTGATGATTGTCTTTGTTTGCATATACTGAGTGTTAGTGATTAATATATGTGCACATGTTATGATTGTTATGTTACAGGCATCATGTCATCCTCAGAGAGTGGGTTATCTTACGCCCATGACCCGATGGCTGTCGTTTCGGACGATGAGATTATGCCCGAGCAAGAGATATTTACGTCAGACACCGAGAGTGATCCCGATATGCTGTCTGAGGACGAGGACGACTTCCAGCCATTCGCGCTACCAGATTTTGGTGTTGATTTACCTATTGCTGATGGTTTCCCTGTTGAGGGTCCTTTCGATATTCCTGCTTCTGTCCATGATCACCAAATCATTGGTCACCCCGATGGTGAGCACATTGCGGCTCCGATCCTCGATGCCATTCCTCTTGTGGTCATTCCTCCCGAGGATTGGCCTTTCGATGACATGTTCGATGATGATGTCGATTTGTTTGTAGACGGTCCCCCAGCTGACGCCAAGGGCCACGAGGAGATTGATGAGGATGTTGTTGTTGTACCACCTCCTGTTGTTCCTGTCATTGAGATATCTTCTGACTCCAGTTTGCACCCGGTTTCAGACTCCTTTGAGTTTGTGACATCCTCAGCCCTGCAGGCGGTAGGACTGCAGCGTTATGCCACCGATTCTGATGACGACACCGCTATGTCTGCTGCACCATCCCCTGCTCGTGTCCCCACACCTCCACACGATCCAGAGCCTGCCCCTAAGCTAGCTCCTGTTCCTTTTGGTCAGCCCGACATTGCACCTATTGACCCTGAGCCGATTCCTGATCCTGACTATGTCCCATTTGGATTACCAGATATTGCACCCCTTGTTCCAGATCCGATACCTGCACCTGTTGATATTCCTCTTGCTGAGCCATTCATTCCTCCACCCCAACCCGCTGATGTTGCTCCCCTCCCTCCTGTAGAGTCTGATGTTCACCGCACTGATTTACCGATTGTTTTCTTACAGGACATCCCTGCACCCCGTCCAGGGGAAGGTACTTCAGGCCAGCCCCCGAGTTACGACCCTTTTGCTTCATCAGCTTTTACTCCAATCCCACAGGCGACACCATTCACTCCTTTCACATCTACACCGCTTGACGAGCCATTCCGATGGTTCCCCCCTATACCATGCCGATCTCAGACCCCTACCATCCCTCACATTTCGTTGGATACACACGGGATGAGTTGCTTTTGTCTTTATAATTACAGTTTGAGATCTTGAGTCACAGAGTTTTGGAGCTCGAGCTGACTCCTCCACGTCCTCCACCTTGTCCCTGCCAGTCTACTTTTGTCCCTCCACATTCATCGTCATCCCCTTTTGCACATCCATCTGCTGCTCCTACACCCATTTAGGGTTTTGTTGCTCGTTTCCTTATTGTCGAGCAGCAGATCAGCTATTTGCTTCATCGTGTCTACGAGCTCGAGGAGGAGCTCGCACATGTTCGCAGTTTACTTTTCTTCCCTCCTCCTCCTCCACCATCAGCACAGTAGGTTTTTGGTTTTATGCAGATGCATTACTTTTGGTGAGAGCACTACTATTGAGCCAAGATTGTGAAGACTTTTGAAGACCACTTTTGACTATGTGATTTTTGTATATTGACAGACTCATTTGACAAGGGTAGTGTGACCCTATGTCCCTTTTGATATGATACACTTGTGAACAATGTGATTTGTGGTTGGTAATTAATGAAAGCTCAATCGTCATGTTCTCACTAAACACGTTGTTGGATTACATGTTCATGTTATGATTGTGTTGTAGCATGATTGTTTGATATGATGATTGCTTGTACATATGTACATATGACCTCTAGACAATTATTTATTTATTTAACGAATAAGACCTGACCTATCCGATCTTCTTCTTAGAAGAAAGATGCCGCCGTGAAGGAATACCGATACCAACAACCCTCTGCCGACGACAAAGGCGGAATTACAAGAGCGCATCTCACAGGCCATCGCTCCAAACACAACAGTGGTACCTCAGGGAATAACCCACCAAATGGTAATGTTTAAGTCACCTAAGACACATTACAATTCGTTTGGACATTTCCAAGTGTGCTTTGCTAATGCTTTCTGTGAATGATGTTGCTTGTGTTGCAGGCTGCACCTATAAACAGTTCTTAGACTGCAAGCCCCTGAATTTCGATGGCACTGGAGGTACCGTAGCCTTTGTGCGTTGGGTAGAGAAGACGGATTCTGTTTTAAGAATGAGCAAATGTGCCCCAGAGCATCAAGTCACGTACATTTCTGGGCTGTTTCTGGATGGAGCATTGTCGTGGTGGAACCTTCAGGTTCAGACATTAGGTGAGGCTACTGCGTATGCTTTGACATGGAATGAACTAAAAGAGTTTATGCGTAAGAAGTATTGTTCTCGAGCAGAGATCCAGAAGTTGGAAACTGAATTCTGGAACTTCAAAATGGAAGGTCTAAAGGTGGCTGAGTATGTACATAGATTTCATGATTTGTCCAGAGTGGTTCCTTATTTGGTTGAGCCAAAGTTTAAGAGGATAGAACGTTTCATCTGGGGATTGGCACCTCAAATTCTGAATATGGTGACAACTTCCAAGCCACCAACTATTACTGAGGCAATCGACTTGAGTGTGGCACTGACTGAGGAAGCCGTTAGATTGGGAAAGTTCTCGATTTCTGAAGCAAAGAAGAAATAGACTCATGTGGAGTCATCTGGGGAAAACAAGAGAAAGTTTACAAATTTCAAGAAGGGTACTCGGGCGAATAACAACAACAGTGCCAATAAGCGCAGAGACGCTAATCCGCCAGTTGAGACGCAAGCTGGCACTGCAAATGCTGAGAACAAAGGAAAAGGGTACATGGGTACTCTACCAAAGTGTGATGTATGCCAGTTTCATCATGCCGGTCAGTGCAGGTATAGGAAGTATGGTAACTGTGGAAGGAATGGTCATTTTAAGGAAACGTGTTGGTTTGGAGCGGGTCGTGGAAATGGAGGGCAAGGAGGAAATGGGAATGGTAATGGTAACCGTGGTGGAAATGGGAACCAGACGGGAAATGGAAACCGTGGTGGACACAATAACAACAATAATCAGGGTGGTAATGGAAATGGATGCGGCCAAGGTTGTTATGGTTGCGGTGATGTAGGGCACTTTAAGCGGGACTGCCCCAAGAATAATCAGGCACGTGGAAGGGTGTTCACCATCGGATCTAGGGAAGCACGCCAGGATCCAAACGTGGTTACTGGTACGTTCCCTATTAATCAACGTTATGCATCTGTGCTGTTTGATACTGGTTCCGATTATAGCTTCGTATCCCTAGAATTTAAGAATATACTTGGTTTAGTAGCAAGTAAGCTAGACGCCCCGTACTCAATAGAACTGGCTAATGCAAAGCTAGTAGAAGCTAATGAAGTGATTAGAGGCTGTGTTATAGAGCTTGGAGAGCGTGAGTTTCAGATAGATCTTCTGCCAGTTGACTTGGGAAGTTTCGATGTCGTAGTTGGGATGGATTGGTTGTCTAGCAACCGTGCTGAGATTGTGTGCCATGAGAAGATCATTCGCATCCCGATGGCAAATGAAGAGACGATCGTGATCCACGGAAAGAAGCATGATACGCCCTTGCGGATTATTAGTTGTTTGAAAGCGCGAAAGTGTCTACGTAAAGGATGTGTTGCCTTCTTAGCTCATGTTGTGGATAAGGAAGCCGAAGAACTGACGCTAGAAGATATCCCTATGGTAAGGGAATATCCTGAAGTCTTCCCCGAAGACTTGCCAGGGTTACCGCCACAACGACAAGTCGAATTCCACATTGACTTGGTTCCAGGCGCCGCACCTGTAGCCAAGGCACCTTATCTACTTGCGCCTTCAGAGATGCAAGAGTTATCCACGTAGCTTTAGGAGTTATTGGACAAGGGATTCATAAGGCCGAGCTTCTCGCCTTGGGGTGCTCCAGTACTGTTCGTCAAGAAGAAGGATGCTAGCTTTTGAATGTGTATCGACTACCTGGAGTTGAACAAGTTAACCATCAAGAATCGGTATCCCTTGCCGAGGATTGATGATTTATTCGACCAACTGCAAGGATCAAGCTACTATTCCAAGATAGATATTCGATCGGGTTATCATCAACCGCGGATTCAAGAGGAAAGTATACTGAAGACTGCCTTCAGAACTCGTTACGGACATTCCGAGTTTCTAGTGATGTCGTTTAGGTTGACTAATGCGCCGACAGTGTTTATGGATTTGATGAATCGGGTTTGCAAGCCATATCTCGATAAATTTGTGATCGTATTTATCGATGATATTTTGATTTATTCGCGGACGAAGGAAGATCCTAAACAACACCTCAGAGCCATCCTAGAACTGCTAAAGAAGGAAAAGCTCTACGCTAAGTTTTCAAAGTGCAAGTTTTGGATACGCGAAGTACAGTTCCTCGGTCACGTGGTAAACGAGAATGGTATTCATGTGGATCCCACAAAGATCGAGACAATCAAGAACAGGGAAACTCCGAAGACACCGACCGAGATCTGACAGTTTTTGGGCTTAGCAGGGTATTATCGCAGGTTCATCGAGAATTTCTCCAAGATAGCCCAACCGTTA